>OY728129.1:1161683870-1162933870 GCA_963277665.1 Viscum album | reverse complement strand
ATTGTTTTTATCCCCTTTCTAAAATCATCACCCCCTTACAATAAAATAATCCCCCATTGTATATAATTGTCCCCCTTTATGATTTTCGTAATAGAATGGGGAAGTCTCAGGTAACACCTGAAAATGGTTAGATAAATAACTAAAAAATAGTAAAATATATTATCATCAAAATTGAATGAAAGAACATTAAATAAATAGAATTAGAAGACATTAAATAAAAATATAAGTAGATGAAAAAGTCTTACATTGATAATTCATTAAAAAAATTACATAGGTGTTTTAAGAAATAAATATTTCTAGAAAATTAAATATATGACCATAATATTTAATTTCGTAATGTATTTTTTTCTTCTACAATATTTTTCATCAACTCCTCCTGAGATGTTTGTTTTATTTTTGAGCTCTTGTATCCTTTCCTCCAAAAATTATATTATTTTTTATAGTTCCGTTATTTTTTCTTCTTGAGGATTAAACTTTTCTTCCAAAAGATTATTTCTGATATTCATGAGCTTTGATCATTTTTTAGGAAACATCATTATAATTCTTGAAAAAAATAATGTCATCTTGGTATAATTTGAATCTTGAAATTCATTTGAGCATAAAATTTAAAACTCTTTTCTAATCTGAGATATCCTCAGTATGTTTATCAGAAGTACTTCAGAATTGTTCAAGGAATTTTTCCTTAGTGGACATATCTCTTGAAAGAAAATTGAATGAAATATCAGTTTCATTCAAAGACTTCAGGAATTTTATAAGATTATAATCATGAATATTGGTATCATTATCATCATTATGAGACCATTTCACCATATTTTTACTATTATTCCCAGGATATTCAACAATTACATTAAAAATAATGATATTGGCTTCCAATCACATCAGTTGGTCTATAAGGGAATTCACTAAATTAATTGTTTTATTGATTCTCAATAACCAAATCAACCTTTATTTCCAACATGGAAAATAAGGAATTTTTTTCTCTAATCTCTTCAAAGTATGATAAATGTAATCATGACATTGGGTATTAATCATATTCAAATATCCTGATTCTGACTAATTGGTACTTTTTCTAGTTATGATTTCTACATGAAATTAATTTCTTTTATCTTTATATGATATTGATTTATTCTTTCTATGATCAACATTATTTTCATCATAGATATCAATTTCATCATAAAAAACTCATTTACATCCTTCAGTATTCTGATTTTTATTTTTTTCATATTTATTGAATGAATATATAACTTATTGAATGTATAAAGACCTTTGTTATCTTGGATTAGTTAATTCTATTTCTGACATCCCAAATAAGATAACTGTTTTGAAAATTCCCCATAGGTTCACAAAGAGAGTTTATCTGAAGGAGGGTCTACTTTATCGAAAAATTTATTTTTTATTTCTTCAAAATTATTTTCAACGTTAGCATTTTTTATTATTATTCTTTGTACTATTCTTCTCTATAGTATTATTTGTATTCCTCACATTTTATTATTTCTTATTCAAACTCATATATTTTTTTGAAGATACATTCTCATTAAATTCCTTAACACATTTCTCTATATCATTAAATAAATATTCATGGATTTACAACTCTAATATCAAAATAGCTTTTCCAACTAGAATAGATTCATTGAAATTAACAACTTATTTTCCTTTTTTTTCATTGAGGGGGAATCATCACGAATACGCGATTATTCTTGTAAAACTAAACCATCATCTAAAGTTGGTAAAATAATATTGGTAGAGGATGATTCTAAAACCATTCTCAATATGTCACATAACATTAATTTTGATAACTTATTATTTTTCATGTATTCTTTAACTTGTTTCTCTAAAACTTCTTCACCACAAAGACATACTAAAACTGATTCATCTGGTTCAAGATATAATTGAGGTTCTCTTTATTTTATTTCAACCTTTTGTTTTATCCAGTCATCAAAATCTTTATTTGAGTTTTTATTTTATTTATTTTTTTTCAAAGGAGTTAGCCTTTCTTTTCTTCGCTACATTATCTGCTTTATTTTTCAAATAATGTATTTCTAATAATTTAGAAAGCTAAATATTCTTAACAAACAAATTTTGCTCAAAATAAAAAACACACATCATTATTCTAAATGTATAATTAGTTATTAACACCATATTTTCTCTCATAGGTTCAAATATGATTGAATGATTGAAATACTCCGCACATGATACAATCAATTTAGTAATCATATATGGAAACCTAATAATATGGGGCTCTATTTATGAAGACTCGAAATTATTAATAGTCAAAAAAAATAAAAAATCCAGATTAATTTTAATCATATTGAAAAGATAATTCAAAATAAAAATTTCATATACTTTCATAATACATCTATCACCTTTTATTGGAATAAAAATTCATTTTATCAAAATGGCCAGAACACTATGGTATATAATTAAATGTGTGAATTTCTTACGTTCATCATTTGAAATGTTCTTGAAAAATGGTATTTTATATTTATCTTTTACATATGTACCGTCTAAAAAATGTAATTTTTGTTATGGACATAATGAATCTCCTTCATATAAATTTTTTAAGAAAAAAACAGCAGATCTAGGATTCATATTATATTCCTTATTGTAAAAATAAAAAATTATCATTTCTTTTATATTTTCTTTAAGAAAAATTACATAATCCTATAATTATCCTAATAAATCCCAGAAAAATAGATCATAATCAGGATCAGATTGTTATACACATAATGATTCCTATGATTGAAAATCAATCACTGTTATCAAAGATGACTCTTATTTATCATAAAAAGATCATGAAACTAACATTTCCATGAATAAGAACCACTCATTATAATGATTTTGTAGATCCATCATATTTATGATTAAGATAGTGGATTCAGAAATGGAGTGAGAATTAGATTTAGATACATAAACACAGTTGGGATTTAAGGAAGAGATCTAAAATAATTGATGTGGGTCACAAGGGGGTTTCTTTATATAGTTTATCTCAAGAGATGTTTCATATTCCAAACTGATCTAACGACTGGTATTAAATCTCTATAATCTGACAGTTGATTGAATATCTGAAAAAAGTGATTTTTTTTAATAAAATAAACTCTTGATGCTTTAAAAAGCTTTTTTTATATTGAGATAATACAATTATGAATGTAAAAAATTGAAAACAACTCCTTACAATTCTAATATCAAAAAACTAGAATAAAACTAATTAAAAAAATGGTGTTAAGGTTTTAAAAAAATAATGGCTTTTAGAGTGGAGATATTAATATTATAATTAGGTTTTTATTCTGTAATGGATTAATATAGTTTAAAAAGAAACTAAAATATTGAAAAAATAATTTTAGAATTAAATAATCTAATTACTAGAAGAATTTAAATTTGAACTTTAATACGATTGAAATTTTTAAAACTGATTCAAAATTCAAATAAGATTATTTTTTTGAAATCAGATTATAATTTTGAATATGATTATTTTTTAAAATCCAATTGAAGTATTGAATATTAAAAAACGACATAAAATCAGAAAAATTTTCAAATCCGATTTAACAAAAACTCCGATTAAAATGACTGATGAAAAATATTTTTTAAAATTAAAATTTTGAAAAACTAAACGTTTTAGAAAAAGAAATCTTATGTACTCCACCTATGAAAATGAGTTACTTAATGGTATGAGATGTTTTAAAAAACATTTAGATATGAATTATTACATTACAATGACCATTCCAATCATTATTTTAATGTATTCAAATATATCATAAGGCAATGGTTTTGTAAAAATATCAAAAAATTGTTCTTGCGTTCTGATTAATTGTAAAGTAACATATCCATTAAATGCGTGATCCCTAAGAAACTGATCCTTAATATCTATTTTTTTCATGAGAATGATGTGCATGGTGTTCAGTTATATCAATTTTATTAGTGTTATCAAATTATATTTTTGTTTTCGTAAAACCCATGCTATAATAATTGAGTGTGTGTTTGATCCACAATAGTTGATCGCAAAAACTTCTGGAAACCACATATTCAAAGTCAGAAGTGGAAAGTGTTACTGAGTGGTTTTTATTACAAGACCAATAAACAAATTAATATCCTAGGAAATGAAATGTTCTTGATGTACTCTATTAAACCATTCTACAACTACTAATGTCACCATCTAAAAAACTAATTAATTTAAAATCATTTCCAAATAAAAAATAAAAAATTCATAAATCCATAGTTACATTTAAATAATGAAAGATTAATTTTACATATTTTAAATGGGATTCATTTGTATTTTATTGATATCTTTCTCATAAGCATGCTGAAAACATTATGTCTGGATGGATAACAATTAAGTATAGTAGACTTCCTATCTTACTTTTGAATGTTTTTTGGTCAACTTGTTGTCCAGTTTCATCATGATCAAGTGTATTTGAGGTACCGATTGGAGTACCAATACATTTTGTATTTTTGTATGGATAATTTCTAATATTATATTTGATATGATTACGTTGAGATATATAAGTACCTTTTGGTATTGAGAGATTTAAAAACCAATAAAAAATTTAACTCACCCAACATACTTATTTCAAACTCATATTTCATAAGATTCATAAAGGAATCTTTTAGATATTGTTGAATTTATATTTTTTTAATATTATTTTAAAAAAGAGTTGGATAAGTTGTTCCCTTAACATAATTATTTTGTATCAAAAACCCTATTAATATATCATACCATTATATAGGGGTTTTTTAAGTACATATGAATATTTGGTAAGTTTATAAACGTATTCAGGATTTTTTATCTTAAATAATAGGGGGATGTTCAAAAAAAAAACATCTGGTTGCACGTATTCATTAAGAAAAGTACACTTCACATCTATTTGAGAATCTTTGAAATCAAATAATGTTGTAAAGGATAATAGAATACGAATAGATTCATGTATATCTACTAGAGAATATGTTTCTTCATAATGTATTCCATCTTCTTGATTATAAAATTTAGCCACAAGTATTTCTTTATTTCTAATGATTATTCAATTATCATCACATTTGATTTTGAATACCCATTTTACAACAATTACTGAAGTTTCTTTAGGTATTTCATTCAATGTCAAGATTGTGTTCCTTTTTAATTCATTTAGTTCATCTTTCATTCCCTAACAAATCCCCATCAACAAAAGCCTTATGATTTTTTAGGATGAAATTGACAAAGAGAATAATGTTTTTCTATTTTAGTTATTAAATAAATTTTATACCTAACTAGTTGATTCAGTTCACCAATAATACTGTCTTTAGGAAGATTCATAAGAAATAATAGACTTGAACTTTGTAAGACCTCTTCATGAACATAAGATAGAAACTTTTGTTGAGTAAATAACTCAAAAAATATTTCTTGATTATTTTCCATAGTAGAAAAATATTTTATCAAGGGTTGAAAATTAGTTTCTTAAAAGACTTATGAGGATATTGTTTGGTTTTTTAGAAAACAGAATTCCAAATTTCAACAAATTTATCATTTACTATTTCCTCAATAGTGAAGGAATTTTTATTAAAAAAATTATTTTCCCTAGAATCAGTGGAATGACTTAAGAATATATGTTCATCATATTTGGGTCCAAATTTATGTAGTTTATCTTTTTTATTCTGTATTAATACTTTGCAATCAAATACACCTAAGTAGGTAACTTTTGGTTTTCATCCTATCCAAAAACCATAGGATGTTTTACTAATAAAGGTTTGAATTAAAACTAAATTTATAGTATAAAAAGCCATATTGATCACTTCAGCACAAAAATAATTGTCAATTGATTATTTACTTAATATTATTCTTCTTATTTCTTAAATAATACAATTTCTTCTTTGAAAACAAAATTATTTTAGAGGAGTTTTAGGATCTGAAAAGTTAGGTGTAATTCCTTTCTTCGAGAAAAATATTCAATGTCTGAATTTAAACATTTTACACCATGATCACTACAATAGTTATCAATGGAATAATTTTCTCATTTTAAACTTTGGCTACAAAATATTTAAAATAGAAAAAATCCATTAGACTTATTTTCTAGAAAATATACCCAATTTTATCTAGTTTAATAATCAGATAAATTAAATACATAGTACATTCCTCCAATACTTCTAGTTTTTGTAGGACTAAATAAATCAATGTGCACTAAATTTAAATCATTTGAAGTTGATACTTCAATAATATATTAAAATCATTAGTTATGTTTCTTATCATATTGATAAGGGTTACAGTCTTTTGAAGAATCAAATCAATGTTTCTGTAGATTCTTAACAAGTCTTTTCTTAGTCAATTAAAATATGTTTCTAAGGTTACAATGTCATAACCTTCTATGGAATAACCAATATTGTTCTTCCATTACACTATGACAAGGTAAGTCTTGGATCATAATTTCTTATAGTTTTAGTGTGAAAACATTCTCATGTCTATAGGTAGAAAGAATGAATTCATCCCACATTTATCATTCCTATAATTCACAAGGAAACCTATATCACATAATTGAATTATTCTTATAAGTTTGTGATTAAGACCATTAATAAATAAAAAATTTGAAATTAAATATTTTCCTATAGGAACAATATTACCTATATCAATAATCTCTCATTGAGTATTATCTCTAAAATTAAATTTTCCACCATTCATCTTGATAATATTTTTATGGAAATCATTTTTACCATTCATATGATGGGAAAAACCACTATCCAAGTACCATGTATTCTTGTTTTTGGTACTTTTCTTTCCTAAAAGCAAAATAATTAGATTTTTGGACGCCACACCTTTTTGGGTCCAAAAATGTTAGAAAACAAAATTTTTGGAATCCACAACTATTCATAAAAATTGGATTTGTGAAATTATAAGGATTCAATTTTATTTAATGAATAATTTTATTCCAGTGACCAACTCTTTGACATTTTTTTCAAAGGAGTGCCCTTTATAAGACTATGTAATTATTATTAAAAACAGGTTATTTATGGGTATAACCCATTCTCGAACTAGTACCATGAGGATGGATTTATTTATACATCTTATCAAAATTTTATTTTCCATTTGTAAAATTTGATAATTGATTCTTTAGTAAAGATAGTTCAAATTTTATTTTATTTACTAAATCCATATTCTTATCCTCACATGTATTTGTTTCATAAGTGGGTTTTGTTTCTAATTTTGTTCTCAAAAATAAATATTTCCATGAATTTAAAAAGAATATCCTTTTCTAAATTAGAATTTTAAATGTTTTTAGTAATAGTATAAATTTTAAATGATTTCCTATCAAGATCTTTTGAAAGATCATATACTTCTTTTTTCAAAACATTTATTCTAGTATTTTCCTTTTAATGTATCTTACTAACCTTACAATTTTAATTTTCATTCTGTTTAGAAAATATAAATACTTTATCATATGAAGTTAAAGTATTCTCCTTTTTAGGTGTAGATTCTTCATCCAAGGATTTATAATTTTTCTCATTAAGGTAATTGGAACATAAAGACATGTTTGTTAAAGATTTAATAGTATATACCTTGGCCATGAAACATTGATTTTCAGAAGGTATTCATGAAAATAGACCAATATTATTGTGTAGTGAATTTTCCTTATATGAATAATCATATGAATATTCTCCTTAACTACTGCTCCGTGAGTCATTAGATTTCATAACAATCTTTACTTTTGACTTGTAAAATGTTTTCAAATTTCTAAAAGAAATAAAGTTATCTAATAATATGTTTTTAAATAATTTATTTTTTAATTTTCTTTTAACAATAAAAAATTTCTTTCATACCTACAATCTTTTTCTTCCTTAGAGAATGATTTTCCAATAAATTTTTATAATGTTCAGAATCACCTGAATCAAACTGAATAAACACCATTTTCATTTTCTCTTTTATCTTGAAAACATTTTCAAGAGTCTGAGCCTTTGCAGGAACTATAGAAGAATTCAAATAAATTGTACAATTATTTTTCATTTCTTTCTAAGAATCTATTTCAAATCTATTTTCATATTTCCATAGAGTTCCAAATACACCATCTATAGCAACATGTATATTTCTTCCATGATTCATTAATAACCATTCTATTAGATTCCCATTCATTGGGAATGATATAAAAAATCATTTCAATAAGAATTTAATCTTCAAATACATTATCTCTTATTAATTTTAAACTATTAAAAATTTTCATAAATATTTTTTTGTTCCTTTAAATAGGCTATCTATAAGGAAATTCAAATCTATATAGTCATCTCTAAGCATTGATCTTCTAGTCTCAACAACCTTAGAAGTCACAATTTGGGAAATCTTTAACTTCATCCAAATACTATTATCTACTTCACAAGAAGAAATCTAGATAGATATATTTCTCATAATATTACAAAATAATTTATTCATTATGTTGTAATTAAATAGATATTTCTTATTTTTTTTATTGGAAAAGGTTCTGAGTTAATTATTAATAATTTTTTAATCACCAGTAAGAATAAAAAAAATATCTACTTAACTGTTGATAGAAATAGTATTAATTATATCCCTATAATAATCATAATCATTACCATTAAATGTTGGAGGTTTTTTTTCAATTGAGGTTATCAACAAATCATACATTAAATCTTTCCATCTATTAAATGTGATACAAATGAAATATTTTTCACAATACACTTTAGTGTAGAATAGTCATATAAAAAATGTTTATAACAAAACTAACAATAAAATAAAATTGTAAGTAAACAATGAATCAACAAGTATAATAGTAGTGGAATCAAGTATTGATTCCAATTGAAGATATTAATATTACATAGACCTAGATCTGATACCAATTGTTGTTATTAGTAATGCAATGTCCATGCTCCAATTCCAATTGTTGAATTGAAATGTATATGTAGATGGAAAACTACTGTAGGGGGTGGGGTGAATTTTATATCTAAAAACAATTATTTTTAACATTAAAAGATACTTTGTTTAAGAATATTAAAAAAATTGTATTCACAAAACCTCTTTAAGTATTTAAATAGAAATCAGACTTGGACTATGGGTCTGATGAAAAAAGATATCATAATAATGCAGCTTATGATATGTATTCCACATATCATAATGATATTCTATCTTTACAGTGTATTTAATCTTATCAATATATAGTGGTAATGTAAATAGTTTTTAATCACATTCATAGAAGAAAATGATTTGTTAGAGTATTCCAAAACATAATTCTTAATTACAATGGTTATAATAAATCAGAGTAATAAAAAAATTATCATATCTTAAAGTATAGAGAATATTATTTAGATTATAATAATTAAACCATAATAATTTCTGTTACAATAAATATAATACAAATTAAAGATGAATATAAAATGTCTTAATTTCCATTAAAGGAAGTGGAATTAAAAATAATTTCAATAAAAAAAGTAAAAAAATGAATGCAATTCTTTTAAACCAAATAGAGGGGTATCCAATAACCCAGGATAAAGCTCACTCGTTTTATACATACAATAAAGTCTATCTATATCTTATATGAATAATCCCTAGAAATAAGGATTGGTCTGTCTTACTATCCCCACAAGCCCTCGATACGATAATCAGATTGTTTGTCTTTCTATCCTTGTGATCCCTTGATCAAGTAGATCTGATTATTTCATCCACCACTCATAATACCTCGATCATATTTACAATCAGGCACACAAAAAATTACAATGATGAACTCAAAAATATTATAAGTACATGTAAAAAACTATTATCTCTAGTTAACTTTAGAGCTCACATATAGTAGCCAAATCAGTAGAGTGTCTTTACGTGAATCTATCAATACTTGAAAAATCTTCAAAGGACCTAGTATTTATAGGCAAGCCTTCCAATGTTCTCTTGATTTATAATAGTCATATTTTCTATGAGATTTATTCATATACCAGGACACCTGAAACATCAATGGTCATATTATAACTGAATGCATGGCCTAATTTTGTTTCGAACATTTTATAATAGAATACATGACATCATTTTATTTTACGCAGTTTCTGTGTAAAAAAGTATTCCATATAATAAAATTTTCCATATCCATAATTTATCCTTTTGTCAATTTGATAGATTTAATTATATAATCTAACCATAATTTTCTCAAGGAGTTTTAATCTAATGTTATCATTTCTGATGTTGAATCTGATTAGAATTTTTGACAGTGTGAATAAAAGACCCAAAGTCTTAAATTTTATTTGAAAAATATGAGTATGAACATAATTGGATTTGTTCTCATTACGACAATTCTAAAGAGAAAGAATATTTAAATTCATGAATATATTTAAACGAATTCTAAGTATGATAGATAAGTATGTTTTTTTCAAAAACAGTTAAAAAACTTTGGGAATTAAAGATTTAGTTAATTAATTATTTAATAGAGTTTTAGATTTAAGAAAATAAAAGAAAAGTAAAAAATAACTATTGACTCAACAACCAATGTCCGAATGTTTTGGGGGTTTTCATGTTTTTCGCAACATCCATGTTAGTGGTCAAATAGATAGATGGATATCCCCTCTTTCTCACTCTTCAGAAACTCTGATGATGAAAATTGGTCTTTTGGATGTATTGTGATGATGGGATATAGTATGAAGTGGGGTTAATTCATGGTAGTTAGTTGAAATTATAATGATTACATTTACATTCATGAGACTCTGCTGCTATGGAAATGTTGTTATGTGATGAGGCAAAATATTCATGAGAGATGTTCTTGATGACCTTGATGTTTGCACATGATGTAGGGACCTATGGGTTGTTTGGGTATGTAGGGATGTATCCTGACACTCATCATAGATGTATGTATATATGGAAAGTTTCAATATAAGGTATATGAGCATGAGCTATTTTATTTTGGGGCATAAGAGCAAAAAATAATTGGGGATGTAGTTGTGAGGATATTTTTCTTATATTAATTTGGTTCTATATTATTTTACCTGAATACATTATTTGGTATGAGTGGAGTTGTTATGTTGGGAATGATAGTTGACCTATTATGTTCTAATTGGGTTTTCAATATATTCCCTAGTGCATTAGTATTCTCTTTTCACATTTTCATGAGAGACCTTTGGTATGGTCTTTCTGAGTGTATATGTTATGTTCACCCAACCTATTTGTAATATTTTTTTTCATTATCCTAGAGGATTATAGGGATGGAGCTGTACATTATTAGCTTTGGTGGTAGAGTTTTCATTGAGTTGATTCCATGGGGTTTTCTTTTTTACATTTAATTGATATTTTATTTGTGATAATTTGAAATGTTTTCATGAATTTTGGAATGGTTTGGAATTGTTTTTATTTGATTTTATGGAGATGTATGGTGGTTGATATCCTATATCAAGATCATACTATTCTATTGAGGGTAATCCCTCTAATATGTGTGGCATTATTTATACCCTCATCGATTTTTTCTATCTCATGGCCCACTGAAGTCGAGAATCTAGGGTCATTATTTCTTTATATTCTTTGCTGACTCTAGAGGGGTACCTTTTGACGGTGGGAGTTATGAAAAAGTGGAATCAATTGTTATAGGATTGATTTCGGAGTTTTGAATTTTACATATTTCCTGGATTCGTAATTAAATGATTTCATTCGATCTTAGTTCATAGAATAGTCAAAGGAGACAGAATGAGACACTGGATTTGAGTCCCCCCATGTTTTGCAGTAAGGACTTTGAGCCGACCAAGAGACTAATTGAGTTGGTTCTACTTGTAGGGTAGATATTCAAGAAAGGTTCATGTATCATTTTTTTGGTGTTCATGTATGGGTTTGTGTGTTTCTAGGGAATTAACATTAAAAAATTAAATAAAATGTGATAAAATTCAATGATACCGAGATTAGGGGTTTTCATTAATTTTTATAGAATGGATCATGGACATTTTCCACATGCATCTTAAGATGTATTGGTAAAGAGGTTGATCATGTTGATCATTGATGGGTTGAAATGATAGAGGAAGATGTGGAATGATAGTGTAAATTGTTATGTTTTCAATGACAGATCTTGGGAATGTATAGGGGGTGTGCCTCCTATTTCAAGATAGAGCACTAGTTTGATGAGATCAAGATCTCATTTATTATGACTCACACTCAGGAAAATTTGCAGGTATTATTGGAAGTTATTTAGATGCATGTTTTAGTCTGTCATTATGGATGCTATATCCTTTTGATTGGATGATGTCATATTTCATATATGCTTATTTTCTAAGAGAGTTTCTTCTATAGTCCTTATTGTCGACAATGAAATTAGTGAAGAGGTAGTAGTTACACCTCCTTTGGTAAAGGATCCGGAGTTTGCATGCGTAATAACCCAAAATTTCTATAAATTAATTTCCCCTCTAAATGAGAATTTTCATTATTAAGTAATACAGTTATAGAAACAACATGAACGTTATTATATTTTTTATTTTAACCCCTTATAAAATATAGTTATAATCATTCTGTAACACTTCAAAGACTGTTAAGATTCATAACTGTTGATAATATAACCATCATATAGTGACCATTAGGATCAATATATATTAAGTTTTATGATAAGAGCTAATTGAAATATAATTGAGTATCAGTGTCCTCAACTAGTAGGATCATACCATATGAATGACATTCGTCAGAGCTTCCTGGAGAGATGGAATCATTGGGATATGTTGTTGACCAAGCCTAAGATGATATTCAAGAACAAAAACATAATTGAAACCATTTATGATAGAAGTTAAATCTCTTGGAGATCACTTCATTAACCATGTTCTCTGAACAACACCAAGAATTTACCAACATTATACACCTTACCCTTAGGGAAAGATTTGGTGTAATAATAGGTTATATATCTAAACTCTAGAAGTATGAATTTTCATATTTTCTTTTTTTAAAAATAATGATAATATTTCTCCATATTTATTATTTCTTTATATATATATATGATTATATAATGAGTTTTATAAAATTATATTATTATATAATGTAACCAAAATTTCATTTTGGTAAAATGTATAGTTTTAATGAAAACACTCTTTATGATAAATCAAATATTTTTAAAGTAAATATTATTTTCAAGAAATATTTTTATTAAATAATATTCATATAAATAAAAATGATAATATAATTTAATAATTTCCAATGTAATTATTATAAGGGTAAAAATATTCTTTATTGTAAAAACTAATATTATTCAATAAATAAATATTTTTATATAAAAGTAAAAAAATTCCTATAACTTTAATATTATTTTGATAAAATTAATATTTTTTTTGAAATCTGAATATCGAAATTAGGTAATGTTTATTTTTTCAAAACATTTCAAGACAATCAATTTTTTGGGTAAAAATTAAAATATATATAAATATACAATATTAAATATGTAATAATAATAGCCCAAAATTGTTGTAATAAAATATATTATATTAACTCATGGTCATTAATAAATTTAAATTAAAAAATAATGTGTTTTTATGTTACTTGATTAAATTTACAAACCAAAAATTAATCCTCCAAACATTTATTATATTTTGATGATTTATAAATAATTATTTATAAACAAACTCAAATCCACATCATGAATGGTATTAATTTAATTATTTGAGTTCTTAAAATAATAATATATTGGAAACAAGTCCTCATAATAATCCTTGGATAAAATGCTTTGAAATATGTTTGGTTGTAATTATTTTATTACTTAGATTCCATAACCTATGTTTATAAATTAATAACGAATTCCCCCTTGTTTTGCTATAAGTATCCACCCAACACCGAAATCATCTTAAATAAAACCCCATATATATTGATTTTTCTTTCCCTTATCCATTCTAAATCCATATAAAGGTGTTCTATAACTCTTAATAAGTATCACTAAAGGTTTTATAAGTATTCTCTAATGTAAGGGATTATTTCCCTATTCCCCTCTGTTGAAGTAATTTTTTATATTGAGCCTTTGGATTTAGATTTTTTAGATTTATATATTTTGTACGAATACCTTTACTATCCCTATGATTATAAATTAATTATATACTACCTTTCACTCTCATTAATCCCTTCCAAGAATCATAATGTACTCCCTTTGTGCTGAGAAAATTATTCCATGATTTCCCTTACCAAACTTTTGTGTTATGATTACCTATACAATTTTTTACTAAAGTGTATTAACCTTGATAAATATATCCTTCATTGAATTGGGACTTACATTTATGTAAACCACACCCATTAATCAGGGAATTAAATGTCTTGAAATAAATTATGATGATGTATGACTTATATAAAACACAAATAAATGTACATATTATGAATGTGATATGAATTTCAGGATTTATATAGCCCTCCAAAACATTGGGTAAAGCCTTTATATCATGAGATACCATGTATGTTGCATGATTGGTTACCGTAAGCACACAATGTTTTGATTTCTTGATGGTTATCCTCGACATATGCTTAGGATATCATGTTGTATGCTGTTTTCAAATTCCAATGATGACTTGATGTTATCATATTATATTCTGTTTTGATCTTATGACTGTTATTATTACCATTATTGGTCATCATCTTATGCCTCTTAAATCACATTCACTGCATTAAATTATTCTAATATTTGATTAATCCCTTACTATGATTTATAACTCACCTCTTTTTTATGTTTATCCCCAGGTTATCCCATATATTTTTAATATATAAAGTGAATTTTAACGTCATATAATGTAATTTTTAAATAATTTCATTATATAAATGTTTTAGGTTATTTTGATATGTATTTAATTACCCAAATAAACTAGTATTCTTTTTTATTTTGGGACTATTTTTTGGGTATCTCTATAGAATCAGTCTTGGAAGAAACTGTATAAAAGATATGTGTTTTCATTGTTAGAATTAGAGAAAGGTAAAGTTTTTCATGGTTTTATTATTATAAAACCATATTTAAAAGCTTATAGATAATATTATACATTGAAAAATATCCAAAATTTTAGTAAAGTTTAGAGATTGTGGATTCCATGAAAAAAATAATTGTGTGGATACCACATGTGGATATGGATCTAGAACAGATGTACCTAGGGGTAATTTTAATAAAAGGTATTTTAGGACATTAAAAAAATGTATAATTCATCTATAAAAATGTTTCCATGCTTTACACCTATTTGGAAACTCCAAGGTGATATGATTTTGAATCATCTGAAGCTCTTTATAAATCATTATGATGGGAACATAAATTCCTATTAAATTTAATTTTAGGTCATGGATAACTAATATTGAAAAAAATAAATTATCAGGTTAAGGAATATATTTAATTTATTAGTTATCTCTTCATTATTGAAAATTTTAATTTTATATAATTAATAGTTTAAAAATTTTCATCCCAAATTTTTCATCTTTTTAATCAATGTCTAGAAAAACTAAGAGTTGAGTCAATGACCAATTTAAAGGAAATGTGATGAATTCTCAATTTAGATGCCCAACCTAATGTTAGTAGGATTCAAGAACTTCCTAAAAATACTCACTCAATTAAATCATGTTTTTAATAGTTACTTGAATTAGGAGGAACATCCACACCCTCCTTAGGAAGACCATGTTTCAATTAAATCTTTTATGTGACAATGGCCTTTGAATTTTAGTGGAATATTTGATAACTTTTTTTAAGAATAGTGGATAAACTACATTTAAAAGATCTTCTCCATATATTCATGATATAATAATGAGAAGGGAATGTTGGCAGTTTATTTCATGGAGGGGAAGTTGATATATATTGTATGTCAATCAATAATACGAATCATAGGAAAGATATTAATGCAAGGGAGTGAAAATAATATTAGAAATTGTTTTTTAAATATCCTACTTATACTTTCAAACTCAAAAATATAAAGAGAGTTCTTTGGCATTATGAAAAGGAGAAAAAAATTCATTGATGAATACATTAAAAAATTTAAAAGACTATAATGATATTACTTTGACTTTTTCATCGATCAAAAAATTAAATTTCACTAATTCTTTAGTGGAATAAAGATAAATCTAAAAAAATATTTTCTGATTCTAGACTACTATAAATATGAATTAATTTTATGATGTGACCCTATATTATAAATAGAGATAAAACATTCTCAAGGGTATCATGACCCTTGAGATATGAAGTAGAAAATGGTTCTTAATTCATGGGTAATGATGGATAAATATCAAAGTGGAACGAATGTATAATACCCCACTTATTAAAATTATTGGAAAACGTTTCCCTAAAATTATTGAAGGGGATAAGAAAATGCTTTAGTTGTGGTATAGAGGGGCACCAAGATAGAGAATTCCTATAAGATAAACACCCTAATTTTATGGATTAAATGAATTCTCCTTTCATCCCTAAATTTATTGTTTAACATTTCAACTACGAGGAAAAATGAAATTATGTGAAGCAATGAACTAATCCAGTGGGTTTTAATATTAAGAATAAGGAAAATATCATCCTTGGTGAAAATCCCATTATAAGAGAATATGATGACGTGTTATTTAAATAATGTCATAGTCTTCCTCATAGATTAGAGGTTGAGTACTCAATAAAACTTATACCCAGAGATTTGAAAAGATCCACGACTCCATATAAAACAGAAACTGATGAGGTTGAAGTGCTGAATAATAAAATAATGGATAATATGGGTAATCAATTTATATTCCCAAATGATTCATTGTGGGGCATGACATTTCGTTTTTTCATGAATAAGGATGGGTAAATGTGCCTAATAATTGATTATCGTGAGCACAATAAGATCACTATGAATATCTTTTGTCCCCTATTATATATTTTTAAATTTTTTGACCAGTTATGTTGAGACTAGTACTTTTATAAAGTGGATACTCATCTAGTATATTATCAAGCAATGGTTACAAAAATCGTATATCCCAAGGACTACTTTTTGTAAAATTTACTAGAACTTTGAGTTTAATGTGATTTCATTTTGACCAACTAATCATCTTAAATATCTTTATGGACCTAATGACCAAAGTATTTATGGATTACTTGAACATATTTGTGGTAGTATTTACAAATTATATTCTTGTCTACTTAAAAATCATGTAGGAACATGGGGATAATTTTAATATTGTGCTAAAGATATCGATAAAGGAAAATTTATATTCTAAGTATAATAAATATGAGTTTTGGGTGTAGCCATTAACATTCTTGGGTAAAGTTATCCATAAAAAAAGGATATTTTGTTGATCTATAAACAAATAATGGAAACAAAAAGATAACTAGACCAACAAATCCGATGGATAGTTTCCTTATATTAGTTGGGTTAAATATTCAATTTGTAAGTAACTTCTCAGCATTGTAAAACCAACTCACTAATATAACTCATAAGGCTTAAACTTTTTAGACCAATGAATGTGAGAAGAGCCTTAAAAAGTTATAGAAAATATTAATCACTACACCCATTCTCACATTTCCCATCAATGGGTGAGCAATTTTGATCTATAATGATATAAAAAAAATTATTGGGATGTATAATCATAAAGAATTAAAATGTTAGAGCCTATTCCCCCCACTAATTAATGATCCATGTGTATTACAACCTGATACTGGACCTAGAATTATATTCAATGGTCTTTTTATAGAATACTTGTGGACATTTTATATATTTTGAAATGTGTGACATATATTTATTTCATAAAATTCTCAAGAAAATATTCTCCCAAAAGGATCTCAATATGTACCAATAAAGGTTATTAGAGTTTATCAAGGATTATAAAGGTTCAGTCCATTATCATCCTAGGAAGGTAAATAAATTAAAAGATGTTATGAGTAGAAAGGAACTCTCAACACTATCTATATTGAGTATTGAAAGGGATACAATATTTTTGGGAATGAAAAGGATGGACAAGGAAATTATAAATGGAATATTATCCTACCTTTGTCAAATAACTTCTAAACCATATATTATTGAGTGGATCATAGAGAAAAAAAATATGATAAGTAGTTATAGATAATGGTATTGAATATTATGGATTTCAGCCTTGCTATATTTGGTGTTAAATGGATTGGAACCTAGATCTGTGTCCTATCATTACCAAATTTGAAGAGGGAAATTAGGGATGATGCGCATAAATCATCTTTATATTTTCATAAATAAACATCTAATATGTATAAATATCTAAATAAAATCTTCCTGTGGGATAACATAAAGATATATATTGAAATATTTGTATCTCTATTCAAATTATTTTTACATGTCGAGGATGAATGATAAAATTAAAAGAATTTGATACACCCTTAACAAAAACAATATGGGAATAGTAAGACATAACCATGGATTTTATCATAGGGATCCATATGACATATAATGGAAATTATGCTATTTGGGAGGTACTGGATCAACTTAAAAATTCAATCTATTTTATTTTGACCAAGAAAAATTTATCACTTATCCAATTAATAAAATATATACAATAGAAGTGATAAGACTAATGGATTACCACTCACTATTGTTTCTGATCGAGATATGATGTTTAACTCAAGGTTCTAGAGAATCCTTCTAAAAGAGTTGGATACAGAGTTGAGTTTTAGAACAACTTATCACCTCGATATGGGTGTTCAATATGAGAGGAACTTTAAAACATTATAGGATATGATGCGATCATGTTCAATGCATTTCTATGCATTTGGGGATTTGTACCTTCCCCTATTAAATTTTCCACAAAAATATTCTATTCATGAAATAAAATAACACATTATGAGACTTTGTATGGGATGTGGGGTCATACTCCAAATGTTGGGGAGAATATGAGAGTGAAAGTTAATGGGACCTGATATTATCTAAGGGATAATAGAGAATTTACAAACCATTAAATATCCAATGAAATACATGGAATGTTAATAGAAAAGATATACATAAAATCAATGATGAGTCATTGAGATTCAGTTTAATGATAAATTATTCCTTTATATATCATAGTGGAATAAATTAAAATGGTTTAAGAAGAAGGTAAATATTATTCCAAGATACATCATCCACATTAGTATTCCTTATTTGATCAGAGATATGGTCTATCAACTATTACTCCCACCTAACATATTTAGGTAGATGATGTTATCTAGGTATCTCTTTTAAGGAAGTATATAATAGACCCCTCTGTATTAAATCTAGATGGGAACCTTTGTAGAATGATATTTTATAAAATGAGTGGATGATGAAGACCATAGATCATATAAAAAATCTTCTACAAAATAAGACATGTCACATTTTCAAAGTGTCGTGTATAATAAAATGTTTTAGGGGGAAACATTGGAACCATAATAGGTGATGAAACATAAGTACCCTAATCTATTTTAGTGTAAAAAATTAAATTATTAGGGAAAAGTTTCTTATGGGGGAATAATGTAATGAATCAATCTTTTATAAATGAAATTTCCTTATAAATAAATAATTAAAGTAGTTATAGAAAGCACATGATCTATATTTCATTTCTTATTTTTGACAATTATTTGATATATCCATAATTTTTATGCAGGTATTAAAATACTATTAATCATAATAACCAGTGATAATATATAAATTTTACAGTTACCATTAATATTATTATATATTAAGGTTTATGATAACATTAAATTGACATAAAAGGAAGAATCAAATATCTTGGCTTGTAGGATCACAACCTAGGAAGACCATTTATTAAAGATTTTGAGGGAGATTCCATCACAAAGATTTTTTATTGACAATGTCAAATTCAATAATCAAAAATTTAAACATGAGATAAACCATTTATAGGAGATGTTAAAGATTACAAAGATCAGTACCCAAACCATATTTTCCGAACCTCCATGAGAAAGTACCACCATCACACACCTTATCCTTATGGTTTATATTTTTTTTAATAAGGAGTTATATATATAGACCCTAATAATATAAATTTTTATATTATATTTTTAATAAAACATGATTATATTTATCCCCTCACATTATTTATTTATATACATACATGATTATATATTGAGGTTGATAGAAATAGATTTTCACCGGAAGAAACCAAAATTTTATTTTTGGGAAATATATAATTTCAATCAAACAACTCTTTTTGATAAATCAAAGGGTAATGAGATAAATTTTATTTTAATGATTTTTAACAATATATATATTTAAATATAAAAGTAAATATAATTTAATGATTTCCCATATAATTTTGTTGGGTCAGAATATTTTTTGTGTCTTGAAAACTAGTATTTTTCAAGAAATAAGGATTATGTTGGGCAAAAATCCCTCAAGGTAACATTGCAGTATTTTTGGGTTCATTGTGTTTGTTGACAAAGCAGGTTTTCATGGATATTTGTCGAGTTCCCAACAAGTTGTTGACAATCAATGTTGACAAAGAACTATGACAAAGGAAAGGACAATCTGAAGGCGGTACAAAAGAGCAGAACAAGGTGGCGCCGTTTCCCAGTGTTTGCCACATTTTTGGGGTCCAAAATTCGGAGTTTGGTAAGCACCGAAAAAAGTGGATTTCTATGAAGATCATAATTTAATATGGAAAAGGCATGAATATCGCGAAGATAGGATGCTTGGTTTGGAAATCGTGAAGACCATAAGAATGGAGGCGGTGATGCTTCGCGATTACGTCAAGCTTCGCGAACGGCAGAGGCTGAAGCGCATCGCGGCGGAGAAGGGCTTTGCGAGAGAGTTGCGCGGCGAAGGCGCGAAGAAATTTTGGGCTTCAAGAGGGAGATTTGCGGTGAAGGTGCGAGCCGTGAAGGTAAGTTGACCATGATTCTTCGCGACTACGTCAAGCTCCGCGAACGGATATTTGTCGTGGAGCTTCGCGATTTGGACAGAATTCCGGCAGAAACTTTGGAGCTTCGCGATTTGAGGTGACGTGGCATTGAATTCGCGTGGAAAGGACGAGGGTCGGTGGAATCTCCTATAAATAGAGGGCGACCCATTCGAGCGAAGTAGAGAGAATTTTCAGAGAAAATACTTTGCTCTCGATTTGCGAAGGTGGTTCGCGGAGCCAGTGTGCTTCGTGAAAGAGGTGCTTCACGGAGGCTATTGTAGCTCCGAAAAACCTGCAAGCTCCGCGTTGGCTTACTTAGCTTCGCGAGGTTCATTGCTTTGCGACGGCTTGAGCATCGCGAGAGAGCTTCACGAGGGTGCTTCGTGAGTACGTCAATCTTCGCGAACGGCAGAGGCTGAAGCGCATCGCGGCGGAGAAGGGCTTTGTGAGAGAGCTTCCCGGCGAAGGCGCGAAGGAATTTTGGGCTTCACGAGGGAGATTTTCGGCGAAGGTGCGAGCCGCGAAGGTAATTTGACGGTGTTTCTTCGCGACTACTTCAAGCTCCGCGAACGGATATTTGTCGTGGAGCTTCGCGATTTGGGCAGAATTCCGGTAGAAACATTGGAGCTTCACGATTTGAGGTGACGTGGAGTTGACTTCGCACGGAAAGGATGAGGGTCGGTGGAATCACCTATAAATAGAGGCCGACCCCTTCGAGCGAAGTAGAGAGAATTTTCAGAGAAAATACTTTGCTCTCGATTTGCGAAGGTGGTTCGCGGAGCCAGTGTGCTTCGCGAAAGAGGTGCTTCGCGGCGGCTATTGTAGCTCCGCGAAACCTGCGAGCTCCGCGTTGGCTTACTTAGCTTCGCGAGGGTCGTTTCTTTGCGACGACCTGAGCATCGCGAGAGAGCTTCGCGAGTGAGATTCGCGAAAAGGTAGGAGCTTCGCGAAGGCTTGTTTGGGCTTCGCGAAATTGGGAGCCTCGCATTGTATGGTGCTTTGCGAAGGTGTTTCCAAAAGGAATTGCCCAGTGTTCAAAGGCAAAGAGGAATTCATCAGTGGATGAAAGTTGGACTACAACAGAGCATCCATCAATACTTAAGGATGCATGTATTCATGAAAATGTAGATACATACAGGTCTATAAACTGTGATTGGATTCCCTTCCAAGAGCAGTGAGCTTAGGAAGAGGAAGAAGGTGATCCTCTCCACCGGCAATGAGCCAGAGAGAGAGAAACATGGAGTGACCCTTGGGAAAGAAGTGAGCTGACCCTAAACATTGTATAGGTAGTGAGCCTAGGCATAGAAGTGATCTAGCCCGAACATTGTAATCCATAGCTAGTGAAGTTTAGTGGAATTGGTACGATCGACAACTTGTCGGCGTATGCTCCTTGGACGTAGCCCTTTGCGGTGAACCAAGTAAAATCATTGTGTCCTGTGCATGCTTTACATTCTGTTTACTTTGTGCAACAGGAAAGAGAGAAGAGTGTTTTTCTTAACAGCGAAACAAGATCAGAACGGGCGTTAATTTTAAATTAGTCATACCCTGATTCACCCCCCCCTCTCAGGGTATTCAGCCTTGTGGACCTAACAGATTATTATTTAGAATTTTAAATTCAAATATTTATAAAATTAATATTGTAAATAAAATTAATTTTTTAAATTGGCATGTCTAAAATATCCAATTGTTTATTTTCAAAATTTTCTATCACTGTCAAATTTTTGGGTAAAATATATATATGATATACATATATGTTGTGTATTATGAAATCATAATATCCTAAAAAGGATGTAATAAATTTTTTAAAATTCATACATGTCCAAAAATATATATTCTCTTAAAAATTATATGTTTTTATGTAATTATATTAATTTTACAAACCTATAATGAGACCTCCAAAATCTATATTCTATTTGTTGTTTTAAAAACAATTCCTTATGAAAATAAGTCACTTCAACATAATGAATGAAATTATTTTTTTAATTTATGTTACTAATATAATAAAATATTATAATCTAATCTATATTGGTAGAAACCATGGTAAAAATCCATGAGATGATTTTTGGTTTTGGTTATTTTATTACATGGAGTCAAAAACTGATGTTTGATAATCAATAAATAATTCCCCTCATTTTGGAAATAAATACCAACTCGTATTGCCATTAATCTTCAATAAAAACCCATTAAGGATGAAATTAATCTCCTTATACATCTTTTGATCCCTAAAAATATGTTTTCATGGTCATAATAAAAGACACCCAATCTTATAGAAGCATCATATCATGTAAGGGAATATTTTCCAACTACACTTTATTCGAGTAAATTTATTTTATTAAGACTTTTTCTTTTAGATTTTTATTTTAATCATATATTTCTAGACACACCATTACTATAAATATGATTCCCATGTTATGTAATACCACCTTTAGCTCTCATTAATCTATTCCATAAATTTTAAGAACACTTGTTTTGCTGTAGAAATTATCCCATGAATTTCCCTACCAATATTTTCTATTATAAATACTCATCCCCATTTCCACTCAATGATATTGATCTAGTAGAAAATATCTTTTTTTATTGGGAACATCCATGTATGAAACCCTGACACCTTAATGGTTGTATTACATGCGATGAAATATATTCTTCTGTTGTATGACCTATGTGGAACACAAATGTTTGTACATAATATATATGTGACGAGAGTAAAATTAATTATATATCCATCCAATATAATAATTAATATTTTTAACTCATGACAAACCATGTATGGTTCATGGGATATTAGATTAAGCACACTATGTTATGATGTCATGGATGTTATCCATGAATTATTCTTATGATATCATGTTTATATTGTTGAAATATTCCTTTGATGCCTTGATGTTATCATCTTATATCATGATTTGAAGTCCATGATTATGATTTCCACCTTTCTATTCAATCATGTTCCACCTCTTAAGTCAAAAGTGATTATTTAATTTATTCAATTCATTGATCATTTCCTTACATGAATTTATATCTTACCACTATCTTATGTATGTACCCATGTTATCCCTTATAGTTTTAGAAGATCATTAGATTTTTAGGGAAAGTTATATAGTTTCTATAAAATTTCATTGTATTTATGTTTAAATTTATTATGATATGTATCTAATTTCTTAAATTATATTGTCATATCAATCTTTTGGGATTGTGTTATTTCTATCTATATGAAATAATTCAAGAAATAAAGTTTATAAAATATATGGGTTTTTAAAAACGGATATTGGGATCAAAATCAAGGACCTACTATACATTTCTCCTTATCTAAATCCAAATGTGGAGTCTATAGTGGGAAATATGATGGAGAGACTTCGGGATATGATTATATATATGGTTTCTCTATTTATTATTCCTATGTATTTGATAGTCTAAAAGAACGTAGAGGTTATAGAATGGTTGAATTATATTGGGGGTGAACTATGAGAGTGATGATAATAGGGAATCCTGAATAAATGAGCTTTAGGAAGCATATCATGGAGTCTTGGAATTCAATATTATGATAAGTGGGGAACTGACCACAATATAACTGATGAAACTATTATAGTCCTAGTGTTCCTAATAATCTCTCATCGGCCACGTGTTCTCATGCTATGTTAATGGGAGTTATAGTCAGTATCTAGATTAATGTTAGACAACTCAAGTAGGACATCATTGGATGATAGATAAAGCACATTTTTAGTAGCAATAAGAGTTTCATGGATAGTATTATCAACAGTAAGGTCTAGTGAAATATTTTCAATATATAGGGATCTATGTTTTCATTAAGCTAATAGATGAATAATCTCATGTTGTTCAACCTCATGATGGTCTATGTCCATTGGGGCCCAACCATGATCTTGTCCATAGAGGGTCTCAGTAACAAGGTAACGGATTTGGGAATGGGATGATGCATGAAATGGATTAAAAAATTCCGAGGGGTCCAAATGTTCTTTAAGGTATATAATGTTTACCATATACCTTAGTTTTTATCCTATTTGATTCAAGATATTTACACTCCTTTAATCATTCTTTAGTCTGTGTATTATAAATATATGTGGTGAGGCTTCCAATACCCATCTTATTATCAACTCATATTGAGGGATATGATACTTTGATGTGTGTTTTGGATGTAAACATAAAATGGGGAACTATATGTCATTGCGATATTTCTTCTTGATGTAAATGAAAATATGTGATTTTCATCCTTGGAATCGATTGACTATATTATATTCATGTAGTTATTAATTATTTCTAGAGAATAGTTTTATTTTTTGATGCAGAAGGATAGAGGGTGGAATTAATTATCGAGATGAGTTATCATATGGGTGGAAGGTTTTTAAAGTCCCTTCTATCTTTTTTGGTAGATTTATATATGGATTCTTAGGTGTAGGATGTTCCTAGAGTAACTAAGGAAATTATTTATGTATTTCTCGATGAGGTTGTAGAATTACGCCATCAAAACAATGTCATGTTTTAGAAATAAATGTAACTAGTTGAATCTATGATTTTTATGGATCCCAATCATATAGAACCCAGAATTTTCTATGAGTTGAAACTTCATATTGCTGATATGATATATATAAGGTCATCATTCAACCTACTGTTTCATCCTGGGTTTCTATAATATTTTTTTTGATAAGAAGAAGGTTTGTAGTTTGAGGTTGTGTGGGGACTAATAGAGTTTTAATAATTTGAAATTTAAAAATGATTACCCTCTTATGAGGATTGATGATAGGATTGACCAAATAAAGGATGTAGTTAGATTTTGATGTTTTATTTGTGGTCTAGATATCATCATATGATGGTAAATGACAAGGTTATTCGAAATTCTTCATTAAATTGAACTTATGGACACTCTGAGTTAATGGTAATACTATTAGGTGTAATGAAAAAAATAGTTTTGTTCATCGGGATCATTAACTGTATGATTCATGAGTACCTGCCCAAGTTTATAGCCAAATTCATCAATGATGTCCTTATATACATGAGGTTATGTGAGGAGCATTCAAATCAACTTAGGGCCATACTAATGATTCTTAAATTCAATTATACCTACATAAAGATATTCAAGTTCCTTATTTTGACACAAGTGGTGTATTTCCTTGGGAATACAGCCTCCCATTGGGGTGTGACTGTAGACCCATCGAATATTGAGGTAGCCATTTCTTGGGTAGAACCTAAAAAAGTGGTATATGTTTATAGCTTCCTCATTATTTCAAGATATTACTGATGGTTTTCATCCAGTTTATCCTGAATTATAGGCTTGTTAATGAAATTTACCAGGAGGTACTAATATTTCATCTAAACCGATAACTGTCAAGAAACTTCTCGCCATTTGACATAGAGAGTTATTAGTTCCTCAATGCTTTGGTTTCCTAAATAAGCGGTGACATATGATGATTTTTATAATGCTTCCAATCTTATATTTCGATTCATAATGATATATTAGAGGGTGGAAATATCTTGGAGTTATTGGAATTTATTTACCCATGTTCAAAACTAGGACACCCATAATCTGGAGTTAGCATTTGTTGAGTTTGAATTGAATCTAGGGTTGAATTAGCTAATCAGTGAACACTTTTTTGTTTTCAAGAACCATAAGATTTTGAGTTATGAATTCTCTCAAAAATATTTGAATCTATGTTAGTGTAGGTGGATAGATTTTATATAGGATTAAAATTTTGACATGTCATATACTACAAGAAAGGGTAATGTTGTTCTTGATGCACAATGACAGAAGCCCCGTGGCAATGTGGTTTGTGAGTCTGAGGATGTTTAGAGTAGGATTGATAAGTTCATTATAATAGATCTTACTATGTGATAATATAGTGGTATATGTTTTCTTTATCAATTTATTATAGAATTTCCATTGGCATTGTGACAGTCAAAGTGTTTAAAAATAAATTTATTATAGAATGAAATTCACACAACACTATGTATATATGAAACAAAACTTTTTAATTTAAAGGAAATAATTGTAACCTATAATTTAAACATAATTTTTCTACTTCTATGAATTTAATTTCAAAAAATGGACACACACAATTGCAATCGGTAAGATATTTAGATTTTGATAGGACACTATAACTTTTTCTGAATAATAACTCGACTATTTGGAATAATAATGTTACCCTTATGAATAGTAATATGACCCTAATGAATAGTAAGACCGTAAAATTAATAGTAACCTCAACCATTAATGTATAAATAATATTTAGGGATCTTAAAATTGAAAATATGATCATAGTATAAGTAAATAAATATTTTTAAAAAATTAGTAATTAAGTCATAAATTTTTAATTACAATTTAATGAAAAATCCAATAATTTAATTAAAATTGAATTTTCAAAAAATGTTAAAAAAATAATAATATTTTATTTTATAATGGTTATAATATAATTTAATGATACCTTGATTAATTTTTTAATGTGTTATAAAACTAGTTAATGTTTTAAAGTTGTTATTTTCAATAAGTTATGATTTTATTTAAAAATAAAATGTCTCATATATAGAAAATTATTTTGATAAAATGGAGTTAATTTATTAAATATATATGTATGAAAATGGGTGGGGTGAATTTTTGGTTTTTTTTGAAATACAAGATTTTTTTTATGAATAGTGAAATACTGTAATTTATAAAATAAGCTAAATACATGAATTATTGAGTCCTGGATGGTATTCTACTGAGATAAGAAACCTGTTTTCTAAAACACATGCATTAATTACTATATTTAGTCACAAGAACCAACAATATTTCTTGTCTTGAGAAAAATAATAAAAAAATGATTAAAATAAGGGAAACACCCCACCCCTCCACTACAAATACCTCACCTAACCTCCTCTTCTCCTCACACATCTCAAACATTTAGAAATGTTCAAATTCTACCCAATTCCATTCTAAATACAATTTCCCACAAGCATGATCTGTTGGTCTCATAAATATAAAAAAACTAAAGGACTTAAAGAGGTCTCAAGGAGGATAATTCAAGAGGTAAAAACCCCCTTTCATTTTATATTATTTTCTTTTAATTTTTTTTATTTTTATACTCTCTTCACCTACCATTATCCAAGAGGCATGAAAACTACAGTAAATTATATATAGTATAATTTTATCATGTTTATGGAAAAATTCATTATCATAATTATTCTCCTTTCCCACTTATTTTAAAAATGAAAACACAGTATGTGATGTGTCGATTTACCAACATTATGGAGTATGTGTTTTCAACTTCCATTAACGCATTCATGCATGTTCATAAAACCATTTAATGGTTTAAAAATATTTTAAAGGGTTTTATATAACCTTTTTTAGATCTTTAATTAACATATACACATAATATTAAAATATATAACCAAAAAAGTATGTGATTATCAAAGAACCGTCAAATGATCTAAACAAACATAATTAATGTGTTATCCAATGATTCATAATAATATATAAAATAATGATTTAAGGTGTTATTTAATATTCAAAAAACATATTAACACCATTTCATTCAACATTAAAAGTTTCATTTCCATACTACAAGAAAATCAAATACGAACCGACCATGGAAACCATGTAAAGCACGCACCCAAAACAATGTAAATAACAAAATATTATTAATAAATGGGTGGAATGATGTAATAAAATGATTATAAAATGTGTCATTAACATTAATATGTTTCTATAAAATATTAATAACAATCGTTTAACCATTATGCATGAGGTTTAAATATTATAGAACCTTGACGAGCCCGAGGTAAGGGAACTCTCAACATAATTTCCATTCTTTTGGATAACCTTATACTTATTTGATTATGTGTTACTAAGATTATTTGTGTAACTAAATTTGTTTTATTATGTGTATTTACATTTTATACACATATTTATGTCATTCTATTAAATGTCTCTCAATTATATGCTATTTGTAACATACTTTTCTATAAAAATCCTATTTTAACATATTTTTAGAAAATTCAAAAGAATTGTTTTTATGTAATTATTTATATTTTAAGATTATGTTATGGTTCTTAATCATTGATTATAATGAAGGGTGGGACCTATATCTCCCTCAAATTCATTTGGTAAGGGTATTTTCGAGTTCATTCTTATGGTTACTCCAAGTGTAATTACGAGAGTTACACCATAAGGTAGCTTTAAGGGTTACACTATAAGGTAGCCATGAGGGTTAGAAATCATAAGGTAGAAAAGAGTGTTATAATATTGAGTATGAAATTCCCCAACATAACTTTATGATTTTATTTATGTTTTTATGGAATTATAGTATTTCACAAATTAATTATATGATACTTTATGGGTGAGAAGTATGTCTTCGTAAAAATGATTTCACATGTTTATAAGTATTCAATGAATAATAGTTTCTCTTATTCTTTTTATATCCAATATAGAGATATTTTTTCTCATCCCAAGTTATAATTTTTTTCCCAGAGGGTGTAAGGATGGGTAAGAGAAAATTATAATCCATGATGAATTTTGTGAAGCATTTTCCTGAATAGATTTCAGGTTTTTATTTTAAAACTTTTGTATTGTGAAAATATTGATATTGTTTTAATTGTACCCACTTATTATTGTGGGTTGATATGTATAAAATATTCCATGACATTATAAAATTATAAAATAAAAATATCATTGGAAATGTAATAAGTGTATTCTATTTGAATTAACTTGATTATGTAATTTTAATGGCAGGTACTTAAAGTTGGTATTAGAGAACGATTTAGATAAATTTGGGGGTTAGGGTAATGTTAATAAAATAATACGACATATTTTTACATTATGTTTATGTTTAAATGATACTCTTTTTAGTGTTAACATGTTTCATTATCTATGATATGTCTGTTCAAAATGATGTTTTGTAGAAGAAATAGGGAATCTGAAGGTTGAAGGAACTGATAAGATGATATCTTTCTCAATCTGCAACTTGGAATGGTTAGGATTATAACCAACCCATATGTGATAGTAATGGATCATATGAAACATGCAATAAATTTTAATGGAATCCATGAAAGATAAAAACCATAACTACTTCAAAGAGACATGATAATATTAGAACATTTTATGAGTAAACACCCTAAAACTTTCATTGGACCTTCTAAGCTACTGGCTATTGGAGGATGGATTAAAGTCCTTAAAATGATATTAAATTTCATGGGGTGTTCTAATAATAAAACGTTTAGCCTTGAAATTTATATACTTGAATATGAGTCCAACTAGTGGTGTTCAATGGTCAGGAAAATTAGGGATAGAGAGGAGATTGATGCCATGGAATGTGATGAATTTTAAAATATTTTTCTTGAAAAACATTTTCCTAATGTTATTTGACTTGAGATGGAAAATAACTTCCTTGAAATGAAGAAAACAGATGAAGATTAATTATCAATTTTTGAAGAAAATTTCACCTTACTGGATTGGTACGCTTCAAATATTATTTAGGATCTTGATATAAAAATCAACAATTTTTTACATAGGATTGAAACCAAGATATCGAATAGATTTGGATTCCTATGAATTTAATAGTTATATGAAACTTGTCTTATGTGATAAGTGGTTAGAAATGGTGTTTTATGATGATCATGTGTAAATTGAAATCAAGTAGAAGAAGAGATCTAGATATAAATAATTGGGTTATAAGAAATAAACAAAATTTTTAAGTAAGAATTTTTAGTTTCCAGTTTGTAAAATGTGTTTTAAAAGTAACCTTAAAGAATACATTACTAAAAATGAGAAGTGTTTTCAAAGTTGTATGTTTATACATATGAACTAAGATTGTAATGAAAATGAACCTATGATTAATCCATATAAGAAAGTTATAAAGTGTTTTAAATTTGGTGTGATTGGTCATTATGAAAATACTTTCCCAAAGAAAAATACGAATAATGGAAAGAAGCTAGATTATAAGAAGAAATGTGCAGTGGGATCCTTTGAAACAATGTCACCCAATGTCTGGTCATCCAATGAGGTGGTATTAGGTAATATTTTATTTACTCATATATTTTTAATTTCTTGTTTGATAAAGGGTCTACACATTCCTTTATTTCTGAGAATGTTTCTGGTAAATTGTAAATTTTGCCTCATGATAGTACTGAAAATACCCATTTTATCAGCGCTAAAAATGTCCTTTAACAGCTCTAGAAAATCGCTGTTAATGAAGGCATAAATAGGGGGTCCCCTTTATCAGATCTAAAATGAAGCACTGATAAAAGGGTCCCTTATCAGTTCTTTATTTTTAGCACTAATAAAAGTAAAAAAAGCTAAAATTTTTTTAGAAAAATTCCTGGAAATCTCGAGGGGGGGGGGGGGATTTTACAGAACATGAGACCCCTTTTATCAGTGCTTTGTCGCACCCTCCATTCCCCACATGCACCCCCTCCACCCTTTATCAGCATTATACCCCACCTTTATCAGCGCTAGACCCTTAAATTCCACCATGCACACATGCCCCTACCACTACCCAGATTTGATCTCGAGACCTCCCCCCCCCCCCCCCCGTGCGCCTGAAGCCTTTGCCACCCCGCTATATTGATTTTTTCTCTTATTTAAGTTATATCTATTTATTTATATATATATATAGTTATATTTATTAGTATAGTAATATATATATATTAATATATATATAGTTATATTAATATATATATATTTATAGTTATATTAATATATTTATATAGAGTTATATTAACATATATATAGTTATATTAATATAGATAGTTAGATTAATAAATAGTAATATAAATATTCATATATTGGTATTTTAAATAAAATGGATATTAGTTATTATTTAGATAAATCTAATATATTTTATATGTAAAAATGTTTAATTATTTATTTAAAAAATTAAACTTTTAGGTCTGAATATATAAAAAATATGTACATATAGTTATATATTTGATTATAAATTGCAGTGCATTATAAAAACGATAAAATTTCAAATACATAATATCAATATGAATGTAATACCTTGGAATAAATTCAGTGCCCACCAAAAAGGCAATAATACCCCCTTAAATGAGGCTAAAAATCCACAAACTATAAAAAATCATGGTATCCCGACTAAACACTATGTTTTGGAGGCCTTCTGGGCTTTTTGTGGCCTCAAACAAACCTTCACCGGGGTGCCCCAGGTCCTAAGGGTGTAGAGCTCGTCGCAGGCTTCGATTTGATATGTGGTAGAGCTCAAACGAACACCAGGATCAATATTTATAGTCATTTGATGTTCGAGTTGTGTTTTCAACATATTTTGGATCTTTTTTTAATTTTTTTTTCTTTATGTATTCAAATTGTTATTAAATTACTACTACTCCACAATAATTAGAAAATTATTAATTAAAAATATTTTTATAATTTTTTTATAATCCATTTTCACTAAATATCTTATATATTAAGTGTAACTGTATTTTTATACTTATCTAAAATTTATTTAAAATTATAATTAAAAATATATATATTATATTTATATCAGTATAAAAATATCTACATATTTAAATATTAATATATTTTTTCTAATGGTTTTTTTGGAAGTAGACCCTTTATCAGCACTTTTAAAAAAACCGCCGATAAAGACCCCCTTTATCAGCGCTACTGAAAAAGGAACTGATAAAAGGGTACCCTTTAAAAATGCTAAATATAAGTGCTGTTAAAGGGAGTACCTTTATCAGCACTAATAAAGGTACCCCCTTTATCAATGCTTTTCCGTTAGCACTGATAAAAGGTGGCGTTGGCCTTGCCCTGTTTTGTGGTAGTGTGAAATGAGACTGCAACTTATTGTTAAAACACCTATGAAAAATATTAAAGAATAAATTTATTATAAGAATCTAGCTATTTTTGTGTGTCGAAATACATTACCTGTAATCCTTGTTATTTTAAACTTAGTAGATTTTGATGTCATTATGAGTATGGATTGAATTTATGTTTATCAGGATAAGGTTGATTGTAGATCTAATGAAGTTGTTTTTTTTGAAAGAGTTTCAGTTTGTGTACAATAATGAACCCATACAATTGATAACATATTAGTATGTTTAGAAATTGATAAAATATGGAAATGAAAGATATCATTCTCATATTGTTGAAAACTAGGGAACTATTCATATTAGTGATGTACTAGTGGTACAAACAATACATGAATTGTTTTCCTAATGTGTTTCCCAATGATATACCCAATCGAGAAGATGAGTTTACCATTTACTTAGATCTTGGTGATAATTAAATTAAAAAACCCATTATAAAATGGATCATGTGGAACTTCTTGAATTGAGAAATCAGTTGCAGGTGTTTCTTGATAATGGCGTCATTTATCCTAGCACTTCACTATGGGGTGATCCTATTTCGTTTGTTAAAATGAATGATGGATCTACAAGAGTTTTCATTGATTATAGAGTTTTTAATAAAATTAATTTTTAGAATATATATCATTTTCCTCATATCAATGAATTATTTGATCATATCTAGGGAGTTTAGTATTTTTCCAAGAATGAATTGAGATCCAGGTACCATAAGCTGAAGGTGAAAATGGATGAAATTTTGATAACTACTTTTCATAACAGATATAGGAATTATGATTTTATTGTTATGACCATTGGTTTAAAAAATTCCCCTACTGTATTCATAGATCGTATGAATATAATATTCCATTAATATTGGGAATGTTTTTTTGTTATTTTTATTGATGATATTTTGGTTTTTTAAATAAGTTATGATCATCATGAAAAATATTTGAGGATTTTCTTTCCAACTATCAGAGAAATTAAGTTATATAGGAAATTTAGAAAATGTTTTATTTGGTTGAAAATTATTTATTTTCTTGGAAACATTGTTAATAAATTTGGAATAATAGTTGATCCCACTAAAACAAAAGTGGCTGATGAATGGACAAGAGTTACAGATATTATACAGATTCCAAGTTTTCTAGGATTAGTAGGTTATTACTGACTGATTGCTAAAATATTTTCACGGTTATCTGAACCACTAACTAATTAAATTTTAAAGGCGTTAAATATATTTGGATAGCAGAATTTGTTTTTTATTTTCCGGAACTGAATAAGAGATTGGTTAATGCTCCAGTTTCGGCCCTTCCTTCTAGAAATTGTGATTTTTCATCTACAGTGATGCTTAATTGAACATACATGGTTTTGTTATGATGTAGAATTATCAGGTAGTTTCTTATGATTCCAGACAACTGAATCCTCGTGAGTTAGATCATCCCACACAAGATTTAGAATTACCAGTTGTGGTTTTTTTTTAATTTGAACATTTTAATACATCATTTATACCGAAAAAAATGTGAAATATATATGGGCCATAAAATTATTAAGTATATATTCAATCATATGGAACTAAGGATGAGGAAATGAAGATTGATTGAACTGATAAAGGATTATGATTGCATGATCAGTTACCATACTTGAAAAGCAAACAAATTGATGGAAGCCTTGGCTCAAAAACATCATTCATCATTAACCTTGTTACATTTGTAATAATAACCCTTTATTAATGATTAGATTAATTTTTTGTTGGATGTTTTTGGTGAAAGAAATTACCTTGTTTTTTTCTGGTTTTAGTGTATTCATCCCTATCAGAAAGAATTAGGAAAGGAAAGACTGAAGAAAGTGAGTTACAAAAAAGGTAGAATTAGTTTGAAATTGAAAATTTCCAGAATTTGATATTGATAAAGATTGTGTTATGAGATTTGGAAATAGATTACATCTTCCTTTTGATTCCCAACATAAGAATACATTATTGCATGAAGCTCATAGTTCTCCATTTTCAGTTCATCCTGGCATTACTAGGATGTATAGAGACCTTCAAGAGTATTACAGGTGGGATGAAAAGGGAAAAGATATTGTATATTTTATAATGACATGTTTTCCTTGTCAATAGGTTAATGTAGAGGGAAAATTAAAAAAGGGTTTGATTCATCCTTTTCCAGTTCCAGAGTGGAAATATGAAAATATATCCATGGACTTCATGGTGGGACTACCAAATACATCTCAGGGGAATAATGCAATTTGGGTTATTCTTGACCGACTAACTAAATCTTCTCATTTACTTCCTATTAGAGATACTACATCTTTGGATCATCTTTCTAGAATGTACCTAAACAAAATTGTTAGGTAACATGGTGTTTCTCTTTATATTGTATATGGAAAAGATCTTTAGTTCACTTTTAACTTTTAGGAAGGCCTTCAAAATTCATTGTGAAAAGAACTAAGTTTTAGTGCAACATTTCATCCTCAATCAAATGGATTGACTAGGAAAAAAATTAAACCATTAGAGTGTATGCTTAGAGCTATTTCAATAGAGTACCAGGGAATTTGGTATTAGTATCTTTCTTTGGATGAGTTTTATTATAAACAATGTTTTCATTCGAGTATACATATGGAGCCTTTTGAGGCATTATATGTTAAGCGGCATCGAACTACAACTTTTTGGGATGAAGTTGGCGAAATGATGTTTGTGGGACCATAATTAGTAGAATAGGTGGATGAGAATGTGAAGATGATCTAGAAACACAAGGGAATGATTAGAGTACGCTAAAACATTTTGCAGATAGCATAAGGAAATAATTTTCTATTGAGGTAGGCGATCATGTTTTTTTAGAATGTAACTATGGAAAATTGTTATGCATTTTTGTATGAAAAGAAAGATATGTCCATGTTTTATTGGAAAGTTTTAAATCTTGGAGAAAGTTGGACCAACCCCCTAATGTGTAGTTTTCCCTATGATTTTATCTTTGGTACACAAGGTTTTTCATGTTTTAATTCTAAGAAATTATTTGTCACATTCTTCTCACGATTTGAGCTCATAAGTAGTTCAACTGGAAGGGAACATTTCCTATAAAGAGAATCATTTACATATTATTTATCGTAGAGATCAGGTATTGAGGAATAAGGTAATTCACCAGGTCAAGGTTTTTTTTGAGAAACCACAATGTTAAAGAAGAAACAAGTGAATTTTAAAATGCTATGGGAGAAAGGTACCCTCACTTGTTTAACAAGTAAATAAAAAAATTGTGAGGACGCAATTTCCAGAAGGTGGGGAGAATGTGACACCCCATGTATTTACAAATAAATTTAATATAGAATGAAATTCATGAAACTCTGTGTCTCTGTAAAACAACACTTTTTTATTTGAATGAAATATTTATAAACTAGCCATTATGCATAATTTATTGATTCTATGAATTGAATTTCCAAAAATAGACATATACTATTGTGATCAGTAATATTTTTAAAGACGGATAGGATCAACTTAATTTTTTATGAATAGTTACAAGACCCTTTGGAATAGTAATGTCCCCTTCTGAATAGTAATATGATCCTTATCCATAGTTAATCATCTATGTGAATAGTAACCTCACCCATGAATTTTTAAATAAAATTTTGGCATATTATAAGTGAAAATAAGGTCATAGAATAAATAAATAGATAATTTTTTAAAAAATATTATTTAATTCATAAATATTTAATTACAATATTATTATTAAATTAACAATTTAAATGAAAATATATTTTAATAAAAAGTAAATGATACATTATTAGTTAATATTCTTATGTTTATAATATAATTTTATGGTACCTTGATTAAGTTTTCAACGTGTGATAAAATTATTTAGAGTTTCAAAATTGTTATTTTTCTAATAAATTATGATTTTATATACAAAATTAAATTTCTCATATTTAAAATATTATTATGATAAAATTCAGTTCATTGTAGAATTATACATTTCAAAAAATGGTTGGGGCATATTTTTGGGTTTTAGCAGAAATACATGAAATTTTGGTGAATAGTGATATTGGGTAATTTACTAAATAAGAAAAATAAATAAATTATTGAATTCTAGATGATGTTATACTAAGGTAACCACCCTAGTTTTTAACAAACATGCAATAATTACTATATTTAGTCACAATATAAAACACATATTCTTATCTTAAGAAAAATAATAAAATAATGATTAATTTAATAGAACCCCCCCCCCCTCTCCTCAACTATAAATACCACCCATCACCCCTCTTCTTCTCACACCACTAAAGAATTTATTAATGTCCAAATTATACCCATTCATCTTCACAAGAGTCTCCCCCACGTCCAAGACCTTATGTATTCACCAAAAGTCCAAAACCAAAGGCCTCAAACAGGTTCTCAAGGAGGATAATTCAAGAGGTAAAAATCTTCATTCATTTTCTTTTATTTTATTTTCAATTATTTTCCATTTATTATACTCTCTTCACCTCCACTTATCCAAGAAGAATAAATAACCAAGTATCTTATATATACTGTAATGTTACCATGTTTATGAAAAAATTCATCATCATACCTCTTCTCCTCTACCTCTTATTCTAAAAATTAAAATTTTACCCGTGATGTGTCGATTTACGAACATCATGGACGATCTATTTTCAATTTCTATTACTTCCTTCACAGATGATCATAAAACCATTTTAATGGTTGAAAAATATTTTAAATTAGATTTTATAACATATTTTATGTTCTTTATTCAACATATATAAAAAATATTATACTATATAACAAAACAAGTTCGTGATTATCAAAGATCCGCCATAATGATCTAAACAAATATCATTAATATTTTATCTAATGATTCATAATAATATATATAAATGAAAAGATGTATGGTATAATTCAATATTATTGAAACATATTAATACCATTTAATTCTACTTTTCTACTTTCATTTTAATACAATAATAACATCCAATACGAACAGACCATAGAAACTATGTAAAGCATGCACCAAAAACAATGGAAATAACAAAATAGTATTAATTAATGAGTATAATTATGATATAAAATGATCATATAAACTATTATAAACATTAATATGTTTATTTAAAATACTAATAACACTATTTGAACCATTATACATGAAATTTAATCATGTTTTAATTAAGAAGAACCCTAGGTAACCGAATTATTAACCCAATATCCATTCCTTGGGTCAACCTTGTACTTCTTTGATTATGTTGTACTATGATTATTTGTATAAATTAATTTTATTGTATTATGTGAATTTATTTTTTATAAAAATTTTACTTTCATTCTATTAATTATCCATTCAATTTTAAGATATTTTTAATGGACTTTTCTATAAAGTCTTATTTTAAAATATTATTTTACAAAATTCATATGTAAAATTTGTATGTAATTATTCATGTTTTATTATTATGTTATGGTTCTTGGACATTTTTTACCATGAATGGTGGGACTTATACTTCCCTCCTGTTAATTGGTTATGTGTTTATTTTAATTCATCCATATGGTTACTCCAAGTGTAACTACGATTGTTACTCCAAAAACTAGCTGTTGCAGTTCCTTTGTAAGGTAGCTGTGAGGGTTACATATCATAAGGTATCCCGAGGGTTACAATATCATATAAATAATGTCCCATGAAACCTTTATGGTTTTATTTATTGTTTCCATTGAATTATATTATTTCAAAAATTATGTATATGTTACATTATGGGTTTGAAGTATGTATTTGTGAAAATGTTTTCATATTTTTATAAGTATTCATGGACTAAGGGTTTCTCTTATTATTTTTATATTTCTTATTGAGATATTTATGCTCATACCATGATTAATTTTTTTTCATTCTGTATAAGGATGGTTAATAGAGAAGTATAATCCAATATTAATGTTTTTAATACTTTTCATAAAATAATTTCAGGTTTTTATTTTAAAACACTTGTATTATGAAGGAAAAAATATTGTTTTAGTTGTACCCACTTTGTATTCTTGTGGGAATGTAATAAGTGTATTATAGTTGAATTAACTAGATCATGTATTTTTTACGACTGGGTCCTTATTGGTACATTAGGTGGAAGAGTCTCAGTAGTGATAATTTATGGTAGAAGGGATGCATGAAAATTTTAGTGATGGTGATGCCCAAGAAGAGTCATCAAATGGTAGTCAGAAGAATGTGTTGTTTTTTGGGAGGATATTTTTTGGATGATGTGTGGCGAATTATTATATGTGTTTCATAGATCACCTTTAAGGAATCAATAGAGTGTGACCAATATGTGTAATGGATTGAGGATGTAGCTTTAGTTGAATGGGATGATGTGGTTAGTATCAGATTTTATAGTGTGATGTCTAATTGTTTAGTAGATGAAGGATGAGAACCATGTTCCTTGCGGTTTAGTGAAAGCATTGGATATCCCTGAGTGGAAGTGGGAGGATATTTATATGGATGTAATCAATGGGATACCATGGTCTTAAAGAGGTTCTAATGTTGTTTGGATGATCATTGACAAATAATGAAGTCGTATCAATTTATAGTGATTAGGGAGTCATGTTCCATGGATACTATTATGAGGTGGTAAATGTAAAATGTTACATGGATTCATAAGATGTTAAGTAACATAATTTATGATAAATATAATCATTTTACCTCAAGAATTTGGTGGGGATTACAACATGATTTTGGCCCCAAGTTATACCACATCACTTCTTTTGTAACCCAGATAGCTATACTGATGGAGAGAACCAGCCAAATGATAGATTATATGTTAAAGGAGTGAACTTTGGAATTTATAGGGTCAAGGGTGTAGTCATTATCCATGGTTGGGTTTACTTCTAATATTATATATCACTCATCCACTATCATGGATCCATTTGAGTCACTGAATGGACAATTGTGTGATTATCCACTATACTAGATTGAGGATGGAGAGATAGAATTCCTTGGTCATGATGTAGTATAGAGAACAATATATAAGATATATATGGATCAATAGGATATGAAGGAATTGTAAAACTTATATAGGGCCTATAATAATCAAACATAGATCTCCCTAAATATTGAGGTGGGATACTATGTGTACTTAAGGGTTTACCATATTTAGGGGGACAGATAGGGTTTTTTAGGGGAGTATGATTTCCCCATAGTTGATGGTACTTTTACTTCATTAGATCCCGTTAGGGAGGTAACTTATCCATTAGTTCTCTCACCACAACAAGATATAATCCATCACTATTCCATGTATCCCATCCATGACAATATCTTCATAATGAATCCTATTTCAATGATTGGGGAGAGTTTATTATCGATGAAGAAGTGAAATTAATTAAATGACCTACTGAGATTAAAGTTTGGTGAGAGAAGCTATAGTGTGAGAGGGTTATCCCCTAATTTAATGATATATGGGGGTATAATGGCTCGGAGGAGAGTACTGGGGAGAGTGAAACATAGATGTGGGCCCAGTGCGAAGAGTTATTTTGAATTTGGGGTCATTTTTTACTTATATAATGTAATTATTAAATTATTGATGATTTATGAGATCCATTTATTTTTTATACTGGTTTCTCTTAGCTGGTTGTAGTGTTAATGAGATCATTGAGCGATATCTATTAGGATGGTCATTCAGTCCCTTACTTTTTGTTTCTAGGTTTTTTTTTGATTCTCATGGATGGGAATCATTTGAGAGGTTTACAATATAATTTTTTAGTATTTTCATCACATTATATTGTATGGATTGAGGTGATGGTGGTGTTTGAGTAAATTTATGAGGGATTTGATGACTATATTGTAGATTTCTAGATTAAATTTCTATCGAATTGAGGGATTTTATAGTGAAGTGTTACAATCCATGGTGTAGTAGTCTGAAATGTCTCAATGTTGGGTTTAAGTGTTCATATTTATTTGAACATATTTGTGGTGTGGAGGTAGGAAGGGGTTTGGAAGATCAAGGAGTTGGATTTTGGATCTCCAAATGATTTGGTGGTTTTGGACTAGGTCTGATGGTTTTAGTGTCATGTCCTTGGAAGGGTAATTCTTGAGTCAAAGTGGCAGCGTTATGCACTAGAGGTTTATTGGGTATAGTTTTAGAGTATATATTGTTTTGAAGATATTTGTAGTCTTTTGAATAGGCTTCACCCTATCCTCTTCCCTTGGAAGATAGGATCAAGAAATATTAGTGGTGTGTTATCCAAAGGATTGTTGGTCAGGTGGTGATTGTGACATAGTGTCTGATTTTTCAAAATATCCTAAGGAAAAAACTTATGAGCTATGACATAATATATATGTTTCCACAATGGTCTTTTAATTAACTAGTGAGTATCAATTCATGAATCCACTTTGAACTGCTCATTCTTTTGACTTCTCTCTCAACCTTTGGGTGAACTACATTTATTTAAAATAGTTTTTTCATCAAATTTTGTGTGTGGTTTTATCCTGTGACTTATGCAATTGATTATTTACTAATATACATTTATTTCCCACCATTACCTTTTATATCTTCTTATTGTTCCTTATTTTAGACAATCCCCTGGATGAGAAGATGGATAGTTTGTGTGGTTTTATAAAAGAAGAATTTTGGGGTTTCTCTATTATTGGTTGATCGATGTGTTTCCTTACATTGTCATTCTTAGATGTTGTATTCCTTTTAATTTTTCCAATCATAGTGAATTAATATTCTTTTTTAAAGTTAGAGTATCCTCATTGTTCCCCTTTTACATTCATATACATGAATTGAATTCTTTTGATATACATTGGGTAGATATTATGGGTTGGCTTTAGAAGTTATATAATTGGATTAAACTTAAATTTATAGGGGTGTAATGTTTTTATATGATTTTAACATTTTTTTAATATTGGTTATGACTTGTGTTTTCTCACTATTCTTGTTAAAAATTATTATTATTGGGAACCGTGTTCGAGCTAGGATAAATTGGATTTGTGAAACCATTATTCTATCAAATGATCAATATTACCATCCATAGAAAGGGATAATAACATATATATGGTTAATGAATAGGTTTCCCATGTTAAATTCTAGAATTAATGTGAAAATACACATGAAAGTAAAAAAGTAAGGCAATGAAAGAATTTGAATAAATATGGAATTGTGGTGTTTATTAAAGAAGAAATATCTACATAGAGGCTAGTGTGATATTGTGTTTTCTTATGTATTTTGTTGTGTTTGAGATAATATGTGGTGTGGTTGTGATATATTCCTAGTAGCTATGTATTTTATTGGGGACACTGAAATAAAAATAACATTGGTGGATAAATGAGTGACATGTGGAGTGAAATATAATTTGTGATTATTTAATTAATGAACTACACAATAAATTTAATGGATACATTTAAATGAATAGTGGGAATGATGGTTAATGTGCATTGTCATTAAATATTAATTGTATTGATTAATAAATAGATGTGAAGGAATAGTGAGTGAAATGTGGACTAGGTTGGGGTTATAATTGAAACAAATGGGATAGTGTAGTGATGTGTGTCATGGTGTGATTCATTAAGTGGTGATAGTGGATGGTAATGAATTTTGTGAGAATTTGTGGTGCTTTGATATATCCTTGATTGTTTTGGTGATAACCCAATGTTGGGGTTTGTGTGTTATCTATAGATATTTTATTTTCATGTTATTTATATAAGGGCCCATATGAGTTGGATAATTTTTTAAAAACAAAATTTTTTAGTTTCTAGGTATTTCACCCAACATCTAGGTTGGTGGTTAAATAGATGGATGGATACAACCTCTTCCATTATATTCCATATATAATTGTGATAATGATTAATGGTTCTAGATATTCCTACTACTGATCGGGATATGGTATATTTTGTGTGTCAGGCATAAGAGGAGGGCAATAGGTTGATCTCCCCCATGTTCAAGACACCCTAATAATCTAGATATATGATTCTTTGATTAAATGGATGATTAAATGATAATGGAATGAGATATGTACATGATGAAATTTTTGCTAGTTTATGATGTTAAAATTTTTTGGAAGCTGGGGTAGGTATGGATATGTCCCTACCAACACCACACACTAATAGACATGTGATGTAATGACCTGGATGGGATGATAGAATTGTACATTTAATGTTGGGGTACGAGAGAGGAAAATTAGATAGGAAATGGTTTCAGGGAGTCTCTACATATTTTCAAGATTATTTCTAATTATTCTAGAATGCATTATTAAGTGAGAGTTCCATGGTGAGGTTGGGATGGAGAGATGATTTTTTTGTTTTTGTTTTTCCTTCTATTTATGTGTTAGTGAATTAGTTGTCTCTTTTAATATTTTCATGAGAGAATATATGTATGCTCATACTGGTTGTATATGTTTTATTCACCCTATAAATATATAAACTTATTTTCAGGTTCTCATAGGAATTTTGGGGACTGATATGTATATTACTAGCATGACTGTTAGAAATTTTTCAAGTTGCTTCCTCGAATTGTCTCTTGGTAGTTTTCTTGGAGATTTTATTTATATTTTTTTGAATTTTTTTCATGAATTGTGAGAGAGGGTAATAAAATTTTCATTTATTTTATCTTGTTTTATTGTGGTTGATATCCTATCTAATTATCCTAATCATATTTTTAGTTTAATATCCTTCATTTTTGTGCCTTTCATTATACCATCAGTGATAGATTCCAACTTGATTTCAATAGTAAGTGGGGATCTTTGGTCTTTATCTCTCTTCCTTAATTTTCAACCCAATAAGGGTACCATTAGATGGAGGGTGTCATGGGGTATAAGCATATAAAATCATTTCTTATGTTAAGGATCAATGCTAATACCTCCATCACATAATGGATTTGGTTAACTCGATATTTCCAATAACATATCATGTAGTGTCCCATAATGAATTGGGTTTTGTACCCAGAACAATATATATCATCACATGAGATATATATGATTACCTAATAAATTATAGGGATATATAATTCATTTCCCACCCATCACATATATAAATTTGTTTCATATGTGTGACCTAAGAAAATGAAAACATTTTTTATTCTCTCATAGCTTAATTAACCCATGAAAAGAAATAGATTTGATTACATTTTAAAAAATACAATATCATAAGACGTATAGAGAAAATAGATGGATGAAATCATTGGATAATATCCCTAGTGAATTATAATAAACATTAAGTGATTCTAACATTGATTAAAACACTTTTATATGAGTATTATAATTTTTTTTCGCAAAATAAGATGTATCCTTTACTTTTAATAATTGTTATTTAAAAAAAATTATAAAACAACATGGAAATAAATTAATTTGGAAAATGATGATGTTTTGTAGGTAAAATTTTCTTTTTAATAGAACTAATGTAGATGACATCAAAATTAGTTCATTTAGAAAACATTTAAAATGATATTCCTTTCACACTTATGTAAATAAAGTTACAGTTTCCAAAAAAAGACCATACAAAGAAATTAAAAAATGATTAATTTTATATATAAATTAAGGAAAATTATAAATTACTTAAAAAATCATATAATTATACATTGAGAAATATATAAAACAATATAGGTAATATGGACATATAGAAGAATTATTCCCAACTAAAAAGATTTGATAAGGTCAGCTATACTTAAAAATATTATTCATATAGAATTACAAGACAAAGGGTTGTTAAATGTTATAAATACATGTAGAACCCATGTATAGATATATGACATTAAGATATATGGGTTTTATATAGTTGAACATTTAATTTAACATGATTTAAATTTAAACCTAATGAATCGTAATTTTTAAATGAGATTATTAATTAAACCCTTACCTTTAGTCCCAACTTCCACAAAGCTGATTTAAACTAATATATAATAAACATAATAATATTAATCCAAAATTTAAAACCCTTATTCATATAAATTTACATTTATAATATTTAATTATAGAAAGTCATTTAATATTTATTAGTCAGTTATTGTTTGTTTTCATCATCGTATTTTAGTGAATTTGATAGTTTCATACATATTTCAAATTGGCAATGCCAATCTTCATTATTTGATAAACAATTCACCATTAGAAGATTTATCAAGTTTGTGGAGTAGTTTTTTTTCAATTATTTTTTTATTTCCATTTTAATTTGATGTAATGTATGATTATTTTTGACCAGAATAAAATCCATACTAATCATGTTTTGAGTAAGTTTCTGATAACAATGAGTTAATTAATATTAATTATTCATTTTTCATGTCACCCATCCAAAAACATATTCATAAAATAAGTTAATCATTAATATCATTTATTAAAAGTGTTAATTTCATGATACCACTTCATTTTGGAAAAAATGAAGAAATTATAACACCATTCATGTTTATGGTTGAGACAACCCATACAAGAACATGTTAATCTAATGAATGAGTATTAGTACAGGGTTACATAAAAGTAATATAACATATTAAAAGTATAATGTATTTAAAATTACATTATTATAGTGTATAATATCATTTTTAAAAAGTTTATAGGAGAACATAATTGGAAAATATGCTGAAAGACTTGGTAATTTGATTAATTATCTCCTTTTCAATATGGGTTCCTTCAAAATGACAGATTTAGGCTTTATTATTGTTACCAAAAGCCACCAAAAGACTGGAATATTTTGGAGATGAAAAATGGATTTAGATTACAAATAGAACAAATGATTTGTGTGGTTTGGTAAGGTTTGAGGATGGGTCCTTATATAGGGGGTTTTAGTGGCATTTCCATAAAATTTCATTTCTTAATGTATAATGTAATCATTTGAAATTGAATGTGGATAAAAAGTGTAACATATTTGATAAGATTCATGATTCTGATCAACCAAACAATTTTATGACAATGTCTTATTATATTTTATGTCTTTACAACTTAGTTTAACCCTTTTTACTTCATTTTACCTTTACTGTGGTAACTCACGTTTTACATGTGTAGCTTATTTTTAATCCTAAAATGATATTAAATTTATTATATGATCTAAAAAAGTTGAAAAATATTTTTGACTCCATTTAATGTAATTTAATTTTTACATATGATAATTTTAAATACATATTTGAAACATAATATTGATATAAAAATTGTTGTTATAGAAAAATTAATTTTTAAACAATAAGTGTTCATAATCTTATTCCATATAAATTAATAATTAAATAATAGGTAACCTAATAGATATAAATTGAAAAATTATATTATATTCATAATCTAAAAGTTAAATTATCATGGTGTTTATTGTTTTTTATCTATATTGATTGGGAATAATTGGAGGTGACTGAGATATTGTTTGAATAATTAATGAATGTTTTTGTGTTGTTATGAGCTATTATGAGGTGAATTAAAGTGTTTTTATTAGTATTTAAAGATGTTTTAGAATTCCAATTCAAGATGAATATTATCAAAGTATGGTTTCTTAACCATCAATACAATTATTATGTAAATACCATTTTATTGTCCGTGTAAGGATCATTTTTTCTATCAATATAAGAATAATTCTATTCTATTTAGGTATTATATTTATCCATAAGCATGAATATTCTCTCCATAATAATGAATTTGGTGCTATGTAACCATGAATATCTTATGTGTAACCATCATACAATCAATATAATAATAATATGAGTAACCATTGTCTACTAATCTGCAACCATTAGTTCTCCTATGTAAGTATCATTCCTTCGGCATAGGAATGAACACGTAGAGAATGTTCAATGTGTTTTTAGATTTAAAATTAAAATGGTTTATATTTTTTACATTATGAATAAAATAAACCCATCGATGTTAAATACAATATTCATTTCTTAAAATATGACATTTAAAATGTGATTCAATATGTTTCATTTTTTTTGAAATAAATGATCAATATACATCTATTTAAAGATTCATGATGTTTTATCTAAAATATTTCAATGGATTTTAAATATGATATTTTTTGATGAAAGATCACCATAAAATCATTTTTTAAATTTTATTATGTTGTTTTTTTTATTCTTGTTTTTAGTTAATATTGTCACATACAATATGTTTTGATTTGATTTTAGGTGATATTTTGAGTTTTCTTATTCTATTTGTTGAGTAATGCTATGAGTAGCTTCTCTTTGTATTTAGATATTAAAGAGGATGATTTTGATATGGTTCTAGAAGATTAAGAATACAGTTATTCTTGGAATTCAATAAAATATTATTTATGAATCATATATTCTTATTTTGAGCATTTGGAGTATCTTTGATGCATTTTCATTTCAAGTTAATTGTGAAGGAATACAAGAAATTCATTTGAGTAATTTTACTAGAGACATGAAATTTATGAATGGTGAGAAAATTCATAGACCACGGTGCATGTTTTGAGTGGTTAATAGAATAAGGAAAATGAGAGGATCACTTGATTTGACTCATTTGAGAAAATAATCTATAAATTTGAGCTGGAATTTATATTTCTTCAATTTTATCTTACTCAAGAATTTATGGTTCTTGATTTTATTGTTATTTCAAATATATAAAAATTATCTACTATTGTAAAATACTGAATATAAAATATATTATGAGATAAGCAGAGTATATTAATCTCTGTGCTTAGAAGAAATCATCTACATCTATTCAGGTTTGTGCATAAAGAAAAATAAATTTGAGTTTTTGAAAATCACAAAGCATATCTATATTAGTTACTACATAGTGTGAGAAATGTATTATTAATATCCAAAAGAATCATCGATAGAGATCATCCTCTACCATTTCAATAGAAATTGGGTCTTCAAATATTGATTTCTCATTCTAGTTATTTTACTTTTTTTCTATAGTGTAAAGCTGCACTGTCTGATGTGACTCTATAAAAGGATAGTGCGATTCTATACGTATACTCTTAGTCAAGATTTACTTGTTTTTATAGTGAATAATACCTGGTTGAGGAGACTGACCATCCAATGTGAGGAGTAGGCATTATTTGAAGGATCCTAACATTGTACAAACTTTTATGTTCATTACTCTTTCATTTTTTCATATATAAGAGAGGATAAGAGTTTTGGATTAAATATTAAATAGTTAAATAGGATAATTTATGTTTTAATAAATTCTAAAATATATTATCCACTAATTCAACCACATTTTAAAGGAGTAATTTGGTCTTAGAAACATTAATTGGTATTAGAGAATGGTTCCCCTATTTGAAATACTAAGGCGACATTGATGGAAAATATGAATTCTATTAATAGTAGTGGTGTAAATATATAAAATAAAAATAACAATTATAGTTTTAAGGATACAAAGTTTCCATATATTATTTACCATCGATTGAATGTTAGAGATGTTTCAATTATTGGTTTCCCAACCATTGAAGGGGATTATATAATGAACTTTGTAGATAAAAGAAACACAGAGTATGATGGGAAGGAAAAAAATCCAATTCATTTTCCTTTTCTGGAAAATTTATACACAAATGAGATGGGACATCAATGAACCAATGAAACATTGTATATGTAGGATTGTTTTTATGGGGAAAATATGAATGTTAAGGAGGAAAAATTTTCATTTTAGAGAATCTTATATGAATACATCACGATAAATGTGGAAAATAATATTGATTATAATTTTGCAAGGTTCAAGGAAATTTTAATTAATATACAAGGATTTTATAAAAGGTTTTAAGAATATATGATTATGAAACTTTGTATGAGAAATTATCAAGGATTATTTTACCCTAATATATCAACTATACAATATAGATAAGGCCTCACATTTGATGAATTATTTAATATTCTCATTGCCTCTGAGATAAAAAAACTCATCTTTCAAGAAGAATGTTAATGATAAAATGTAATTTGAGGCCTTGATAATTTTTAAAATCAAAGAAAATATTGATGAAAATAATGAATTGAATATAAAAATGAATAGGGTGATGGATAATATCAAGGAAATATTCCTCTTATTTTTAGTTTTTTTAATACGGGAAATAGTAAGAAAAAGGAATGTTTCCTCCTATATTTTATAAGTGTAATAGAGTTTGGATTCCATTAACTATCCTAAAAATAAGGGATATGATTTTGAATCTGAAGATAATAATAAAATATTCAATAAAAAATGAGATAAAACATAAAATATATCACACAATGTGGAAGATGTAAGAAGTGATTTTATAGATAAAAGAGATCAAATTTGACGAGGAACAAAGAATGATATAATCATGCATCAAGAAGTGAATATAAAGGTGTATCTGCTGAGAAATTTAACAATTAAATAACTCATGCTTAAAATTTTATTTGATAATTAAATATGTGAAAACCTTGATATACAACCAATTTTTATTGAATGTATACTATAGGATTATATTTAATATTTTCTTTAGAATAATACAAAGATCAAGATATAAAAGAATCATATAGTGAAATAAAAAAATAATCTATATGGAGAGAAGAACGAATTTGAAAATAAAGATTCATAACTTATTGGTGAAATAAAAATATCATGTTGAATGATGATAAACATGATAAGATAATAAATGATCATGAAGATACAGTTTTACTGAATGAATAATAATTATGAAATAAATTGTGTGAGTGTATTTTTGATAGAGTTATCTAAATAAATTAATCAATGATTTCAAAAATTATTTTAATGTCAATTAAAAATTTATATATTATATAAGAGAAAACTCATAAAATATTAGGTTAAATCTATACATGATGATGATTCCAGAAATTATATTTCACAAAATATGGATGATTAAACTCAAAATTTGGTCTATTCCAGACCATGAAAAAATGAGAAGAAACATTGAATTATATTATTAAAATATATCAAGACATCAATAATATAATTGGATCCCAAATTGAAACACACCAATTCCAAAGGAGTACAAAGAGAGAGAAAAATGTTGTTTTTAAATAAGAAATTGTATGATCCTAAAAATATTTTTATTCCAAGGATAATACTGTTGTGGGGGAGTATTTACAGACATGGAAAAAATTAATATAATATTATTTTACATGGAATGAGGAATTATGTCATGTGGGGTCATTAAGAGGATATAAACTCAGGTTTATTGAGAATAATGGTTTTTGAATAAAAATAATTCCCATTTGAAAACTCAAAATTCAATAGAGTGACTTAAAGAATTATGTTAAAAGTGAGAGTAGTAGGGTTATAGGGATGGTAAGTGTATTGAAATTTTTCTTGGAAAGATTTTCAATGTTGTGAAAATACTCGGTATTTAGAATCTGAATAAAGAAAAACCATGGCAAAATGAAATTGCTTTGAAGGATTGAAAAATAACTAAGTCATGGGTTCTTAATAGTGGGTTCTATTTCCACATAATAGGTGATATAAGACTATAATTTTTTTTACAATCTTGAAGAAGGATTAAGAACATTCGGTATTGTTTTTTTATAAAAATAAAGGGAATTGAATCTATTTAAATTGAAGCTCAAAATATAAAATTGAATGATATATTGTATGTTTAAGGGATGAAGACCAATCTTTTAAGTGATATTCAACCTTATGTCAAATTTCCTGAGTTTGGTTTACCAAAAATGAATCATGTATCATTAAAATCATATATTATGGAACGATTATTACATAGGGAAAATCTATAAATGAAAATATATTTGTAATAGATAAAATAATAATTTTTTGTTATGTGGTTGAAAAATATGAGAATACTATCATAATGGATGGCTAATTATCTTGGATAAGGAATCCTAACAAAAATTAGGAAAATGATACTATGATATATCACCACAATCTAAAAAAGTAATATTTTTTGGAACATGTTATAAAGGGAATATAACTCTTGAATCTCATAACAAGATTGAAATTATTTGTACTATACTAATTGAATCCATCCACATTGATTTATGTGGTCCCATGGGTTAAAAGTCAATTATAGGTGATTTATAATTCATCACATTCATTGATTATTGTACTTTAATAACCAATGTGATGTTTAGAAAAGAAAATTTAGAATCCATTGAGTTTACATTTTTCAAGAGATAAATTGTAAAAGTGTTGGAACTCTTTATTAATAAATTAACATATGATAATGTAAAGGAATATTCATGGGGTGTATTTTAAATATATATTTCCAGAAAATTAATCAAGTATCAATTTACAATAGTGCATACACACATCATAATAGGGTTTTTGAGAGAAATAATAAAATCAATTTTGAAATGGATAGAATAATGATAGCTAAAAATAAATCATGGAAATATTTTCCTAGATAAGATATGTTTACTGATGTAGACAATCAGTACCGATTCTATTTGAGACCCACGACACATTATTATACTTATGAGATGTGGTATAAGAAGTATCTTAATATCATGTACCTAAATTTTTTTATAGTCCATTATTCATAAAAAGCAAAGACAATAGTCTAAGAAAGTTTGAAGAGAATACTTGTGAAGGGATCTTTATAGACTACATTTCAAATTAAAATGGGTAAAAATACTCAAATAAGAGGATATGAAATACTAATGATTTTTATAATGTTAATAAATTGAATATTGTTTTAAATAAAAGGTGTTGGTTGAGGTTTATATTGACTTGAAAAAGGATGGTTGTAAGAATAATTTAGAAATGTATACTTCTAAATAAGAATAGTTTGAAAGGAATGTTGTTAGTATTAACATAGATCAAATTTTTGATGATGAGAAAGCAGTAAATGAAGGTTAAATAATATATTGGTAAAAATAATATTGATATATATAATACAATGGATAATAATGTTGCTATACGTAAAACTAAAATATGGATAATAATTAAAAACCAAAAAACACATATATCTTAAGTTGCACCCAGAACTATAGATAGATCCATTTATCAATAATACTGGTTGAAAGATATGAATGATGAGATGAATAAAATAATGGATATCTCCACATGAGAGGATACCATAAATTTAAAAGAAAAAAAATCCATTTTCCCCAATTAGGATTATTGAAATAAATTTATTGAGAAATATGATGTGATAAGAAATGATTCTAGGATGGTATACGAGGGTTTTTATAAAATATAAGGCATAGACTTTAAAGAAACCTTTTCACCAGTATAATGTTTTGAAATAGTCATGATGTTTTTAGTAGTGGTTACTCATATGAATTATAAAGTATGTAAAATGGATGTAAAACGATCTTTTTTGAATTGTGAGTTTTAAGTGGAAGTGTTTATAAAGAAACTAGGGGGTTTCAATTTAAATATCTATGGAAAAAGATGTGAAAATTGAGAAAATTATAATTTTGATTCAAATAGACTCATATATAATGATAATAAAGACATTATGTCTATCTAAAAAATTATGTTTAAAAAACTAGATGTTGATATTATTTTTATATAAAAAATATATCCATAAGTATGATAATTTTTTGAGAGTATATTTATGATATAATTTTTTCTAAAGATAATGTGTATCTCTAAGTGAAATTTTCAAGAGATATGAAAAGGCGGTTGGAGATATCCTTATTGGGAGATTTGAAATAATTTTTTGTATTATAGGTTGAGTATAAAATTGGTTAAATATTATTATATATAGAGAAATATATTAGTTATTTACTAATTTTTTTTTCAAATGGTTGATTCAAGAGAAGTTAGAAAAAACTATGCAAGTAAAAGATTAGAATAATGGTTGATCAAAATAATTTTAGATGATTTATTGGAAGATTATTTTATTTTAAATAATTAAGACTATAAATATACGTTACAGTTACACTTTGTACTAGATTTTAGTGTGAACCTAAACCTTCACACAATATTTTAGTAGAGAGAGTTATAAGATATATGAATGAAATAGTAAACTATGGGTTGAGATGCAGTAAAAATTTGAACTTTCTTTAATAAACTGATGTTAATTTGGTAGGTGACTATATAGATGAAATATCCACTTTATATGAGTCTTTAATCAATAACGAGGGATGTGTTATCTGGTAAAATAAAAAGATAAACTTAGAAACACTTAGCATACCTGAGTCAAAATAGGCTGAAGAAAGTGATGGAGGTATACAAGTATTATGAATGTAGGTTCTATTATTATATATAATGTTTGAGACTGAGAGTCCAGTATAGATATTTCATTAAAATCATATTGAAATAAATCCCTCATAGAACCTTTAAAAACATTTTAGATCCAAAAACATAGACAATATATTTTTTAAAGAAAGTGTGACTAATGAGAATATCAATATAGGATATATTTCTTCCCCGAATACGATTATAGATATCTCTGATCGAAATGTTCTTTGAGTTGACTTTACAAATTAATGATTAGTCATCTCCTCTCATGTAAATAAGTGTTTAAATAGCTAACACCAATAAGGATTTTGTTTGTGTCTACAAAATGTTCAAATTATAGAAACAACTCTTTAGCTAAGAGAGATAGAATCCTTGATAATAGGTGGCGTTCAATAATCTATGAATTTGAAGGTGTGTATACTATTTAATGGTGGAGATTTTTTAAAGGGAATAATTATTTTGAGATATCCATGTATGAAATGAGTAGGAGTTCATTAAATCAGCATGGCCTAAATTTATTATCACTAAGGGATGAAATTTGATGAAAGACAATACCTAATCCACAGGTGTAGTTTAATAAACTTATCATTACATAAAGACAATTATTTTACGATTCTTAAGATCTTTGATGGAGTTATGAACAAATTTGAGATTATTTACAAGAGTTAAGTGATGTTTCCATTATATCCAAATGAGGTGGATTGAAGTTATCCTATTTTTTTCATGGTTTTATTTTTGATTTCAATATTGATTAATAATAATTGGGGGTTTTTGAGATATTTATTGAATCTATGATTAATATTTTTGGGATCTTTGGAGAGGATATTTTCTGAATTCAATTCATTCATTGAGTGTTTTAAGAGGATCTAAAATTCAATTTGGATTTTAATATTATCTAAGTCCATCTATATAGACATTACTACACTAGCTGTGTAAAAATCATTTTATTAGCTATAACACATCTCCTATCTTTTTAAGGATGAATTGGGTACTATTTAATCATGAATCTCTTGTGTGTAAGTATCATCTAGACAACATATGTATGTTTTATGTATTCATCAACTATTGTGTAACCATTAGTTTACTAGTGTAAGAATTATTCCATCTATGTTGGTATCCATTCTTAGATAATTGTTGAGATTTATATAAACTCAAAATTCAAAGGTTCTATAATTTGTATATTATGACGACTATAAACCTAATAATTTTACATTCTTCAATGACTCAAAAATCTCATCAAAACATCGATTCTCATATTTTCATGAAGGATTTTGAAATTGATGATCAACTCTTATGTTTCCTTAATGATTCAAAGTTGGTTTATCTAAAATATTACTATGGATTTAATGTAATATATTTACTGAAGAAGGATCAATAGAAAATAAATCTATTATTTTAATGTGTTGACAATTTTCTATTATTTAGTTCATATAATAACTTCCAAAATGTTTTGATGAGATTCTAGATGAGATTTCGAGTTTGGATATTCTATCTAATGAGTTGTTCTATGAGGATTTGTTGTGTGTTTTTAGTTATTGGAGATGATTATTTTTATCTTTTTTTAGAGTAGTGGAGAGGTTAGGTAATATTATAATTAAAAAATATATTATTTTTAAAATATTTTCAATTGTCTATATCTTTAGGAGTATCTTTGACGTATTTTCACTTCAAATTAATTGTAAAGGATGATAAGAAGGGAATATGATGAATTATTTTAGAGATTTGTAATTAATTAAAGGTGAGAAGATTTTTATACCATGGTATATGTTTTAAATTCATTACTAAATGTGTAAAATGATACGACCACTTGGTATGATTTTATTGGGGGAATAATGAAGAGAACTAATTTGGAATTTATATTTTTTGAATTATTTATAATTATATAAATTGTGGTGCCTGATTTTTCTGTGCTTTCAAAGAGATAAAATTTATCTTTTTTTTGTATTTATCGTTATTGAATAATATATTTTGTAATAATAGTATCAAAAAGTTTGAATTTTTGAATAAATCATCTACATATTTTTGAGCATAATTATTCAATAAAATAAATATATTTTTAGAGAATCGAGATAAATATCAATATTAGATACTACACACTATGAGAAATCTAATATTAAATATCCAGAAGTATCATTGAGGGATGTCATCATCTGATGTTGTTGTAGAAAAAAATTAAAAAATATTTTTCTCATTTTGGTTCTCTCACACTGTATCTATAGTGTGATGTAGTAGAGTCTAGTGTGGCTCTAGAATAGGATAGTACTATGGTATTTCTAAACATGTAATTATAATTCACTTGTGTATATACTATATAATCCATCGTTGGGGAGACTAACCAAACCAGTAATGGAATAAGACTTCTAGTAATCAGTCAAACCTTGTAATAATCCTTATGTTCACCGCAATTTCATTTTATGCATATTCTAGTAAGGTTGAGAGTTTTATATTTGAGTGGATAAGACGTTAACAAGATAAAAAGTTTGATTTATGCTGGAAAAAATAATAAAATTTTGTCACCAATAATCCATCTCCCATTTTAGTGGAGTAATATTGTCCCAGAATGTTCAAAAAGTGTGAAATTTAATTTTTCTAGACAATAATACACAATCCAAAATATAGTTCATTGAAAAATATCATTTCAATCATTAAATTTTTTTATCCACATCATAATAAAATCATATATTCAACTTATAACCTTTTAAATTAATCAATTAATCATCATTAAAATTAATCATCTAATTTTTTAATTATATAAAATAATTGTTTAATTATAATAATAATATTCAATGCATAATAAAAATGTACTTTTATAGTAAAATATTTTATTTAAATATTATATATTTTTCATCCCAAAATTATGAATTATATTATAATCAAATTTTTTCAAAAAAATGAATATCATCAATATAACTATTAGATACATGAACACCCAATATGCATATATGTCAAACAACCAAATTTCTATTGACCATATATATAACAATTAGATTTAATTCTTATATATATTGTTACATACCTTCTTATAATCGTTCACCCTATTCATTTACATCTCTCTTAACATGTCTATTATATTTATAATATTTTTATTTCTTTCCATAGTTGTAATCAATTTTATGATATTTAGTAAATAACAAAAGTATAATGATTTCATGGTGTTGACCTTTTAATTTACTTACAAATTTATTCCAGTTTTACTTTTCTTATTGATATTTCCTATTGTATTATTATAATATTTTAATTTTTATCTTAAATAATCAAATATTATCTCAATAAAATGTGTCGTAGTTTATTTTTGTTTGGTGGTGTGTGTGAAAAAATATATTCTATATAGTAATTATTTAATAGAAAAATAAATATCAAAATCATGGCGTGTTACACACATTGTTTCATTTTTCATCCTAGACCATTATTTGATGATTTCACAAGGGTTGATATTGTCACCTAACACCTTGGATAATGTTGTATTCTCTATATAACCTACTATTATAGATATATTTCTTTTTGGTCCCCTATTAGTGCATAAGGATCATTTTATCACAATACTAGTAGAGTATTGAGTCATTTTTCTATAGTGTAATGTTTTGTATTACACCAATATTTTCTTGACTATTATATGAAAATTATAAAATATAAGGATTATTAAACCAAGTATTGAGTTGGTTAGCAACTAGATATACATATCATATATTTGAAACTAAGAAGAACTGCCTTTACTAAAGCATTTTACAAATATAGGTGAAACTGGATTCAAATGAACAATCAAATCCCATTTAATGTTTATGTATATATTTTAATAATCCACATTTTTGAAACCAATGATAATATAATGGGTCACCCTAATACTTACTAATAAAGAGTATTTAACCCATAAAGTTTCCAATCGATCCTTATATTGTATTATGTAACTATGTGATTTAGGTGTATTGGGTATTTCGATTGTATAAGTTATTAGAGTAGGTTATATAATTTGTGAGGCCACATAGGTTTAGTTTTTCAAGATAGAGTATTCTTTATCTATTTAAAATGTACTAATACTAGAATATTTCCCTTTACTATTGTCTAATTTCATCACTAAGATCCAATGTTCATCCACATAGTGACCAATTGAGTAAATATTAAGTGAAAGACATTATAATCATCACCTATAAAATAAAAACAATTTAAATAAATGTAATTCAATTAAAAATTACATTCAGACATTGGTATTATAGATCAAGCCAATTGAAACATGGAATAAAATATTAAAATAAATAAAAATATTTTTAGGATTCATTAATTCACTAGATATTATGTGTTTAACTTCTCCAGATCTTATGTGATCTCCTATAGATAAGGCTCACACTATATGTCTCTTCTAGTTTTATTTACTCTTACTGTCAATCTATTATGCTTATTTATTAATTAATAGAGTTAATTCTTGATATATTTGTTATTATCTATATAAATATTCATATCTCTCATCTTATCTTCATTGGATGAAAATATCACATCCACAATACATAAGATAAGGGTTGATCTAGCCATGTGGGTAGTGGAGTTTATTACTTCCATGATACACATCACATTCAATTAAAAGCTATATCTCAAAGTTCGTTCTACAGGTTTTCATATTGGTATAATAATTACCTAATTTATTTTTAAAATTGAGACTGAATATTCTTTATGGTTCCTTATAGTTTAAGTTGTGTTATGTGGAGTGTATTTTTCATCAATGAACTTGAGATCTTCCACTCTTTCACAATATTAATAAACATTATCCAATATTTTTATATCGATTAGAATCATCAAAAGGATCGATGATCATTGGTTTGTGACTTTTTATAGTAACTAGTATTTTTCAGTGAAATTACTTATGTATTATACTTTAACACATTTTAATTCGTGACAAATCAAGCTATAATGAATCATATTTTGGTTTCCACTGATTAGGGATATTGTAACTAGTGGCATTATCTTCTTCTATATCATCGATAATGATATAGTATTATCACTTCTAGTGATTAAATTATAGCATATGATATATAGATATCTTAAGGATTATATTGGGTATCTTTTTAATGTAAATATACCTCTTCATTTCATCATATTTGAAATTGGATATTATATCTAATTATATCTATGCATGACATTGAAAATCTGACAAAAAAATAAAGCATCATAGGCATATGGTGATATCACCATATCATATAGGGACATCCAATCATATAATTTCTTGAGAAATATCCACCATTGATTCTATTAAATATGGGAAGTAAATATTTTAGTGTCTTAAGGGTTGATCTACATTGTAAATTTAAATAATGTTGTATTATAATCCTTAGAAACAGCACATGAGGTGACATAATATTAACATTAACTATGATTGAATTATTTTTTTATTGTTTGATAAGTCATTGATTATAATAAGGTTATTCCATTGAATACAACATCCTATAAAACTCTAAAATTACATTGCATTATGTGTGTTAATGATCGAACCACCTACTTTTCATCTAATATTAAATTAAACAAATATGTCCTTTAATTTTAAAGAGAGATAAATGAATAGAAGAATCAATTGAAATTAAAAATAAAAATTTAAAACATAAAAATGTTTATAAAGATATTTTCAATAAAAATATTGTTTAATTATTAAATTTTATTATGTAAATAAAAACTAAAAATACTCAAGTGTGACATATAATATTCATAAATGATAAAATTATTATTCTTTAAATTAACAAATATTTAACCTAAAAACAATATTTTGAAAATTATAAATATAAATCATAAAAATATAAAGATAAAATAATTAAAAGGGTTTTTGAAATTAAATCACATATATTCCAATTAAAATTCATAAAAATCATCAAAAATTGTCAATAATGAAAGATGAAACTAACTTTCTAATGGGACAATATAAATGTAACTAGTTCACCCAAACCCACACCCATGAAACATAATGTGATCAAAATAGATTCATAAATAAAATGTTAAATAGTCAATTATATTATAATAAAATACACTAAAAATGAACATTAAATCTAAAAATAAAGGAGGGTCTACATGGAAAATCCAAAGGTCCCAAGACATATATAAATAAATAATATAATATAATTTTCCGAGTTCACTTCCATGATCTTGTAACCATATCTCCTCACTCATCATCTTATTTATGGAAATACTCATTTGAGTATCCTAGAATTGTAAAGTATGAATTGATAATGTATTTTTGAGAAACAATCTCAATAGATACACTCATTTACTATGAGAAATTGATAAAACATGTATGAATGTGTGTAATAATGAATGAGAAACACTTCTTTGATGAGAATTTTTTTGATGTCACCGTGGGTGAGGATGTTTAGGGATATATTTAATTCTTATAAATAATTATCAATGGAATGGCATAGATTATCCCCAAGGGATACCGCAAAAGGTCCCACTGCATTTGTTTCATTTTTAGTAGGCCTATTAAGTAGTCAACTAGCTTGTACACTCAAAACTGCATTTCTCTTTTTAAGATGAAGAATGAATTTGACATTTCCAAATTTTAGTTCACAATGTTTACTAATATATGGGACTAAAAAACATCAAAAATTTAATATTATCCTAGGGTAAAGTTGTATTACCTCATAGGTAAATTTGAATAATTTTTTTTCCTGATTTAAATTATCCAAAATGTTCATTTCAATCATGAGTGAGGAGTTTTATTTTTTGTGATTATTTTGTTGGATTATAATGTGTGAATAAAGAAATAAATTTATTGTTTAATTTTTAATTTTATAAAGGATGTTAACATATTAATATTCCCCTAGTGATAATTGAAGAAACATGGGGGTGAATAAGGTGTTTCTTATTTTTTAATAATTTATAATTTATCTAGGAAACATTTACCCCATTAAAATTTAAACCTTTTTCTCTAGTTACCATAGTTGGATAATTATATGTTAATCCTGGAAATCAACACCACATGAAATATATGTAATGAAAAAAATATACAAGTGATATTTTTATGAGGTTTAGATCTACTTTTATATGATTTGTTATGAACCCCAATCATGTATTCTCCACTATAATAAATATTTAATTACAATGGTTTGGTAGTTCTCTCACATACACATAGTCTCTTAGTTTATACACATTCCTTCTTCTCAAAGTACATCTAAAAACATATCTTTATATTGAAATTAAATATTTTCAATGTGTGGAGAATATATACAATGTCTCATAAAATTTCCACAGCTTCCCACTATTTATATACTAGTATTTGTTTCATAGTTCCTGCTGAAGTGGTTAAAAAAATATACCAAGGACAATTCATCATTACAAAATATGATCCTATTGTTCTAAGCATAAGGTATTTGAAAACCATGTGATCATTAATAATTCATTCTCATAGCCTTTTCCATGTTTCATATTTGCTTCATATCTCTTCAGAAAAATATATACAAATAGCTACTAAAATTAACAAATTTCTATGATATTCTCACATTTAGCAGCTCCTCAAACTCTAAAATAATCGTCACTATGTAAGAAATCATATACACTAGGTCGATTAATCCTCCAATCATTTCTTCTTTCCACTATTTTGGAAAATATGATCTAATCTCATATTGATGTTCTATTTCCTTTGCTTCTTTTAGAATTGACACCCAAGTGATCACCTATTAATTTTAATATAATATATTTATTATTAAACATTAATAAGTCTCAGTTATTCTACATGAATCGTACCTATCAGTTTCAACTTCACAACCCACTTTAAATCACCCTCTCGGTCATTTTTTATTTTTATACATCACTAAAAAATATTTTCAAAATTTTAGAATACAAAAAATACACATTACAATAAATTGATATGATCCCTTATCTATTTCTATATCAATTTTTTTATGTTGGTGTCTCTATGATCCTAATTTTGTTTCTTCTCCTTAATTTAATTATCCTATTAGTTTCTATAAATACCATTCTATTTTTTTCTCCACATTTTCTCTCGACATAAAAATATCTTATAAATGTTTTCAATAGGAGCGAGTTCTTCATCATATTCTAATAATAATACTTCAAATTAAATAGATCAAAATCATATTCTTCACATGTTATAATCACACAATGACTTATATTAATATTTGAATCATCCCTTTATATCTTGAGAGAATCATGTTAAAACCAAAATACTTTAAGTAAAAGACTACACAAAATATATAATAGATTAAATTTAACTCAATTAACTTTATTAATCATGAATCATACTCATTATATATATATATGACCTTTCAAACAGACTTGCTGATTCCTATATTCAATTCCAAATTTAATTAATCTGGTACATCGGGTTTATGATTTATTTATTTCTCAAATATTCATCCTTATTTTATCATTATTTATCCAATGAAGCATAGTGAATTGAAAATTTTTATGATGTTTTAAACATTTAAATTTAACTCAAGAAATGGTTTAATAATTTTCATAAAACTATAGAATTTCATCACATAATCATAATATAAATCCTCAAGAGTATATTCTTTCTTCATTATTCCTCTCTAGGCTTAATGATTAGCATTTACAAATTTTATATCTTGTATAAAACACTCATTTGAGTGTCTGTGATATATAAATCCATTAATAATAGTCCAAGATTCATCCTAATCCATTTTCTTTATAATATTCTAATTTTAGAAAACTAATAATTCTTGTACGGGTAAATTGATTCTTATAGGATCATGCATGCATGATCAAGATTATAATGTATCATGTTTTTGGGAAATGATGTGAACATGTTCATTAATTCTTATATTGCTGAGGATCTTTTTTACCTAGAAGAAATCTATTCTTACATGGATACTAAATGATTAATGTAATGTACCGCGACCTTGATAATTTTAGTGTGTCTGGATCAAGTAGTAGATTTCAGGTTTACACATGTCATGATTAGGGATACAAAAGGTATTACTTTGGTTATAAAGACACTAGATTATTCTTAGTCATATATTATATTGAATCATATTATTTTCTACGACAAGAACAACCATACAATTGTTCTTGGTCACTGAGATGATGAATACACAAAATTCCAAACATAGACAAATTTCACCTTTAAACCAAAATATCTAGACATCTTCAATTTTGATTACATTCTATTCAACACAACTAATGATCATTTCCAACACATTAAAATAATTTAAAAGATTTTTTTTGGAATTTATCAATACTTTTAAAACACTTTAGCTCTATTCCCATGAACTCTTGTAGCATATTAATATTCATGTTTTTATATGTTAATTAATGTTTATTATTTATAAATTATAGATTAAAAACATATTTATAAAATAATTCATCCAAGTGATACTAAAGACCCAGACTGGAATACATTATATGAAATTACATGAGGATAGATTCTCCAACAGTTTGGTTCTTCAAACTCTCTATTCATCTTGATTTTGACTCAATTTAATAACAAATCTTGTACCTATTCACTAAAACTCACTCTTATAACTTCTTATTAAAAAATAAATATTTTCTCTTTTTTATGTTCTATAATATCCATTTCATTATACTTTACCAAATAAATACTTATCCATCATGTGTTTATTTGTTTGGTTCGATCTCATTAAATCACCATGCTCCATTGGAAAATCGAATATTGAAATGATTGATTGAAAAAAAATACAACAATAAACCAAATAAAGTTTTAAAAAAACCCCATATCATATGTTATCAATATTTTTAAATTATAAATTCACTATATTTATATTAATATTCCAAAAAATGTTCATTTTTCATCCACTGTTAGTGAAAATAAATATAGCGGAATATGGTGTCGTCCCCCTTGATTATACAATGAATAAAGTGGAATATAAACTCGTACATTCAACTTCCTTGACTATAAAAACAAATTATTCCCTTGATATTCTATTCCTTTACTCTTAAAATAATGATACAAATGAATTTTATAAAAAATAGACTTAGTTATGTCAAATTAAAGTCTATGTGGGCTATCCCAATATTGATAAAAATATTTAATTTAAAAAATATTTAATGATATCTATATAAAATTATCAATGTGAAACAAACAAAGAAATTAATTTCTTTAGGGTTATCAAAATAGATTTTCAAGAATTTCTATATACCTTTAAATAACTCTATAAAAAACATCAAATAATACATGATACTGTATTATCCCCCCTTTTTTGTTTGATATTCACCCCCCTTGATAATATATTCAACATAAACAAAAATAGAGATATGAGAGTAAAAATAACACCTTAGACTTTACTTTTTTCTAGGGTTTTCGAGATTTATAAATTTATGAAAACAAAATAAATATCTAGAATCTTTCTCATCTTTTGTTTCTCCCACTAAAGGGTTGATTTTCATTATTCTCCATGGATGATTCCTCTTCAATAAATAAGATCCAAGAAATTTTGATACTAGTTTATGTATACCAATTGAGAATGAATACCAATTGGAATAATCTCTATGATTTCCATCTTTTTTAACTTTAAAAACAGAAAAAAGTCATAGTTTCTTCCATTCCATACATTATTATAAATTTCCACCTAAAAATAACACAAAAAATCAAATATGGGAATAAGGTTGACTTCAATCAGATCCTTAGTTGTAACACTGAGGAAAAAACTTATTTTTCAACCCAAAATATCAATTCATTGATGGTATAATGTGTATAAATTAGTTTAATCTCACCAATTATTTATCTTTCAAGATATATCCACCCATGGGAAGAATATACTCCTCTTTATTTTTTATTTACTCTTGGCTGTAAATTGCTTCCTCACATGATCAATTAGATCACTATTATTAATTTTAGATTTATCCTTTTTTTATAACTGATTTATACATATGATAAAAAATTATTTATCCACATTCTCATCCTTCCTATTATGAGTGGAGTTGTTACTTTTAGTAATATTTTAAGAAAATGAAGCCATTGGTTCTTTCCCCTTTTCAATTTTTAACCCCTTTGGACTAGGAAAAGAAGTCATGGATTTTTTAGGAGTGTGTTTAGTGATATTGAACCTCCCAAACACAAATTCAACACCATTTTGTTTCTTTTCTCATGAAAACATTCAAAGTCTTTGTAAAACATGCCTACTATCATTCTGATTCTCTTATACCATTCTTTTATCGACTCCCATTTTTGTTCTTGAATTGATCTCTTACATTATGGAATTATTGATCCTCATAAAATAGTATAGGATGCGTCCTTATCCCTATAATAGAATAATATTACATTATCACTTGTAACGTATATCATATTATTTATTAACTTTTTAGGAGTATTATTCTCAGTAAATTTTTACAATGGATTATTTCCCAAGGTAAACTTGCCTTTCCCTTTTCCCATGTCCATTAGCCATGAACTCCAATAATCATAAAAATATGAGTCATGTTTCTTTAGTATATACAAATATTAATCATAAAAAATTCAATATAAATTTCATTATTCAAAAAAATTATCAGGTATTTTAAATTTATTTATGAGAGACAGGTTTTTCTTTGTCCATGAAAACTGATTCTATATATCGTGTTTTTTATAGATTTATCTATAGTATCGCTTTATTATTTACATATAAAACTTTTATGATTTGAAATAGTATTCCAAAAAACAATATAAATGCACTTTAACCTCCAAAAATACCAACAATGGCCTAAAAATATCAAAAATTTCTCATATAAGCTCAATCTATCCTATTTTTTATTCATAATTTTTTTTTGTTTCTGGATTGATGATCAAATATTTTGGATTATTTTTTGTTAGATAATATGTTTAATCTTTTTTATATACACCATTTTTATATTAGTGTATTTTCTAAAAGATATTAGATACCCACAATTTTTCATAATTTTTTTTTTATATCATACAATTAAAATAAATTTAGTACTCTCAAATTTATTAGGGCAGTGGGATACAATTTTAGATGAGAAAGAGGTGGAGGATTTCCCATATGTTCTCCTCATATATTCACAACTAATGTGAATCAATTATAAGGGAAAAATTACCTGAATCATGAGATGAAGAACACTTCTTCTAAGCTGTTTGGGAAATCCAACATTTTCCATGTAAAATTTTTTCAACATGAATTCAGGAACTAAACACCTCATGTTAAGAATGTTATTTTTATCTATAAATCATTTAAACCTATATCTACATTTAATAATAAAGGTATAAATTTTAAATTCATTCATTTTTTAAATATCTATTTTTGAGTTTTCATGTTTCTTTAATTTTTTCTCTCAGTTAATGATGGGAATTAATAACATTCATAGGGAGTTTTTGTAAATTCTCAAATGCTTGGATTAATTCAATAAATAAAGATTTTATTACATAATTCTCATTAAACAATATTTTAACGTATCTAATATCTTGAAATATGATAATAAAAGATTGATATAGTTTAAACCTTTTCTCTCAATATTTTTGTGAGGGAGTTTTAATACACCAACTTTTTCATCTAATGTATATTTCATGGCATCAAATTCCTTTTAGAACTATCATTATTCATTCAAAAATCCCTTTATATGGGATAATATATATGAGGAAAATTTGTTTTCCATTTTATTAAAATTATCTTTATCATCAGAATAAAAATGATGAAATGATTTACCACTGAACTATTCTTCTTCAAAACTCAATATTTATTCATGAGAAGAATATTGACCAACATTTTCACCAATATAATTATCATTCTGAATTCCTTTTCATAATTGTGAATCCTATAACATCAATGAAAATTAACTGTTTTTCATGGCCTATTAATTTTTCTTATTTTCAATTGTATTTTCCTATTATTATATATGTGTAACAACATAAAGAGAAATCGTCTATTTCATTATAGTCTCATCTTCAAACATTTCTTGAAATATTCACTTCATAAACATAGATATAAATACATCTTCAAGTCAACATAGATCCAACTAGATGGAAACTTCACTCATATACTATTGGAAATTACTCGAGTGATCGGTTAAGAAATCAGGTGGTAGGGTGAATGACATGTTACATATATTTACCAAATTTGAATTTTTGTTCAAAATTTTTTCTCTATTAGAATTTAAACCTTTTTTCCTATTGTGAACATTTGATCATTTTATGTTCAACCTATTTTTCAACACTACATTAAATGAAAATAATGAACCTAAAAGATACTTATAATATTTTTATAAAGTTTAGATCTAAGGCCTACTCTTTTCCATTATTAGTTAGGTTCCCCAATCCAAGATTCTACACAATAATACCTCTCTAAATACAATGTTTTGGTTCTTATCATACCTATAGATATTCCCACTATTTACACACATTCCTACTTCTAACAAGGATTATTGAATCTCATATTCACATAGAAATCACAAATTTTCACTTTGATTCCATTATATACCCTAATTCACAATTGTTCCACAAAATTCCACCATGTATGCATAAGTGTTTTCTTTCTATATCATCTTAAAGTGGTACAATAAATCAGCTTAGGTTGTTTGCTCCTAAATAAGTACAATCCCATATTCTTATCACAATTTATTCAACTACCACATGATATTCTAAAATAACTTCACACAGTTAAGTCCTTATTTCATGTCACCTCAATAGATCTTCAATAAAATCTTATCACCTATATTCTTAACTCCCCCATCTCTAGTGATCTTCTTGAATATAATATCTTATCGAAGTCTGAAAGGATTTATTGTAACGACCCAATGATTTTCAATGGAAATTCCCTTATTATATTTGTGTCATAAAATCACATGAAAACACAAAATAATTAACTAATATGTGATAAATAACCTTTAAACATAAGTTTTTCACTCCAATGTTTTGAATTTTGAAAATCCGACATACATAGTTGTGTTCAAGACGATTTTTGGAGTCTAATGAAACAAAAATAATTTTTGGGAATAGTAACATACCCTTAGGAATAGTAACATACCCTTATTAATAGTAATATGACCCTTATGAATAGTAAATCATCCAACATAATAATAAAATTACCTATGAATAATAAAATAAAATTTAGACATCTTAGAAAGTGACAATTTGACCTTAGTAAACATTTTGGTATTTTGTAGGTCATAAATAATTATTTTTAATTAATTAATTAATTTAAAAGAATATTTATTTACCTAAAATGTATTCATAAATTATTTAATCAATGTCTTATAGTTTTAGATAATTTTATAAGACCCTACGTAATTTTTGAAAGCACTATAAAATCAGTTTTAATCATAAAAACTATTTTTTTAAGTAAATTATGATTTTAATTAAATATTAAATTAATAATATTTAGAAAATTTCTTTTGAAAAATAGAATTCATTTTTGGATTCTAGAGATCAGAAAATGTTTGGGTTAAAGTTTTTGTATTTTTCTGAGATACTTGAATTTTTTATGAATAGTGAAATACCACAATTTACGAAATAAGCTAAATAAGATAATAATAGGGTCATGTGTGATGTTATGCTGATTGAAGCCCACTTGGATCGGGATTATATTATAAAATTAATATTATTGGTCGTTCAAGACTCACTATTCCTTGTCTTGTGGGGAAATAATAAACTAATGAATTTTATATTAAGGAAACCCCTCTCCCCTCCACTATAAAAGCCACCCTTCACACCCTCATTTCCTCACACCTATCAAGCTCCAGGACTTCTCCAAACTCAGCCCAAAATCCTTCTCTATCCCCTCCCCCACGTCTAAGAGCTTATGGTGTCATAAAAAGGCCAATCTTAGGCACTTAAGAAGGTTCTCAAGAGAAGGTTTCAAGAGGTAATTTCCCTCCCTCTTATCCTTTAATTTCCTTTCAAGTTCAAGTTCATTTCTTGATCTCTCCCCACCTATCTTCAACCAAATTGTATTGTAACTCTAGTATTATACATATAATGTAATTTCATTATTCTAATGGGATATTATATAATCCAACCCCCTTTCCCTCTTCCTTTTATTTTTTAAAAGGAACGTTGTTCGCGAGGTGTTAATTTATCATATTCAAGAACGACATGCTTTCTTCTTCCATTTATACCTTAAGATCGGGTCATGAAACAATTTTTTTTGAACCAGAATCTGTTATGTGTATTATGTTCTATTTAATGTTCTAGAAATAACCTATGGGCATATTACTAAGTGATAAGTTAAAACAAATTCGTTGTGATCCAAACAAAAACCACACCAATTGACCCAAATAACCATCATTTAATTCCTATCTATTGATTCAACCACATGGATCTAATTTAATTCATTATAATATCAATAAATATCATTTAATATCATTAATTACATGTAATATCATTTCTGGATGTTTACTCATGTTCTACCCAAACTTCAATTTAAGAATACAAGTGAACCACCCAAGAAAAACCATAAAAACGAACATCCCCGAACAATGTTTTTAAACTCTATACTTCATCCAATGGAACATAATAGGACATAATGAAACCAGAATTAACCCAATTAATGTACACATGGTTATGTATTTCTAATTAATTAATATAATTTCATTATATAGGACATTAAAGAGAAGGAAGCATTCACGTACAAAGTAAGGGGAAAATCTCGAACCCAATTTTCATCCTTCAGGTTCCCCCTCTTTCACTCCATTTTTGATATGGTTACTCCTTATAGATCATTTTTTCATCATTGTATTTACTTTTCTGGGATATAAATGTTTTCTAATAATGTTTATGTCAATCACGATATTTTGCAAAAGAACTCTTCTTTTATGAACTCACCTTTTACCTCTCATACAAGGTTGATGGTTCTTATATCTAGTATGTTCTACCCTATTTATTTTGGGAAACCAAAGTTTATGAATGTGTTAATCTGATATGAAACCATTCCTTTTCATGGTATAGTTATGTTAACTTATGTTATTGTGGCATGCATGATAAATGTTAATGTTATGATGTGACGAGTGCACCTGGAATTATATAGTGCTCCAATGCATTGGGTAAAGTGATGAATCGCATGAGTAAATGTGAAATGATGTGTGAGCAGGATTCTAGCTTGGGACACAAGTATTTGTAGTAGTAAACTACGAATACATAATTTTTCATTTTTATGCATTGCCACATTTCAAGTCTTTTATTTATGCTCCACTAATGTTCATGATCTTTTTCTTGTGTTATGATTATGCTCACCCCATGATATGTTGTTATTATCTATACTCTTACTGGGCTTCTATCTCACCAAGTTTGATATTTATTCACATGTGGCTACATGTACTAAGGAGAGGACAAGTGCCAATAAGAAACTAGATAAGAAGAAATAAAATAAATGATTATGCTCGATGTTGTATTTGTTATGTGTGGTCCTAGTTGGCCAAGACACTAAGCCATTGGATCCTATTTGTGTAATACTATTATGTTTCTTATCTTCGAAATGAAGTAACAGTAATGTAAGAAAAGTCCGGGTTGCTATAGTTGGTATCAAAGGCAAGGTTTTGTTAATTTGGGTATTAGGATTAGTGAACCCTAGAGAAAACCTCTAGTTTGAGACTAAGTAAAAATATGCACACAAGAATATTTACCTAGGGATCCCATATGTTATGTTTTTGGTATAATTGTTTAAATGTGTAAGTAATTCATGAATTGTTTAGTTATGTTTTGTTCTATCCTTTTCTATTTTAGAAAAAATGTGGGAACTAGGAGAAATCATGCCAACAACTCATGCGAGGGACAATGCAACGATTTCCCGAACGACATCCCCAATGATTTGGGAGGTGGAGTTCAAAACTTCATGGCGATTCTTACCCAATCTTCTAAGGTTATGAATAATAACCATAATAATTGGGAAATTCATCCTTCACCAAAGAGGGTGAAACTGGCTATCGAATGTTTTTTGCGGCAACGACCACCTAAGTTTTGTGGATCTTCTGATCCACTAGTTGTAGAACAGTGGGTCAACTCCATGGAGAAGATCTTTTATGTGCTTCACTGTTCTGAGATGGAGAAAGATACTCTAGCTGTTTATCATCTATATGGAGAAGCTGATCAATGGTGGGCTTTGATTAAGAACACCAAGCCAAGGGAATAAATTGAATGGATGGAATGGGACGCATTTAACGTAATGTTTCTTAATAAGTATTTCCCACGAACACTACGAATGAAGATGGAGAGAGAATTCATAGAGCTCAAGAAAAAAGAAAGGGAATCTGTCACAACCTATGAAGCGAATTTCACAGGGCTTGCAAGGAACGCTTCGGGTTTTGTTATCAACAATGATAAAAAATTTATATATTCTTTAGTGGATTAAAACCACACCTTCAAAATGCTCTGGAAATTCGAGACTATGGGAGTTATGAAGATGTTTTTCGGTGTGCTCTCACAGTGGAGATGGAGTTTGGAGAATGGTCCCATGGTTATAGGGATAAGAAACGAAAGATGGAGTTTCAAGATAGTGGATCTAGTGACAAAGGTGGGAAGAAAAATCAATGACCCACATGCCAAAAATATGGGAAGTTGCACCCTGGGAACTTCCTCAAATGGGTTGGGAAATGCTTCAAGTGTGGGAAAAAAAGGAAAACATGCTCATGAGTGTCAAAAAGACACAAAAATGAAGGAGAATGTAGCCGATGAAAGGAGAGAACCACTCATGGTTCAATGCAACAACTATAATGATCTAGGGCACTATGAAAATCAGTGCACTAAAAGTCGAGTTCTTGAGGGTAATCAGCATTAGCAGCCACCAAAGCCAAAGGAACAAGGGAAGGCTTATTCCATCACTACTTTGGAGGTGGAGCATGATAATGAAGTCTTACAAGGTACATGTCATATTCAATCAATAATGGTAAAAGTCTTATTTGATTCTGGTTCTACGCATTCCTTTATATCTTGAAGGTTCTCTAGAACTATAGAATAAAATCCTCGAAACCATGAAGTATAGATATCTATAAAAACACAAAGTGGTGCAATCATTGCAACCCAAGTGTTTGAATCTTATCTTGTTGGAGTATGTGGGAAGATTCTTCTGGAAAATCTCGTAATACTTTCCTTGGTGGAATTCGACACATTAATGGGAATGGAATGGATCTCGTTATATAGAACACATATCAACTGTCAGGAAAAGGAAATATCTTTTCATATTCCGAACCATCCAATGATCTTCTAAAAATGTAAGGAAGATCATGAATTTCCTTTGAAAAATATTTCAATGGTGTGGGTGTTGATTCCTTATGAATAATCATACCTCACCCAAATGGTTGAGTTGAAGGAAAGTTCCAAACATGAGGAAATGCCCATCGTGAGGGAAACCAATGATGTATTTCCCGAAGAGATACCTGGAATTCCCCAGGATCATGAGGTAGAGTTGTCAATTGATCTCATACCTGGAGATACTCCTATCTCGAAGTTCCCCTATAGGATGGATCCTATCGAACTGGAGGATTTAAAGAAGCAGCTGCATAAGCATCTAGACAAAGGGTTCATATGCCCTAGTGTATCACCTTGGGGTGCGACAGTGCTCTTTGTGAAGAAGAAGGATGGAACCATGCGGCTGTGTATCGATTATCGGGAACTCAACAAGATCACCATAAATAACAAGTATCCTCTCCCAAGGATTGATGACTTGTTCAACCAGTTAAGAGGAGATGAATACTTCTCAAAGGTGGATCTTCATTCTGGATATCATCAGGTAAAGGTGAAGAAGGAAGATATTCAGAAGACTGCCTTCCGTACAAGGTATGGGCACTATTAGTTTTTGGTGATTCCCTCTGGACTTACTAATTCCCCTGCAATCTTCATGGATTTGATGAATAGAGTCTTTAGACATTACCTCCAAAAAATTGTGGTAGTGTTTATCGACGATATTCTCATCTACTCTAAGATCAAGGAGGAACATGAAGAACATCTAAGACTTGTGTTGGAGACATTGAGAAAGGAGAAGTTGTACCCCATGTTCATCAAGTGAGACTTTTGGATGAATCAAGTCACATTCTTGGGACATGTGATCACAAGTGTGGGAATTTCTGTGGATCCTTCAATGACAAAGGCAATTGGGGAATGGTCCAGGCCCTCCAGTGTCACAGAAATCCGGATTTTTCTAGGATTAGCTGGGTACTACTGACGTTTTGTGAGAAAATTTTCAAGATTGTCAAGCCCGCTATCTTAGTTAACAAGAAAAGGGGTAAAGTATGTCAGGATGGAAGAATGTGAGGGAAGCTTCAAAAAGGTAAAGAGAAGGATGATCACTTCACCTGTACTCACACTTCTGAAAAGTGGAGATTTTTTTTTGAAATATAGTGATGCTTCAAAGAAAGGCTTGGGTTGTGTACTCATGAAAAATGATAATGTGATAGCCTACGCCTCACGACAGTTGCATATCCATGATCAGAACTACCTGACTCATGATCTAGACTTGTCAGCCATGATTTTTTCCTTGAAAATCTGGTGGCACTACCTTTATGGCGAGAAGTGTGACATATACACCGACCACAAGGTAGTTGATGCTCTAAGAAGAAAATAACCTACTACTTTATCCATGCTGCAGATTGAGAAAGACCATATCTTCATGGATATGTAAAGAATAGATTTGGAAATCATAATGGAAAGGGATACAATCTACCTTTCCCAAATGATTGCACAACCATCCATCCAGAATAAGAATAAAGAATCACAAAGGGATTATGTGGAGATTCAAAAGAGGGTGAATGAAGTAAAGGAAGGGAAGTTACACGAGTTCTATATCGACAAAGATGGTGTGATTCGGTTTGGAATACGGCTTTGTGTGCCTTCATCACCTGGGATAAAGAAGGAGCTATTGGATAATGCACATATCTCAACATTCTCTATCCATCCTGGGAGTACCAAGATGTATTGTGATCTCTGAGAACACTTCTGGTGGGATAACATGAAGAAGGAGATGCAGAATACATATCAAGGTTCTTGGTATGTCAACAAGTTAATGTTGAGTGACAAAAGTCCAAAGGTATGAGGCAGCCATTGCCTATACCCATGTGGAAATGGGAAGATGTTACTATAGACATTGTCACAGGTCTCCCAAAGACGTCAAAGGAAAATAATGCAATATGGGTTGTGGTTGACCGACTCACCAAGACGACCCATTTTATCGCTATATGGGAAGACCTCTTGCTTGAACAACTTTCAAAGATATATGTAAAGAATGTGGTGAGACCGCACGGTGTTCCCCACTCAATTGTCTCTGAATGTGTGCTAAGGATCACATCTAAATTCTAGAGGAGTCTTCATTATGCTTTGAGTACTGAATTAAATTTCAGCAAGACCTATCACCCCCAAACTGATGGCCAATCTGAAAAGACTATTCAGATGCCTGAAGATATGCTAAGAGCCTACTCTATTGAATTCAAAGGTGTTTGGGATCAGCATCTCCCATTGGTTGAGATCTCATACAACAATAGCTTCCACTCGAGTATTCAGATGGCTCCGTATGAAGCTCTTTGTGGGAAGCGGTGTAGAAATCCAACCTGTTGGGATGAAGTTGGAGAAACAAAGTTTCTTGGACCCGATCATGTTCAAGAGAAGACAGAGAAGGTTCAAGTCATCCAAAAACACATCAAAGTTGCTCAATGTCAGCAAAATAGCTATGCTGACAACCGTCGAAGGGACTAGGAGTTCGACGTTGGTGATAAAGTCTTCCTTTGAATATCTCTATAGAAGAGAGACATGTAATTCGGGAAGAAAGGGAAACTAAGCCCAAGGTATATTGGCCCCTTCGAGATCATTGACCGCATAGGATCCGTGGCCTATCGTCTTTCACTTAAACAAAATATGGCTCAAGTTCATGATGTGTTTCATGTATCACTACTGAGGATGTACATACCAGACCCCTCACATGTACTAAACTTAGAGGTGATGCAGCGGGAAGACGCTCTCTCTTATGAGGAGCAGCGAGTGAAGATTCTGGATTGTAGAGATAAGATTCTACGCAACAAGACAACCCATCTTGTCAATGTGTTTTGGAGGACCAATAAGTTTTTGGAAGTAACTTGGGAACAAGAAGAGGCAATGAAGAAGAAACACCCTCACCTATTTTGGTAAAGTGAAATTTCACGGGAGAAATTTCATAAGGAGGGAAAAATGTAACGACCCAAAGTTTTTCAATGGAAATTCCCTTATTATATTTGTGTCATAAAATAACATGAAAACACAAAATAATTAACTACTAAGTGATAAGTGACCTTTAAACATAATTGTTTCAGTCCTATGTTTGGAATTTTGAAAATTTGACATACACGGTTGTGTTCAAGATGATTTTTGGAGTCTAATGAAACCAAAATAAATTTTGGTGAATAGTAACATACCCTTAGGAATAGTAACATACCCTTATGAATATTAATATGAACCTTATTAATAATAAATCATCCAACATAAGAGTAACATTACCTATGAATAATAATATAAAATTTAGACATCTTAGAAAGTGAAAATTTGACCTTAGTAAATGTTTTGGTATTTTGTAAGTCATATATAATTAATTATAATTAATTAATTAATTTAAAATAATATTTATTTCCCTAAAATTTATTCATAAATTATTTAATAAATGTATTATAGTTTTAGATAATTTTATAAGACCCTATGTAATTTTTGAAAGCACTATAAAATCAGTTTTAATCTTAAAAACTGTTTTTAAGTAAATTATTATTTTAATTAAATATAAAATTAATAACATTTAGAAAATTATTTTCAAGAAATGGAATTAATTTTTAGATTCTACACGTCGAAAAATGTTTGGGGTAAATGTTTGGGATTTTTCTGAGATACATGATTTTTTTTGATGAATAGTGAAATGTCGTAATTTACAAAATAAGCTAATTATATGGTCATGTGTGATGTTCTGCTGATGTAAGCTCTCTAGGTTCAGGATTACATTATAACATTACTATTCTTGGTCATTTAAGACTCACTATTCCTTGTCTTGTGGGGAAATAATAAACTAATGAATTTTATATTAAGGAAACCTCTCTCACCTCCACTATAAACGCCACCCTTCACACCCTCATTTCCTCACACCTCTCAAGATCCAAGCCTTCTATAAACACTTACCAAACACCTTCCCATCCCCTCCCCCATTTTCAATAGCTTCTGGTCTCATAAAAATACCTATCTTAGGCCCTTAAGGAGGTTCTCAGGAGAAGGATTCAAGAGGTAATTTCCCTCCCTCTTCTCCTTAAATTTCCGTTCAAGTTCAAGTTCATTTCTTGATCTATCCCCATTTATCTAATACAAATTGTATTGTAACTCAATTATTATAAATATACTATAATTTCATGATTCTAATGGGATATTATATCATCCACACCCCTTTCCCACTTCCTTTTATTTTTTTAAAGAGAACGTTGTTCGCGAGGTGTTAATTTATCACCTTCAAGAACGACATGATTTCTTCTTCCATTTCTACCTTAAGATATTGTCATGAAACCATTTTTATGGTTGAAACAGAATATTTCATGTGTATTATGTTCTGTTTAATGTTTTGGAAATAACATATGGACATATTAATATGGGATAAGTTAAAACAAGTTTGTTGTGACCCCAAAAAACCCGCCCAAATTGACCCAAATAACCATCATTTAATTCCTATCTATTAATTCATCCACATGGATATAATATAATTCATTATAAGATCATTAGATCTCCTGTAATATAATTAATGACATGTAATATCATTTCTGTATGTTTACTCATGTTCTACCGAAACTTCAATTTATGAATACAAGTGAACCACCCAAGAAAAACCATAAAAACGAACATCCCCGAACAATGTTTTTAAACTATATAAGTCATAAAAAGGAACATAATATGACATAATGAAACCCGAATTAACCCTATTAATGTACACATGGTTCTGTATTTCTAATTAATGAATATAATGTCATTATATAGGACATTAAAGAGAAGGAGGCATTCGGGTACAAGGTAAGGGTAAAATCTCGAACTCAATTTTCTTCCTTCAGGTTCTCCCTCTTTAACTCCATTTTAGATATGGTTACTCCTTAAAGATCATTTGATAATAATTGTCTATAATTTTATGGGATATACATGTTTTCTACTAATGTTTATGTCAATCAAGATGTTTTCCCAAAGAACTTCTCTTTTAAGAACTCACCTTTTACCTCTCATACAAGGTTGATGGTTCTTGTATCTAGTATGTAGTTCCCTATTTATTTTGGGAACCCAAAGTTTATGAATGTGTTCTTATGAGATGAAACCAATTACTTTTCATGGGTTAGTTATTTTCATTTATGTTATTGTGGCATGCATAATAAATGAAAATGTTATGAATTGACGGGTGAGCCCGAAATTATATAGCGTTATATGAATCTTTCAATGTGACGGGTGCGCTCGGAATTATATAACGCTCCAATGAATTGGGTAAAGTGATTAATCTCATGAGTAAATGTGAAATTATGTGTGAACAAGATTCTAGCTTGGTTCACAAGTATGTGTGGTATTTAAACACTAATACATAATGTTTCATTTTTATGAATTTCCAGATTTCAAGCCTTTTATTTATGCTCCTCTCATGTTCCTGATCTTTTGCCTATGTTATGATTATGCTCACCCCATGATATATTTTTCTTATCTATCCTCTTAATGGTATTCTAGCTCACCCATTTTGATTTTTATAATCAGGTGGATATATGTACTATGGAGAGGACAAGTGCCAATAAGAAGCTAGGGAAGAAGAAATTAAATAAATGTTTATGCTAGATGTTGTATTTATTATGTGTGGTCCTAGTTTCCCAAGAAACTAAGCCTTTATATCATCTTTGTGTAATACTATTATGTTTTTTATCTTTGAAATGATGCAATAGTAATGTAAGAAAAGGTCGGGTCGTTATATTTTTAGAAACCCATGATAAACAAAAATGCATTTTACCTCATTTCCATAAGTAAATCATTACTTGTCACGAATATTAAAAAAAATCCGAAGGATGAATGGATTAATGTATTTGAGGACCAGTTACATAAAAAAACATATTTTATGATACATGTAAAAAAATATCCATAATTGAGCTATATTTTAATCCATTCTAGAATTATGTTATGTTATAACATACGTAAAAAAATGGGGAATAAAAGGAATGGGTGATATTGAAATTTTTTTAAGGTAAATCTTATCAATATGTCATCAAGGGTTAGATCATAACAAATTTATTAAACAGTAATATAGAAGAATTTATTATTAAATATAACACTGAAAAATAAGAGTTGTCTATAAATCATGAAGTAAGGATAGAAAAACTCCTAGTAATAAACGTATTCTATGGCAAACATGTATGATAAAGAGATAATATACATGATCCATATAACATAATCATGGTAATATGATCTAGATATGTAATATGTACTTGAAATATAGTATAATAATAAATGTTGGAATAAAATTATGTATATAAAATCATGTTAATAATGTTTCTTGATCCAAAATCACCCACATAAATTATTAATAAATCTTCCCAGACTTTTTTCACACAACAAAATCATGAAATAATATTACCACATTATTTTGACCGAAAACATTTTGAAGCAAAAATCAATTATTTCATTAAAATGAAAAACCTATGAACAAATATTCTTTCATCGTGTCCAAAAAATAAAATTATAATAAATGATTTTTATATCATAGTTGTGCAGAATTTAATTACCTCATGTGATATTAAATATTATCCAATTCATTGGAGGGTGATATATGACCCCACCGATCAATTATTTGTACATATGTGTGCCAATTGAAAATAACCACTCATCAATTTATAAAGAACCGATGAAAGGAAAAATGGGTTTCACAACATTTTTAGATGGTATGACTAATGATTATTTCATAAGAACATTAAAATGATGGGTTCTGAAAAATAAAATCCAAGGAAATAATTAATTTATAGATAAAGAGAACAATAGAAGATAAATTAAATGATTTTTTAGAAATATATTTTATATTTGGTGTATAAGATAAAGTTATAGTCACTTAGAGAAGTCATTTAAAAAAGGTAAATTGAAAACATTGGAAATAATTTAATATTATAAATAACTATCAATAATTAATCATTTAAAATGACATAAATATTTAAAAAATGTGATGTGAAAACGTCATGAAATTTTTTACTTTTGGAATAATGTTTATTTAATAAAATAACCTTGAAAAGGATATAGTGGTTTCAAAAAGGTGATGTAAAAAACATCATGAAAAATTTTACTTTTTAAAAAATAATATTTTGCAATGGATCTAAAGGATCGAAAAATAGAAGCATAGTTGAGGTGGTTACTGTGTTACATTAGTACTAGATACATGCAATCGAATCTTAAAAGAATGAAGAGTTTATTAATCTTGGAAAACCAGTTACATACTTGAATATGATATTTCATTTTTAAACAAAAAAAATATTATTTTGTTTGAGAAAATCATTATTCCTTATATAATATAATTTAATATCAACAATAATATTCTCTGTACCAACTTAGGGGATTTAAACATGGTAATGGGGTGAGATCAGATTCCCAGTAAGGGAATTTATATAATTGAAACTAAATAAGGAATGAATAATTTGGATGGAATATATAATTTTCAAATAATAACATATAAATGATCGCATAAGATTGAAATTGATCTTGGGATATATTAAATATTCAAATAATCACATGTAAATTAAAAACATAATTCATAATAATGGAATTTAGAATAATAGTCATTTTGAACATTACCAATGAGTCTTTCCCCTATAAATATCAAAATACTATCAATGAATTGTGTTAAGAATAATACATAAATGGGTAAGTACTTGGAAAAATACAAAAATATTTTGTGTCAAGATACCTACCAATGAATTTAGGGGATATGCAATTCTGACCCCACTCATTACATAATAATTCAAATGCATTCATAATATGAAGAAACTATACGACATAATCAACTTGACATAAAAATCAATAACTATTCGTATTATAAGAACTAGGATATTAAATCTAAACAAGTTTTTAATAAAATAGTTCATAAACCACAAAAATAAATATATTTTATGTTATCAATAGATTATATCCTTAGTAAATAATAATATTCAACAAAGGATGTTAACATAGATGAAAATACCTTAAAATTATCACTATAAAATTTCTTATAAAAATTTACCCTTTAACTTTTAAATTACATATCTAAAATTTACCAAATATTTATTTGAAAATTTTATTTGAAAATAAAAAATTTAAAAATTAAATTAATATTAAGATAATTTAGTTCTCATGATGATAAGAAATTTTTTTCATGCTGTATAAGTTAGAAAATTTCCTTTCACACTTTAGTAAAATAAACAAAAAATTACCTCATTTGAGATACAACAAGAAGAATCATTTAAATAAATTTTGAAATAATTAAAACATGGGTAAAATTTTCACTAAAAAATAAACTTATAAAATATATAAAATTTGAGAATTTTTAAGGAAAATATATGCAAGGAATAAAATGACTCCTGGACGATTAGAAAAACAATGTCAGTTTGCCTTAAAAATATTAATTTGGTATCTTGAGAACGTAAATTGTGTAAAATGAAAGGAAATTTTTTAATTAAATGAAATAAAATTATGAGAAATAAATATATTTGGTTTAATATAGAGTTATAAAATAATTCCCTCATTAGAGACTTAAACATAAACAATCATGAATAAAGATAAGATTGCAAAATAAACACATACCTTAGAGCTGACTAACATCACATGTATTTAAACTGCGAGTATCATAAATATATGTTTAATATAAATCTATTATAGAAACATAAAATTATATATAATAATATATATTATTTACTTATAAAAATTTATCACATGTTTATTCAAGATTTTTTATTTAAATCTATATTTTGGGTGATAATTGCTTTATTTTTCACGTACGTTTGGGTTCGGTAGTTGTGGTCACTATACTTTGATTATGGTTAAATAATTACTATAATGATAATAATTATGTAAATATAATAAATATTCAATATAAATGTATGTGTATTAATCCAAAAATGAGGATATAGAAACATGAATAACCATATTTATGGAGATGGTAGGTTGTACGTATTCCTGGACATTGTTTTCACTTTTCAGAAGATGAAATGAAAGAAAGGTAAAAACAATTAACTTTTATATAATAATGATTTAATATTATATATAATATACTTCCATGAAATCTCTTCTTATTACTATCCATGTAATTTGGAAACAAAAAAATTAATCACATCACTTCGCGGAGGTGGTAGTCCACACATACAAACACACAATGTTATCATTTTCATATAGATTGGAAGGTATGGAGTTATATAAGATATTATTAACAAATAATAATATTATGTAAAAATATAATATATAAAAATTAAACTCATCATTATAACAATCCATAAAATATGGTTTTGAAAAATTATTTATATCACTGCGTAGAGATGGTAAGCCACACAATTGCATAAGAAATACATTCACTTCCCATTCGATGAAAAAGTGGGAAGATAATGGTGGTTTCATAATCATAAAAAATTTCATCATGTTGAGGATTAATATTTTATGATTTTATGTGAAATACAATTTTTATTGGATATATAAGAAGAAATAAATTTAAAGAGGTCGGGTAAGATGAATTCCTCTTCTTCAGGATAAATCCTTTAGATCCCTTGATAAGAATCATAGGTCTTGTCTTTTGTAAATACTAGGGCCTATTTAATTTGGATAAGTATTTTTTATAATACAAATGGGAAGTTATAGGTTGATCTAGGTTTCCCAAATAAGTGTAATGAAGAGTGGGAAGTGGTGTCCTTTTATAAGGGAGGGAATAGAAATATTTGGAATTACTAAATAGATTAAAATATAATTAATTTTTTGTCAATAAAAATGATTCCAAATTTCTAGATATTCAATGAAAAAGAGGGTAAGGTGTAGATATGATAATCTAAATAAATGTGTAGATGTTTTTATGTCATTATAAACCTTATCTTTTGGTTTAACCCCTTGGTTAACTAATTTTTTTCATAACTCTGGTAATATATTTTTTATATTAAAGTGTCATAATTTAATTAACAAGGTGAAAATTAGATTATAAATGGAAAATGGGTGTAATTTTGGTTCATATATTATCCCCACAGTCTCTTTTAAATTTTTATAATTTTTAAATTAATTAATAAAATATTAATTCTAAAATATATCTTTAATGGCATTTTTGTCACTATTATTTTGTTTTTACATTAAAACATCAATAAAACTTTTTAGTTTGAATAAAATACATTAAAAATTACAAAATATTATATATTAATCTATAAATTTAATGGAATACTATAACCCTCTCAAATTTTATTTCCTTTAATATTTATTGTAAAATTAATTTTATTTTGTCTATTAGTTGAATATAAAATGTGCCAGTGTTGTGTACGAATTTAAGAAAGTTATTTAACCACAAATAGTATCAATAAAATAATATGATAAAAACACTTTATCCTTTAAAATACCAATAACAAGATATGATTAGTTTTTATTATCCCTATCTAAAAATATTATAGATACTAATATCAAGAAAGTGATATTTTTTACTTTATCTTTTACATAAATATTATAGTGGTAAAATCAAATATATATAACACCGTTTTACATTTTTTCAATACATGTAAGTAAATTGTATAAATACACTCATCCGATATGGTAAAGGAAATTGGTAATGTCATTTTTTGCCTTTATCGTATTATTTTTCACCTTAATTACACAATTTACCATTATTATGGTGATAATTATTTACTACGGTTACCATTTATAAAAACCAAAAATAAAAGTGAAATATTTAACAAAATTTTAAATCATAATTAAAAATAAGGATTCAATTTTTTGAGATTCAATTTCGATAAATATCAGAAATTATTTTAATATGAAAATAAAAATATTATGGAAAAATAGTTTTTCATAGAAATGTATTTTTAAGTATAAAACTATTTTATACAAAATTAAAAAATAGAATTTATTCCAATGAAACTAAATGGTTTATTTTTAAAATTATTTAAATAATTTTAATTTTAAACCATCATTAAATACTATTTTACTTTATAAACTCATGAAAAAAAATATATTCCAATAAAAATTATTATTTTCACTCTTCATTGGAAAATAAATATTTATTTAAAAATATTAAAATTTATCCTTAAAATAATTTTGATATGATGATTTAAAAAATTATATCATCTTTATTTAATAAAATTTATAAAATTTAAAGTAATTTATAATAATATTTTTTAAAAAATAAATAAAAACAATTTAGATGAAATTTTTTTAGTGATTGAAATAACTATTAAAAATACAGTTCTTATTTACTATGAATTATTAATTACATTTTATTTAGTAGTAAATTTATTTAAAAATAATAGGGTTTTTAATCATATTTCCACAATAAAATTCAGTGGAAATTTTATAACTCTAAAATATAAATACATATGTTTTTGTGGTTCATTTAGGCTTAATGTTTCATGTCATATAGTCTATCAAACATAATGTTCTTATAAACTCACAGGGTGCTATAATGGAAACCTGAAAAAAAAAATTCAAAATGGTAAAGTGAAAATATTTAGGAAACAATTACTTTTAGAAGGATAATAAATAATATATCTTCGAAAATACATAATGTATTTATATAAGGAATGTGAAGTGGGAGTTAAATTTTTTGATTTTGATGCGGTAGAAAACCATTTCAATATTTTGAAATAATTTTTTAATAAACACATATCCTAAAAAGAGGTAATAAAAAATTAAATAGAAATTTTTTAATCTATAATAGAAAGGTCACATTATGAAGAACATATATGGATTAAAAAATAATTAAGTAAAATATTTTTTTGGAATACTGAACGTGGGAATGGAGGAAAACCCATCTTTAATAGAGGTGAATTTTTTCTTGAATCCATTACCCCATTAAGAGTGATAAATTCATAGAGATATTATATTTGAGTTAATAAAATAATTTTACCAATAGAAAAAATAAAAAATATATAATTAAATACGAAATAATATAATATATCAAACATATAAAAATGACACATATGAAATAATTTTTTAAATCAATGGAAGAAAATTAATGTAAACCAAATCCCTTATGAATACCATGATTCAAGAATCATGAAACATTTGGAAGGGTGATTATGTGGTATAAATTTAAATAACTAGTAAAAAAATTAAGAAAATCACATAACAAAATTAAATATAATAAATTTACCAAATTATTTTAAATTAGTTCAAGGAGAATACATATAACTCAATGAATGATGATTGCGTTTTGTAAAAAAAATAGTAATGGTAATGTAAGAGTAATATGTTTTATAAGAAAGGGGAATTAAAATATCAGGAAATGGAAAATATTTATATTACCTATATACTATAGAGTTTTTAATACATCACATATAATAAATGATAGTGAACAATATTAAACTTTCCTCATGGATTTTAAAATGAGACGAAGAATCCCTTATGACATTAGAATAATTAAAAAAAATCACTTGAAGAATATGATTTTAAATGAAGAATTAAATACCATGAATAATCAAAGGATCAAAATACATAAAATTAATGGGGGATTTGATACACAATTTTACGGAAATCATGGTGTATAATGAGAAGTATGTCTCAAGGAGTGAAAATAATTATAAGAAACCCATTCCTAGTATTCTAGATTAGTTGAAAAAATATATAGCATAAAGTAAAACAAACAAAATAAGATTCATAAACTATTTTAGAAACAAATTCATATCTATGAACTTTTATAATATTCAATTATTATAATTTATGACAGATTATATAAATAGTCTTGGTTTCTTTTCAACATATGATATTAAAAATTCTAATTGTTTCACATGTGCTTTATAATATAAATATTTATGAACATTATTTAATACTTACTAAATAATTACTATATAATTTATATAACTATGATCGATCAATTGTATTGATAAATAAATCTATAATCTAAATTCAAAATGGTCATAGTTAATTTCTATTAAAATGGAATCGATGATGGGTTACTTTGGTAATTTTAGTGATTGAGGATGATATTTTAATAATAATTTAAATATTTATTATAAACTTTCCAGAATAAAAAAAACAATAATCAATTGAATAATCAATTATACAAATTTTAGTATTTATGTTGCCAAAGTCGTCCATGATAGTGCTTTATAACATCATTTAGGTAGTCGGTTTAACCGACCCAAATAAAAACATTATATAACTCTAAGGGTGTGTACGAACAATAAAGTGTATAAAATAACTATAATATAATCATAAAATTTATATATATATATATATTTAATACTTTTATTTTTGGTTAAATAATAAAAATCTAGGCGAGGAATGAAAAATGTTACTTCATGGAGGTGGTTGTCCAAACGTATGCATGTATAATGTCATAATTTCTCAATAAATTTGAGTGGATGAGGGTAGATGAAAAATTATATTATAAAATTTATAAATACATTATATGTATAATGTTTAATAATAAATTCCATTACAAAAACCATTTTTGAGAGGTAGTTCTGAAAAATTGATGACATATTTTCTTGGAGGCGATAGCCTGCACAAATGCACAATTATCATTCTTTTTTATTTTTATATGAATGAGAATGGATATATAATGGGTTTTAACAGAATATAATAAAAAATTATTATACTAATCAAACTTATATCAATATATTTAAATATTTAGGATAGATTCAGAAGTGAAACAATTAAGAATAAAAAGTTAACGATTATATAATAATCACGTTAGGATCATGCAGTTTCTCATGAATGTTTCTTTTGAAATAAGACAATTATTATAACTAATTTAGAATAGAAGATAATAAACATGTGATATTTTTATTGAAGGAAAAAAAGTGTAGAGTTGTATGATGAAAATAAAAGGTATATGTTTGATATGATGTGGTGGAATTGTTCCTCTTTCACATGTGAAAAAAAAAGAATCTTTCGTGAATACCCATTGTTTTTCAATAATTGAATGACACTATTGAAGGGTAAATGGATCGAAAAGTGTGAAACAAATGATTTAAGGGTGATATAAGGTTGATAAATCCATTAAAATAAATTTTAAGATGTGTTAAACATGTTTCATGCCTTTTACCAATTTATTTTTACATTTTATAATTTTGGTTATTACCATGGTAACTAGTGTTTACCCAAGTAATTTTTATCTTATATAAAATATAAGGTGACCCCTGTTACCATATTTGAGTTTTATGAACCTAAATTTAATCCCAATATAATCAAATTTAATTTATAAATAATTTTAAATTTACTTTTAAATTAAAAAATTTAATATATTGAAAAATGGTTTTATATAAAACATGTTGACTCCATCATTAAGTATTCTAGATATTAATCACTATTGATTAAAATTGAAATATATTTAAATAATGTTTGTTAAGATATTAATTTATAAGGTTTCATAAAAAATTTACTATAATAATACATTTATTTTGAAAATTAATATCTTACTTTTATAGTGGTTATTAACTTTAATCTTATTAGTCACAAATTTATGACTAAAAATTATATTAAATTTGTTAAATATCATGGACATGTTGGTATAAAATATGAAATTTATTTAATTTTTTTAATTTCTATGAGTGATGAAAAATAACTTTCTGATATAAGAAAATAGAAATATTTATAGAGTAAAATATTACATATGTTCCCAAAATGTAAACCATTTGTATTATAATTTCAATATAGTTTTTTTGAACGAATTGTTTTAATTAGTAAATATATATTTTCATTAAAAAATGTTTCAATTTTTTTAATTCATTATTTTATTATGATATTGTCATAGAATATATGGTTTTAGAAAAATAAGTACTTTTTTTACTACTAAAATAAAAATTAGTTATTTTAGAAAAATAAAAAGATGCACCTTAGGCTAATTTCTATTTGTGGAGTGAAACAATTATTTTTAAAATAGTAATAAAATCATAAATTTTTATATAAAAATAAAATAAAATATATATACATAAATTATTTTTGTATTGAAAAATCCAATTTTTAAAATGATTTAGTGTTCATAATCCTATTATATATACACTTATAATTGATTATAATATATATATTTACTAGAGGTTTTATTATTCATAAGTTTGATTCATAATAATTTTTTCATGGATCATTTTAGTTCACTGACTCATGTAAGGGAATATATTGAACATGTAATTGATTTTTAAAATAATATATCTGAAAATACTAGGCTGTAACATCCTCTTAAATAAATTTCTTCCTATAACAATTTTTTAAATAAAAGAAGAATGCAGAAGATTAAAAATAAATAAAAAATATATATTGTATGATGATATCTACCTCAACGTCGTTTGTAATATTAGGAAAATATATATCCCAAATATTCTTATATATGGGTTCTTAAGGATATACCTTTCACAACTTCATTTTAATGATCATATTTCTAACCAAATACTACAGACAGAAAGGTCATGATAATGTCTAATGAAATCATATTAAATGATCATATGCATTTGAAAGCTCATTCCTAAGATGACTTCTCCAATAAAACCATCATTCCAACCTCTAATAAATTTTGTTCAGTTGTGATATAATTTTACCAAACTATCACACATTCAATTTAAGAGAGGTTTTCAATTATAAATTTTCTATTAGGATGTATAACCAAACTCATCATTGAATTTCAATATATTTAAATCTATTTGTACTTCCTCAGGACCTAATGACATGAAAAATTATTATAGGAATTTTAAATTCTGAGTTTAGTGTATGGGTTAGTATTATAACTAGGGAATAAAAAACCATTATAGAAGTTTTGAAATATAAATTGAATGTTATGGAATATGTTTCAGTATTTGGGAGGTGTCCTGAGGGCTTTCGATGGTCGTAGTTTGTTGCTAAAGCCTATGCTATAATAAACCACTAGAAGGTTGGTCAGAACCCCTGGATAGACTAGTCCCTCCACTGGATGGTTAATGACCTATTTATAGTGGGAAATTTAAATACTACTTGTTGAGTTTAAGAGAGTGGACCCCCTTATTTTTTATAGATTCACCCACACAAAAGATCCTCCACCACCTCCTTTGTTTTCCCCCATGGTTATGTTGTGTTTTTGATGAATTTATATAGTGTATAATTGTTTGATCCTCTCCTACCAGTTTTTTCCCTTTCCTTAATGTCACAAATTTATTATTGTTTGGATTTATCTCTAAAATAGAGAGTTCAGTAATGAATAGTGAAATGACATAATTCCCTTATAGTATTTTTAATATCATGTTTTGGGGAAATCTCACATTAATGTCTGTCGTTCTTCATTCCTCATTTCATTAAAGTTACTTTATTCCAAATATTAATTTAAGGGTGTTTCATTAAAATTAAATTAATTTAGTAATGGTGTTGGTTCTAGCGCATTGGGTTCTATCCCAGGATAGTGTTGGGAGTCCACTGTAGACCTCCCATGGGATATTTCATTAGTTTTACTATGATATGATGAATTGACGTGTTCTTTCTAAATGTGTTTATTTTTATCTTAATATTTTTATTAATTATGATTAATATAATTAAAATTTTTGAGATGGTTGGTGTGAGATATGTGTTCAGTTGGTGATGTGAGATGGGACCCGGAAAAGAAGCATGTTGAAGGGCTTTGTGGAGATTTAGACCCTTGGTAATTTATATTAATGGGCCCAATTGAGGTAGGTGGTCCTGTGTACCCACCCTTTGGGTTTATACATGTTTTATGTGGAATGTGTTATGCTCTATCACTATTTATTGTGAAGAGTTTTTTAAATTTAATGTTTTATTGTAAAATAGAATGCTTGTACAGTCTATATAAAGTTCCACAGCCAAGTTGGTCCTTAGAAATGTGTTGATTGCATTAATTTCCAATGGAAGGGACCATGAATCTGACCCTAAAACATTGTCACCTTTAAGAGTATGTGTGACATGATTTGAGATGGATGTTCCTCGTAGCAATATGAGACCACATGAGATGTGGGTAGCCATGGTGGATATACCATAGGACGTGGATGATGGGTTAAGTCTTCGAATCAATAGAGACTTACATGTTCAACTAGTATGGGCCATTTTCCACCCCGTTTACCATTTTTCTATATATAAATATATTTTGAATATAAATGTTGGGCTACTTGGTTGATGATGTTGAGGAATGTGATGTTCACTAAGCATCAAGTGTTGACCTGAGACTTTTATTGAGATGAATAACCCTTCTGAGGGTGCCTCTGCAAGGCTGTAGCCTAGGGCGTCTAGTGGGTGCCTTGATGTCTGACTAAATCAGTGTAGGTTTTGGTTATTTATGGTTGCAGGTGTCACCCTCAACCCCCAATTGACATGTAAAACATATGGATCTTTAATGGAAGTGATGGTCATAGTTTTCTATACAACCCTTTTAGTTAGTTTATTTATTTATATTTATTCTTGATAATAAGGGATTGACCAAGAAACATCTGTCTTCTTTATTATGATTTACATTGATGTGTTTTCCTAGGATTAGAATGAATAAATTTTTGAGATGGATGAGACCATGGGATGATCAAAATGTTTGGGATCTTATCTCATGATATACTGGGGGAGGATACCTAGTTCGACAACTATCCATAGATATTGTTGATGCAGAAGTGGATGCCAAGAGGTAGTACCTTGGATTAAAAAGTAGTTCTTTATAATTTCATGCATATATGAATTCCCATCATGGTTGGATTTCTTTTGATATAATGATTCTATTTAGAATTCATGGCGGACTAAATACAAATGGAAATAAAAGTAAACCATCTTGAATGCCCTAAATTCATAGGAATCAAATGGTAGTATGAGGTTTTGGGTGGACATATATTCCAAATAAAGATATTGGAAATCTCAAGGGTGATTGTTGTATCCCCGTGATTGATTCCTAGGATACCCCATAAGATGAGGTGGATGCACCATTAATGGGTCATAGGTGGATTCATGAGTTATTGGATGCCAAGTATATTGACCATGTGATCTAGGGATGGAATAATTTTGATTTATTAGTTCTCCAATGAATCAGTCACGACTAGATGTAGAGGATTTTGTAGGGCCTCCACTTCTTAGGAATGATATTTCAGTAAGACATCAAGAATTAGCACGTGCTATAATGGTGTTCATCCTCATCAGTTAAAGATGAGTGATATTTGATGACTCCCCAAGGTTTTTTCAAATAGTATTGGAGGTGTGAGTGTGGGATATATAGTGAGTGAAGGGATATTACCCTGATGTGATTCTCAGGATCAGAGACACTCTGGTGCTGGATAAGGTCAGTATCATCGATCAGGGTGGTGTACCTAAGTATAAATGTTGTTTATTTGGAATAGTTCAGGTTATATGTGTACTCCTATGGTTAAATTGTTCCACTAATGAGGTGAGGTCATTTTATTGTGATTAGAGATACTCCAAAGTCAATATGAAATAGGAATTGATGGTGTGTTGTTTATTTATTTCCATGTGGTAATTTATTTCATTTATTTTAGAATATCACATGAACATATCATAGTTATTATGAGATTATTTTGGTGGTTCACTATAGTATTTTAAAATAACAACCTACTTTTCTACCATTACACATGTGTACCTAGGTATCTATCACATGATTATTATATGAATAGGTATGTTTGGGACTCGGGAGAAGGCTTAATAAGGTAAAACAAGGAATCTATAATGGTATCAAGAAATTTTGATGTGGTATGCCTCAAATAAGTTGAAAGTATGGTTTTTATTTGCCTTTTTATATTATTTATAAGTGACTAACTAAGTGTAAAATATGTGGTATGTATGGTATTACTATTTGAGCCTTTACATCATTTCGTTTAATATTATTATTTTTTATATTTATTCATTATTATGTTAGTTTTTTATGAAGTATGTCAATTATTTTTTTCTTCCATAACACAATATGATATATGGGTATAGCCTACCCAATATATCTTTTCAAACCCCTATTTCTAGTCAGAAAACTCTAGCATTAAGATGCATTTCCAGGGTCACATAGTGAATCACTGATGTTACTATTTATAGAGTTAATCAAGCCAAGGCATTACAAAGTGGAGTTTTTTTATTTTATTCTCAATGGTTATGGATTTAGTAGACTAGAGACATACTGTTGTGTTAGATCTTATTAGGGAATACCGAATGGTGCATCATAAAAAACTATTAGTATATTTCAAGGATACCATTGGTTCATGGTTAAGGTTTTTGGATTACAACGTAATAATTCTTTTTGATTTTGACCAAGTGTGACATGCTTGAGGTTTGTCATTTATAACTTTTGAGTTATTGATTTCTGTCTGTTGGACCAATATGATGAATCCAATTTGTGTACTTTTAGGTCATGGGTTCTAAACTAATGAGTTGTCTCATGAATTTTATTTGGAATATAGTATACATATCATATAGGTCTGGTAGTGTGATCATTTTCACTGATGATTGAGGATAGACTATTTAAATTTTCAACAATAACTCATATCACGTTTTAAAATACAATTACTAATTGAAATTTTACCCATCCAAAAAAACGTACATATGTGTGTTTTATTATTGTTTTATGTCTAAGGGATCCTTTGTAAATGCTGGTATTATGGTCCCTTTATCAAGGGATGATTGGAGACCGAGAGTGGTTGGCATGGGTAGTTGTTTCCTTAGTTGTATACCTTGTGAGTTTGTGTTTTTTTTATTCTAGATTACATAGAGTACTAGTAAAAAACTATATGGAGTTTTAAAATATTTTTTTGTTTTCTATTATACTTAATTTAGCCCATGTTTTTGGTTTCCATTACTACAAGTTATCCATGATAATTTGGTTAAATGTGAATGTTTTGTGACCAAATCCTTCAGGGAGAAGTCTAATGTTAAAATTCTCAGAAAGGGTGAGTGCTCTGATTTTGGATATTTAATGTTCATGTAACAATATTTATAATGTTGTATAGTATATAATGGAATGTAACTAATCATAACAGACCCAAATTATGGTGGTTGTCTCGATAGAGATCATTACAGTGAGATGATGATTAAATGCATATTTATGGGGTTTTACCCTATGTTTTCAGTTATTTAATGTTTCAGTAACATATTTTATATTGTTTTACCATATATATATGAATGTAATTATATATATCTATAAATATTCACCATGGTTCCTTAACATATTTTGTATCAAATGATGCCATGGGGGATTAGCCTAAGTTGAGATTTTCATGTGTGCAGTCATTTATAGGGATTCTTGTTGAGAACCACTTCTCATGATTATGTCAGTTGACATATTATTTCACTACATATATCAGTCCAATGATTAGGAATTTCCATATGAGATATTTTATGAGTAAATAATGGAACATGATATGTTTCCCAGAGTCATGACCTTTAGTGAGACTTTGTTTTTGGGCTAAGTGGCTGGACCTTGAGACCCTATGATTCGACTCAGTTTTTAGTAATTTGGGTCCCTGTATTGCTGGTTAGAAATCTATTTGAGGGGCTTTCTTGGGGTGTACTAGTTTTTTGAGGTAGATAAAACATGTATTCACTAGCTTTAAATATCAATTCATGAGAGGTGCAATTGATTTTGTTGTATGTGAATGGATAATATCTGAGGTTTCATGAGAAAAAAACACTAAGTGCTATTACTTTTGGGTGTTGGGGATGGTGTTGAAGGGAAGGACCATTTAGGTTCCTACCCCTATCAAACTAAGATGAATTTGGTATATGGACAAATTAAGGGTAGATAGTCAGTCCTCAGATTGGTGTCATGTTTTTTCTATTATTGTGGTATTCTTAATGAGATAACATGCTATGGAGTATGTCGTATTAGTTTTTACGATATGAAAATCATGAATTCTTGATTCATATTTTTACGATTGTCCAAAATAGATATATGTGACATATAGGTTTTCATTGGAAATTATCTTGTATATTATGGTTGTTCATGGGACATATGGAGTTCCGACTCAATGATAACCACTAGAGATCCAATGACCAATGGAATACCTAATGAGATGCTTGTGGTTCTAGTGACTTGTAGCTTAAATAGAAATAAAAATGGATAAATATGGGTTAGAAATGTGTGTTTTAACTTTATAATTTAAATGTGTTATGTTCTCAGGAGCTAAGAGTTGGTAGTGTTGATGTTTTGGTGGAACTCAGGAATGAGAGGGTTTGGCCATTCCAGTCCTTATTTTTTATGATGGAATGGGTGTGTGCTTAAGTAACCCAGAACATGGTTTGGTAGTTTGAAAAAAATTAGTCTTTTATAGTTGGGAGTGAGGTGTCTATCAATGGAATTTTACCCTAATGATAGAAGGGAAGAGTTTGGGATAATTTTATGGATGATCATTTTGAAATTAAAATTCCTGTGGGAAACTGATTCAATTTTTGTTTGGATTCAAAAATTAATTTCATATAAATAATAATATGTGATCATGGATCGTGTCTGAGAATGGGTGCTTGTTTTATAGTGTAATTTTTAATGATATGGGGTTTCTTGGATTAGAGATATGTCTATCCTTGTGGAAGGACATGATTGAGGTTTTGGTTGGTTGATGATCAAATTTGGGAATCTCACCTAGAGTTGGGTATGAACATTAGTGAGTTCATTTGGATGATAAGGGGTTTTGTTTAGGTATAATGACATCATGATAAGGTATTTTGGTAACATGTTTGTAGTTGTAAATAATAATTTTTAGAGAGGGTTTTTCAGAGGAGGTTTGATCATTATTTCATTATGTGGTGAAATTAGGGAATCTAAAAACATATTGTGGGTATGATGGGATGTCTGAAGTAAAGGATAGAGACTTTTAAGGAAAATATGGCATGCTTATGTTATGATAGGATAGTGGAGGCACATTCATTTTGGCATGAAAGTGAGAACCAAGAGTTGGTACCCATATTATTATATAATTTTGTGTGTGTTATGTTAGAAACCATGTAATAATTGGAACATGATGACATTGTTTTAATAATCAACCTCATTGGTTAACATACAAAAACATTAGAATATGATGTTCTGTGTAGAAGAGTTATATTGAGGGTAACCAAATTATTTATGAAAAATTAGAAGATGTAATGTCTGTGTCCTAGGAAAGATTGTTTTGGGTTTGAATTATCCTATTGTTTTGGAATTTTTTATGAGATTTAGCTCGTGATTTTTCATTTTAAGTGCCTTAATTTATAGGTTACACATTAAAGGCCTTTTCAGAGATTTGGGAATGGTATCGGGCAATTTTATTGGATTTTGAAAACCAATGTGGATCAGATGATGTGGTTGGATGACCACTAGGACTTCATAGGGATTATAAGTGTTATAATGGAGAGGCTATAGTTCTTCATGGTAGTAATACGTGAAAAAATACAATGGGAATTTCAAATATAGAATTTAGTGGATTTTACTATTTTAGAACTAGTATTCAAAACAAAATTCAAGAAGTTTATAGAAAAAATAGCATGTTTTGGGATGATTCTTAAGATTCATATGGTTTACTAAGGGATTCAGAGGTCCTTTAGAGGGCCTATGGTGGTCACTACCTTCTAGGATATAGAAACCCATTCACTAGACAATGGGATATTCAAGGGGATAGATTATGCCCCCTTAGTTTAAAAGGTTCAACCCTTATTTTTCTATTATTTCACACATGTGTCTGTCCCTCTATCCTTTCCTCATTGCCTTCCCCTCCAGGGTTGTGTGGTGTTTCTAGAGGTTTTTCTACAGTGGATCAATGTAGGATCCTCTCCTCTCTCTTCCATTCTTCATCATTCCTTGATGCTAATAATTTAGTGTGGTTTGGATTCTAGTCAAAAATAATGATTTCACTAGAAAATTGTAAAATATATAGGTTTCTTTTCTATTTCCAATCATACATACTTTAGGATATGAAATAATATTTTTCTACAATCCTCATTAATCATTTCCTCTATGATATATCACATTGGATATTTATTTTAAGGTGTTTTTTGAAATAAAACCAAATAAATTATAAAGTTGGTTGTTGCGATTGGTGGTTTAGCTAGGATATTGTTAGTAATCTATTGTAATCCTCCGATGAGATTTTAGATTTTGTGTCAGGGTGATGTGATAAATCTGTGAGTTAATTCCCAATGTTTCATGTTTAAATTAAATTGTTAAATTTATTTTATTTTTTCTAATTAATAGTTTTGAACTTCTTGGTTTAATATAATATCTTAGTTGGTGATGTGAAATTGGATAAGTATTATACATATCTTTTTGTTATTTTGCGATTCTTGTAGCCTTTGGTAATTTATATGAAATAACTAAATTGAGTTAGGCGGTCCACCATGCCTATTGCCATAAACCAACCCAGGTTGACCATAAAACGATCACCCGATCTGGTCCACAACATGTCCTAAGGGGCATTCCCAATCCCCTTGGGATGGAAACTAGTGTCCGACATCAAAATAAAAAAAATCAGGAATGATTTATCCCAATAATAAATAGGATCAAAACATAAAAAATTGAAAATTCAGTAGAGCTAACCACAAATGAAAATCAATAAACAATAATCGATATAGATATAAAGTACAACAGAAAAGAAACCATATTGAAATTGGAACCCCAATACCACGATCTATGTGTGAAAACTTAGTGACCTTCCACCTCATGAACAACCCTGCTCCATCACCGAGGTGCAAAGCCTGGAACCTTAACAAAAGATGGACTTGCAAATGAAATGATAAGATATGCGTGAGCACTGAAATTCATAGTAGGAATTCTAAATATAACCAATGAATCGAAAAGTTTCCTTTCCCAAAACAAACCATTAACACAAGTTTGAAATACATTTACAGAAGTATGTTTTTCACATTTTAAATAAAACAAAATTATTTTCCCATTTTAGAATCCCACACACAATACTGGTCATTTCCCAAACCAGATTCCATTTTATATCCAAATTAAAAAAAAGGAAAACCATGGTAGTGCTAAAACGAACCACATAAATAAGAAGGGAAATTATATAGTACAATATAAGGTAAAAATTTGTATGATCAATAACCAAGGGTGATCCTAAACAAACACTACTAGAAATGAATCTTTCACCAAAGGATCAAAACAATTGGTAAAGGCTGGATAATCATTGGTATAATATATACCAGCGGTTATCCAAACTGTAAGGTAGTAAGCCGTAGGGAAACACATATACTAACAATTTATGGAAAACCATTGGTACATGTTAGGAAAACTACATTAAACCAACGATTATATCAAACCATTGGTATATCATTTCACCAACAGTTTAAAACCATTCGTAAACATACTATTCCAACTGTTTAAAATTGTTGGAATATAGTTTTGTATAACCTTTTACCAACGGTTTGTGTAAACCATTGGTAAAATCTAGAAATTTCACTATATCCAAATGGTTTCTAAACCATTGGGAAGGTTTTTTTTACCAACAGTTATCTAGAACCGTTTTTATAAAACACATTCACAGACAAATGCCAATGGTTTACAACCATTGGAATGGTCTTTGCTATGAAATTCAAGCAGTAGCCTGCTGCAGGCTACCATTTCTACATTTCCAGCTTCCTAACTCCAATTACCTATAATAACAAACTATAACACATACATATACACAATTAATTCATATATATTTAACTCATAATTCACCATGAAACTATACACATATAGAATTTAAAAACTATTCATGAGGAAATTATGAACATACATAATTGATTTAGAATTCAATTCATAATTGAGATAATAATTACATGTCCAATTCAGAATTTAATTAATAATTGAATAATGAATTGAATACATACTTAATTTAATTATCAATTATGAATACAATAGATAAAAAATGATTATGTAATTATATGTGTTATACAGAATTCTGAATACATAAAAAATTGCATTTTGTATAAAACATACAAGATTATATTCAGAAATTAGAAGCTAATAACCCAAAAATAAGAAAATGGATAAATGAATTCAACCAAACTCAAATATAATGTTCCATGGTTTGGGTCCGGTGTATTTGAACATAGTGATGATGATAATGGGTGTGTATCAATGAGCACATGTGACTTAGGGAATGAAATTTTCCTTGGCATATTAAATGTTGTGTGTTATAGAATAGGGGTCTGAGTTCCTCACATGAGAAGTGGATTGTGTGAGGCTAGACCATGGATCCTTGTGTTGAAGTATCAACACAATCCAAATATATTTGGTCAGTTTTCCGTATGCCAATTGTTTTCACCTAAATTGTTGTCCATTTAAAAAAATACAGAAACTCCGAGTGATACCGGCCACACCGTGCCTCGGATTGAGGCGAGGTTGTCTTGTACACGTCACATATGACCTATGGATCATTTTTATAAAGTATCAAGACAATCTAAACGTGTTTGGTTATATTTCGGTATGTCAGTTGTTGTTTTCACTTAAAGTGTTGTCCATTTCAAATAAAAGTGAGACACTTTGAGTTGTACCGGGCACATCATGCCTCGAATTGAGGCGGGGTTGACTCGTATACATCAAAAATGACCCATGGATCATTGTGATAAATTATAAACACAATCCAAATACATTGGTTCAGTTTTACGTATGCCTTTTTTTACTTAAAAGAATATCAGTTTTAAACAAAATAAAGTCACTTTGAGTGATACCGGCCACACTATGCCTCATATTGAGGCAGAGTTGAATCGTACATGTCAAAAATGACCCATGTATCATTTTCCTAAAGTATCAACAGAATCTGGATGCGTTTGGTTAGTTTTCCGTATGCCAGTTGTTGTTTTCACTTAAAATGTTGTCCATTTCAAATAAAAGTGAGACACTTTGAGTGGTACCTACCACAACGCACCTTAGATTGAGGCGGGGTTGACTTGTTCATGTCAAAAATGACCCATGGATTGTTGTACTAAAGTATCAACACTATCTGAATTCATTTGGTCAGTTTTTCATATGCCAGTTGTTGTTTTCATAAAAGAGTGTCCATTTTAAACAAAAGAAAGATACATTGAGTGATACTAGCCAAATCGTTCCTCGGATTGAGTTGGGTTTTACTGGTACATGTCACAAATGACCCATGCTTCATTTTCATAAATTATTAACAGAATATCTATGCGTTTGGTTAGTTTTCCGTATGCTAGTTGTTGTTTTCACTTAAAATGTTGTCCATTTGCAATAAAAGTTATACACTTTTAGTGGTACCGGCCACACCATGCCTCATATTGAGGAAGGTATGACTCTTACACATCAAAAATGATCCATGGATCAATGTGCTAAAGTATCAACACAATCTGATTACATTTGGTCAGTTTTCTGTATGCCAGTTGTTGTTTTCACTTAAAAATGTTGTCCATTTAAAATAAAAGTGAGACACATTGAGTGGTACCGGCCACACTGTGCCTCAGATTGAAGTGAGGTTAACTCGTACATGTTAGAAATGACCCATTGATATTTGTGCTAAAGTATCAACACAATCTGAATAAATTTGTTCAGTTTCGGTATGGTAATTGTTTTTACTTAAAAGGGTGTCCATTTTATACAAAATAAAGACACTACAAGTGATATCGGCCACACCTTACCTCAGATGAAGGTTTAGTTGACTCATACACGTAAAAAATGACCCATTGATCCTTGTGCTAAAGTATCAACACAATCCAAATGCGTTATGTATGTGTTCCATATGCCATTTGTTGTTTTTACTTAAAATGTTGTCAATTTCAAACAAAAGAAAGACACTTTGAGTGATACTGGCCACACCATGCCATAGATTGAGGCGGGGTTGACTCGTACAGGTTACATATGACCCTTGGATCATTTTCCTAATGTATCAACAGAATTTGAATATGTTTGGTCAGTTTTCCGTATTCCAGTTGTTTTCACTTAAAATGTTGTCCATTTTAATCAGAAGATATACACTTTGAGTGATACTGAACACATCATGCCTCAGATTGAGGCAGGGTTAACTCGTACACGTCACATATGACCCATGGACCGTTTTCCTAAAGTATCAAGACAATAAGAATGCATTTGGTTGGTTTTCTGTATGCCAGTTGTTGTTTTCACTTGAAATGTTGTCCATTTCAAATAAAAGTGAGACACTTTGAGTGGTGCTGGCCAAACCATGCCTCGTATTGAGGTGGGGTTGACTCATACACATCAAAAATGAACCATGGATCCTTTTTGTAAAGTATCAACACAATCTGAATACGTTTGGTCAGTTTCCCGTATGCCAGCTGTGGTTTTCACTTAAAATGTTTTCCATTTCAATGAAAAGTGAGACACTTTGAGTGGTATCAGCCACACTGTGGCTCATATTGAGGTTGGGATGACTTTTACACATCACATATGACCCATGGATCATTTTCTTAAAGTATCAACAAAATCTGAATGTATTAGGTTGGTATTCCGTATTCTAGTTGTTGTTTTTACTAAAACGATTTTCCATTTAAAATAAAGTTGAGACACTTTGAGTGGTACCAGCCACATCCTGCCTCAGATTGAGGTATGTTTGACTCATACAAGTCACAAATTACCCATGGATTGTTGTGCTAAAGTATCAACACAATCAGAATACGTTTGGTCAGTTTTCTGTAAGTCTGTTGTCTTTACATAAAACAATGTCCATTTTAAACAAAATAGAGACACTTTGAGTGTTACCAGCGATATCATGCCTCAGATTGAGGCGGTTTGACTCATACACATCACAAATGATCCATGAATCGTTTTTTTGAAATATCAATGCAATGAAAAAGCGTCTGGTCAGTTTTCCGTAAGACAGTTGTTGTTTTCGCTTAAAATATTGTCCATTTCAAATAAGAGTGAGATACTTTGAGTGGTACCAGCCACACAGTGCCACATATTAAGGTGGGGTTGACTTTTACACGTCAATAATGAGCCATGGATCATTGTGCTATGGTATCAACACAATCCAAATACATTTGGTTGGTTTTCAAAATGCCAGTTTTTGTTTTCACTTAAAATGTTGTTAATTTAAAATAAAAGTGTGACATATTGAGTGATACTGGCCACATCGTGCCTCAGATTGAGGCAGGGTTGACTTTTACATGTCATAAATGTCCCATGGATATTTTTACTGAAGTATCAACACAATCCGAATAAATTTGGTCAGTTTTGGTATGAAAATTTTTTTTACTTAAAAGGGTGTCCATTTTATACAAAAGAAAGACACTACGAGTGATATCGGCCACACCGTGCCTCAGATGGAGGTTTAGTGGACTCATACACATCAAAAATGAACCATTGATCCTTGTTCTAAAGTAGCAACACAATCCGAATGCGTTAGGTTGGTTTTCCATATGCCATTTGTTGTTTTTACTTAAAATGTTGTCCATTTCAAACAAAAGAAAGACACTTCGAATGATACAATCCACACCATGCCATGGATTGAGGCGGGGTTGACTCGTACAGGTTACATATGACCCATGGATCGTTTTCCTAATGTATCAACAGAATCTAAATACGTTTGGTCAGTTTTCCGTATGCAAGTTTTTTTCACTTAAAATGTTGTCCATTTTAATCAAAAGATATACACATTGAGTGATACCAACCACACCATGCCTCAGATTGAGGCGGGGTTGACTCGTACACATCACATATGACCCATGGATCATTTTTGTAAAGTATGAATACAATAAGAATGTGTTTGGTTGGTTTTTCTTATGCTAGTTTTTGTTTTCACTTAAAATGTTGTCCATTTCAAATAACAGTGAGATACTTTGAGTGGTACTGGCCACACCATGCCTCAGATTGAGGCGGGGTTGACTCATACACATCCTAAATGACCTGTGGATCATTTTTCTGTTGTATCAACACAATATGAATAAGTTTGGTGAGTTTTCAATATGCATGTGTTTTTTTACTTAAAAGAGTATCCATTTAAAAAAAAAGAAAGACACTTCGAGTTATACCGGAAACACCCTGCCTTGGTTTGTGGCGGGGTTGACTTTTACATGTCAAAAAAGTCCCATGGATCATTGTCTTAACGTATCAATATAATCCGAATGCATTTGGTCAGTTTTAGATATGAGAGTTGTTGTTTTCACTTAAAAAGTTGTCCATTTAAAATAAAAGTGAGACACTTTGAGTTGTATCAGCCACACCATTCCTCAGATTGAGGCAGTGTTGACTCATACACATAAAAAATGACCCATAGATCATTGTGCTAACGTATGAACACAATCCAAATATGTTTGTTTGGTTTTCCATATGGTAGTTGTTGTTTTCACTTAAAATTTTGTCCAATTCAAATAAAAGTGAGACACTTTGAGTGGTATCTGCCAAACCGTGCCACAGATTGAGGAAATGGTGACTCATACACATAAAAAATGACCAATGGATCCTTGTGCTAAATTATCCACACAATCCGAATATGTTTGGTTGGTTTCCTTATGTAAGTTTTTTTTACATAAAAGGGTGTCCATTTTAAACAAATGAAATACACTACGAGTGATACCAGACACACCATGCCTCATATTGAGGCGGGGTTGACTCGTACACATCAAAAATGACCCATGGATCCTTGTGGTAAAGTATCAACACAATCCAGATGTGTTAGGTCAGTTTTCCGTATGCCAGTTGTGGTTTTTACTTAAAATGTTTCCCATTTCAATCCAAAGAAAGACACTTTGAGTGATACTGGCCACACCGTGCCTCAGATTGAGGCGGGGTGGAATCGCACACGTTACATATGACCCATAGATCATTGTCCAAAAGTATCAATAATTGTTTTCACTTAAAATGTTCTCCATTTTCAACAAAATACAGACACTTTGAGTGATACCAGCCACACCGTACCTCAGATTGAGGAGAGGTTGACTTTTACATGCCACATATGACCCATGGATCATTGTTCTGAAGTGTCAAGACAATCTGAATGCATTTGGTTGGTTTTCCGTATGCCAGTTGTTGTTTTCACTTAAAATGTTGTACATTTCAAATAAAAGTGAGACACTTTGAGTGGTACCGGCCACACCGTGCCTCAAAATGAGGCAGGGTAGACTCATACACATAAAAAATTAGCCATGGATCCTTGTTCTAAAGTATCAACACAATGTGAATACGTTTGGTTGGTTTTCCATATGCCAGCTCTTGTTTTCACTTAAAATGTTGTCCATTTCAAAGAAAAGTGAGACACTTTAAGTGGTACCGGCCACACCATGGATCGGATTGATGTGGGGTTGACTTTTAAACATCACATATGACCCATGGGTGATTTTCCAAAAGTATCAACAAAATATGAATGCATTAGGTCTATTTTTCGTATTCCAGTTGTTGTTTTTACTAAAAAGGTTGTCCATTTAAAATAAAGGTGAGACACTTTGAGTGGTACCAGCCACATCGTGCCTCTTATTGAGATGAGTTTGACTCGTACATGCCACAAATGACCGATGGATCGTTGTGCTAAAGTATCAACACAATCAGAATAAGTTTGGTCAGTTTTCTATATATTTTTTGTTTTTACTTAATACAATGTCCATTTTAAACAAAAGAGAGACACTTTGAGTGTTACCAGCCACATTATGCCTCGGATTGAGGCGGTTTGACTCTTACAAGTCACAAATGACCCATGAATCATTGTTTTGAAGTATCAATACAATCAAAAGGTGTTTGGTCAGTTTTTTGTATGGCAGTTGTTGTTTTCACTTAAAATGTTGTCCATTTTAAATAAAAGTGAGACACTTTGAGTGGTACCGGCCACACCGTTCCTCAGATTGAGGTGGGGTTGACTCGTACACATCACAAATGACCCATGGATCCTTTTGATAAAGTATCAACACAATTAGAATATGTTTGGCCAGTTTTCCGTATGCCAGTAGTATTTACATAAAAGGGTGTCCATTTTAAACAAAATAATGTAACTTCGAGTGGTATCGGCCACACCATGCCTCTGATGGAGGCAAGGAAAACTATTACATGCCACATATGACCCATGGATCATTTTACTAATGTTTAAATACAATCTGAATGCATTAGTTCAGATTTCCATATGCCTGTTATTGTTTTCACTTAAAATGTTGTCCATTTCAAATAATGGTGAGACACTTTGAGGGTTATTGGCCACACCGTGCCTCAGATTGAGGTGGGGTTGACTCATACACATCACAAATGACTGATGGATCCTTTTGATAAAGTATCAACACAGTACCAAGCTTCCAAGAGCTCTTAAGGGCGGATCTCATTTGATCTTTGTGTGTTTTGAGTGTCGTCAAGTGCGAATAGAAGATCCAAGTGATTCTAATACACTCCTTGCTTCCCCTTTTAGATTAGGGTTTCCACTCTTCTCTAATCATCTTCCGAAGATCTAAAAACATCTTTTCGGTTGGGATTTAAGGTGAATCTTGAAGAGAGATTATATTGGGATTTGAGATGCCGAATTAAGAGTGTGATTGTCTCTGAAATCAAGGTATGTGGTCATTTGCCTTTTGTGAATTGCCGTGATGTTTTATATATTCCGAATCGCCACTCGCCCAATGTTGGGGTGTCGGGTTGGGTGGTTGTCTAGGGTGTAGGGAGGAGGGTGGGGTGGGGTGGGGGGGCTATCCAGGGGGTTGTCCGGGGTCCAGGAAGGGGGTTAGGGAGGCTGTCCGCGGTCCAGGGTGGTGGGTGTGGGGGGGGGGGGGTGTTTCTGGGGGCCTATCTGGGATCCATGAAGGAGGGTGGGGAGACTGTCTGGGGGTTTTCCACGGTCTAAGGAGGAGGGTGGGGGCTGTCCAAGGGGCTTCTTGGGGTATATGGAAGAGGGTGGGGGCTATCCATGGTCCATGGACGAGGGTGGGGGGCTATTTGGGGTCCAAGAAGGAGGGTGGGGAGGCAGTTTGGGGGGCTGTCTAGGGTCCAAGAAGGAGGGTGGGGAGGCTGTCTGGGGTCTAGGGAGGAGGGTGGGGGGTGTCCGGGGTCTAGGAAGGAGGGTGGGGGGATGTCCGGTGTCACGGTAAGAGGGTGGGTGGGGGGGATGTCTATGGTCCAGGAAGTAGGGTAGGGTGGGGGCTGTCCAGGGTCCAAGAATGAAGGGGGTTGTTTAGGGTCTAGGGATGAGGGTGGAGGGCTGTCTGGGGGGCTGTCTGGGGTCTAGGGAGGAGGGTGGGGGTGTCTGGGGGGATGTCTGGGGGCTGTCAAGGGGGTTGTCTGGGGTCTAGGGAGGAGGGTGGGGGTTGTCTAGGGGGCTATCTGGGGGCTGTATAGGGGGATGTCTGGGGTCCAGGGAGGAGGGTGGGGGGGGGGGGCTATCCAGGGGGCTGTCTAGGGTCTAGGGGGGAGGGTGGGGCTGTCTGGGGTCCATGAAGGAGGGTGGGGGGCTCTGTAGGGTTCAGGGAGAAGGGTGGGATGTTGTTTGGGGTCCAGGGATGAGGGTGGGGGGACGGCTGTCCACAATCCAGGAAGGAGGGGGGTGTGTGGGGTCTAGGGAGGAGGGTGGGGGGAAATCCGGGGAGCTATTTGGGGTCTATCCAGGGTCCAGGGAGGAGGTTGGGGGGGGGGGGGTTGTCCGGGTGGTTGTTTGTGGGCATGTCTGGGGGGTGTCCCAGTTTTATGGGATGGTATTTACATATTTTCTATGAAAATTCATTCAAGGATAAAAAAATAATTTCATTATATCAACTTCTAATCAGACCACCAATTTTCTAAATTCCACTAAAAAATTACAATTTCATTAAAATAGGGTAATTTCACAGTAAATCATTAAATAATTTTTAATTATTTATAGGTAAAAAAATAAAGATAATGTGACCAACCTAATCACACATATATCCTTGTACAACAAAATCAATAAACATCAAAGGTCAGTAATATCAGTCAAAAATGTAACGGATCAATATGTCCCTCATCACATTCACTATCATCACCATCATATTCACCCTCACCCTCGTCCTCATTGTTATCCCCATCATCGTCCCCACCCTCCTCCTCACCCTCATACTCAGCCTCGGCCTCCTCATCACCCTCCTCCTACGCCTCGGCCTCATCCTTGCCATCATCTCGACCACCACTAGAACTAACACCTGGTGCACCATATATAGAACTCATCGATGACATATATTTTTCATAAGTAGTGATGGCCTCTGGTAGAAATTTTAGACGTAAAGCTTCCATCAGTTTCATAAATGCAGTTTTTGCCATAGGATACTGTTTAGCTGTCTCTGTGACCCTTTTTTAGCTTGTTCGGCCTGTGACTTAACGTGATGTAACATAGGTGCACTACAACTCGTACCTGAGGAGGGACAGTACCTCATCAGAACTGTACACTTCCTAGGTCAGCAGTGTACTCTACCAGGGTGCTCATCTACCAACACCTGATGTAAGTGATCGTTTGGCCCAAAATTGTCAAGTTCATGGGCATCAAGTGCCTCTAACGCAGCCTGTTAAAAATATAAATTGATTATTATGTTACAAAATAGAGATTAAAATTTTAAATCTACAACGTAAAAATGACAATCTTCTGCTGAGTCAGTTCATTAATCACACATCCATATTTCTTCTTTCTACTTAAGCAAAATAGTTTTTATCAAGGCCCACGTCCTTCTATATTCAAGTTATGCCTCTATAATGACATCGAATATAGGAAACCATAATTAAAAATAGTATACCAAAAAAAATAGTAATTGCATAACTAAAATTATATGAAAACTGTAGTAATTGAATAAATTATGGAGGAAGCAATAGAAAGTGCAAGTCGTAATGAAAGATTATAAACTACCATACCTGTTGTCTCTCATGATCTGGCATCGTAGTACATCCCAATGTGTGGACATATTTCATAGTATCAATGTTTTTTTATCTCTTCGAGTTGTGTTCTAAATAAAATTCAATAATTAGTATTAAATAAAAACATGAAAATTTTCTTTTTAATGCCTCTAATTTGATTAATAAAAATTGACTTTTCTTCCATTGAGGAATCATCTATCGTTACTTTTTAAAGGGAAAATCAACCACGACATGGACCGTCTCTAACTCTGTGCATACTATAGGACACCATCCAATGTAAAACTCATACTTATAAGCTCTCCAAAGCTCGCCCAATTCCTTTATACGTGAATTATGTGCACCCTCACCATTGGGGAAATTAAAACGCAACTGACACCAAAATATTAATTCATATAATTAAAAACATTAATATATTGCATTAAATACAACAGATTTTTTTACCGATATCTCTGCCCAGACATTATCTTTGACTTCATTTGGCAGCTGTCTCCATGAGAGCGGGCTGACAGGAATGATGTCGGAGTATTTGGAAAGCGTTTCCAAAAAACTCCGACATTGCTACCCTGATTATTCAATCATCTTACTATCTTCATTGTAATCCACCATCAACTGTGTGTGGCAGTTCCACACCGCACGAATGCATGTATTCCCCTAACCCCACCACCTATTAGTTGATGTGTCTTTTATGAAATAAAAACAAATATTTTATCAATACATGTTATAATGAAAATAAATAATGGTGTAATAATTTTTTAGGGTTGTATATGTATACCTGCGGTAGTCTGATCAATGGGCGCCGCTAGATCTGCATAAACTGAAGGAACACCCTAAATAGATGGAGTGACTCCCAATGTATGCTCCGTAGGGACAGAATCTAGAAGACCAGAAGTCAAAGAAGATAGAATATAAAATCCTATAGAGATCGAAGCAGTATTAAAAAAAGACGATTGGGATGGCTGGCCAAATGATGGATGGGGAATGGGAATCATCATTGGATATGGTACAAATGGTTGAGGAGGGTCAGATGTAAAGGGTGGTAAAAACATGGGAGGCCCAAATATCCTATGTGTCTCTAATGGAACACTGAGATCAGAATGTGGGATGGATGTTATGTCTGTGGGAGGGGCATGGTCTAATCTGGTATGCTGACCAGATCGTCTAACTCCCATACCACCCCCCTCGAACGAACAACCCGAGTACTAGGACCACTACTAGGATTGTCATCAAATACGTTTCTCCTAATAGATGGATCCTGAAAAAATGTTTAAAAAAAATTAATCACATGAAATTATATATAATTTAAATAAATATATTTGAAATAGAATACTCAGAGCTGTCACTAGTGGTGGAATTCCCAACTCATTCATGTGATGATTGTTGTACATAATCTGTTTTCATTGCCTCTCATCAATTGGTTTCATTTCCTGCATTTGAAAACAAATATGGAAGTAAATAGAAGAGGATAACTAATGTGTAACCCAAAAATCCTAATAAATGAGATGGAATAGGGGGATTCATGGATAATTTATCTAACCATTATCTTTGGTGAGCTTGAACAAATATATAACGAAGTCAATAAATCGTAAATGATGTTATAATGAAATTTAATTTTTAGTAGGATGATTATTTACTAAGTGTCATCAGTCTTTTAAAATCATGGAACATTGATTCTACCAGATTCATAAGTGCAAAAGAAATTGTCAAAATTAAGGAAAAATATAATTTCATTAGCTCAAGTAGATGATGTAGGTTTCAATACAAGTTTTTAAGATGAATACTAACCACCATGTTAATTACCTGGTAAAATGTTAAAGAGATGTCTTAGAGTCTTACAAATTTTATAAAAATCACAGTTGAGGCATTGAAATGTTGACCGAGTTATAAATTTTGGCTTCTTAGGTTTAAATTCAATTCAATTCCAATTTATAAAATGCAATTCAAATAAAAATTCCGACCAATAAACATTGAAAATTCACATAACAGGCAATTATGATACAACATATTTGTAATAAATATTAAATCAATTTGAATTGGACCAACCTTAACAACCCAACTTGAGGTAAACCAAAATAATTGAGAACATGGATTGATGATTTTATATATTTCCCACCACAACTTCAGGTTCACAGTCAACTGGGACAATTGAGCTATTGGGGTCATCAAAAGAAATAAATGGATTGGTTCCAAAAGCAGTAGGGATGGTGTCAATTCCATCATCACCATCATCAAAAATAAGTCTTGGAATTACTTCAACTATGAAACAAAATTTAGGTTGAAGTTGGTCTTTGACATAAATAACTTATTTATCCATTGATTCTAATAAATATGGTTCTTCAGTAGCAAGAGTGGAAGTCATATTAATTAAATGAAATCCAAAATCATTAATAAGTGTGCCTTGTCTCATTATAGAATCAAACCAATGGAATTTCATCATCGTGACTCATCCATGAGAGTAATAATCCAACATTATTATTTTTTCAATGACCCCATAATAACCGACAATTCCAAATTGTGGTTTATAATCTAATGCATTGGAATAAAAATATATTGTGGAAGTAACCATAACACCTTTATGTAGTGTTCTCATTTTCTTTGCTCATTCAGTGACAATAAATTTGTACCCATTAATACCAATTGATTTACAGTCACGAAGAACGGTATTAGGACCAAAATCCAAAGCTCCTATTTCCTAAGAGACTGAGTTAGCCAAAAAACTCAATACCTGCAATATAAATGAATATTAAACTTAATTAAATTCTGATTTAATTATTTTGAACAATAATATTATTGCCTTCAATTTTAACCAAGAAGAACACTATTTTCTATGCAAAGTCTCCCTTCTTCTCAATGATAAATAATGATGCTTTCTTTTTATCATTGTTTTATGTTCCTTATAGATAAAAATATGAATATTTTAACAGATATATATGTAAGATATTAATATTCAATTTAGTTACCTGATGTAGTCATTGAATAAATCACATTTGATCAAAACTGTGCGATGTGTCATCTACCGCTCTTCAAGGCTTAATGACTTCAATATATATGATCTAGGAATTCCTCCTATTTGAGGAAGTGATGGAAAACTAGGATCAATTTGCTCAGACTGTTATTCTGTATTTCTCATTGGTATGTTCATTCTTGTAGTATGATCAGACAAATACATTGAGCAGAATTCCATACATTCTTGAGCCAAGTAACGATTCACGATAGAACCTTTGGGATGGTTCATATTTCAGACATAAGACTTTAATGTGTATATATTTCTTTCAGTTGGATACATCCAACGAAAATAAACAGGTCCTCTGAGAAGTATTTTAGTGGGAATATGGACAGTCAGATGTACCAAGCATGTGAAAAATAATGGAGGAAATATTTTCTCAAACTCACACAAAATTAATGGGGCATCTCCCAACTTTATTTTCATGAAAGACATGAAACAATTCTTTGCACAGAGATCTCTAAACAAATGACACAACCAAATAACATCCACCCATAAATTATTGGACCAAAGATGATCGATTTCTATTGGAATCAACTCATGAAGAAGAACGTGATAATCATGAGTCTTCAATGATTTTAGGTTCAACGCTCTTTTCTTTACCCATTTAGATATGTTGCTTGAATAGCCATAAGAAACTCTAATAGCCTCTAATACTTCCTGAAATTATTTTTTTCTATAGGTGTCATCACATAATAAGAACATGTAACTTTCCATTTATTTTCACTAATACACACAGGATGCAATTCTGGTCTGATGCCTCATTCCACCAAGTCACGCCGATACAATAAATCATCTTTTGTCTTTCCCTTAAAATTTTGAAGTATTAAAAGCAATGTTTTACATATTTTCTTTTCAATGTGAATTACATCTAAGAAATGACATAACAAATTGGTTGACCAATAAGGAAAATCAAAAAAGATACTCCTCTTCCTTAAACTGTAACATGTTTTAGTGGATACATTCTTTCTCTTTCTAAATTTAATTTGACCCTTCCCGAATGAAAAACTGAAATCTTTAAATTCATTAAGAACATCAGTTCCAGACATACGCAGAGGTGGTTCATCAATATCTATTGTATTATCAAATCTTCAACGATTATTTCTTTATGGGTGGTCCATTGGCATGAATCTTCAATGACCCATAAAACTGAAACTACATCGATGTTTCAGTCTCCTAGATCATGTATTCTTCATTCAAATAGGACATGGTAGTTTTCAATTCGTGCTCCATCTAGACATCACTACAGAAGCCAAAAAATCATTAATCATGCACATAATCACAATATGCATCTAAAATATGTCTTTCGAATATGCATCGTATGTGAACACACCCACATCCCAATGAATTTTGAACTCTTTTATAAATGGTTGCATGTATACGTTAATATCAATACCGGTATTAGAAGGGCCAGATATGAGTATACTCATAAAAATGAAAGGTTTTTTCATACACAACCATGAGGGAATATTATAAATGTGTATAAAAACTAGCCATGTGTTGTGAGAAGTAAGCATCATCCCAAACATATTAAATCCATCGCATGGAAGACCCAACCTCACATTACGCACGTCAGCTGTAAAATATGGATATCGAGCATAAAATCTCTGCCATGCAAATCCATCTGCAGGGTGAACCAAATCATCATTAGTCTTCTTACTCTCGACATCATTACATCTAATTTTTAATTATATTTCATTAGTCATAAAAAGATTCTGGAGTCTGGGGATCAATGGAAAGTGAAAAATAACTTTTTTGGCATGTGGGATGGTGTTCCATCAAATTTTGACTTCTAGAGGGATGCGTCACATGTTATAAAATCATTTCATTCAGCGGTTTCCTCCTAGAATAAACTGCAATCTTTCGAGAAAGCATGAATTTTGTTTTTTGAAAATACAACTTCCTCAACTAACTTCCATGACATATTGTGGTTTGAGAAAATATCTTCATCATCTAGAATTAAATCCTTCAAGAAGGTAATAAGGTAATTGATTGCTCTATTAGAAATCTTGTACATAGTTTTCCAATGAAACAATCAGATTAAAAATTCCATCCTTTTCATTTTATCGCACTGCCAATATACTAGAGTTGTGGTAGCATCATTCAATTTTTTCACCCTAACAATATCATCATTTTCCATAGATTCATCATCTGTCCTCATATAGAAGTCCTCTTAGGTAAAAATGATTTCTTTTTCATGATGATGAATAAATGGAAACAGGTTGTCTAACAAATTCTACAGTCTAGTCCTTTCATTTTGATCATCCACAATTTGAGATTTCATTTTCTCCCCATTTTTATACCACACATAGTAGTTTTCATGAAAACCATATTTTGTTATGTGGTAGCTGACTTCATCACGGCTCAACCAAGGTCTACGAACATAATTGGAACATGAGCAGTGTATGCGACCACTATCTGAAGCGTTGAGAAATGAAAAATCTAAAATACTCTCCAAATTGTTTTGAAAATCGATAGAGATCCGATCGGTTTCATAAATCCAACTTCTATCCATTCTATAAAAATAATTGTTATAAGTCATTTGTTTCTAAGAAACTATATAAGATTGAAGTTTAATAGAAAATATATTTAAGTAAATGATAAAGGAAGGAGCTTCTAGTTGATATAGTGAACTATTAAAACAATTTAAAGATATACAAAATTCAGTTATGTGTGCCTAAATATGAGGTGAGATGTGTCTTGAAATTTTTTCATTTATCACATATAAGAAGACACCATAGACCTGATAGAACATTTTTCAAGATATTACAAAGTGAAGGATTTTCATGAAAGAAGCAGATTGTGTAAAGAGAGTTTTTAAAATAATTTATAGATGCTAAAAAATGGAAATATTGGGAAATGTTAGTACATTTCCGAACACCCAGACTAAAGTCCACAGAAAGTACCATATCACCACACTAAAAAAAAGGAAAACCACCTACCCCACTACCCCAACCATCCCCAAACCCTTCACATAGGTCAACCTTATATCCATTATCCACCTCGATAAAATATGACTAAACAAACCATTTACCATATTTGAGTGGGGATACATCTCACCATCACCTCCATTAGTCGATATTATTCACCAAATACATAAAAGGTGTAACGCCCTAACCCCAGATTCCAAGAGTCGGGGCATTACTTTAATACATTGATATGATTACAAGGAATAAGGTCCTCATAGACCGATCAATTTAGCAGTCTTGGAAGATAGATTACATGCATGAACGTTACAAAACACTTTCTAACACACAACACACAAAAAATACTTTTAGAATTCCATTGTTCCCATATCTTAACCATGTATCTCAAACATAAAACATTTATTGGGATCCTGGGAACATAAATCATGAGAATTGGTTGATCTCAGATGCTCAAAAAGGGTAAATAATTTAGCATAATCTATAAACATTTAAGGAAAGATGTGTAATAAAAAACAGTAGCCTTTTAAACATAAACATGTACATAATATGGAAAAAATAAATCAAACATTACCATATAAACATGAACATGGATATTCTACTAGAAGAATAATCACATTTAATAATTAATTTCAAAATAAGGTAATTTATAGTACTGGACTTTAATTTTTGTGTCAAGGCCTCGTGCTAGGACCTAGGGGATAACTCTAACTGGACCCCAACCCGGATAGCCTCTCTAACCATACTCCAACTCGGAGAGCCTCTGTAATCGGACTCCAACCCGGAGAGCCTCTACAATCAGACTCCATCCCAGAGGGTCTGCAGTAACCGGAACCCAACCCGGAGGGCTTACTTTTATCGGTCCCCAACCCGGATCATACTAGTCAAATACATTCATCATAATAAAAAGTTGAAATAAAACAAAAACATTCGTATTAAAACAAGCATACAAAATGTCAATAATTTATCCATAAATCATGAATGGTATAAAAACAATACATACATAGTCAAACATATCACAAAACATTCTATACCATATGGAATATTTTTATCATAATAAATCAACAAAAACAGGTTTAAAAACAATTAATGGATGTTGACATAGATGAGAATGATCAGTAAAAAGCTTTGAGAGAAATACCCCATTTTCATGAAATCGTTTAAAATTCTCACAATTTATAAAGGTTGTCATTTAAAAGGGATTTTCGAATGAAAGTGTCCCATACCACTTTGAAACTTTTTAAAACAATTATCATTTCAAAACACTCATGTCCATATAAATAAATCCGTAAAACCATTTTAAAAACTTGGAAATTAATGAGAAAGTTTTGGAAGAATTAATATTCTAAAACATTTAAAATGAGGTTTTATTAAAATAGTCCCTTAAAAATCATCATTTTGAAAATTATTTTATGAAACATGGACATGTATAATAAATATTTCCCAGTAAAAAGTTACACATAAACAATCTCGAATAATAATGAGATTGAGGAATTAACCATTCCCAATTTGGTAACTTATGAAACATACACCCCATGAAAGAAGTATAATACAATGAAGATGTAAATATAATTAAATTAAATTTTATTACACAAATAATACAATTATGGGTGGTACATACACCACACAGAAGGAAATAGTGGCAATATAGCACGAATCTCGCTGGAATACAGAGTGAGATGAAAACCCCTTACCTTACACTTTTCTTTTGTCGAGGGTACGTTTAACCTCCTATATATTGACAATTGTATGTTATTAGATTATTCCAAAACCATATTCATATTTATTTTATCAATAATGATTCATTTATGACTTTATACTAATCATTTAATAATGGTTTTCATGTTAAATTAACATTTCAGGTAATAATATCATTCTTTATCGTACGTATTTTAACGTGTTATTCTTGACCGTTTCATTTAGATCATGATTTAAATACTTCCAGAATAAAAACCTTGATTCATATTATATATATATATATATAATATAGATATTTATAATAGATAGATATATGAAATGGAAAACAACATTTATGGAGATGGTAGACCGTACGTAGGCATAAACATTGTTTCTTTTTTCATATCGTATTGAACGGAAGTAAGTGAATAATATATATGTAAGTACATAAATACACAAACACACACACACACATAAATATATATATCTGGAAGAATTATTACTTCATATATTACATACTTATAAGTAATATATCTTTTTATAATAATCGTTGAATGGTGAACGTTAAAATGAATCTCATCTCGTCGTGGATACGGTAATCCGTACGTACGCACGAGTGACAATATAATTTCATTAAAGGTGTGGAATTAGATGGTATATTAATTTCACAGATACATTATAATGTTATATTAATTATTTATATTCATATTACTCATCATTATATCCATCCAAATAACATAGTGTTGAATAACAAATTAAACCATGAAGTGGACACGGTAAGTCGTACGTACGCACGCATGGTGAAATTTTCATTCATAGGATGGATAGAATAATTAATATAGTTGTGGAATATTTATAATAAAATCACAGTATATATAAGGTACTGGATTTGTTATTTTGGCATGGTAATAATAAAGAAAGAGTAAGTGGAATAATAAAAGAACTTGAAAGAGGGTGGGGAAATCATTATCTCTTCTTCGAGTTCTTCCTTTTGATTTGATCAAAATGGATCCATTGGATGACTTTTTGACCAGATTAAGACCTCTAGAATGAATATAGGATATTTGGAAGGATATTTGGGTAGGGGTTGTCTGAGCCAAATGGCTTTGAAGGTGTTAATTTGAGAGAAGGGGATGTGCCCTTTTATAAGAGGGGTGAGGGGTACCTTAGGAAAAACCTAAAATATTATTTTATAATAAATTCATTTTAGGGTTATAATAGATCCAAAATGAATTATTTAAAGGATAAGGTGGGTATGGGTTGTAAACCACTCAACCAATAGGTTTTAGACATGTCTAGGTCACTGTATTGACCATATCTTTTATATTTAACTCTTAGTTTAATAGTTTGACATTTATCATGTCTATTTGTATTTTTATATTATATGGTTAATAAACAAACTATAAACTTCTTCGAGAACCCCAAGTGGTTTAGTAATGACATATATAATAGTATTTAAGAACTTTTTCCGAACTGTAGATTTTTAGGAATTGAATACCAATTAATAATATAATATTTGTTTTAAAAACTCTTTTATGTCAATTTTGACACTATTTGGTATTTTGATTTTGCTAAATTCATAACAGCATTGTTACTTCTAAAACAATTATTTAAATATACCCTAGTATGTCTTATTAACCTTATAAATTAGTGTAATTCATAAAAAGTCTCAAATTACATTCATTTGGGTATTTATAATATCAATTATTTTAATATTTCATTAATAAGGTAATTACTGCATCATCATTGTGTCATAAATAAATTAAAATATTTAAGGTCTAAATATTATAAATAAAATACCATTATGTAATAAATATTTTTATCTTTATAATAAATATTTATAGTCAAATTTATCTTATGTTTAACCTTATATTAAAAATGGTTTAGTTATTTAACGTTTAATTTAACACTTTGAACTCTTCATTGAATTAAATAATAATAGATGTACTAATCTAATCCAAGTGGACCTAAAGGATCATATTTTCTTCAGAAAGTAGTTTTTGGTCGAATTACACATCTCCAATAGAATTAGGACATGTGTTAGGGTAATAATAATATCATTTTTACCTTTAATTACCTTATTTAATTTTAACCGTGGTAAATAAAAATAAAAAGATACTATTCACCAAAAAATATTTTCATCTTATTGAATCAAATTTTACTTACTAATATCAACCATGTCTCTCAGATTTTTAAAATTCAATTTACAGAAGTGTTAAAATTATGTTTTATGCAAATTTTCAAATCCTCATAGGAGGTGGGTAAAAGACGGTAATATTTCGATAAAATTTTTATATATCTAAACATATTATAAAATCTCTCATATGAATTAAATTGAAATTATATAGATATTATGTATCTATTTTAACCTAAAATAAATTTTAATGAAATAAATAATTATTTAAATGAAGAGTCAGTTTTAACCAATAACTCTGTGTTTTTCATTGTTCATCAGAAATTCAATGTTTTTAGAAATATAACAAAATTTTACCAAAAGCTAATTTTGATATTCTCAATTCAAAAATTAATACTATTTTACCAAATTCAAAACATATAAGTTTCATTTATTAACTTAAATTTAGTTTCCATTTGTCAAAACTAAAAATTATGTTTTTAAAAATAATAACCATCAAAAGATTGACACTTGTTTATGTCCAATTTCAATGTGAAATTACATAAAATGACCAGAATTGGATTAAATTGTAAAAATATAATCTATTTATACTTAGAAACCAGTAAAATGTTTAATTTAAAACTATAAATTATTTTGATTAAAAAAGTTGTTTTTCGTTAAAATATATTATTTTTCACTATTCACCTAAATATGAAAGTTATCAGAAAAACACCAAAAATTTATGGGAATTAAATTCGTATGTCTTGATTCTAAAGAAGAAGATTATTATGTAAAATTGAATATATAAAAATTTCAAATATTGGATTTAAAAAGTATTGGTCATTAAAATGTGGTAAAGATGCATTTTTTGAGAAATAATTCTTTTATCTAAAAAAATGAATTTATTCTTACATTATGTCTAAGAAACTCATAATATGGAATATAAAATTTTAATAATTATATAAAGTTCAAAATACATTTAATACTACTCATAACCGCATTTGAACAACTAGTTTGGTATGTCATGGTGCGCTAGAACTCGGCGTTGCGTGTAGTGCAAGTTTATGGATTACATTGAAGAAATAACGTACTATGAAATCTTGGGGTGTTACATTCTTCCCTCCTTCAATAAATTGCATCCTCACAATTTGAAATTGTTCTTCGAAAATAAAATGTTGAAAATAGAAAATACCTTTGTCGGAAAACCCACATTGGAAATTGTCTTAATAAAATTTAGTCTTAATAAGTGGAAAAGGGAAATGAAAGGGTCACCACCAAATTATGATCTCGATTAGGAGAACATTGGTGGAAATTAAAGACACATAATTAGAGGATAAATTTAAATATTTATAGGGAGTTATTGTGGCCATCAATCAAAAAAAAGTGGAAAATTGAGGGCCTCAAATCCATCAATCTATGATGATTTAAAATACTATCGGTTCAACAAAACATTAGGTATTAGGATAACACATTTTTTGTTTTAGGATTCCTTCCCTAATGTTTATGAAATTATATACCCATAGAATAATAGAAAAAAAATTATATATATATATATATATTTGACTATTTGAGTCTCATACTTCAACTAATTCTTACCACCAACTCATGTTTCACTCCAAAAGATTTCAAAAAATATATTAGATTTATCCTAATCATATAGGGTTACAAAAAAAATAATGAATTTATAATTCACCTATCGGAACCTTTAAAATAAACAAGTTTATACAACCTAGGGACTTCACGTAGTCCAGTGGTAGGAGATAAATCCCAATTGCACTATGGTTGTGGGTTCGATTCCTACAGCTTTGCCTAACGTGACAATTTGTCACACAGTCTGTCTGTTGTCCTTTTCAAAACAATCCAAAAATAATTGTTACAATAGTATCCAATTTCAAACTTAATCCATTCCAACCTTCAGACTTATCCAAAATACTTCTAACGAAACTCACAGTCCATAATTTATAAGGAAGTTAAACATAATGATGATCCTTTTTCCACATAATAACATGTGAACTCCTTCATTATGTAACACCATGAATTACCATAATACCTTATTGATTACATTCATGCTCCCTTATTCTTTATATAGTACTGGATATATTCCTTATATCAATTTTTTTTAATATTTCAACAATGATATAATAAATGAACTATTAATTTGTTCCAAGGAAGTCAAGAATATCCAATATATTTTATCCAAATCAAGCATCTCTTATTCCAAAATCACTACCTAAAAATCGGGACCATATTAAGGATTACCTTTCCTTCAACCATGTATTTTCCAAGAAGGGTAGATTACTATTTATACACTTTTATTAGAACCATATACTCTCAAATCCTACATAAAATAGTACTGCAGTACAATCCTTATTTATCTCCATCATTCATACAACCAGTAAATTGTTGATACAACACACAAATGAAATAATTAAATAATAACAATATAAGAACATCATTCCTCTTCATCTGAGGTAGTATCATAACATTATTATTATCCAACATCTTCATTTTAAGTATACTTTAATGACTGGGACATTGATTCACATAGTGTCCCAACGCCTTGTAGATGAAGCACTTTACATTTGAAACCTTTTTCTTACCCTTACAATCAGGTACTTTGTGTCCTTTTTCTCCACACTTATAACATACTCACATTCCCTTAAATCATTTACCAAGGTGATTATTTCCACATTTATCACATGTGGCAAAATCCTTCTTTCCCCTCTTCCCTTTATCCAACTTTGTCTTTAGCATCCTTTTCTTCTCTTGCTTCCCTTAAAAGCCATAGGGCTCAGAGATTTCTTTACTTATCTTATTAACACAAGATATTATTTCTTCATATGCTGAGAATTCATGGGAGATTATTTCCGTTCTAGAAACTGGCTTAATACCATGAATGAAATGATCCTTCTTACTCTTTGGATCATACATATTGCTGGAGTTTTCATTCCTCCTACTGGGCACCATTTCTATACAATGGCATACAATAGGTCAGTTTATGAACTAAAATTAATAATTCCAAACTTGTAAAATACCTAACATAAATTGAATAGTTTATGTATATAATCTGTAATAATAATAATATTTTTTTTGAGTTGTTATATACTCATAAATCCTTCATAATGATTTGTAATGAAAATGAGAATTATCTAAGAATATCCCCCGGTAATGTCGTAACAAAGAGTTAAGTAAGGCCCATTGTCGTGCACCAGTTCCCGTTTGAGTCTATCTTAAAGTGGGGTTTTACGGTTTTACCCCTAGGTACATCTGTGCCAGAGCCTCCTCTACCTACTCGTATCCATACATGGATGTATTTTCTTGGAAAACTCACAAAATCTATACTTTACCAAAATTCTAGGAAGTTCATCTATACTAATCCTCAAAGTATATCTTAGGTTAATGTGATCTAATCAAAGTTTATCTAAATCTAGTTTCAAAGGTCAATGCTAAATTTCGTCTGATACCAACAGTAACGCCTCGACCCTAGATTCCTAGAGTTAGTGCATTATTTTAATACGTTGGCATGATTATAAGGAATCAAGTACCGAAAGACTGATCAGTTTATCTATCTTGGAAAATAGATTACATGCATTAATGTTATATTACACTTTCTAAAATCAACACATGAAAAATCCTTTGAGAATTCAATTGTTCCCTTTTCTTAACCCTGCATGTCAAACATAAAACACTTCATGGGATCCTGGGAAAATAAAACATAACAAAGGGGTGAGCTCAGATGCTCAGTAAGGGTAAATAATTTAGCGGAAGCTATAATCATTTAAGGCAATATCTGTAACAAAAAAATATCCTTTTAAACATAAATTTGAACATTATATGGAAAAAATAAATCAAACATTACCATATAAACATGCACATGGATATTCTACTAGTAGAATAATCACATGTAATAACTAATTTCATAATGAGGTAATGTATAGTAATAGACTGTAATTTCTGTGTCAAGGCCTCCTGCCAGGACCTAGAGACTAACTATAACTAGAGCCCAACCCGGAGAGCCTCTGTAACCGCACTCCAACCTAGAGAGCCTCTATAACCAGAATCAAACCCGTAGAGCCTCTGTAACTGGACTCCAACCCAGAGGGTCTATTATAACCAGAACCCAACCCGGAGGGCTTACATTTACTATCCCCTAACCCATTAAATACTAGTCCAATACAATAATCATAATAAAAAGTTGAAATATAACATAAACATTTGTATTAAACCTAGAATACTAAATGTCAATACTTTATCCATAAACCATGACTAGTATAAAAATAACACATACATAGTCAACAATATCAAAAAACATTCAATACAATATGGAATAGTTGTATCATAATAAATCAACATCAAACAGATATAAAATCCATTAATGGTTGTCGACATAGATGAAAATGATCAGTAAAATGCTTTGATAGAAATACCCCTTTTTCATGAAATCTTTTAAAATTTTCAAAATTTATAAAGGTATTATTTTAAAAAGTATTTTTGAATCAATGTATTCCATACCACATTGAAACTTTTTAAAAGAATTATCATTTCAAAACATTCAAGTCCATATAAATAATTCCTTAAAACCATTTTAAAAACGTACACATTAATGAAAAAGGTTTAGAAAAATAAATCTAGTAAAACATTTAAAATGATGTTTTAGTAAAAGTTTCACTTAAAAAAAATCCATTTGAAAATTATTTTATGAAACATGAACATGTATAATAAATATGTCCCACTAAAAGCATACACATAAATAGTCTCGAATAATAGTGAGATTGAGGAATCAACCCTTACCAATTTGGTAACTTATGAAAAATAAAACCCATGAAAGATGTATCATACAATGAAGATGTAAATACACCTAAATTAAACTGTATTACACAAAGAATACAATTATGGGTAGTATATACACCATAAAAAAGGATATAGTGGCAATATAGCATGAATCTCACGAGAATAAGGAGTGAGATGAAAACCCCTTACCTTGGACATTCCTTTGGTCAAGGGTACGTCTAACCTCCAGTATAATGACCATTGTATGTTATTAGATTATACCGAAACAATATTTATATTTATTTTATCATGCATGACTCATTTATGACTTTATAATAGCCATTTAATAATGATTTTCATGTTAAATTAACATTTCGGGTAATAATCGCTTTCTTTATCATACATGTTTTAACTGGTTATTCTTGGACGTATCATTTAGATCATGATTTACATACTTCCAGAATAAAATCCTTGATTCATATAGCATATATATATATAATTTAAATATTTATAATAGATAGATATAAGAAATAGAAAACACTGTTTATGGAGATGGTAGGCCGTACGTACGTATAAATGTTGTTTCTGTTTTCATATCATACTGAATGGAAGTAAGTGGATAAGATATATGTAAGTAAGTAAATAAATAAATAAATAAATATATATATATATATAATTCTCTATCCAGTAGAATTATTATGTCATATATTACATACTTATTAGTAATATATATTTTTATAATCATCGATGAATGGTGAACATGGAAATGAATCTCATCGCTTCATGGAGACGGTAATCCGTACGTACACACGAATGACAATACCATTTCCTTAAACGCGTGGAATTGGATGGTATATTAATTTTACATAGACATCAGAATGCTATTTTCATTATTTATATACATATTACTCATCATTATATCCATCCAAATGACATTGTGTTTAATAACAAATTACACCATGATGTGGAGACGGTAAGTCGTACGTACGCACGCTTGGTGACATTATCATTAATAGGATTGATAGAATAATGAATATGGTTGTTCCATTTATATAATAAAATCACATTGGAGTTATTATTTTGTTACGGTAATAACAAAGAAAGAGTAAGTGGATGAATAAAACAACTTGAAAAAGGGTGGTGAAACCATTACCTCTTCTTTGGATTCTTCCTTTTAATTTGATCAAAAGGGCTCTAGAGGATGGCTTTATGACCAAATTAAGACCTATAAAATGAATATAGGATAGTTGGGAGGATATTTTATCCAGGGTTGGCCGAGCCAAATGGCTTGGAAGGTGTGAATTTGAGAGAAGGGGAAGTTCCTTTTTATAAGAGGGGTGAGGGGCACCATTAGAAAAACATAAAATATTATTTTATAATAAAATCATTTTCGGTTTATAATGGATATAAAATTAATTATTTAAATTATAATGTGGGGATGGGTCCAAAACCACTCAACTAATATGTTTTTGACTGGTTTGGGTCACTATATTAACATTTTCTTTTAGATTTAACTCTTAGTTAAATAGTATGACATTTACCATGTCTCTTTGTATTTTTATATTACATGGATAATTAAGTTATTATAAACTTATAAAAGAACCAAAAGTGGTTCCTCAATGACATATATAATAGTATTTAATCCCTTTTTCTAAACCTTTGATTTTTAAAAATAGAATACCAATTAATAATTTAATATATTTTTAAACAAATATTTTATGTCAATTTCGACACTATTTATTATTTTGTTTTTTCTAAATTCAGAAAAACATTATTATTTAGAAACAAATTACGTAAATCAACCCTCATGTGTCATATTAACCTAGATAAGTATGTTAATTCATAAAAAGTCTCAGATTACATTTATTTGTGTATTTATAATATCAATTATTTTAATATTTCATTAATAAGCTAATTTCTACATCATCATTGTGCCATAAATAAATTAAATTGTTTAGTGTCTATAAATTAAAAATAAAATTCCATTCTTTAGGAAATATTTTTATCTTTAAAATTATTATTTATAGTCTAATTTATCTTATGTGTATCCTTATATTAAAAATTGTTTTGTTATTAAACATCGAATTTAACACTTTTAACTCTTCTTTGAATTAAATAATAATAAATGTCCAAATCTAATCCAAGCAGACCTAAAGGGTCATATTTTATTCCAATGGTTGTGTTTGGTAGAAATACACTTATCTAATAGAATTATGACATGTTCTATGGTAATAATCATTTCATTTTTATCTTTAATTGCCGTATTTGTTTTTAACCGCGGTAAATAAAAGTCAAAAGTTACTATTTACCAAAAATTATTTTTATCTTATTGAACCACATTTTACTTACTGATATCAACCGTGTCTCTTTTATTTTCTATATTCAATTCACAGAATTGGTAAAATTATGTTTTATGCAAATTTGGCAATGCTCCTAGGAGGTGGGTAAAAGGAGGTAAAATTTCAATTATATATATATATATACTTATTATAAAATAACTCCAATGAATTACATAGAACATATATAGGTATTATGTATCTATTTTGACCTAAGATAAATTTAAATTAAATAAATAATTATTCTAATGAAAAGTCGGTTTTAACCAATAACATAGTGTTCTTTCACTATTCATAAAAAAATGAATGTTTTCAGAAAAATACCAAAATTTCACCCTAAGATAATTTTAATATTATAAATTCAAAAAATAAGTCTATTTTACCAAATTAGTAACATAGAAGTTTCATTTATTAATTAAAAATTAATTCTTACTGTTAAAACCAAATAGCGTGTTTTTAAAAAATAATTACCACGAAAAGATTAACACTTGTTTTTATCCAATTTCAAAGTGAAATTACTTAAAATGACCAGAATTGGATTAAATGGTAAAAATAAAATCAATTTATACTTCCAAACAATTAAAATTTATAATTTAACAGTATAAATTATTTTGATTAAAAATGTTGGTTTAAGTTATAATATAGTATTTTTTAATATTCACCCAAATATGAAAGTTATGAGAAAAACACCAAAAATTTAATGAAACTAAATTTTTATGTCCAGATTATAAATTAGAAGTTTATTTTTTCAAATCTAGTATATAAAATTATTAAATATTGGATTTAAAAAGGGTTCTCCATTAAAAAGCGGTAAAATTGAATTTTTTGAAAAATAATTCTTTTATTTGAAAAAATGAATTTGTTCTTACGTTATGTATATGGAACTCATAATACGGATTCTAAAATTATAAGGATTATATAAAATTCAAAATTAATTAAGTAATACTCATAAACTCTTTTTAACGGCATGTTTGGTAAGTCGTGGTGTGGTAGAACTCAGTGTTGTGTGTAGTATAAGTTATTGGATTACATCGAAGAAATACCGTACTATGAAATCCTGGGGTGTTACATTCTTACCTTCTTCAATAAATTTCATCCCCTCAATTTTAAATTGCTCATTGAAAATAAAAGGATGAAAATATAAAATACCTTTGTGGGAAAACCCACATCAGAAATTGGGTTAATAAAATTTAGTCTTAATAAGGGGAAAAAAGATATGAAAGGGTCACCACCAAATTATGATCTCGATTAGGATAAAATTTGTGGAAAATAGAGACACATAATTAGAGGAGAAAATAAAATATTTATAGGTAGATATTGATTTAATCAATCATAAACAAGTGTAAAATTGAGGGCCTCAAATCCTTCAATCATTGATGATTTAAAATACAATCAGTTCAACAAAACATAAGGTATTAGGAAAACACAGTTTTTGGTTTTAAGATCCCTTCTCTAAAGTTTAATAATTAATTTAACCATATAATAAGAGGAAAAAAATTATATGTATATGTATATGTATATATATATATATATATTTGACAAGTAGAGTTAATCATTCAAATAATTCCTACCACAAACTCATCTTTCACTCCAAAAGATTTCAAAAAATATATTCTATTTATCCAAATCACACAAGGTTACAAAAAAAATTATTGAATTTATAATTGACCTATCAAACCCTTTAAAAAAACAAGATTATACAATCTAGAGACTTCACGTAGTCCAGTGGTAGGCGATAAATCCCAATCGCACTATGGTTGTCCATTCAATTCCCGCATCTTTGTCCGACTTAACAGATTGTCACACGGTTTGTGTGTTGTAATTTTTATAACAATACAAAAATAACCTTAACAATAGTATCCAATTTAAAACTTAATACATTACAACCTTTAGACTTATCCAAAATACTTCTATCCAAACTCACAGTTCTAAATATATAAGGAAGTTAAACACAATTATGATCATTTTTTCTACATAAAAACATGTGAACAGATTCATCATGTAACACCTCGAATTAAAATAAAACATTATTGATTACATTCATGCTCCCTTATACTTTATATAATACTGGATATATTCCTTATATCCAAATTTTTTGAATATTCCAACAATGATAAAATAAACAAACTATTAATCAGTTCCAAGGAATTCAAGAATATCCAATATATTTTATCCAAATCAAGCATCTCTAATTCCAAAATCACTACCTCCTTATCAAGACTATATTAAAGATTACCTTTCCTTCAACCATGTATTTTCCAAAAATATTATCTTACTATTAATTCAATTTTCATAGAACTATATAATCTCAAATTCTCAATAAAATTGTACTGCAGTACAATCCCTATTTATCTCTATAATTTATACAACCAGTAAATTATTGATACAACAATTAAATTAAATAATTCAATAATAACAACATAAAAGAACTATTCCTTCCTCTTCATCTGAGGTAGTATCATAACTTGATTATTATCCTATAGAATCATTTCGGGTATACTCTAGTGACATGGACATTGATTCGCATAGTGTCCCAATGCCGTGTAGATGACGCATTTTACAATTGAAACTTATTTCTTACCCTTGAAATCATGTACTTTATGTCCTTTTTCCCCACACTTTTGACAAGCTCCCTTTCCCTTCAACCATTTACCAAGGTGATTATTTCCACATTTATCAGATATGGTAAAATCCTTCATTCCCTTCTTCCCATTATCTATCTTTCTCTCTACCATCCTTTTCTTCTCTTGCTTCCCTTTAAATACATAGGACTCATAGAATTCTTTACTTATCTTATTAGCACAGGATATTATTTCTTCATATGTTGAGAATACATGGGAGACTATTTCCCTTCTAAATGTTGGCTTAATACTTTGAATGATATGATCCTTCTTACTCCTTGGATCATAAGTATTTCTAGAGTTCTCATTCCATCTACTGGGCACTATTTCTAAACAATTTTATACAATAGGCCAGTTTATGAATTGCAATGAATAATTCCAAACTTGTAAAATACGTAAAATAAATTGAACAGTTTATGGATATAATCTGTAATCATAAAAATATTTTTTTGAGGAGGTATATAATCATAAATCCTTAATAATGAATTTTAAAGAAAATGAGAATTAACTTAAGCATATCCCCTGGTATTTTTGTAAGCAAGACTGTTGTAAGGCCCATTGTCATGCACCAGTTCCCATTTGAGTCTAGATCAAAGTGGTGTTTTCCTGGATTTACCCCTAGGTACATATATGCCAGAGCCGCCTCTACCCACTCTAATCCAGACAGGGGTGTATTTTCTTTGAAAACTCGCAAAATCTCTACATTACGAAAATTCTAAGAAGTTCTTCTACACTAATCCTCAAATTCTATCATAGGGTAATGTGCTCTATGCAGATTTTATCTAAATCTAGTTTCCCTGGTTATTGTTAAACTTCCTTTGATACGAATTCTAACACCCCGACCATGGATTCCCAGAGTCGGTGTATTATTTTAATACATTGGCATGATTACAAGGAATCATATACCGAAAGACCGATCTATTTAGTAGTCCTTGAAAATTGATTACATGCATGAACATTACATTACAGTTTCTAACATTCAACACACACAAAAAATACTTTGAGAATGCCATTTTTCCTTAGCATAACCCTGCATCTCAAACATAAAACATTTCTTGGGTTCCTGGGAAAATAAAACATAAGAAAGGGATGAGCTCATATATTCAGTAAGGGTAAATAATTTTGCAGAAGCTATAAAATTTTAAGGCAAGATGTGTAATAAAAAAAGAATATCCTTTTAAACATAAAATTGAACATAATATGGAAAACATAAATCAAATATTACTATATAAACGTGAACATGGATATTCTACTATTAGAATAATCACATGTAATAAATAATTTCATAATAATGTATTGTATAGTACTAGACATTAATTTCTGTGTCAAGTTCTCATGCTAAGACCTAGGGGAAAACTGTAATCAGACCCCAACCCGGAGAGCCTCTGTAACCGGACTCCAACCCAGAGAGCGTCTGTAAGCAAACTCCAACCCGGAGAGCCTCTGTAATCGGTCTCCAACCCAGAGGGTCTGTTATAACAAGACTCAAACTGGATGGCTTACTTTTACTGGTCCCCAACCCGGAACATACTAGTCCAATACATTCATCATAACAAAAAGTTGAAATATAACATAAACCTTCGTATTAAAACTAGCATACGAAATTTCAATACTATATCCATAAACCATGAATTGTATAAAAATAACACATACACAATCAAACATATCACAAAAAATTCAATATAATATGGAGAATTGGTATCATAATAAATCAATTCCAAACAGGTAAAAAATCTATTAAAGGATGTTGACATAGATGAAAATTATCAGTAAAATGATTTGAGAGAAATACCCCCTTTTCATTAAATCATTTAAAATTCTCACAATTTATAAAGGTAGTCATTTAAAAGTTATTTTTGAATCAAAGTGTCCAATACCACATTGAAACATTTTAAAATAATTATCATTTCAAAACATTCATGTCCATATAAATAAATCCTTAAAACCATTTTAAAAACATGGACATTAATGACAAAGGTTTAAAAGAATAATTCTTTTAAAACATTTAAAATGATGTTTTATTAAAAGAGTCCCTTAAAAATAATCCCTTTGAAACTTATTTTATAAAACATGGACATCTAAAATAAATGTGTCCCAGTAAAAATTTACACATAAACAATCTCGAATAATAATGAGATTGAAGAATTAACACTTACCAATTTGGTAACTTATGACAAATACACCCCATGAAATAAGTATCATACAATAAAGATGTAAATACACATAAATCAATGTTTATTACACAAATAATACTATTATGGGTTGTAGATACACCACAAAAAAGGAAATTGTGGCAATATAGCCTGAATCTCACGGGAATAAGGAGTGAGATGAAAACTCCTTACCCTTCAATTTCTTTCGATTGAGGGTACATTTAACCTCTTTTATAATGACCATTGTATGTTATTATATTATTCTAGAACCATATTAATATTTATTTTATCATACATGATGCATTTATTACTTTATACTACCCATTTAATAATTATTTTTATGTTGAATTAACATTTCATGTAATAATCACTTTCTTTATCGTACGTATTTTAGCTTGTTATTCTTGACTGTATCATTTAGATCATGATTTAAATACTTACAGAATAGAAACCATGATTCATGTATCAAATATATATAGAATATAAATATTTATAATAGATAGATATATGAAATGGAAAACACCATCTATGGAGACGGTGGGCCGTACATATGCATAAACGTTGTTTATGTTTTCATATCGTATTGAACGGAAGTAAGTGAATATGATATACAAAAGTACATAAATACACACAAAAACATATATATATATATATATATCCAGTTTCATTATTATTTCATATATTACATACTTATTATTAATATATATTTATATAATTGTTGATGAATTATGAACATTGAAATGAATCCCATCGCGTCGTGGAGACGGTAATCCATACGTACGCAAGAGCGACAATATAATTTCATTAAAGGTGTGTAATTGGATGATATAATAATTCTATAGAGACATTATCATGTTATTTTAATTATTTATATACATATTACTCATCATTATATCCATCCAAATAACATATTGTTGAATAACAAATTACACCACGACCTGGAGACGGTATGTCGTACGTACGCACACATGATAACACTATCATTCTTTGGATTGATAGAATAATGAATATGGTTGTGCCATATTTATAATAACATCAAATTATATATAAGATACTATAGTTATTATTTTGTTATTGTAATAACAAAGAAAGAGTAAGTGGAAGAATAAAAGAACTTAAAAGATGGTGGTGAAATCATTACGTCTTCTTCGGGTTCTTCTTTTTGATTTGATCAAAAGGGCTCCATATGTTGGCTTTATGACCAAAGAAAAACCTCTAGAATGAATATAGGTTAGTTGGGAGGATATTTGGGTAGGGTTTGGCCAAGGAAAATGGCATTGAAGATGTGAATTTGAGAGAGGGGGAAGTGTCCTTTTATAAGAGGGGTGAGGGGAACCTTATGAAAAACGTAAAACAATATTTTATAATAAATTAATTTTCGATTTATAATAGCTCCAAAATGAATAATTTAATAGATAAGGTGGGTATGGGTATAAAATCACTCAACCAATAGATTTTAGTCAGGTTTGAGTTACTATATTAACATTATCTTAAAGATTTAACTCTTAGTTAAATAGTTTGACATTTACCATGTCTCTTTGTATTTTTATATTATATTGTTAATGAAGTTACTATAAACATTCAAAAGAACCCCTAGTGGTTCTTTAATGACATGTATACTAATATTTAATCCCTTTGGCTGTGCCTTAGATTTTTAGGAATAGAATAACAATTAATAATATAATATTTGTTTTAAAAACTCTTTTTTGTCAATTTTGACACTATTTGATATTTTGTTTTTTTCAAAATTTGTATAGGCATTATTACTTTGAAAAAAAATCATTATATCAACCCTAATACGTCATATTAACCTATGAAATTAGTGTAATTCATAAAAAATTTCAAATTACATTTATTTGTGTATTTAAAATATCAAATATTTTAATATTTCATTAAATAGGTAATTACTACATCATCATTGTGTCATAAATAAATTAAATTATTTAATGTATAAGAAGTATAAATAAAATACCATTATGTAAGAAATCTGATTATCTTTTTAATTTATATTTATAGTCAAATTTATATTATTTGTTACCATATATTAAAAATGGTTATGTTATTAAACCTTGAATTTAACAATTTTAACTCTTTTCTGAATTAAATAATAATAAATGTCCTAATCTAATCCAAGTGGACCTAAATGATCAAATTTTATTTCTAAGGTTGTTTTTTATCTAATTACACTTATCTAATATAATTGGGACATGTTTTAGGGTAATAATAATTTCATTTTTACCTTTAATTACCCTATTTACTTTTAACTATGGTAAATAAAAGTCAAAAGTTATTGTTCATGAAAAATTATTTTTACCATATTGAACCAAATTTTACTTACTGATATCCACCATGTCTCTTGGATTTTCGAAATTCAATTCAAATAAGCTGTAAAATTATGTTTTATGCAAATTTTCCAATGCTCCTATGAGGTGGGTAAAAGACGATAAAATTTCAATAAAATATTTATATATCTAAACTTATTATAAAATGACTCCAATGATTTACATATAACTTATATAGGTATTATGTATCTATTTTGACATAAAATAAATTTGAATGAAATAAATAATTATATAAATGAAATGTTAATTTTAACCAATAACACAGTTTTTTTTCACTATTCATCAAAAATTGAATGTTTTCTAGAAAATACCAAAATTTCACCCTAAGGTAATTTTGATATTCTGAATTAAATAATTAAGTCTATTTTACCAAATTAAAAACATAGGAGTTTCATTTAATAATTTAAAATTAATTCTTGTTGTCAAAACCAAAAAGCGTGTTTCTAAGAAATAATAACCATCAGAAGATTGACATTGTTTATGTCCAATTTCAATGTCAAATTACATACAATGGCCACCATTAGATTAAATGGTAAAAAATATAATCTATTTATACTGCCAAACAATTAAAATTTATAATTTTACACTATAAATTATTTTGATTAAAAAGTTTTTTCATTTAAAATATAGAATTTTTCACTATTAACCCAAATATGAAAGTTATCGGATTAACACCAACAATTTGTTGAAAATAAATTCTTATGTCTCGATTATAAAGAAGAATTTTATTTTGTCAAATTTAATATATACAAGTTTCAAATATTGGATTTAAAAAGGGTTCACCACTAAAAGGTTGTAAAATTGCATTTTTGAAAAAATACTTCTATTATCGGTATAAATGAATTCGTTCTAACATTATGTCTTGGAAACTCATAATATGGATTCTAAAATTATAAGGATTATATACAATTCAAATTTTTTTTAATACTACTCATAACAACTTTTGAACTGCTAGTTTGGCAAGTCATGGTGTGGTAGAACTTGGTGTTGCGTGTAGTGAAATTTATTGGATTACATTGAAGAAATAATGTACTATGAAATCTTGGGGTGTTACAAAAGGAGTGGCTATGAAGACTTCAAATCATGTTGATTAATATAATCATGAAACTTGAATCGTAAAGAGAAAATAGAAAACAAATCAAACTACGCTTATTGGCATGTCATGGGACACAAGTCACCACCTGGTTTAGGTCAAATCTAAATAGAAACAAAGAATACTAGATGAAAAACATTAAAAATAAGTTAATCCAAACCGATTTGGAGTTTAGAACTAAAAAATTGATTGACATCAGATAGATTTATATGGAGGAAGGAGTTCCTAGCCTATGTAAGGATAGAGGCCTCTAATTTAGAATCCAAGGGGGACTTCCCCAAGGCTTCTTAAATCATAATCACTATCAATCCAAGGTAGATTTCCACAAGGTATTCTAAACCAAATCATCATGAATCCAAGGGGGTTTACAAATGGAATTAAAATCTATGTTTTTAACATTAATCCTTGGTTGGTTTCTTAAAGTAACTCCAAATCATTAATCAAAGAACAAGTACTCAAAAATTAAATTAAAATTTATTTATATTAATTTTCAATAGGTCTCATATAAGAGGCACATGCCTGAGGTCTCATTATGTGTCATAGGCATCCCAAATCATTCACTCATGTTCAATAACTCATTCAGGGAACCCCTATGGTCATACCTTTCATTACCTAATTAGTATCCCAAGTCAAGCGCACCCCGTGGGTGGATAATGTTTAGGCTTCTACACTAATAGGTTGCTCATGTATCGTAAAGAGGTTTAATTTCATAAAGTATAGACAAACACATTTATTATTAAATTTGAGATTAAAAAAAATGTATGTAAATGATACTACACATCATAAAGAATACAAAACATTGATACTTTTATGATATAGTTTATAAACCATCTTCTATATACTCGTAGACATATACTAATCAAGTATTATTCATTGATTAAATATCAAATATTGTGAATCATAAAATTTTCCAAAATCCCTAGAAATAGGGAATAATAACATTATCTCTCTAGATAGTGAAATAAATGGAGATTGGTTGAAAATAGTAGGATATCCTCTCATAGTTGGGAATAGGTTGAAGGATTCTAACCTGGATGGGGGAGTTGCAGCCGATCGGATGGAAGACCTCCAGTTAGGGTTCACCTACATAGGGGATTCTAGAAATCGGGGAAAATGTCAGGATTCAGTGTAATCCGGGGCCGGCCAGGTTGATGTATTTGGGGGGGAAATTTCCCAAAGGTTTTTAAAAACTATTAGGAAAAGAATTAACTTTAACAATAGCATGTACAAACCGTTGGTAAAGATAGAAAAATTGGTAGTTTTCCCAACATTTTATTCAAACTGTTGGGAAATACTTCACTTAATTAACCTTTAATAATGGTCTGAAGAAACCATTGGTAAAGGACCCCTATACCAACGGTTCTGTTGAACTGCTGGTATAAAAGTTTTCGGAAAACCTAGCTTCCTATTAGTGAAACATAAACAACCCCTGTAATACTTTGTTCAGAACCACCTGTTGGCGTATGGTGTAGCCACTAAGTCTATAACCAACAAGATTCTCTAACCACATCACTAGTGGAAAATCCCCCCATGCATGTCCACACCTCTAGGATAGTACCAACCTATCTAATCGAAGCAAATAAGAAACCATCACTCAATCATCTAAAAGGCATAGGAACCCATGTTGGTAATAGGAATAATATGTAAGTTGGAGGCCCTCACGCGCATGACTTGTCTCACTGAACTTGCCTACCCAAAACAAAAATGCCAATATATGATAACCCTAAGGAGATATAACTTCTATAAAGGTTTCCCATATTTTAAAAAACATTTCATATCACAATAAGGTGACAACCGAGCTACCATATCATTAAAATTTAAAACCATTTTACAAAATATTCTGATTTTCTAATCGAGAACTCACATTTTCGAAATCACAACCCTTTCCATATCCAGTAAAAAACATCTCCTTTGAGTTGGTAGTGACAAATGCGCATTTATCTCAACATAACCAATACCTTATTACAAAACAACACACGAACACGGATTCAATATATAAAAATACAAAGGAGCCCTTATGTTTAAAAAACATACCCAAACTCTTCACAATTTCTAAATGGGACTTTACCATTAAAAAATTACACAATGGTTGTTCTAAGGCCACACAGGGAAAAACATGAGGAGAACAGTTAAAACCAAGCTTTCCCAAAACACTTTAAGAAACCCCTTATCAAAATTCCATTTAAAACCATCTTTAGAAGTCTACCAAGGTAACCAACTTTGTTTGAAAACCCAGAGTCAATTGAGAAATCAATATTTTGAAAGAATACATGTTTTCATGTGTCATCATCATTTGTGGGAACATCCGTGTGTGCAAAAAGTGCACCCATAGATGTGACAACATCCAATGGATCACTAAACACACAAAAAAACACTGAAATAAACCTTTCTGTAAAACACCGTTTTCAAAAAAAACCATAACCATCAATCCATATGACTTAAATAATATGAAATAATTCCCTTGAAACCATAAAACCACTTCTAAAACACCTTAAAATTTCAAACAAGCTATAATAATACAAAACCATAAACACTAAACCAAGTTCACAACTATTAAAATACCATTACACTAAAAATAAGGCTAAAACTTTCATAAGAAGCCCAAATTTCAATTTACAAAACCTAAGACATTTAAAATAAACACCCCAGGTTCCAAAACCCTAGCCATATCACACACATACATTTGAAAACATGTTATTAGTAATTTATAACAATTAGAAATGACCATTAGCATTAATCCATAGTTATATTAGAGTGAAAAAGGCATTTTAAAATTAAATGAAAGTACACAAGTGCACAGGGAGTGCTATAGGAATGAAAATTAGTGGAACCCAAACCATAGCCCAGTGAGAATGGAATAAAACATCAAAGAGAGGGAGATGTAAGCTGCATGAAAAATCGTCATACACAAGCCATAAGAAAAACAAAACACATGATCCAACTATAACCTTAGGGTTCGGCCAAGGGAGGAAACCCCAAGTTAAACCATAGAAACCAAGAGGATATGGTAAAGAGAACAGATTTAATGAAGGAAAGATGAAGAATCACCTACCATTCATGAGAAAATTTTCCAAAATCACCCAAAATTTAAGTAGGAAAAAGGGGGAGGAACCTATGGTTGATACCCAAAAGGTATGGCTTAATTTTGGAGGTAGAATCACCCATATCAGTTTTTTTATGATAAAGGTTATTAAGAACATAGGTGGATTAAATGTTTTGTGGTACCATTTGGAAAACTATGTGAAAATTATGCGAGTACTATAGGAAATATTTTGGAAACATACAAGGATAAGTTATACAGTTTGGGGAAACCATGATCAAAATGTGTGACCCCATTTTTTTTTCAGAAACCCAAAATTGCACCCTAGACACTAGGGAAGTCCACCCAATGATCACTGAACATTTTAAACACAATATAGAGACACAAAGGTCATCAAAACTCCATAATATGACACTTTATCCTCACAAAATTCACAATAACCTTAAACATGTCTATAAAAGAACAAATACCACAAAAACACAAGGACTTTTATTGGACACCCAACCTGAATGTCAACCAAAAGATCCAACATTGAAAAAAATGAATGAGAATCTGAGGTCAGGGTGTGACAATTCTCCCCACCGCATACACATTCTTCCCCCGGAATGTCACCAAGCCAAAATCCGATCATGATTCTAGTCCATTCCCAAAAAAACTCAAAGAAAACTAATAATCATGGGATGAACTCACTCTCTATAGATCAAACCCTACTAATTCAAGAAGAAAATGAATCCCAATACTAAGGGAGAACATGAAAGGGTTCTCCCCACCACAAAAACTCAACTAGCTTGAAAACCTCATAACCTGAACACACCACCCTTGGGGGGTACAAAAGGAACATACAACTATGATTTACCGAACTTCTAGCATGATCAAAAAAACACTTCCCTATGGACCCACCTAGAAAACCTTTGATGGGGAAATTCAATATACAAGGGGTCTAAATAGGAAAACCCCTATAAGATCCAACAACATTTCATACAAGGGTGATCAATAACATCAATGATGTTAAAATCTTCCATGCTGGCTAAAACTATTAGAACTAGGGGAAACCTCGATAAGAACTCAACCCAAAACCTCCACCAAGCAGAAGCACTCTTATCACCAAACAATCACCTAAAGCCAAAACCCATCCCAGACCAAACAAAACACACCCTGAGAAAGACAAGAAATTCCTAAAGCCATAGTCAATGAATTGATTTTTTTGCAAAATAATAGAATAGGTCCATCACACCCTCACACTATAACGATGAACATACCCCCACAGATAAATGAAATCAAGGGAAAAAAATATGTTTCCAATATGGAATAACATGAACTATGTAGAGATACCTCACACCTTTAGCAACCCATGAATGTGTGTGAGGATCACTCCAAGACCTGAGGATGGGGATCTGATGGCTGAAGCATCTTAAACCTCACAGTCAGGCACTAGTATCCATCGACCAAAACACGTTCCATGAAAAGAACTACTTCTATAACATTACTCAGTGAACCAAACAATAACCATGGTTAGAAGACCTCAGAGGGATGCAAAAAAATGGATTAGTGCATGAACCGACTACATTGGTGGCATGAAAAAATTTATGACGATATAGAATCCATCGCTGAACGAAATGATTTATAAGAAAATGTTCCTCTGGCACACCCCAATCAAAAGATAGGGAACCTTAATGAAATATTATCATGCCAAACTACCCCTCAAACTTCAGCAAAAAATAAACACTCAACCTCCACTATTCTATAATCAGACCCTCATAAAAACCCATGACCACATAGACATTAACAAACTCAGTTGTTCCCAACTGGCTGAAAACACACTCTACCTCATTAATCTACTTGCTTGCCTCTATCAGACCTTTGCCACTCCAAAAGAAAAAAAACACCCAATAATAACTAGAAACAGGGCATGAGTCACTAGAAACAATGAAGACCTTTCTGGGTAGCAAACTCCAAACAATGAAAAACACATTCGAAATTGGCATGAAGCCAAACTCAATCAAAAGAAACAACCCAAACCAAGGGAAATGGGATTACATGCCAAACGTATACAAACTCAAGCAAAAAGAAATTTTTCGAAAACCTCAGTTTCTTTAAAATTTCAATGTTTCCTCTTCCAAATACATTTTAAAAATTCTATAAACCCACTTTTGAAGAAAACCCATGTCACGAAATCACTTTTCCATTCAAACCAATTTCGGGAAAATCAAACCAAGCCCTAAATTCCAAAAGAACTCCCATGGAGTCCCTTAAACCATCACATGTGTTTCTAACCAATCCCTCTCACTTCATCCATGAATAGGTGACCACATGCAATTTTGTACACACCCCACACACGTGACCCATCATAAGGAACACCGAGGGTCGAAACTTTCTTTTCCTTGTCAAGACCAAACATACATCAAATTGTTTTCCAAACCATGATACTCCCTTATTTAAAACCCATTTCACCAATTTATAAAACAATTTGAGAGGAATCAATTTCAATTTTAAAACCACTTTCACACCAAAATCATTTCCATTTCTAAAATCCATTTTCATTTTCAACACACGCTCACAACAACCAAGCCCAAAATAAAGCCCAACCGACATCAGACTACCGGAATGAGAAACTAGTTTTTATACCCAACAAAGAAACACAGTGGTGGCCATTCCCCATGTATGTCATAATACTAAGAAGACCTTGAACTAGGAACTTGGTCTCCAAATTGTCCCTCACTCCATGTGAGGTTACAACATGACATCGGTCCACCTCCATTTTCATTCCTTATCTGAAAACAACCCAAGAGAAGGACTCACTCACAGACTACCCCTGGTAACTCAGGTACCATCACGGGTGGTGGTGATCAGGCACCGACCTGTGAACTACCTCTTAATCCCTGCAAACCATAGTCTCTATCATCCAGACCCCCCAAATAACAAGAACCTCCTCTTATACCATTTTTTCATGAACTAACCCGGGTTAACCCTGAGCTGATCACCTGAGCCAGTCCGTAATATGTATTGAGGGTCATTCCCGATCCCCCAGGATGAAAACTAGTGTTGGTCATCAAAATAAAACAAGATGGAATTATTTATCCCAATAATAAATTGGATCAATATATACAAAAAATGATAATGAAACATAGCTGACAATAATAGAATCTCAATAAACTACAACCAATCTAGATACAATGAATAACCAGAAAGAAACCCAACTAAAAATGAGACCCCAATACGACGATATCCATGTGACTACTTGGTCTCCTACCACATCAGGAACAAACCTGTAGAGACCCGAAGCTAGACGTACATTGACATTACATTACTTTTGCGGAATACTTAGTACATTACAAAAACACACACACAAGGACCGTAATAGTTTAGTGTCTTTGGAAACTCGGACTATAATCTTCTAATCGTGGTGAAAGATCTTCAAAATCTCCCATAAAGATCTTCCTTTTTTTTTACCTAAAACCTTTCTTTATATCCTGGGGAAAACAAAACATAAAAGGGTGAGCTCAGATGCTCAGTAAGGGTAAACAAAATAAATATCAATCACATCATATTCATAAGAACATAACATTTTGGAAATCATAACCTGCAAAAGAGAGCATAATTTCATAATCATGGGATAAATCATGGCAGTGAAAAAGTAATCCCAATAATCATAACTTAAAACATGAAACTTTGTGGCATACACACATAATCATAGAGAATCATTTCTTGTTAGTCAAGACTAATTGCCAAGACTATCTTAGTGGACAAAGTCCCTTTCTGAATCGAGTAACCCTCGTTTCAGTCCTGTTTCACTGAACCGGTATAACCTACCGTTCCAGCCCTGTCTATCTCATGAGATATAAAATCTTTACCCAATGCATTGGAGGGAGATATAGGTCCCACCCATCTTATAATGAATCCTTTCTTATGTGTGCCACATAATCATAAATCATACTTCATCGCATAACCCATGTAATAAAAATGGGATTCTTAAACAACATGACATCATAAAACAATTCATATAAGATAAAGGAATTCATAAAAATATTTCCATCACAACATATTCAAATCCATGTAATAATAGGGATATAAACAAAACCCTTTATTATCTTAGATGGAAAATAATTTTGATAAAACACATGAAATTCATTCTTGAGGAAAATATCCTTTCTTCTTCAAAAACATTTTTTTCTTTCTTAAATTGTCATAAAACTTTAAAACAAAAGAAAATAAAATTGAAAACTTGTAAAGGAAGCTTCTTGGAAATAATGTTTTAAAAATCCATTCATGCCGTATAAGTTAAAAAAAAACATTCTTCGTACTTTTGTCGGAAAAGTCAAAAAGTACCTCGTACGAAAAATGACAAAAGATTCCTTTCATACGTATTACTAAAAACTCACCGAAGGGTAAAAATGGATTTAAACAATTTTAGGTGGATGGAAATAATATTACATATTGTGTAAACATGGATTTGGATGATAAAATACACCCTAGTAAATACTTACGAATAAACAATCTCGGATAAAAATGAGATTGTGATATTTCCCTTACCTTAGGTCCGATTTGCATTGTACGTGTCTGAAGCTCCTGTATAATGGTTTAAATAATGTCATTGACTTATTACAGAATCATATTCATTGTTATGATATCATATATGGTTCACTTATGACATTATATTACCCGTTCTTTTGTAAATTCCATGTTAAAGAAGCGTTTTGGGTAAAATCGTTTCTTTTATCGTAGGTGTTTTGACTTGTTGTTCTTGACATTATTATTACTTATATCATGATTTACTTACTTCCAGAATATAAAATATGATTTATATATCATATATATTTAGTATATATATATATAATAGATAGATAAATGAAATGAAAAACACCGTTCATGGAGACGGTAGTCCGTACGTACGCATGAACGTTGTTTTCCTTTCCCTATTGTCTTGAATGGAAGTAAGTAGATGAAATACATATATATATATATACATAAATCCAGTAGCTTTATAATGTCATATATTTCATTATTATTTCTTATATATACTTTATAATCATTATTAAATGGTTAACATGGAGAATGAATCTCATCGCGTCGTGGAGACGGTAGTCCGTACGTACGCACGAGCGATGATATCATTTCCATAAATATTGAATTGAATTGGAGTGGATTATAAAATATATCAGAATCAATATGATGTTTTAATAACTATGTATAGTTATTCTTTACACCATTATACCCATCCATGTAAGGTGGTGGTGGAAAATAGATTACACCACGGCATGGAGACGGTATTCCGTACGTACGCACGCGCGGTGATTTCTTTTTCCGTAGGATAGATAGATGGTGAAATAGGGTTGTTTCATACTTATAATAACATATCAGTATATGAGTGATACTGATGTTATTACTTCATAATGAAACAACCTAAGAAAAAGAAGTGGAAGAAGAAATAAAGATGAAAGAATTGGTAACGGTAATTACCTCTTCTTTGAAGCGCCTTTTGGAGACCTCCTCTTAGGGAACTAAAATTGGTCTTTGAGGAAGACCAGAACCTCTAGGATGTTGGTAGGGAAGTGGAGAAGAGATTTTTCCATGGGTTGGCCGAGCTTGAGTGCTCAAATTGGTGTGAGGAGGAGGGGGAGGAGGTGCCCTTTTATAAGGGAGGAGAGGGGCACCTTAGGAATATCTCAAAATATTATTTTATATTAAAGTAAAAATCGGTTTATAATGGTTCCAAAGGGTCTTATTTCGAAGCTAAAGTTGGGATGGGTCGAAATCCTATCAACCAATAGGATTTAGACAAGTTTAGGTTATTATTTTAACCTTATCAATTAGATTTAACTCTAAGTTAAATAATTTTACTTTTACCGTGGCTTTTTGTTTTCTTTCACTATATGGTTAATACACTTACTATAACATGCCAAAATAACCCCAAATTGTTTATTATTAATATATATATCCTTATCTAAGTCATTTGGCCGATCCTTAGATTTTTAAGAATAAAATAACAATTAATAATATAATATTTGATTTAAAAACTATTTTGTGTCAATTTTGACACTATTTGATATATGATTTTTGTGAAAGTCATAACAGAATTATATGTTCGAACCAAGTTGATTAAATCAACACTAATATATCATAGTAACCTATAAAATTAGTGGAATTAATAAAAAGTCTCAAATTACATTCATTTGAGTATTTATAACATCAATTATGTTAATATTTCCTTAAAAGGGTAATTACTGCATCATCGTTGTGTCATAAATAAATTAATTTATTTAAAGTCTAAAAATTATAAATAAAATATCATTATATAGGAAATAGTTTTAGCTTTATAATGAATATTTATAGTTGAATGTATCTTATGTATAACCCCATATTAAAAATGTTTTAGTGAATAAACTTTGATTTTAACTCTTTTAACTCTTCTTTGAATTAAATAATAATAAATGTCCTAATCTAATCCAAGTGGGCCTAAATGATAATATTTTACACTTAAGGTTGTTTTTGGTCTAGATACACTTGTCCAATAGAATTAGGACATGTGTTAGGGTAATATTAATATCATTCTTACCCTTAATTACCCTATTTACTTTTAACCGTGGTAAATAAAAGTAAAAAGTTACTATTCACAAAAAATTATTTTCATCTCATTGAACCACATTTTACTTACTGACATCAACCGTGTCTCTCGGATTTTTGAAATTCCATTCACAGAAGCGGTAAAATTATGTTTTATGAAAAATTCAGTTTTTTAACTACCACTTAGTAGTTTCACTATTCATCAAAAAATGAAGGTTTTCAGAAAAATGCCAAAATTTCATCCTAAGCTATATTTCATATTCCGAATTAAAAAATGAAGTCTATTTTACCAAATTCATAACATAGAAGTTGAATTAATTAATTTTATAATTAAATCCCGCTGTTAAAACAAATAGCGTGTTTTTAAGAAACAATATCTATCAAAAGACTGACACTTGTTTATGTCTGGTTTAAATGTGAAATTACATCCAATGACCAACATTGTATTAAATTGTAAAAATATATTCTAAATATACTTTAAAACTACTCCAATTAATAATTTATCACTATTAATTATTTCGATTAAAAAAGTTGTGTTTTAATTATAATTTAGTAATTTTCACTATTCATCAGAATATGAAAGTTATCCGAAATGTACCAAAATTTCACCTTAGGCTAAATTCGATACTCCGAATCCAAAAATGAAGTTCATTTTGAAAAATAAGATTTACAGAATTTCAAAAGGTGGTTATTACTATTCATAACGACTATTTTTAATAGAATATCGTTGTTTAGTGAAACTCGGTATTGCGTATTACACACGCTATCGAGGAAGGTCGTGATTGCGTGTAATGCAAGGCAAGTCAAGGATGCGTGTTGTGCAAGCTCCTTTTGGTGTAGCGTACAACACAAGACATTAATTAAAAAGAATATTTTTTATAAAATCTTGGGCTGTTACATTCTACCCCCCTTAAAATGAATTTCGCCCTCGAAATTCGTCGGGGTTATAAATGGTTTACTATTTGAAAGTTTCTTTAATAAAAACCCACATCGTAAAAAGTAATATCAAAACCAATCTTTAAAAACAAAAGTATGAAACGTAACGGTTACCCAAATAAACTAATCATTGGGTTTCCACATAGGTGAAAATATGGATATGGAAGAGAAATCTAACCATCATGTTCTGATGGAGAGTGGTAGAGAACATGGCTATGGAAAAACCATTAATCACAAATCCATAAATTTGTGATGATCTAAGGTACCATCCGATTCATCAGGTATAAGATCACTAGGAAAACATTTTTGGTTTTCAAGATCATTTCCCTAAAGTTGAAAATTTGAATTGGAATAAATACTTTCTTTATTTTGGTACAATCTCACTATTGTTCGTGCCTAGAACAATTTCCACTTCATCTCTTAAATAAATGAAGTTGAATTTGTTATTCGTGAAGTGTTAGCAGATCATGTGATAGAATGACGGGTCATTCCATCTGTCTCAAACAAATGGTTAGCAGAAATTATATACATAAGTCGATCTATAGTGAGATTAATCATATATGGTTCCTAAAATGGACTTATACTTCATATATCATACTGCTTAATATAATAAAACTAGTTTCTACTAAACAGGGACTTCCTGTAGGCCAGTGGTAGGCGATAAAGGCCAGTCGCACTTCGGTTGTGGGTTCGATTCCCACAGCCTTGTCTGAAGCGATGGGCTGTCGCCCGTCCTGCAGGTTGTCCTTTTTCTAAAACTATATTACTATAAAATCGAAAAAACTTCTATCCTTAAACAATACTAACTTATGTCCAACATAATCCATTCCAATCTTTAGTCCTATCCATAATACTGTAGTCCATTCTCATAAAATAGTGAAAACGATTACCAGAGATTTAATACCATCGTTGATCCCCATATATCATAAGATATATCTTGTTGGACACATTCCAAACATTCAAAGGCCTTAATCTTGTACTCTCTTGAATACCCATTGAACCTTAGTGAAAACTTGAATGCAGTTAAAAGTTAACACTTTCCACATACCAAAATCCTCAAAATTCTATATACTCAAACCATGATATCACTTAGTCCTTATATCAATCATGAGCTCATGAATACTGTTAAACATTTCATTTTCTCGGTTTCCCTTCATTATGCGCATAATATCTCAATCACTTTGAATACCACATTAGACCAATACATAAATATTCCAATATTCCATGATACAACATTTTTTTGGAATCCCATTACATAAAAACTTAATCATTCCACCACATCGTTGTCATATTCAACATTGCCAATAGTGATCGCATGTGACTTCCCTTTGTCCTTTGCCTTAAGCGGTTGTTCATGTCGATCATCACTAACCCTTGGATTAGGGAATTTATTGGCATAATGTCCCATCTCCTTGCACTTGAAGCATTGAAGTGTTGGTTGTGCGTTCTCTACAGTGTTTGCTTTATTCACTTCATTAGAATCCCTTTTTCCATTACTTCGACACTCAGCTGCTCGATGACCTTCTTTTCCACACTTAAAACATTTTCTAGTCCCTTTAAGACAATCTCCACCATGCTTCTTTCCACACTTTGTGCATAAGGAAACATTCATCTTCTTTTCACCATTAGTCTGAGATTTCTCCTTGAACTCCATCTTTCGTTTCTTGTCAAAACCATGAGATGGATATGTAACACCAACTTCCATTTCTACCTTGATAGCACAACGCACAATTTCTTCATAGCTACTGAAGTCTCTTATAGCTAATGCCCTTCGAAGACTTGGTTTTAAGCCACTGAAAAATCAATCAACTTTACTTTCAGGTTGGATGATAATGCCAGATGCATACCTTGAAAGTCTTGTAAAATTCTCTTCGTATATACCAACAGATTCATCATCCTTTTGCTTTAGTTCAAGAAACTCCTTCTCCATCTTCGTTCGAAGAATACGAGGGAAGTACTTACTGAAAAACAAGTTCTTGAACTCGTCCCATTCCATGGAATCAATTTCATCTCTTTGCCTCATATTCTTGATAATATTCCACCATTGATCAGCTTCACCTTCCAAACGATATACTGCTAAGATGACTTTATCATGTTCAGAACATTGAAGAACTGAAAATATCTTTTTAGTAGTACTAATCCATTGTTCAGCAACTAATGGATCAGAAGACCCACTGAAAGAAGGTGGACGTTGCCTCATGAAGGACTCAATAGAATATTGTTCCCTTCTCTGCTCATTTGGAAGTCCAGAATGATTCATAGCTTGTGTAAGTATATCAATAAGATTTTGCACTCCATCTCCCATAACATTTGTTTGTTCAGGAGGAAAATCATTGCATTGTCCATTGCATTGATCAACACGGTTCCGTCGGGTTCCAGCCATCGTCTAAAACCCAAATAGAATAGTGTGAGAGGCAAAAATCATGCTAGGGAAAACAACATAATAAAGGGGGAGTACCTTCAATATCTAACATCTTAGGTTTAATTCTATGATCGTTAGCGTAGTTCTAGTACTATAACTTATACGTATACTTAACCTTAGGGACATCCATAGACATACCTTAGAAATATCTCTAGGGATCTCACTAACGTTTTCGCATCCTAGTTTCCAAAGGTTGACTAAACCTTTCCTCTATACCAACTGTAGAGACCCGAAGCTAGACGTACATTGAAATTACATTACTTTTGCGGAATACTTAGTACATTACAAAAACACACACACAAGGACCGTAATAGTTTAGTGTCTTTGGAAACTCGGACTATAATCTTCTAATCGTGGTGAAAGATCTTCAAAATCTCCCATAAAGATCTTCCTTTTTTTTACCTAAAACCTTTCTTTATATCCTGGGGAAAAGAAAACATAAAAGGGTGAGCTCAAATGCTCAGTAAGGGTAAACAAAATAAATATCAATCACATCATATTCATAAGAACATAACATTTTGGAAATCATAACCTGCAAAAGAGAGCATAATTTCATAATCATGGGATAAATCATGGCAGTGAAAAAGTAATCCCAATAATCATAACTTAAAACATGAAACTTTGTGGCATACACACATAATCATAGATATCATTTCTTGTTAGTCAAGACTAATTGCCAAGACTATCTTAGTGGACAAAGTCCCTTTCTGAATCGAGTAACCCTCGTTTCAGTCCTGTTTCACTGAACCGGTATAACCTACCGTTCCAGCCCTGTCTATCTCATGAGATATAAAATCTTTACCCAATGCATTGGCGGGAGATATAGGTCCCACCCATCTTATAATGAATCCTTTCTTATGTGTGCCACATAATCATAAATCATACTTCATCGCATAACCCATGTAATAAAAATGGGATTCTTAAACAACATGACATCATAAAACAATTCATATAAGATAAAGGAATTCATAAAAATATTTCCATCACAACATATTCAAATCCATGTAATAATAGGGATATAAACAAAACCCTTTATTATCTTAGATGGAAAATAATTTTGATAAAACACTTGAAATTCATTCTTGAGGAAAATATCCTTTCTTCTTCAAAAACATTTTTTTCTTTCTTAAAATGTCATAAAACTTTAAAACAAAAGAAAATAAAATTGAAAAATTGTAAAGGAAGCTTCTTGGAAATAATGTTTTAAAAATCCATTCATGCCGTATAAGTTAAAAAAAACATTCTTCGTACTTTTGTCGGAAAAGTCAAAAAGTACCTCGTACGAAAAACGACAAAAGATTCCTTTCATACGTATTACTAAAAACTCACCGAAGGGTAAAAATGGATTTAAACAATTTTAGGTGGATGAAAATAATATTACATATTGTGTAAACATGGATGTGGATGATAAAATACACCCCAGTAAATACTTACGAATAAACAATCTCGGATAAAAATGAGATTGTGATATTTCCCTTACCTTAGGTCCGATTTGCTTTGTACGTGTCTGAATCTCTTGTATAATGGTTTAAATAATGTCATTGACTTATTACAGAATCATATTCATTGTTATGATATCATATATGGTTCACTTATGACATTATATTACCCGTTCTTTTGTAAATTCCATGTTAAAGAAGCGTTTTGGGTAAAATCGTTTCTTTTATCGTAGGTGTTTTGACTTGTTGTTCTTGACATTATTATTACTTATATCATGATTTACTTACTTCCAGAATATAAAATATGATTTATATATCATATATATTTAGTATATATATATATATATAATAGATAGATAAATGAAATGAAAAACACCGTTCATGGAGACGGTAGTCCGTACGTACGCATGAACGTTGTTTTCCTTTCCCTATTGTCTTGAATGGAAGTAAGTAGATGACATACATATATATATATACATAAATCCAGTAGCTTTATAATGTCATATATTTCATTATTATTTCTTATATATACTTTATAATCATTCTTAAATGGTTAACATGGAGAATGAATCTCATCGCGTCGTGGAGACGGTAGTCCGTACGTACGCACGAGCGATGATATCATTTCCATAAATATTGAATTGAATTGGAGTGGATTATACAATATATCAGAATCAATATGATGTTTTAATAACTATGTATAGTTATTATTTACACCATTATACCCATCCATGTAAGGTGGTGGTGGAAAATAGATTACACCACGGCGTGTAGACGGTATTCCGTACGTACGCACGCGCGGTGATTTCTTTTTCCGTAGGATAGATAGATGGTGAAATAGGGTTGTTTCATACTTATAATAACATATCAGTATATGAGTGATACTGATGTTATTACTTCATAATGAAACAACCTAAGAAGAAGAAGTGGAAGAAGAAATAAAGATGAAAGAATTGGTAACGGTAATTACCTCTTCTTTGAAGCGCCTTTTGGAGACCTCCTCTTAGGGAACTAAAATTGGTCTTTGAGGAAGACCAGAACCTCTAGGATGTTGCTAGGGAAGTGGAGAAGAGATTTTGGCAGGGGATGGCCGAGCTTGAGTGCTCAAATTGGTGTGAGGAGGAGGGGGAGGAGGTGCCCTTTTATAAGGGAGGAGAGGGGCACCTTAGGAATATCTCAAAATATTATTTTATATTAAAGTAAAAATCGGTTTATAATGGTTCCAAAGGGTCTTATTTCGAAGATAAAGTGGGGATGGGTCGAAATCCTATCAACCAATAGGATTTAGACAAGTTTAGGTTATTAGTTTAACCTTATCAATTAGATTTAACTCTAAGTTAAATAATTTAACTTTTACCGTGTCTTTTTGTTTTCTTTCACTATATGGTTAATACACTTACTATAACATGCCAAACGAACCCCAAATTGTTTATTATTAATATATATATCCTTATATAAGTCATTTGGCCGATCCTTAGATTTTTAGGAATAAAATAACAATTAATAATATAATATTTGATTTAAAAACTATTTTGTGTCAATTTTGACACTATTTGATATATGATTTTTGTGAAAGTCATAACAGAATTATATGTTCAAACCAAGTTGATTAAATCAACAATAATATATCATAGTAACCTAGAAAATTAGTGGAATTAATAAAAAGTCTCAAATTACATTCATTTGAGTATTTATAACATCAATTATGTTAATATTTCCTTAAAAGGGTAATTACTGCATCATCGTTGTGTCGTAAATAAATTAATTTATTTAAAGTCTAAAAATTATAAATAAAATATCATTATATAGGAAATATTTTTAGATTTCTAATGAATATTTATAGTTGAATTTATCTTATGTATAACCCCATATTAAAAATGTTTTAGTGAATAAACTTTGATTTTAACTCTTTTAACTCTTCTTTGAATTAAATAATAATAAATGTCCTAATCTAATCCAAGTGGGCCTAAATGATAATATTTTACACTTAAGGTTGTTTTTGGTCGAGATACACTTGTCCAATAGAATTAGGACATGTGTTAGGGTAATATTAATATCATTCTTACCCTTAATTACCCTATTTACTTTTAACCGTGGTAAATAAAAGTAAAAAGTTACTATTCACCAAAAATTATTTTCATCTCATTGAACCACATTTTACTTACTGACATCAACCGTGTCTCTCGGATTTTTTAAATTCCATTCACAGAAGCGGTAAAATTAAGTTTTATGCAAAATTCAGTTTTTTAACTACCACTTAGTAGTTTCACTATTCATCAAAAAATGAAGGTTTTCAGAAAAATGCCAAAATTTCATCCTAAGCTATATTTCATATTCCGAATTCAAAAATGAAGTCTATTTTACCAAATTCATAACATAGAAGTTGCATTAATTAATTTTATAATTAAATCCCGCTGTTAAAACAAATAGCGTGTTTTTAAGAAACAATATCTATCAAAAGATTGACACTTGTTTATGTCTGGTTTAAATGTGCAATTACATCCAATGACCAACATTGTATTAAATTGTAAATATATATTCTAAATATACTTTAAAACTACTCCAATTAATAATTTATCACTATTAATTATTTCGATTAAAAAAGTTGTTTTTTAATTATAATTTAGTAATTTTCACTATTCATCAGAATATGAAAGTTATCCGAAATGTACCAAAATTTCTCCTTAGGATAAATTCGATACTCCGAATCCAAAAATGAAGTTCATTTTGAAAAATAAGATTTACAGAATTTCAAAAAGTGGTTATTACTATTCATAACGACTATTTTTAATAGAATATCGTTGTTTAGTGAAACTCGGTATTGCGTATTACACACGCTATAGAGGAAGGTCATGATTGCGTGTAATGCAAGGCAAGTCAAGGATGCGTGTTGTGCAAGCTCCTTTTGGTGTAGCGTACAACACAAGACATTAATTAAAAAGAATATTTTTTATAAAATCTTGGGCTGTTACATTCTACCCCCCTTAAAATGAATTTCGCCCTCGAAATTCGTCGGGGTTATAAATGGTTTACTATTTGAAAGTTTCTTTAATAGAAACCCACATCGTAAAAAGGAATATCAAAACCAATCTTAAAAAAAAAGTATGAAACGTAATGGTTACCCAAATAAACTAATCATTGGGTTTCCACATAGGTGAAAATATGGATATGGAATAGAAATCTAACCATCATTTTCTGATGGAGAGTGGTGGAGAACATGGCTATGGAAAAGCCAATAATCACAAATCCATAAATTTGTGACGATCTAAGGTACCATCCGATTCATCAGGTATAAGATCACTAGGACAACATTTTTGGTTTTCAAGATCATTTCCCTAAAGTTGAAAATTTGAATTGGAATAAATACTTTCTTTATTTTGGTACAATCTCACTATTGTTCGTGCCTAGAACAATTTCCACTTCATCTCTTAAATAAATGAAGTTGAATTTGTTATTCGTGAAGTGTTAGCAGATCATGTGATAGAATGACGGGTCATTCCATCTGTCTCAAACAAAAGGTTAGCAAAAATTATATACATAAGTCGATCTATAGTGAGATTAATCATATATGGTTCCTAAAATGGACTTATACTTCATATATCATACTGCTTAATATAATAAAACTAGTTTCTACTAAACAGGGACTTCCTGTAGGCCAGTGGTAGGCGATAAAGGCCAGTCGCACTTCGGTTGTGGGTTCAATTCCCACAGCCTTGTCTGAAGCGATGGGCTGTCGCCCGTCCTATAGGTTGTCCTTTTTCTAAAACTATATTACTATAAAATCGAAAAAACTTCTATCCTTAAACAATACTAACTTATGTCCAACATAATCCATTCCAATCTTTAGTCTTATCCATAATACTGTAGTCCATTCTCATAACATAGTGAAAACGATTACCAGAGATTTAATACCATCGTTGATCCCCATATATCATAAGATATATCTTGTTGGACACATTCCAATCATTCAAAGGCCTTAATCTTGTACTCTCTTGAATACCCATTGAACCTTAGTGAAAACTTGAATTCAGTTAAAAGTTCACACTTTCCACATACCAAAATCCTCAAAATTCTATATACTCAAACCATGATATCACTTAGTCCTTATATCAATCATGAGCTCATGAATACTGTTAAACATTTCATTTTCTCGTTTTCCCTTCATTATGCGCATAATATCTCAATCACTTTGAATACCACATTAGACCAATACATAAATATTCCAATATTCCATGATACAACATTATTTTGGAATCCCATTACATAAAAACTTAATCATTCCACCACATCGTTGTCATATTCAACATTTCCAATAGTGATCGCATGTGACTTCCCTTTGTCCTTTGCCTTAAGCAATTGCTCATGTCGATCATCACTAACCCTTGGATTAGGGCATTTATTGGCATAATGTCCCATCTCCTTTCACTTGAATCATTGAAGTGTTGGTTGTGCGTTCTCTGCAGTGTTTGCTTTATTCACTTCATTAGAATCCCTTTTTCCATTACTTCGACACTCAGCTGCTCGATGACCTTCTTTTCCACACTTAAAACATTTTCTAGTCCCTTTAAGACAATCTCCACCATGCTTCTTTCCACACTTTGTGCATAAGGAAACATTCATCTTCTTTTCACCATTAGTCTGAGATTTCTCCTTGAACTCCATCTTTCGTTTCTTGTCAAAACCATGAGATGGATATGTAACACCAACTTCCATTTCTACCTTGATAGCACAACGCACAATTTCTTCATAGCTACTGAAGTCTCTTATAGCTAATGCCCTTCGAAGACTTGGTTTTAAGCCACTGAAAAATCGATCAACTTTACTTTCAGGTTGGATGATAATGCCAGATGCATACCTTGCAAGTCTTGTAAAATTCTCTTCGTATATACCAACAGATTCATCATCCTTTTGCTTTAGTTCAAGAAACTCCTTCTCCATCTTCGTTCGAAGAATACGAGGGAAGTACTTACTGAAAAACAAGTTCTTGAACTCGTCCCATTCCATGGAATCAATTTCATCTCTTTGCCTCGTATTCTTGATAAGATTCCACCATTGATCAGCTTCACCTTCCAAACGATATACTGCTAAGATGACTTTATCATGTTCAGAACATTGAAGAACTGAAAATATCTTTTCAGTAGTACTAATCCATTGTTCAGCAACTAATGGATCAGAAGACCCACTGAATGAAGGTGGACGTTGCCTCATGAAGGACTCAATAGAATATTGTTCCCTTCTCTGCTCATTTGGAAGTCCAGAATGATTCATAGCTTGTGTAAATATATCAATAAGATTTTTCACTCCATCTCCCATAACATTTGTTTGTTCAGGAGGACAATCATTGCATTGTCCATTGCATTGATCAACACGGTTCCTTCGGGTTCCAGCCATCGTCTAAAACCCAAATAGAATAGTGTGAGAGGCAAAAATCATGCTAGGGAAAACAACATAATAAAGGGGGAGTACCTTCAATATCTAACATCTTAGGTTTAATTCTATGATCGTTAGCGTAGTTCTAGTACTATAACTTATACGTATACTTAACCTTAGGGACATCCATAGACATACCTTAGAAATATCTCTAGGGATCTCACTAACGTTTTCGCATCCTAGTTTCCAAAGGTTGACTAAACCTTTCCTCTGATACCAACTGTAGAGACCCGAAGCTAGACGTACATTGACATTACATTATTTTTGCGGAATACTTAGTACATTACAAAAACACACACACAAGGACCGTAATAGTTTAGTGTCTTTGGAAACTCGGACTATAATCTTCTAATCGTGGTGAAAGATCTTCAAAATCTCCCATAAAGATCTTCCTTTTTTTTTACCTAAAACCTTTCTTTATATCCTGGGGAAAAGAAAACATAAAAGGGTGAGCTCAAATGCTCAGTAAGGGTAAACAAAATAAATATCAATCACATCATATTCATAAGAACATAACATTTTGGAAATCATAACCTGCAAAAGAGAGCATAATTTCATAATCATGGGATAAATCATGGCAGTGAAAAATTAATCCCAATAATCATAACTTAAAACATGAAACTTTGTGGCATACACACATAATCATAGAGAATCATTTCTTGTTAGTCAAGACTAATTGCCAAGACTATCTTAGTGGACAAAGTCCCTTTCTGAATCGAGTAACCCTCGTTTCAGTCCTGTTTCACTGAACCGGTATAACCTACCGTTCCAGCCCTGTCTATCTCATGAGATATAAAATCTTTACCCAATGCATTGGAGGGAGATATAGGTCCCACCCATCTTATAATGAATCCTTTCTTATGTGTGCCACATAATCATAAATCATACTTCATCGCATAACCCATGTAATAAAAATGGGATTCTTAAACAACATGACATCATAAAACAATTCATATAAGATAAAGGAATTCATAAAAATATTTCCATCACAACATATTCAAATCCATGTAATAATAGGGATATAAACAAAACCCTTTATTATCTTAGATGGAAAATAATTTTGATAAAACACTTGAAATTCATTCTTGAGGAAAATATCCTTTCTTCTTCAAAAACATTTTTTTCTTTCTTAAAATGTCATAAAACTTTAAAACAAAAGAAAATAAAATTGAAAACTTGTAAAGGAAGCTTCTTGGAAATAATGTTTTAAAAATCCATTCATGCCGTATAAGTTAAAAAAAACATTCTTCGTACTTTTGTCGGAAAAGTCAAAAAGTACCTCGTACGAAAAACGACAAAAGATTCCTTTCATACGTATTACTAAAAACTCACCGAAGGGTAAAAATGGATTTAAACAATTTTAGGTGGATGGAAATAATATTACATATTGTGTAAACATGGATGTGGATGATAAAATACACCCCAGTAAATACTTAAGAATAAACAATCTCGGATAAAAATGAGATTGTGATATTTCCCTTACCTTAGGTCCGATTTGCTTTGTACGTGTCTGAAGCTCCTGTATAATGGTTTAAATAATGTCATTGACTTATTACAGAATCATATTCATTGTTATGATATCATATATGGTTCACTTATGACATTATATTACCCGTTCTTTTGTAAATTCCATGTTAAATAAGCGTTTTGGGTAAAATCGTTTCTTTTATCGTAGGTGTTTTGACTTGTTGTTCTTGACATTATTATTACTTATATCATGATTTACTTACTTCCAGAATGTAAAATATGATTTATATATCATATATATTTAGTATATATATATATATAATAGATAGATAAATGAAATGAAAAACACCGTTCATGGAGACAATAGTCCGTACGTACGCATGAACGTTGTTTTCCTTTCCCTATTGTCTTGAATGGAAGTAAGTAGATGACATACATATATATATATACATAAATCCAGTAGTTTTATAATGTCATATATTTCATTATTATTTCTTATATATACTTTATAATCATTCTTAAATGGTTAACATGGAGAATGAATCTCATCGCGTCGTGGAGACGGTAGTCCGTACGTACGCACGAGCGATGATATCATTTCCATAAATATTGAATTGAATTGGAGTGGATTATACAATATATCAGAATCAATATTATGTTTTAATAACTATGTATAGTTATTCTTTACACCATTATAACCATCCATGTAAGGTGGTGGTGGAAAATAGATTACACCACGGCGTGGAGACGGTATTCCGTACGTACGCACGCGCGGTGATTTCTTTTTCCGTAGGATAGATAGATGGTGAAATAGGGTTGTTTCATACTTATAATAACATATCAGTATATGAGTGATACTGATGTTATTACTTCATAATGAAACAACCTAAGAAGAAGAAGTGGAAGAAGAAATAAAGATGAAAGAATTGGTAACGGTAATTACCTCTTCTTTGAAGCGCCTTTTGGAGACCTCCTCTTAGGGAACTAAAATTGGTCTTTGAGGAAGACCAGAACCTCTAGGATGTTGCTAGGGAAGTGGAGAAGAGATTTTGGCAGGGGTTGGCCGAGCTTGAGTGCTCAAATTGGTGTGAGGAGGAGGGGGAGGAGGTGCCCTTTTATAAGGGAGGAGAGGGGCACCTTAGGAATATCTCAAAATATTATTTTATATTAAAGTAAAAATCGGTTTATAATGGTTCCAAAGGGTCTTATTTCGAATCTAAAGTGGGGATGGGTCGAAATCCTATCAACCAATAGGATTTAGACAAGTTTAGGTTATTATTTTAACCTTATCAATTAGATTTAACTCTAAGTTAAATAATTTAACTTTTACCGTGTCTTTTTGTTTTCTTTCACTATATGGTTAATACACATACTATAACATGCCAAACGAACCCCAAATTGTTTATTATTAATATATATATCCTTATCTAAGTCATTTGGCCGATCCTTAGATTTTTAGGAATAAAATAACAATTAATAATATAATATTTGATTTAAAAACTATTTTGTGTCAATTTTGACACTATTTGATATATGATTTCTGTGAAAGTCATAACAGAATTATATGTTTGAACCAAGTTGATTAAATCAACCCTAATATATCATAGTAACCTATAAAATTAGTGGAATTAAAAAAAAGTCTCAAATTACATTCATTTGAGTATTTATAACATCAATTATGTTAATATTTCCTTAAAAGGGTAATTACTGCATCATCGTTGTGTCGTAAATAAATTAATTTATTTAAAGTCTAAAAATTATAAATAAAATATCATTATATAGGAAATATTTTTAGCTTTCTAATTAATATTTATAGTTGAATTTATCTTATATATAACCTCATATTAAAAATGTTTTAGTGAATAAACTTTGATTTTAACTCTTTTAACTCTTCTTTGAATTAAATAATAATAAATGTCCTAATCTAATCCAAGTGGGCCTAAATGATAATATTTTACACTTAAGGTTGTTTTTGGTCGAGATACACTTGTCCAATAGAATTAGGACATGTGTTAGGGTAATATTAATATCATTCTTACCCTTAATTACCCTATTTACTTTTAACCGTGGTAAATAAAAGTAAAAAGTTACTATTCACCAAAAATTATTTTCATCTCATTGAACCACATTTTACTTACTGACATCAACCGTGTCTCTCGGATTTTTGAAATTCCATTCACAGAAGCGGTAAAATTAAGTTTTATGAAAAATTCAGTTTTTTAACTACCACTTAGTAGTTTCACTATTCATCAAAAAATGAAGGTTTTCAGAAAAATGCCAAAATTTCATCCTAAGATATATTTCATATTCCGAATTCAAAAATGAAGTCTATTTTACCAAATTCATAACATAGAAGTTGCATTAATTAATTTTATAATTAAATCCCGCTGTTAAAACAAATAGCGTGTTTTTATGAAACAATATCTATCAAAAGATTGACACTTGTTTATGTCTGGTTTAAATGTGCAATTACATCCAATGACCAACATTGTATTAAATTGTAAAAATATATTCTAAATATACTTTAAAACTACTCCAATTAATAATTTATCACTATTAATTATTTCGATTAAAAAATTTGTTTTTTAATTATAATTTAGTAATTTTCACTATTCATCAGAATATGAAAGTTATCCGAAATGTACCAAAATTTCACCTTAGGCTAAATTCGATACTCCGAATCCAAAAAATGAAGTTCATTTTGAAAAATAAGATTTACAGAATTTCAAAAAGTGGTTATTACTATTCATAACGACTATTTTTAATAGAATATCGTTGTTTAGTGAAACTCGGTATTGCGTATTACACACGCTATCGAGGAAGGTCGCGATTGCGTGTAATGCAAGGCAAGTCAAGGATGCGTGTTGTGAAAGCTCCTTTTGGTGTAGCGTACAACACAAGACATTAATTAAAAAGAATATTTTTTATAAAATCTTGGGCTGTTACAAAACCTGCTCCATCACTAAGGATATAAAACAGAAACCTGAAAAAAATTTATACCTACAACTGAAATGATAAGATAGGTGTGAGCATCAAAATACTTAGTATGGATGCCAAAGATAACCACTGAATCCAAAAGTTTCCTATTCCCAAAACAAACAATTAACACAAGTTTGAAAAAAAGTTACAAAAGTGTGGTTTTCAAATTTTAAATAAAACAATATTATTTTCCAATTTTAAAATCCAACACACGATATCAATAATTTCCAAAACTAGATTCAATTTTATAACCAAATTCCAAAATTATGAAAATTGGGGTAGTTCTAAAAGGAACAAGATAAACAAGAAGGAAAAGAATATAGTTAAATAAAAGGTAAAAAAGTAATATGACCAAAAACCATGGGTGAATTTAATAATCCATAGACAACCCCAGTACGTACTCGGTTCGGAACCACCTACCAGTGTATGGTGAAGACCCTATGTCTATAACCAACTAGATGCTCTCACCACCTCACTAGTTGTAATGCCCTCCTTTCCTGTCGACAACTCCAGGAGGTTACCAACCCGTATAATTGGGACTAACATAAAACCATCACTCGATGATATAAAAGATTACCACAAACCCATTGTGGTAATTGTAATACTGTGTAAGTAGGATTCCCTCACTCGTGTGACTCGTCTCACCTCATGTGCCTACTCTATAAACGATCACCAATATACAATAACCCAAAAGGGATATCCCTTCTATAAAGGTGACCTATATTTGTATACATACATTTCATATCACACGAAGGTTCCAACCAGGCCTCAATAATATTAAACATTTAAACAGTTTTATAAAACATTTCGGTTTACCAATCATGCACTCACATTTTTCAAATCAAAACCCTTTCCTGGGTTAATACAAAACATCGCCTTTGAGTTGGAAGTTCCAAATAAGCCTTTATCTCGACGTAAATGAACCCGTTTTCCAAAATGACACACCAAAACCAATTCTACACATAAAAATCCAAAAGGGCCCTTAATTTCCTAATAGTTACCCCAACTCTTAAAAATTATCAAAGGGGCCTTTACCATTCCAAAATCACCCAAATCATGTTCAAAGGAAAACATGTCAAAACATGTGAAACACATTTAAAACCAAGATTTCCAAAAATAATTGAATAAACCCTTTATCATAAACCCATTTAATGCTTTCTTTTTAAGTCTCCCAAGAGATCCAACTATGTTTGAAAAAAAAATATTCATTTGAGAAATCAATATTTTGTAAGAATACCATTTTTCACGAGTCATATTTATTAGATGGAACATCCATGTGTGCACCTAGTGCACCCATAGATGTGAGAAAAGACAATTTCCCACCAAACACCCAAGAAAACACTCAATGAACCCTTTCAATGAAACACTATTTTCATAAAAAACATAACCAACCATACTTAGTATTTAAATGAAACAAAACCTTCCCCTTCATACCACAAATACCCTTCAAAATCCCATTAACATTTTTAACAAGATATAATATCACCAATATATACACAATAAATCATGCTCAAAACCAATCAAATACTATTACACTATAAATAAATCTAAACCATTCATAAAATCTCCCAATTTCAATTTACAAAAACTTTGGTGTTTAAAATAAACACCATAGGATCCAAAACCCAAGGCATAACACAAACATACATTTGAATACCTATTTTAAGTAATTTATAATGATAAGAAAAAACTATTAGCATCAAGACATGTTACATTAGAGGTGAAAAATTCATTATAAAATTAAATTAATGTGCCCAATTTCTCATAGTGAGTTTCAGAAAAGAATGAAGTGGAACACCTAACTCAGTCTTGTGCGAATAAAATAAAATTTCAAGAATATAGAGATATAATCCCCACGAACAATCTATATTCCCTATCCACAAGAAAAATGAACCACATGATCTAACCCTAATCCTTGGGCTCATCCAAGTGAAGAAATCCTAAAGAAAACCCTAGAAATAAAGAGGGGAAGGGAATGGGAGGATATTTAATGAAGGAAACTTGAAGAATCACCAACCATTATTGATAAATTGGCCAAAAATATCCCAAAATCGAAGAAAGAGACTCGGGAGGCACATCTAGTGAATACCAAACATGTATGGATTCATTTTGGTTGTTGAATTACCTAAATCAGGTTTTAAGCTAAATGTTATTGACCCCATAAATGGCTACACAGTTTTTCTGTACAATTTTGAAAACGATGGGTAAACCATGCGTGAGCTATTGGAAAGATTCTAAAACATGAAGGGTTAAGTTTCATGATTTGGGGAAACCATTCTTAAACTGTGCGATCCAAAAAATTGTCCAAAACCCCCCAAATTACACCCCAAACACTATGAAATTCCACCCAATGATCCTTGATCATTTAAAACACAATATTGAGACTCCAAGGGAATCAAAAACTCTCCAACATGCCACTTTATTCACAAAAAATTTACAATAACCACGAATTTTTCTATAATAGAATAGATACCAAAAATACACAAGGACTTTTATTGGACACCAAACCTAAATCTCAACCAAAAGATCCAACATTGATAAATAAATAAAATGAAGGAGTATGTGAAGTCGGGGTGTGATAATTTTCAATACCACAAACACTTTCTGCCCCCAACAAGTCACCGAGCCAAAATCTGGTCAATATTAGAGTACATGCATAAAAATAACCAAAGAAACTGAGATTCCTAGGATGACCTCACTCCCTACACATCAAACCCGACCGATTCAAGAAGAAAACATAGCCTAAGACTAAGGGAGAAAACGAGAGTGTTCTCCCAAAAGAAAAACTCAACTATATTGAAAACCACATAACCACAACACACCACCCTTGGGGGGACTCCACTTGAACATTTGACTATGATTTACCAAACTTATAGCATGAATAAAATAACTCTTCTCCAAAGACCCAGACCGAGAACCTTATATGGAGTAACTCGGCATACTAGGAACCTGAACGGGAAAACCCCAACAATATCTGACAACCTTCCATACAAGGGTGTTAAAAAACACAGATGATGTTAAAATACTTCACGTTGGCTAGAACTCAGAGCACTAGGGGAAACCTCGAGATGAACACAACCCAAAACCTCCAACAACCCCAAAAAAACTTATCACCAAACATGTACCTCCAAATCAAAAACCCATCCTAGACAAAACCAACACACACATTGAGAAGGATGAGAAATTAAAAAATCCATGGTTAATGAACTGAACTGTCCACATCATAAGAGAACAAGTCCATCACACCCTCATAGTAGAATGATGAACATACCCTCGCTAATAAATGAAAGAAATGGAACATTATATGTTTCCAATATAGAAAAACATGGACCGTAATGAGACCCATTACACCCTCAGTAACCCCTGATTGTGTGCGTGCTTCATCCCGAGACATGAGGTTGGGGCTGTGATTGGTGAAGCATCTTATTCCTCACAACCAGGCACTAGAATTCCCTGACCTACACTCCTTCCATGAACAGAACAACTTTCAGAACATTCCTTGGTGACCAGAACAACCACCATGATTACAAGACCATTAGAGGGATGTGAAAACATTTATCAGAATGCTTGAATTGGCCACATTTGTTTCAAGAAAAATAATAGTATGACGATATAGAAGTTGGCACTAACATACAAGATTTTTCAAAAAAAAGGATCCTCTATCACACCCCGCTCGCCAGGTATGGAACCCTAAAGAATTCATACCACCACCAACTACACGTCAAACATCAGTGACAAAGAAATCCTTGACCTACAATGGTGCATAACTATAACCTAAGATAATCCCAAGGTATTATAGACTTTAAGAAACACGAGAGTTCCCAAAAAACTAAAAACAAACTCTACCTCTTTAATCCACTTGCCTACATCTAACATACCTCTTCTATTCCAAAGTTCAAAAAACACCCAAGAAGAACCAGAAACATGGCATGAATCACTATCAACATTAGCAACCTTTATGAGTAAGAAAATACAAAAAAATATGAAGAACACTTCTGAAATTGGCATCAAGCCAAACTCAATCAAAATCTAAAACCCAAACCAAGGGAAACATGCTTACTAGACAAACATATACCAACACAAGCAAAAACCACTTTTCCAAAAATTAACATTTCATAAAAATTACAAAGCATCCTTCTCCAAATCCATTTTCTAAATAACAAAAACAATCTTTCCAAGAAAAACAATGTCCCAAAATCACTTTTCCATTCAAACCCATTTTGGAAAAATCAATCCGAACCTTAAATTCCCAAACCACATGCATGGAGTCCTATGAACCATCACATGTGTGTGCACTCAATTCCTATCACTTTATCCACGAACAAGTTCCCACATTCACTTTTTGTATACAACCCACACATGTGAACCTTCATAAAGAACACCAAGGGTAAAAATTTTATTTTCCTTTTTAAGTCCAAACATACATCAAATTATTTTCCAAACCAGAATAATCCCTTATTTAAAACCCATTTAACCCTTTTCTAAAAAAATTTGAGAGAAATCGTTGTCCATTTCAAAACCAATTTCAATTTAAAACAAATTCCATTTCTAAAATTCATTTTCATTTTCAACACATGCTCACAATAATTAAGGCCAAAACAAAGAAAAACCAGAAACAAAACACCGAAACAAAGAACTAGTTCTTATACCCAACCCGATGACACGGTGGTGGCCATGAACCATGTAAGTAATAACACTATGAGAACCTTGAACTGGGATCTTGAAATCCACATGGTCAACATCTCCATGTGATGTCAAAATATAAAATCATTCCACCTTCATTTTCATTGCTCATCCCAAAACAACCAAAGACTAGAACTCACTCTCAGACTACTCATGGTAACTCAGGTCTCATCACGAGTGGTGGTGAGAAAGAACCAACCCGTGAACTACCTCTTAAGCACTGATAACCCTAGTCTAAATCTACCAGACACCCTAAATAACCAGGACCTCCTCAGATAAAATTTGTTCATGAACCAACCCAGGTCGACCCTGAACCGATTACCAGAGCCGGTCGGCAACATGTCTCAAGGGGCATTTTTGATCCCCCTAGGATGGAAAACAGTTCCGTGAATCAAAATAAACCAAGAGGGAACAATTTATCCCCATAATAAATAGGATCAAAATATACAAAACTGAAAATTCAGAAGAGCTATCCACAACTGAATCTCAATAAACAACCACCAATCCAGTTACAAAGTACAATAGGAAAGAAACCAAATTTAAAATGGGACCTTGATACCATGATCTCCATGTGACTATATGGTCACCTACCACCTCAAGACCATCCCATCTACCTCACTAAGGAGTTGAACCAGGAACCTGAACAAAATATGGACCTACAACTGAAATGAAAAGATAGAGATGAGTACCAACATTCTCATTAGGGATGCTAAAGATAACCACCAAATAAAAAAGTGTATTTTCCAAAAAAAACCATTAACACAAGTTTTAAATATATTTACAAAATTATGGTTTTGACATTTTAAATAATACAACATTATTTTCCCTTTTTAAAATCCAATACACAATACCAATCATTTTCAATACCAGATGCCATTTTATAACCAAATTCCAAAACAATTAAAACCTGGGTGGTGCTAAAAAGAACTAGATAAACAAGAAGGCTGGGAATATAGAAAAATAGAAGGTAGACATGTAATATGATCAATAAACATGGGTGATCAAAAAAATCCATAGGCAACCCCAGGACTTACACAATTTGGAACCATCTATTGGTGTATGATGAAGCCCCTATGTCTATAACCATCTAGATTATCTCACAGCCTACGTAGTGGAAAAGATCTGCTGGCCTATCTACAACTGTAGGAAGTTATCAACCCAAGTAATAGGGGATAATAAGAAACTATCTGTTGATCATCTAAAAAAAACCCAGGAACCCATGTAGGTAATAGTAATACTAGGTAAGTAGGAGTCCCTCCCATGCATGACTCATCTCACCACACATTCCTACACCAATCATGGACACTAATATATGATAAACCCTAATGGATATCCATTATATAATGTTACCCCATATTTACATACATACATTTAATATCACACTAAGGTTCCAACTGGGCCTCCATACCATTAAAAATTTAAACCATTTTATTAAACCTTGTGGTTTTCCAATCCGGCACTCACATTTTACAAATCACAACCCTTTCTAAGTTCAATACGAAACTTCACCTATGGTTTGGAAGTGCCAAAAAAACCATTATCTCGATGTAACCAAACACCTTTTTCAAAACAACACACCACACTAATTATATATATGAAAATAAAAATTGGCCCTTAAGTTCCAAACATATTCCCCAACTCTTCACAATTTCCCAATTGGACTTTACTATTCCAAAGCCACACAAAGAACTTTTGAAGGCCATACATGCCAAAAATTGATGAAAACAATTTCAAACCAATATTTCAATAAATAATTGAAGAAAACATTTATCAAAAACACATTTAAAACATTATTTATTAGTCTTCCAAATGAACCAACATTTTGTGAAATGTAAGACTCATTTGAGAAATCAATATTTTGTAATAATACCATTTTCATGTGTCATCTTCATTCGAGAGAACATCCGTGTGTGCACCTAGTTCACCCATAGATGTTCCAACATCCAATGTAACACCCAAAACCAAAGAAAATACTCAAATAAACCATTTAATAAAACACCACTTTCATAAAAACCATAACCAACCATCCTTTGTATTTAAATAACATGAAACAATTCGCTTGAGACCATAAAACCCCTTCTAAAACACTGTAACATTTTTAACTAGATATAATATCACCAAACCATACACAAAAAACCATGTTCACACCCAATAAAATACCATTACACTATAAAAAACGCTAAAGCTTTCATAAAAACCACCAATTTCAATTTACAAAACTAAGGAATTTTAAATAAAAATCCTATGTGCCAAAACCCTGGGCATAACTAAAACATACAATTGAAAACATATTTTTAGTAATTTATAACATAAAAGAAATTACAATTAGAATAAATCGATAGTTATATTATAGGTGAAAAAGGAATTTTAAAATTAAATTAAAGTGAACAAGTTCCCATTGAGTGTCCAAAAAAGGAATGAAGTGAAAATTCCTACCACAGCCTTGTGATAAGGGAATAAAACATCAAGAAGAGCGAGATATAAGCCCCACAAACAATAGAAAAACCCTAACCACAAGGAAAATGAACAAAATGAGCCAACCCTAACCCTAGGGTTAAACTAAGGGAGGAATCCCAAAAGAAAACCCTAAAAACAAAAAGTGGAAGGGAAAGAGAGGATATCTAACAAAGGAAACAAGAATAATCACCAACCATTATTGATAAATCTCCCCAAAATCACCTCAAATCAATGAAGAAAGAAGGGGGAGGCACCTATGGTCGATACCTAATAGGTAAGGCTTAATTTTGGAGGTGGAATCACACAAATTGGGTTTTTAGGATAAATTTTATTAAGCCCATAAGTGGATATATAGTTATAAAAACCATGAGAAAACTGTGCAAGAGATATAGGAATGATTATGGAAACATGCAGGGTAAAGTTGCACAGTTTGGGGAAACCATTCTCAAACCGTTAAACACCAAAAATTGGAAAAAAAACCCCCAAATTACACCCCAAACATTAGGGAAGCCCACCCAATGATCCTTGAGAATTTTAAACATAATGTATAGACACTGAGGGCATAAATAACTCTCTAACATTCCACTTACTTCCCAAAAATATCACAATAACCAAGAATAGGTATATAAAGGAAAAATACCATAAAAACACAAGGTCTTTTATTGTACACCCAACCCAAATTTCATCCTAATGAACCAAAATTGAGAAATAAATAAAATAAAGGAGTATCTGAGGTCGAGGTCTGAAAATTCTCCCCACCACAGACACTTTTTGCTAATAGAAAGTCACCAAGCCAAAATTTGGTCAAGATTCGAGTCCATGACCAACCAAAACCAAAGAAAATGAGAATCTTGGGATGGAATCACTCTCTATAGTTCACACCCGATTGATTCAAGAAGAAACTGAAGTCGGAGACTAAGGTGAAACATGATAGGGTTCTCCACATCATAAAAACTCAACTAGATTGAGACCCTCATAACCCCAACACACCACCCTTGGGGGGGGGGGGCACAAAAACATCCAACTAAGATTTACTGAACTTCTTGTAAAATAAACAACTCTTCCCTAATGACCTAAACCTACACTTTTATGGAGAAACCCGGCATACCTGGGGCCTGATTGGGAAAACCCCAACTGGTGTCGAAAAAACTTCCATAAAAGGGTGATCAACAACCCCGGTGGTTTAAAATTATTCCATGCTAGCCAGAACTCAAGGAACTAGGGGAAACCTGAAGAAGAAATCAACCCAAAACCTCCACCAAGTCAAGCACTCTTATCACCAAAAAGAACCTCCATAGTCAAAACCCGTCCCAGACCAAACCAAACACACCCTGAGAAAGACGCGAACTTCCAAAAGATGCAATCAATGAAATGAACTATTCCAATCATAATAGAAAAATTCCATCACAACCTCACACTATAACGATGAACACACCCCCACTAGGAAATGAAATCAAGGGAACTTTAGTTGTATCCAATACAGAAAAACATGGATCGTGCCAAGATCCCTCACATCCCCAGAAACCCTTGGTTGTGTGCGAGCTTCACCCCAAGACCTGAGGATGGGGATCTGATGGACAAAGAATCTTTTGCCTGACAGGCAGGCCGCAGTATCCCCCGACCAAAACTCTCTTCATGAACAGAAATACTTTCACAAATTTCCTCGGTGACCCGAATAATCACTAGGATTAAAAGTCCTCATAGGGATACAAAATAAATCCTTAGAATGCATGAACCAGCCAAATTAGTGGCATGAAAAATAATAATCCAATAATATAGAAGCTTGCACTAACATAAAATATTTAAAAAATGGTTCCTCTGGCACACCCTGCTCGCGAGGTAGGGAACCCTCAAGAAAGATTACCACCACCATCTACACCTCAAACATTATTAAAAAAGAAACAATCAACCTCTACTAGTCTATTACTATATCCTCATACAAATCCAAGACAACACATACTTTAACAAACTCAGGAGTTCCCAACTAGATGAAAACACACCCTACCTCTTTAATCCACTTACATGCCTCTAACAGACCTCTACCTCTCCAAAAGTCTAACAAAACCCCAGAAGAATAAGTAACTGGTCTTAACTCACTATCATCATTGGAAACCTTTCCAGGTAGCACACTCCAAACAATATGAAAAACACGTTAGAAATTAATATCAAGACATAATAAGTCATAAGTTACTTCCCAAATCATGGGCAACAGGCTTATAAGCCAAACGTATACAAACACAAGAAAAATCCACTTTTCAAAAAACTTTAATTTATTTAAAATTACAAATCCCCATTCTCTAAATTCATCTTTAAAATACCAAAAACCCACTTTCCAAAAAAAAACCCAGTCCCAAAATCACTTTTCCATTCAAAACCATTTTGGAAAAATCAATCCATGCCTTAAATTCCAAGACCACACCTATGGAGTCTTATGAACTGTAACTTTTTTTCCACCCAATTACTCTCACATAATCCATGAGAATGTGCCAGCATGCACTTTACCTATATGCCCCACACATGTGACCCTTCATAAATAACACCAAGGGTAGAATATTTGGATTCTTTTTCATGTCCAAACATACATAAAATTGTTTTACAAAGAAAAATACTCCCTTTTTAAATAATATTTCAAAAATTTACAAAACAATTTGGGAGAAAACATTTTCCATTTCAAAACCACTTTCCCTTTAAAACCATTTCCATTTCAAAAATTCATTTTCATTTTCAAAACACACTCACAATAACAAAGGCCAAAACAAAGAACAACTAGCAACGAACTACCAGAATGATGAACTACTGCATATACCTGACACAGGGACACAGTGGTGGTCATGCCCCAAGTATGGTGTAACCCTAAGATGACCTTGAACAGAGCACTTGGACTGCACATGGTCCACTACTCCATTTGAGGTCACAATATGACATCACCCTGCCTCTATTTTCATTCCTCGTCATTAAATAACCCAAGATAAGGACTCAATGCTAGACTAGAAATGGTAACTCACCTCTCATCACAAGTGGTGGTGATCAAGATATGACCCATGAACTACCACCTATGCCTAAAAATCCTAGTCTACATCTACCATTCACCCCAAATAACAAGAATCTCCTCTGATACATTTTTTTTTCACAAAACAACTTAGGTCGACCCAGAAAAGATCACTTGTGTCAGTCCACAACAAATCCTGATTGACATTCCCGTTCCCCTTGATATGTAAATTAGGGTCGTGAATCAAAATAAAATAAGAAAGAATGATTTATCCCAATAATAAATAGGATCAAAATATATAAAATTTAAAATGCAGCAGAACTAACCACAACTGAATATCAATAAACAACAACCAATTCCGATAGGAAGTACAATATAAAAGAAACCAAACTGAAAATTGGACCCTAATATCATGATCTATATGTGTCCACATGGTCACCTCCCACCTCAAGAACAACCATTCACCATCACTGAAGAGCTGAACCAAGAACCTTAACAAAACTTGTGCCTATAACTGAAATGAAAAGAAATGCATGATCACTGAAATTCCTAGTAGGGATTCCAATGATATCCCCAAAATCCAAAAGTTTCCTTTCCCAAAAAAACCATTAACACACAATTGAAATAAAGTTAAGAAATTTTGGTTTTCACATTTTAAAAAAAACAAAATTATTTTCCAATTTTAAAATCCAAATCATGATACTAATCATTTCCCAAAACCAGATGTCATTTTATCACCATATTTCAAAACAATGAAAACTATGGTAGATCTAAAAAGAAACAGTTAAATAAGAAGGAAAAGAAAATATTACAATAGAAGGTAAAAAAGTAATATAATAAATAAACATGGGTGATCCTAAACATCCATAGAAAACCCTAATATGTACATGATTTAGTACCACTTATCAGCATATGGTGAAGCCCCTATGTCTATAATCAACTGGATTCTCTCATAGCCTCACACATGGAAAAGCCCTCCTGGCCTATCATAACTCAAAGAAGGTACCAAACTGTCTAATTAGGGTTAATAAGAAACTATCACATGACCATATAAAATATTCACAAGAACCCATGGTGGTAATAGTAATACTATATAAGTAGGAGGCCCTCACAGGATGGACTCATCTCACTGTACATGCCTACCCCAAACATGGACACCAATATACAATATCCAATAAGGGATATCCCTTCTATTAAGGTGCCTAATATTTACATACACACATTTCATATCAAAAGTTGGTGCCAACTAGGCCTCAAAACCATTAAACATTTAAAACATTTAATAAAACATTATGGTTTTCCAATAGGGAACTCACATTTTCAAAATCACAACAATTTCCAAGTTCAATAAAAAACATCACCATAGAATTTGGAAGTATCAAATGGTCCATTAGCTCAATGTAACAAATCACCATTTACAAAACAACACACTGACACCTCTTATACATATGAAAATACAAATGGTCCCTTATGATCCAAACACATACCCCAACTCTTTACAATTTACCAAAGGGCCTTTACCATCCAAACTCACACAGAGCATGTTCCAAGGCCAAATGGGAAAAAAATTGAGGAACAGATTTAGAACCAAGATTTCCCAAAACACTTAATGCCAACCATTATCAAAAATATATTTAAAACCTTCTTTAGAAGTCTCCCAAGGGAACCAACATTGTTTTAAACCCAAGAGTCATTTGAGAAATCAATATTTTGTAAGAATACCATTTTCATGGGACATCTTCATTTGATGGCACATCCATGTCTCAACCTAGTACAACCACATATTTTCCAACATCTTATGGCACACCAAAAACCAAATAAAACACTCAAAGAAACCTTTTTATGAATAATTATTTTCTTAAAAACCATAACCAACCATCATTAATATTTAAATGAAATGAAACAATTACCTTGAGACCATAAAAACCCTTCTAAAACAATTTAACATTTTTTAACAAGATATTATATCAAAAAACCATATAAACTAAACCATGTTCATAACCAATTAAGTAAGTTTACACTATAAAAATTCAAGACCATTCATAAAACCCCATAAATTAAATTTACAAAAACTAAGGCATTTAAAATAAACACCCTAGGTGCCAAAATCCTAGGAAAAACAAAAACATACATTTCAAAAACAACTTAGAGTAATTTATAACAATAAGATGTCTACATTAGCATCAATACATAGTTATATTAGAGGTGAAAAAGAAATTTTAAAATTAATTAAAAGTAAACAAGTGCTCAAGGAGTGTTCTAGAAAGGATAGAAGTTAAAATGCCTAAATTAGATTTATGGTGCTGAAATAAAACTTCAAGTAGTGGGATATATAATCCCCAAGAACAATCAACATACCCTAGAAATTCCTAAAAAAAACCACATTTTCAACCCTAACCCTAGGGTTCGGCCATGAGAGGAGACCCCAATAAAAACCCTATAAAAAAAGAGGGTAAAGGAAATAGAGGAGATTTAATGAAGGAAACGTGAAGAATCGCTAACCATTCTTGAGAAATATCTGCCAAATCAACCTAAATCTAATTTGGAATTAGTGGGAGGCACCTAAGTTCAATACCCAACTGGTATGGATTCATTTTGGTGGTGGAATCCCCTAATTTGGGTTTTAATCATAAAAGTTATTAATCTTGTAAGTGGATGTATAGTTTTACTGCATGATTTGGAAAACCATTCGTAAATCGTGCGAGAGCTGCTAGAAGGATTCTGGAAACTGGTAGGGTTATGTTTCATGGTTTGGGGAAACTATTATCACACTCTAATACACCAAAAAATTGGCAAAAACCCACAAATTACACCCCATACACAAGGCAAGTCCACAAAATTATCCGCGAACATTTTAAACACAATATAGAGACACTCAGGGAATCAAAAACTCTCCAACATGGCAATTGATTCCCACAAAAATCACAATAACCATGAATAGTTATATAAGAGAAAAAATACCAAAAAAAACACAAGGATTTTTATTAGAAACCTAACTTCAATCTCAACCAAAAGATCCAACATTGAGAAGTAAATAAAATGAAGGAGTATTCGAGGTCGGCGTGTCACACCTACCCTTATTATTTAGGTATGTTTTTTATAGAATGTGTTATGATATCTCACCATTTAAGGTGATGTTTTTTTTAAATGTTTTAATTTTAAAATGGAATGATTTTGTTGAATAAATAATGTGAAAATTCCATGAGGGTTAAAAAACAGTTGATTGATTTTGTCAATCATCGATGACCTGGGCCTTGACTCTAAATCTGATACATGACCACCTCCAAGAGGATTCTTGATATTACATGAGATAAAAAAACTATTTTTCCATGTGATAACCCTTGATATTTTATTATCCATGGTCGATAGACCATTATCTGTGGATTAGAGGTTGGGTGAGCTAATAAAGTGGGAGTGAACTTATCATCTAATATGGGATGTGAGCCATCCCTTTGACCATTACCTATATGGAAAATATCATATAACCAGAAAGGATGTTCTACACGGTTGATGATTTTATGGAGTGTGATTTGATCCAAGAATCAGGTGTTGTGGTGTGAATTTTATTGATACTTAGAATCCTTGTAAGTGTTCATATTCTATGTTGTGGCCTAGGGGACCCAGTGTGTTTCCTAATGATAGACTGACACATAGTTGGTATGGATTAATGGTTATTTTAGGTGTTACCCTATAACCCAAAATGGCGTGTAAGACACATGGGGATGTGATGGTAGGGACATTCATGGATTTTCAACCAGCCTTTTTTCATTTATTTAATATATTTATACATGTTTATAGGGGATGGACTAGGATACCTCTGAATATTCCCTTGGGCCTCACACAAATTTGATTTCTCAGGATTCCTAGGAATCACTTAATGAGATAGATGAGACCACGGGATTTCTAATGTTTTTGGGATTCAGAATCATGTTATACTATAATTTTCATTATTGTAGGGGTTCCTTCTATACAATGGAAAATTTGTGAATTCTCAAGTAATGGGATTTGATTGGCGATTCCAGTAGGCCATTAGAAAATTCCACAATGCCTATGATTATAGTGGATGTACAAGGTGATGATGGGGAATATATCATTGAAAATAGATATTGGACATCCCAATTTTGATTATTTTATCCCCTCTATTGATGCCTAGGATACCTCCTAGGATCGGGTGGATACAACATTGATGGTCTGTCTAAGGATTCATGAGTTATTGGATGACTGATACGTTGGCCATAAAACATAGGGAGGGAATTCATTTTTATTTCTAGGGTTTCCTAAGAATAATTTATTACTAGATTCATAGTATTTCTTTTGGCCAATCCCTATTAGAAATTAGATGTTAACCTAACATCAAGAATTCATAGGTACTACCATGAGGTTCATCTTGAGGGATGAGGATTCCTGGTGATGGTAAATGATTCATTAATCATTTTTGGAAGTGAAAAAATGGTAACTCTAGTAGATAAAAAAACATTCCACTGAGGTGATGCTCATGCTCTGAGACAATCCACTATTGGTCGAGACATGTGTTGTAATGCCCCGACCCTAGTTACCCAGAGTAGGTGCATTATTACATAAAATTGGAACGATCACAATAGATCAATTCTCAAAAGACCGATTAGTTTAGTAGCCTTGAAAGTACTAGATACATACATAAGTTTTTAATTATATTATGAACTGAAAAACAACAATAGTGTGCCCCCTTTGAACACACTCATATCCCTTAGACTATACCTATAAGTCAATCATAATATATTTTTTTCACATCCAAGGAAAAATAAAACATAGAAAGAGGTGAGATCACATGCTTAGTAAGGATAACAATATAGCAGAACCTTTCATAAATAAGCACAAACATTTAAGGCAATGTATAAGATTAAAACACAGGCCCTCTAAACATAAATTTCAGAGTAATATGGAAAATATAAATCAAATGATTCCATTTACTTATTCACAATGATATTATACTAGTCAAATAATCACATGTAATATCAATAGCTAATTTCGTAATGATGGAATGCAAAATGTCGGACATCATGAACACATAGTCAAAGCCTCATGGTAAGACTACAAATAAGATTTTTTCAAGGCCTTGTTCCAAGACACTAATTTCTCTCATGAGACCTACCGATTCCTAAATGATATATAAAGGGCTCCACCCATTTCTAACTAAGTCCAATCCATTCCTCATATGAAAAGGCTGAAACATAATCTAAACATTTGTATTAAAACAAGCATAAGAAATGTTAATATTTTAACCAAAAACTGTGAATGGTATAAAAACATCATATCCACAGTAAAACAAAACTCATTCAACATAATATGGAATATTTTATTATAATAAATCAACCTCAATCAATAATAATGAAGGATATTTACATAGATGAAAATAATCAGTAAAACTATTTGAGGGAATAATCCACTTTTTATTGAAAACATTTAAAAGTCTCACAATTTATCAAGAAGCGGTTAAAAATAGATTTTTGAATCAAAGTGTCCCATACCACTTTTAAAAACTTAAAAGGAATTTTAATTTTAAAACATTAATGTCCATATAAATAAATCCTTAAAACCATTTTTAATAAATTTACATTAATAAGAAAGGTTTAGAAGAATAAATCTTCAAAACATTTAAAATAATATTTTAGTTAGAGATCCTAACAAAATGAGAGATGCTTGAATAAAAATAAATGAGGCAATAAAAACTTTATAATATCATGTGAATAAATAAATTCATGATATAATATGTACAAGTACAGTATATACACCATAAAAAAGTGAATTGGCACATAACAACAAAGAAGTCTCAATTGAATGTAAATTGAGATGAAATCTCTTATAAAGACTGTATCATTAGTGTTGGTATCACCTGTTTTGATAATCCCAAATCATGCTTAAACATTTATTATGATGTATTAAACCTTTGCATTAATCTTATTATTCTATGCTTAAATGTATTTTATTCTAAACAGTTCATATTCTTACTCTCATAACCTTACTGTAACAGCTTACAGTAGTATTTACATAAGTTTGGTATTGTTAGCCAACAGTCAGAGTTTTATTTTCAAAGTCACAGTTACAGTTAACTGTCACCTTAAGTTACTGTTGCACTAAGTTCACAGTTACAAGGTTACAGTCGAAGACTAATACAAGCTTACAGTTACGAGTCTACTGCTATCTATTGTTAAAGCTCACAGACGAAGGTTACAGTTACAAGACTTCTGCTCAAAGTTTTCTCTGCTCAAGTTCACAGTCGAACAAGCCTACAGTCATAAGTCTACAGTCAAGGTTACAGTTAGACAGCTTCTGTCTACTAAGTCTACAGATGATCGAAGTCTACAGTTGACAAAGGTTACAGCTCTACAAATTTGATGTTACAAGTCTACAGATAGAAAGGCTACAGTTACATGGAGTAAAAGCTACCATTGCAAGCCTACAGACAGCAAGCCCTTTTGTTGAAGTCAGCAGTCAGAAGGAAGTCCACAGTTGGGAGTTCACAGAAGGAAGTCCACAGTTGGAAGACCACAGTTGAAGTCCACAGTGACATACTTTCTCGACCAGTTTATTATTATTATATTTCTACTTTTTCTTTACCAATTTGATTAATACTAATCTAACGGTCATGTCTATCAAGATGAATACATCTAACATTATTTATTGATATTTGCAGACATATCAAGAAATAATACAATGTACGAGGAAGATCGCACGTGCAACTCCAGACTATCTATCTTGTCGGCCTCGGGTGAACAAAAAGGGAATATATGGAGGAGTATAAAAAGAAGAGAGAAGCATTCAAGAAGATACATATGAATGGAACAGTTACACTGAGTCTAACATCTACAACTGAGAAGGAGATACGCATATACACAAAAAGAGGAAGAACTCTCGAGCATTCATTCTGAAGAACAAAAGAGTCTTAGTGAACCGACTGAAAGAAGCATCTCCTAAAAGCCATGATGTGAAGCACTCAAACTCAAAGAAGCTGATCACTTGAACATCTGGAAGTCTGAAAATCCCGACACTCTGTTTTAGTGTCAACTTACAGAAAAAGGACCAAAGCTTCAAGTCACTCATTCCTACGAGTTGATCTGCCAACACTATAGAGCACTCTAAACCTTCTTCATTCTATCTATTGCTCTACTGTGTTTTAGTTTTCTACATTTTGAGCAGTGTGTGATATCTGCTATATTAAACACACACACTGACTCCTGTACTTTCACTGGAGGATCTGTAAATCCTCAGCAAATCTTTCTGCACTCCATTTCCCACTGTGGATAGTGGTAGAGGTCTTGTGACCTGGACAGCTTGCTGCTGTTGTTTGTTTTCCCACGAAGAACTGTGGTAGAGGTCTTGTGACCTGAACAGTGTGTTCACTGTTGTTAACCCCGATCCAGGGTGTGGATCATTCTTATATAAAATTTTGAGAGGACTAAGTCTCGGCTTGAGACTGAACCTCTTGGTTAATTCTGTGTGTTTATAGTTATACTCTATATCCATACTATACATATTTACTTCATTTTCCGCTGCTATTACTTTGAAATATAATCTATCTTCAAAGCTACTTTGATAATTAAATTAGCAAGTGTTTATATTTGTTATAAATCAGTAAGTTAGTTTCAAAAGTTAATTTAATCATAAGATTAAGTTAACTGAGAATTAATCAATCTTTGAGAAACTAATTGAACCTTTATAATCTATATAAATTCACTACAGTTTAATTTGTTTTTGAAATTGGGGATTTTAACAGAAATTGTTTTTAACAGAAATTTTAATTGGAACTCAATTCACCCCCCCCCCCTCTTGAGTGTCCACTCCGACCAACATTTGGTACCAAAGGTTGTGTTTAGCTCTGTTATACTTGCTCAAAGTTTTATTTTAACTCTCTGTTTTTAAACTGTGATTGTAGTTTTATCTAAAAGATCTTAAATTTCTGTTAGTTCTAAATTTTATCTCTTTAAAACATTTTCTAAAATTTCCTTATGGATAATAGACTATAAGGTGCTGCTACTAACAGGCCACCCTTCTTTAATGGTGTGAATTATGCCCAATGGAAGCTCAAAATGAAAATTCATTTGGAAAGTATGGGTTTTGATATTTGGACTGCTATAGAGTCTCAATACAAGATTCCAGAAACTGAAAGAATAACTTGGGATGAACCTACTAAAGTAGCTTACAATAATAATTGTAAGGCTGTGAATGCTCTCTACTGTGCTCTAGGAGATGAGGAATTCAATAGAATTTCTGCATGTAAAACTGCTTTTGAAATCTGGGACACCTTAGCTGTTTCTCATGAAGGAACAACTAATGTCAAGGAAATGCGGTTAAACACTTATACTATCAAATATGATAACATTAAGATGAAAGCTGATGAACCTATTTCTGATATGTATCTCAGGTTTAATGAGATAGTCAACACAATGAGCTCACTCGGGAAGATTGTTCCAGAAAAGGAGCAAATCATGAGATTATTGAGATGTCTGCCTGACAGATGGAGAGGCACATCCGTTTCAATTAGAGAATCCTGTGACATTGGAACTTTGCCTGTCAAGGAGTTAATTGGTAAGCTGATGATGTACGAAGAAGAGCTAAAGGTGAATAAAGAGGAAGATGAGGAACCAAAACGAAAATCTGTAGCTTTTAAGTCTACTGCATCAAAGAGAAAAGACAAGGAGAAAGTACATATACCAACTGAAAGCTCATCTAGTGAAGACTTAGATTCTGACAGTGATGCCGAGATGGCACAAATAGCAAGGAGATTCAAGAAGTTCTATAGGAAGAAGAAGTTCTTCAGAAAACCAAACTACAAGGGTAAGTATGATAGACAAGGTATGTGGAAGAAAGATTGGAAGAAAACTGATAAAGAAGAAGATATAGTTTGCTATGATTGTAAAAGGAAAGGACACATCAAAGCTGACTGTCCTAAGTTAAAATTCAAGAACAAATATGAGTACAAGGACAAGAATTATAAGAAAGCTATGAAGGCCACCTGGAGTGCTTCAGAAGAAAGCACAAGTGAATCAGAGTCCAGTGATTCTGAAAGAAATCGTGCTAATATGTGTTTCATGACAAACACATCTGAGGTAACCTTAGACACTCCCACTCTAAACTCTTATTATTCTGAAGGTGAAGCAGAATCTGGTTCTGATTCTGAAAATATGTCTAAATATGAATTGACTGAATACTGTAATATGCTAGAAGAAACGTGTAATGAACTAAAGGATAAATATAAGTCTTTAAAGAAACAGCATGCTCTTACTGCAAGTGTCAAGTCTGCACTTGATGTAGAAAAAGAGAAAAATGTTCAATTATTAAAGGAGAATACAGAACTGAAACTATCTAATGAACAACTTAGAAAGGACTTAGAAACATTCAAAAATGGAAAAGATACTCTAACCCAACTGCTAGGAAAGCAAGTTGCACCTAAGTATGCTACTAGATTGGGATACCAACCTGGACAAAGACAGTTTACTAAAACCCGATTTATTTCCAAGTCTGAAAAAAATCCTGCTAGTTCCAATTTTGGAAATTCGTATGCCTCAACTGGTTATTTAAATAGTTGTCGATCAAGTAAAGTATATCTCTCTAAATCTGTTGCATCTATTAATTGTATGGGACCCATAAAACAAATCTGGGTACCTAAATCCTTGATTGCTAACATATCTGGACCCAAGAAAATCTGGGTACCAAAGTCATTTCTTGTCTAATCTGTTTTGTAGGAAATCTGTTTGAAAAGCAATTACAAGAAGGTATGGTACTTAGACAGTGGATGTTCAAGACACATGTCTGGGGACTATTCGTGCTTCAAAAGCTTAATAAAGGTTGATGGAGGATATGTCACTTTTGGTGATAACTCAAAAGGAAAAATCATCGGCCTAGGCCAGATTGGTAACTCTGACTCAGTATTAATTTCCAAAGTTTTATTTGTTGATGGACTTAAGTACAACCTACTTAGCATTTCTCAATTGTGTGATGATGGCTTTAATATCAAGTTTGAAAACAATTCTTGTGATGTTTATAATTCCAAAAATGCTTTAATATTTTCTGCCTTAAGAAATGAAAATGTTTATGCTGTTGACTTAAACACTTTAGCTAAACATAATGTTACTTGCTTAAATGCTTTTCATAAAGAGTCTTGGCTGTGGCATAGGAGATTAGGACACTGCAACATTCACTCACTTAGAAAACTCTCTAAGAAACACCTAGTTAGAGACTTACCTAAGCTTGAATTCCCAAATGACAAAGTGTGTAATCCCTGTCAAAAGGGAAAACAACACAAAGTTTCTTTTAAACCAAAGAAAGAAGTTTCAACTTCTCAACCACTTGAACTGGTTCACATGGATTTGTTTGGACCATCAAGAATTTCAAGTCTAAAAGGGAAGCACTATGTCTATGTTCTTGTAGATGACTTTTCTAGATATACTTGGGTATATTTTCTAGCTCACAAAAGTGAAGCCTGCTCTTCCTTTGTTAAATACTCTAAGTCTGTAGAAAATCTTAGTGGACTTAAGATTAAGACCTTGAGGAGTGATCATGGCCGTGAGTTTGAGAATCGAGAATTTGAATCTTATTGCTCACTCAATGGCTATTCTCATAATTTTTCTGCTCCTAAGACACCCCAACAGAATGGTGTAGTGGAAAGAAGAAACAGAACCCTGCAAGAAATTGCAAGAACTATGCTTAATGAATATGACCTGCCTGTTCACTTTTGGGCTGAAGCTGTAAATACAGCCTGCTATGTTATTAATAGAGTCTTGATCAGACCAGTTCTTAAGAAAACCCCTTATTAATTATGGAACAATAGGAAACCTAAGGTTAATTACTTTAGAGTTTTTGGTTGCAAAGTCTTTATTCTGAATACTAAAGATAATCTTGATAAATTTGCTCCAAAAAGTGATGAAGGAATTTTCCTAGGTTACTCTATGTCTAGTAAAGCCTATAGAGTGTTCAATAAGAAAACCAAATGTGTGGAAGAATCTGTTCACATAAAGTTTGATGAGACTGATCCACATGAGTCTAAAACTTCTCTTGAAGATGCTGAAGAAGACTTATCTGTTCTGGACCTAAATGACAAATCTAAAGAACCTGTAATAAAAACATCCAGTTCTGGACTTTTTCCAGAATCTTCCTCTGTGGAACCCGAACCTATAGATGAACCTGAAATCTCTAGTCCAACCTTTACCAAATCAACTAGGATTCTAAAGAATCATCCTTTAGATGTTGTTGTTGGTAATCTTGATAGAGGAACACAAACTAGAGCTTCTCTAAGAAATCAGGTTGAACATCAAGCTTTTCTTTCACAGCTTGAACCCAAAAATGTCAATGATGCTATCAGTGATGAATTCTGGGTAATGGCTATGCAAGAAGAACTAAATCAGTTTGAAAGAAACAAAGTTTGGGAATTATTGGAAAGACCTAAAGACACTCTTACCATAGGCACTAAATGGGTGTTTAGAAACAAAGTTGATGAGTTTGGTAATATAATCAGAAACAAAGCTAGGCTAGTTGCACAAGGGTATAGTCAGGAAGAAGGAATAGACTATGAGGAGACCTTTGCACCCGTGGCTAGACTAGAGGCCATTAGGATATTACTTGCTTATGCTGCTCATCTGAATTTCAAACTATATCAAATGGATGTTAAAAGTGCTTTTCTAAATGGATATATAATTGAGGATGTATTTGTGGAACAACCTCCTTGTTTTACAAATCCCCATTTTTCTAATCATGTTTTTAAACTATCTAAAGCTTTATATGGTTTAAAGCAAGCTCCAAGAGCTTGGTATGATAGGCTCAACTCTTTTCTTATTTCAAAAGGATTTACTAAAGGGATAGCTGATCCTACTCTTTTTATTAAATGGATTTCTAAAGATGTATTAATAGTTCAAATTTATGTGGATGATATTATTTTTGGATCTTCAAAAAATTCTTTATGTGTTGATTTTTCAAAAATAATGCAAAATGAGTTTGAAATGAGTTTAATGGGAGAACTCAAATTTTTCCTTGGATTTCAGATCTTTCAAAATAAAAATGGTATTATTTTAAACCAAAGTAAATATATTAAAGATCTTCTAAAACGTTTTTCTTTGGATGGCACCAAAGGCAGTGACACACCTATGAGCACCACTTGCAAGTTGGACAGTGATGAAACTGGTGAACCAGTGGATCAAACCAATTACAGAGGTATGATAGGTAGTCTACTGTACCTTACTGCCAGTAGACCTGACATCATGTTCAGTGTATGCATGTGTGCTCGATTTCAAGCCAATCCAAAAGAGTCTCATTTGACTGCTGTTAAAAGGATTTTCAAATATCTAAAACATACTCCCAATTTGGGATTATTTTATCCAAAAGGACAATCATTTGATTTATTAAGTTATTCTGATGCTGATTTTGCTGGCTGCAAGTTAGATAGAAAGAGCACCTCTGGAACATGTCACATTTTAGGCAAGTCACTAGTATCTTGGTGTAGTAAGAAGCAGAATTCTGTTGCATTGTCTACTGCCGAAGCTGAGTATATAGCTGCTGGTAGCTGTTGTGCACAAATCTTGTGGATGAAACACACTTTACTAGACTATGGATATCAATTCAAACATGTCTCTATAAGGTGTGACAATACAAGTGCTATTAACATTTCAAAAAATCCAGTATCTCATGCTAGGACAAAACATATTGATGTGAGACATCACTTTCTGAGGGATCATTATCAAAAAGGTGATATCACTCTTGAGTTCATTGGCACTGAACATCAGTTAGCTGATATTTTTACAAAGCCTTTGAATTCTGAGAGATTAAGTTACATCAAACATGAGTTAGGTATGATTAACTATAGCACAGTTGAAACCTCAAAGTTGAAACCTCACAGTTGAAACCTCACAGTTGAAACCTCACAGTTGAAACCTCACAGTTGAAACCTCACAGTTGAAACCTCACAGTTGAAACCTCACAGTTGAAACCTCACAGTTGAAACCTCACAGTTGAAACCTCACTGTTACATCTCTCTGTTGGCTGTTTCGCTGTTTAATCTTATTTTATTTTTGCGGGAATTCGAACCGTTTCTTTTCTTTATTCTCTTATTTCTAAATCCCTAAATGATAAAATTGAGAACATCGAACATATCTCAATCCACTCATCTCGACCCTTGCTCTCTCAAGTCCTAAACCCTAAACCTTCAACCGAACCTCGAAACCTCATTCAGTTCCAATGGCCAAAACAAAGCGACCCCCAACTGTCAACGAAGATGCACCAATGCCGAAGAGGACTCAAGTCGAATCCAGTGGCACCGGGAACGCCTCGATAAGACCTGTTAATCCACATCTGACTAAGAGAGAAATAGTTGCTGAGAAGGAGCTAAGTGAAGAGTGGATTTTATCGAGCAGATCATTAGTGCTGGCAGTGCTTAATGATCAAGGATGGACCGAATGCTTCGCAAACAATAATGGACCATACTACCCGAAGCTGGTGAAGGAGTTCTATGAATATCTACAGTTCGAGGAAGAGGATGATCTGCATAGACTGGTATCCAGAGTAAACGACAATGAAGTCAGTTTTTCATCCGTTGAATGGGCTGCATGTTTAAGAGTTCCTCATGAGGGTATTTACAACTACTATTCTGGAGCGGCTCCTCCAAACAGTAGAATCTTTGATCATGAGACGGCTCTGGAAGAATTGACAGGCAATGGCACTATAAGGAAGATTGTTGCTACTGAAATGAATGGAGAGGACAGGCTTCTGTTTAAATTTATCCAGCATGTACTGAGTCCTAGAAGATGAGATTTTGCAACTCTGAAGCATCAGGATATTTACTTGATGTACTTATTAAAACATGGAAGGAAGGTCAACCTTTGTAGGTTGCTGATGGCTCAGATGGAGGACATGATAAAGGCAAGCTCAAAATCATGTGCCTTGTTTCATGCTAAACTCATTTCGGTTATGTTGAAAGTGAAAGGTGCAGCTGGAAGTCAGGAAGAGTTGATAGTGGCAAAGAACAGTGTATGTATCTCGAAAGTAATCTGCAAATTCATGAAGATCAGTTGGAATCCCTGGAAGAAATCATGGGTGAATGATGAGGAGAGAATCTATGAGATTTTTAGCCCTTCTACTCATCCCTCTAGACCGAGAGATAGGAGAGATCCAGGCTTAAAGCCTGATGAGCCTGAACCTGTATACTCAGATGATGAACAGACTGCAGTAGTTGGTAACTCTGCAAGAGAGAACACTCCAATTGATGAAGGGAGTGATCCTGATACTACTCACAGTCCTGTCAGGACAGTGACGTTTGGAGCAGCAAGCCCTCCAAAAGAACTACCTAGTAGAGAACCTGTTCTAAGAGACAGTGAGACTAAGACTACAGAAGAAGAAGAAGAATCTCAATATTTTGTCAAGGACACCTCTGATGAGGGTGATACAGTCGAAGCAGAAGAGGCTGGAGCTTTAAATGAAAATCAAGAAACTGTTGGAGAAGAACTTAGTATGATCCCTCTGATAGGGTATACAGACAAGTTAGTGTCTGACTAGGAAGCAGGAGTGGTCTCTAGTACTGTTGTCATGGAAGTGGTTGATGACCCAACAGAGAAGGAGGCTAACCTCACTGCTGAACCTACAGAGGAAGCAAGTATGGAACCTGCTAGAGCTACAGAAGAGAACCTAGAGTTACCCAGAGTTGAGCAGATAGTAGAAAGTGCTCAGGAAAGACCTCCAAGTGAGGGGGAGCGTGTTGGTTCAGTCTCTGTACTGTATGATATAGAAGGATGGACCTCAGATCCAGGATACATGGTGCTAGGACTCAATTATGAGGATTCAGATGAGGAAAACCAACCACCAAGAAATCCAGTCATCCTACCTAACAGCTCTCTAGTGTTAGAAACTGAGAAATTGGCCACCAAGGAAGACCTTGAATCCTTAAAGAATGAAATGAAGGAGACCATCAGACAGTCTGTTGCTGAATTGAAAACCAGTCTTTTTGATGAGCTGAAAAATGTGGAACAATCCTTAGAACTATCTCTGGGATGTGTTGTGGGAAGTCCAATAAAAGAAGTGATGGATGAAATGAAAGTGTGCCACACCCAAATTGAAAGCTGGACTGGAGAAGTTGTGGCCCTCAGACAATCAGTTGCTTCTTTAACTGCCCTGAGCAGTTCTCAGACACAAGTGGCCAGTGAGATTCGATACATCAAAGAAGTGGTCAAGCAGTTTGTGGAAGTATTTGAGGCTTTCAAGAAATCAGTAAAAGAACACTTTAGCAATCAGGATGCTGTCATTCAGAAAGTGATTGGAAATCTGACCCAGTCTTTCAAGGAGACAGTGGCATTCTCAGTCAAGTCCCTTCCTTCATCTAGCTCTCCTGTGGACCTTGAGCAGTTTAGAAGCCTGCTCAGAGAAGAGCATACTCAGGCCCGTGCAAATGACACATCAGACCTTCAGATCCTTGCTACTACAAGAGAAGTCAGTGGCTTTGTTCGTGAGCACCTGCAGGCTGCTACTGCTTCTCAGGAGGCCATCAAAAGTAAAGTTGATTATTACTTTGATCGGATTTTCACCAAGCATCAGTTGAACAATCACTTCAAGCTCATGCTAGAAACTATGAAGCTGCCTCCTGTAACTCAAGCTTTCAAAGAACAAGTTAGCAAGCTACGAGAGTTGACCCCGGCTTTGGATAAATTCTTGGAAAACAAAGATGACTTCTTATCTGCCATGGACAGAGGAGGAAACATTATCATGGATTTCAGGAATCTGCTCCTACCTTTTCTTCATGTGGACTGCACACCTGTTATAGTTCCTCCTGCCCTACCTGTCTCCAACCCTAGTGGTTCTTCCATAATGTCTCCTGCTGATGCCCTCAGAAGCCTTAGACCACTGATCCCTTGGCAAGCTACTCACTACCGGCCTTCAGGAGCCTCTGTTGCTGCCCCTCCAGACATTCCTGCTGCCATTCCTCAGCCTGTTGATCCTTCACCTCCTGCTCCATCTTCTTCCTCCAAAGGAAAAGATCCCTTACCTCCAGATTAAGAGGATTGAGTCTTTTTTTATAGGGATCATGTATTCATGTTTTGGGTCATGTATTGTACTCCTTATTAATACAATGTTTCTTTTCTCTCTCTCTGTCTTTCTTTTTGTTAATCACAAAGGGGGAGAAATAAAGAGACATAGATAGGGGGAGAAATGGGGAGAAATAGGAAACTCAAAGGGAGAAATGAACCTATACAAAGAGGAGAAATCCTTGCGGAGTATACCTAATTTTTGTGCTCATATTGCTAATACTGTGTTTTGCACACTTCTCTATGATACTTCTATTTTTCATACTGACATATTTTGTGATTATAAAAAAGGGGGAGATTGTTGGTATCACCTGTTTTGATAATCCCAAATCATGCTTAAACATTGATTATGATGTATTAAACCTTTGCATTAATCTTATTATTCTATGCTTAAATGTATTTTATTCTAAACAGTTCATATTCTTACTCTCATAACCTTACTGTAACAGCTTACAGTAGTATTTACATAAGTTTGGTATTGTTAGCCAACAGTCAGAGTTTTATTTTCAAAGTCACAGTTACAGTTAACTGTCACCTTAAGTTACTGTTGCACTAAGTTCACAGTTACAAGGTTACAGTCGAAGACTAATACAAGATTACAGTTACGAGTCTACTGCTATCTATTGTCAAAGCTCACAGACGAAGGTTACAGTTACAAGACTTCTGCTCAAAGTTTTCTCTGCTCAAGTTCACAGTCGAACAAGCCTACAGTCATAAGTCTACAGTCAAGGTTACAGTTAGACAGCTTCTGTCTACTAAGTCTACAGATGATCGAAGTCTACAGTTGACAAAGGTTACAGCTCTACAAATTTGATGTTACAAGTCTACAGATAGAAAGGCTACAGTTACATAGAGTAAAAGCTACCATTGCAAGCCTACAGACAGCAAGCCCTTTTGTTGAAGTCAGCAGTCAGAAGGAAGTCCACAGTTGGGAGTTCACAGAAGGAAGTCCACAGTTGGAAGACCACAGTTGAAGTCCACAGTGACATACTTTCTCGACCAGTTTATTATTATTATATTTCTACTTTTTCTTTACCAATTTGATTAATACTAATCTAATGGTCATGTCTATCAAGATGAATACATCTAACATTATTTATTGATATTTGCAGACATATCAAGAAATAATACAATGTACGAGGAAGATCGCACGTGCAACTCCAGACTATCTATCTTGTCGGCCTCGGGTGAACAAAAAGGGAATATATGGAGGAGTATAAAAAGAAGAGAGAAGCATTCAAGAAGATACATATGAATGGAACAGTTACACTGAGTCTAACATCTACAACTGAGAAGGAGATACGCATATACACAAAAAGAGGAAGAACTCTCGAGCATTCATTCTGAAGAACAAAAGAGTCTCACTGAACCGACTGAAAGAAGCGTCTCCTAAAAGCCATGATGTGAAGCACTCAAACTCAAAGAAGCTGATCACTTGAACATATGGAAGTCTGAAAATCCCGACACTCTGTTTTAGTGTCAACTTACAGAAAAAGGACCAAAGCTTTAAGTCACTCATTCCTACGAGTTGATCTGCCAACACTATAGAGCACTCTAAACCTTCTTCATTCTATCTATTGCTCTACTGTGTTTTAGTTTTCTACATTTTGAGCAGTGTGTGATATCTGCTGTATTAAACACACACACTGACTCCTGTACTTTCACTGGAGGATCTGTAAATCCTCAGCAAATCTTTCTGCACTCCATTTCCCACTGTGGATAGTGGTAGAGGTCTTGTGACCTGGACAGCTTGCTGCTGTTGTTTGTTTTCCCACGAAGAACTGTGGTAGAGGTCTTGTGACCAGAACAGTGTGTTCACTGTTGTTAACCCCGATCCAGGGTGTGGATCATTCTTATATAAAATTTTGAGAGGACTAAGTCTCGGCTTGAGACTGAACCTCTTGGTTAATTCTGTGTGTTTATAGTTATACTCTATATCCATACTATACATATTTACTTCATTTTCCGCTGCTATTACTTTGAAATATAATCTATCTTCAAAGCTACTTTGATAATTAAATTAGCAAGTGTTTATATTTGTTATAAATCAGTAAGTTAGTTTCAAAAGTTAATTTAATCATAAGATTAAGTTAACTGAGAATTAATCAATCTTTGAGAAACTAATTGAACCTTTATAATCTATATAAATTCACTACAGTTTAATTTGTTTTTGAAATTGGGGATTTTAACAGAAATTGTTTTTAACAGAAATTTTAATTGGAACTCAATTCACCCCCCCCCCCCTCTTGAGTGTCCACTCCGACCAACAATTAGATTAAGGATAAATAAATGACCGGATTATGTGTTAGAAATATAAATACACTCAATATTATGGTATATTCATTGTAAATCAATTAGAGTACATTCACACCAATTCTTGTAAAAACAAAACCAATGACATGGATGTTTAACTCAATGAATGGATATTGAGTTAAGATTAGCCTTATCAATTTAATATCCACGAGTTGAGAATTTATAAATGGAGTTATTATGTGTATCAAAAGTATATCCACACAAATGGGAGTGGGAATTAATATATAAATAAATTAATAGTTATTTCACAGATAATTCTGGAGTAAAATAATCAATGAAGTTTGCGTAAAACCCAATGAGTAGAAATTGATATTTGAAATTACCTTACTGATTTGGTAACTTATCAAAAACACACCCCATGAATTATGGATCATTAAATGAATATGTAAATACCCTTAAATTGAAGTATATTACACAAAAGGAAATAGTGGCAATATAGGATGAATCTCACGAGAATAAGAAGTGAAATGAAAACCTCTTACCACATTGAAATCAATCGAGTCATATGACCAAAAGATAATAACAACCATATTAATCATAGAATACCATGAATATAAAGAGAATAATGATAAAATATATCAAATGGTAGTACACAATTCATCAATTCAATAAATAAGTGGTGAACAATGGAAATCTCATTGAATTTAAAGTGAGATAAGAAACCCCTTACCTCATGTCCAACTTGACCCATATGTTCTGCGTTATACCTGAATAATAAACATAAGCTAATTTATACTTAAGAAAATATTTCAAATTTATTATTACTTTAATTCCACTTATTACCTTTCTATAACAATTACTTAATTGTTTGAGTTCATATCAGACATTTTTTCGAAGCTCAGAACTTTTTAAAAAAAAGATCTTGTTATAATTACAAATTGTCCATGAGTTCAAAATTCCAATATCTATAGAATGATATTCTTGATTTAGATATCATATGTATCATATATATTAAGGGTGTATTTATTTATAATATTCCTTATCATTTGATGTTATGAAATGAAACACATCCTTCATGGAGATGGTAAGTTATACGTACGCATGAAGACTACATTCATTTCTATTTTATATTTAATGGATTAAAAAATTAATAATACATAGGTATATTATAATTACAGAATAATATATATGTTATTTAATTTAATTAACTCTATCCTTTATACGTTCCATGTATGTAATGAACGATTCATATCACTTTGAGGGGGTGGTAGTCCGCACTTCCTCAAATGAACTTTTTGTACTTACCCATTATAGAAACCATAAAGGTATGATATAAATTAAAAATAAACAAGTATAGAGACAATATAAATATAATATATATCACATTTAAATATAGTTCCATCTTAATGGGAACCATAATAGGTCGTAGGAGAAGATAGAACAATCATTGTTTCGTGAGGCAGTAGTTCACCGTCCACAGAAACAGTATGTTCTTTACCCATTAGATCGAGGTGTGTGTAAGTGTAGTTAGAATACTTCTCATATAAACATCCTAATATATTTAGGATACATTTAGTGTTATAAAAGAAATGAATAATATAGTTTTGGGGTTTGTAGAAGCAAAATATAATAAAAGAACTTAAGAGATGACGTTCCATTTAAATCGGTTAACTCCCTTTGGTTTGAACCAAAAGTATTTCTTGATGTTACTTCTGCCTAAGGTAAGGATTATGGGTAGGATATAGGGATATTGAGAGCTTATATGGACATATTTGGGATGATCCACGGGGCATGAGTGTTATGAGTAATCGGTTAGAGGTGAGATATTTTTATAAGGGGGAGAAGGGTCTCTTTAGGAATGTTTGAAAATATTATTTTATTATATTATTATTTTCATTTTCTAAAGGTAAAAAACACATTAAATTATAATCTAAGATGTATATTGATCTAAATTAAATCATATAATAAAAAGTTTACAGGTTTTGGATATTTTTTTAGTCTTTATTATCATATTTATTTAAATCATTCATGAATGGGGTAAACACTGCATCATTATTGTGTCATATTTAATTTTATTAATTTAATGTCTAAAAATTATACAAAATACCATGATGTTGGAAATATTTTTAGCTTTAAAATGAATATTTATAGTCGAAGATATAACTTATATAGCCTCATTTAAGCATTTATTTACAAAAAGATATATGTTTATGTCATTTTTGTCATTACTTTAAATTAATTAATATAAAGTGTCATTATCACTTTGAAGTGGCTCCATGGGGTCCCAAAATTTTTCTAAGTATGCCCATGGAACTAAAAATATCAAAAATAGTATTAGAACACTTTTTATGGTAATTTAATTTTATTATCATATTATGTTTACCATAAATTACTCTATTAACCATTAACCGCAGTAAATAAAAGTTAAAAATTACTATTCACAAAAAAATATTTTTAATCTTATTGAACCACAATCTACATAGTAATAAAAACCATGTATGTAGGATTTTTGAATCTCAATTACATGAATTGGTGAAAATTCATTTAAATGAAAGCGTTAGTATTTTAACTACTACTTAGTGTTTTCACTATTCATCCCAAATTGAAGTTTTTCAGAATAATACCAAAAATTCAGCATAATTTATATTTGAAATTCTGAATTCAAAAATGATGTCTATTTTACCAAATTAAAAAAATATAATTTTCATCAATTAATTTAAAATTAATTCCCATTGTCAAAACAAAAAACGTGTTTTTAAAGAAATAATAACTATCAAAATATTGACACTTGTTTATGTCAAATATCAATGTAAAATTACATACAATGTCCAAAATTAGATTAAATGGTAAAAATATAATCTAATTAACCTTTAAAACAAATTAAAATGATAATATAACACAGATAAGTAAATTAGATTAAAAAGATTTTTTAAATTAAAATATAATATTTTTCATAATTCATAAAAAATGAATTTTATCAGAAAAAACAAAATATTTACCCAAAATAAAATTTTTATGTCCCAATTATAAATAATAATTCTATTTTTTTCAAATAGAACTTATAACAGAGTCAAATATTGGATTTCGAAAGGGTTCTCCATTAAATGGCGGAAAAACTACATTTTTGAAAAAATAATTCTTTTATCTGAAAAATTGAATTTGACCTTATATAATGTCTAAGAAACACAAAAGATGATTGTTAAACATATATGGGATATATATGAAATTCAAAATGTGGTTATTACGATTCATAACGACTTTTTAAACAGCCATTTTGATAGGTCATGGTGTGCTTCAACTCGGTGTGGCATAAATCACAGGCTATTGTATTATTCAAAGAGAAGCATATCGTGGAAGTTTAGAGTATTAAAGTTTCAATTACTTTTGAAAATTTCATCCTCTCAATTTTAAAATTGGGCTCTGTAGATTCATTGAATGTACCACATTAGAAAATGAGACAATAAAACTATCAATTTAAAATAAAGAAAGAGAAGTAGAAATGTCACCCGAGATAACCCATCCTAGGATTCCATGTAGGAAAACATGTATATGGAAGATAAAATAAGTGTCATGTTCTGATGTAGTGTGATAGAAAACATGAAGAGTTTATCAATAATAAATCCAAAAACTTGTGATGGGTTAAATGGTCATTAGTTTCCTAGTAGGAATAGTAAAAAAATGTTTTTGGTTTTAAGTTTTATTTCATAAATTTGAGGAATTTATTTATGAGATTTTATAATAACATAAAGAGATATACTTACTTTTTAATTGTAGTTTAATCCATTAATAAATTTGTTCCACTAACTCATCTTTTCTCCAAACGATGAGTATTCAAAATGTCTTGGTCACACCTGAAGCGCTAGAATCAACTTCTAGAGAATCACATAATCCACAACGGATGAACTATATATTCCCCTTGTCTTTATAGATTTACCAAAACCAAATGGGTTGTAAAAGATCATATGTTCCCCAAAATTAATAATCCTGTATAGAAATAAATTTTATTCTTAATTTCCAAAATTTAACAAGGAATACCCAATGTTCAATAAAGACCATTCAATAAACAATTGTCCTTCAATTCCTTCAATATAATCCAAACTAACATTAAAACACAAAATTGAGAGAAATTCAATCACATAGTCATTCATATTAAATATTAACAGTTATCTCCAAATAACATCAACTACTCTTAAAGTCTCATACATAAGTTTAATTAACCAAATCACATATTCTCTATGACAGGTCAATCATTTCCATTAATAACTTCAATCTATATAAAAAACATAGATTCTTCCAAAATAAAAAAATATACCATTACTCATAAAATGAAATTCCATAGTATTTTATTTTCCTTCGGCATATAGTGTATCCAACAGAGCATACGACTTCCAAAATATCATTTATCAATTAATTACAATATCATTTCCCTATACTAGGGATATTAATTTGATAAAACACAATATCCCAACTCAACTTATTATTGATAAATAAAATCATTTAACTAAAAAGAATTAGTCACACTTAACAGGGACTTCACGTTGTCTAGTGGTAGGCGATAAATACCAATCGCACTTTGGTTGTGGGATTGATTCATGCAGCATTGTCCGATGTGATGGGTTGTCACAGGGTCTGCGGGTTCTCCTTTTTCAAAAACTATATTTTATAACATTCCCAAAGTGAGATAAATTCCACAAAAAACCATAACATAATTTAACAACAAATGTTATCTCATACCTCACATTTTCATCCCAAATATTAATAAAAATTAATTGCCTCAAATTCAAGGATTATATAATCCCAAATGGTTTTTATAACTATATCCACAAAAGTAAAGATAATTCTTCCTCAAATACAATTTTCACATAACAGACTTCATGGTTACATATACAAGAGAATAGTCTTCCAAAGTAATTTCATAAACAAAGATCATTAATACCATGTAACATTTCTCCATAAATTTATTTCCACATAGTTTCTTTGTTGACGTAGTAGTTATCCTATAGAATATGGCATTGACTCAGGTAATGTAATGGTTCCTTACATTTACTACAAATGACTGTAATTGGATTTTTATCATAATTTTTTGTTTCTACCATTGTACTCTTCATTTTTCTTTGGAAATTCGTTACATTTTGTCCTTCTTTCCCACACATAATGCATTTATTTGTTCCATTGAGACACTTTCCTGGGTGTCTGCTTCCATGTTTCTAGCATGATGAAAATTGAGCTTTCTTTTCTCCATAGTTTCCACTACTGGAGCTCTTATCATTCTCCACCTTTCTCTTCTTTGTTGAGTTTGGGATTTGGTTAATGTATATATTGTTGATCGTATTTTTGGAAACCTGCTTTGGAATGAACAAGATATCTTTTATGCCTATCAACATCTTATTTAGTGGCTCATTTCCATCATCATTCCCAATTTTACATCATGTTAAATATTACAATGACATTCATGGAATATAGACATTTACTAACACAAGAAAGCACAATTTGAGTCATAAAATAATTTAGAGAATATCATGATACCTTATTTTCAATCTAAAACACCTTAGTATTAACCAAGGTTATTTATTTTCATATTTAATTAAAATATTTCAAATACGTTTGTTTAGGAAATGGGAATTATCCTATGAATATCCCCTGGGAGTGTTGTAACCAAGAGTGCAGCAAGGCCAATTGTTGTGTACCAGGATACCTCAGGTCAAGCCCGAAACTCCTTGTCGGAGTCTTCACTGCTAGGTATATCCATGCCAGAGCTGCCTCTACTAGATCGTATCCAAGAAATGATTCATTTCTTGGAAAACCCTCATAATATTAACATTAGAAAACTGTTTGTATGATCTTCTTTACTAATCACCAAAGTCTTACTTAATGTAATGTTATCTAATCAGAGTTTTTCTAAATACAGCTTCCAAGGTTTGTACGAAACATCCTCTGATACCAACTGTAACTCCATGAACATAGTAACCTAGAGTCGGTGCATTATTACATAACATTGGCATGATCACAATAGATCAAGTCTCGAAAGACCGATTAGTTTAATATCCTTGGAAGTAATAGATACATATATAAGGTTAACATTACATTATGAAATGAAAAGAAACAACATTGTTCCCCCTTTGAACACACTCACATCACTTAGCCTATCCCGGTAGTTCTATCATAATATACTTCTTCACATCCAAGGAAAAATAAAATATAGAAAGGGGTGAGCACAGATCCTCAGTAAGGATAAAAATATATCATAAAATTTTATAAATAAGCATAAACATTTAAGGAAATGTATAAGATTAAAAAACACGCATTTTAAACTTAAAATTCAGTGTAATATGGAAAATATAAATCAAATAATTCCATTTACTTGTTCACATGGATATTATACTAGTCTAATAATAACATGTAATATGAATAGATAATTTCCTAATAATGGATTGTATAATGTCGGACATCATAACCACATAGTCAAAGAATCATGTTAAGACTACAAATAATATTTTGTTAAGGTCATGTTCCAAGACACTAGTTTCTCTCATGAGACTTATCGATGCGTCGAGGAGTTATAGAGGGATCCACCCATCACATAATAAGTACAAGGTATTCCTCATATTAAAAGGTTGAAACATATTCTAAACATTCGTATTAAAACTAGCATACAAAATGTCAATATTTTAACCACAAACCATGAATGGTATAAAAATAACACATCCACAATCCAACATAACTCATTCAATACAATATGAAATATTTTATTATAATAAATCAACCTCAATCAATAATAATTATTGATATTGATATTGATGAAAATAATCAGTAAAACTAGTTGAGAGAAATATCCCCTTTTTCTTGAAAACATTTAAAAGTCACACTATTTATCAAGAATATTTTAAAAATATATTTTTGAATCATTGTGTCCCATCACACTTTGAAACATTTAAAAGTAATTTTAGTTTTAAAACATTCATTTCCATATAAATAAACCCCAATTTTTTAAAACATGGACATTAATGAAAATGTTTTAGAAGAATAAATCTTTAAAACATTTAAAATGATATTTTAGTTAGATTTACTAACCAAATGTGTGATTCTTGAATAGAAATAATTTAGAAAATAAAAACATTATAATATCATGATAATAAGGTAATGCAGGATATACTAGGTAAAATTAAAGTATATAAACCATAAAAGAGTGAATTGGCACATAACAATAAAGAAGCCTCAATGGAATGTAAATTGAGATGAAATCTCTTATAAAGACCACATACTTAGATTAAGGACAAATCAATTACTTAATTATGTGTGAAAATTACAAATACCCTAAATATGATTGTATATTCAGTGTAAATAAATCCTATGAAATTAACACATATTCTTGTAAAAACAAAACCAATGATGTGGATGTTTAACTCAATGAATGGAGATTGAGTTAAGATTACCCATATCAATTTCTTATCAATGTCATGAGAATTTATCAATGGGGTGATTATGTGTATCAAAAGTATATACACACAAAGGGGAGTGTAAATTACTAAACAAATAAATAAATTGTGTTTTTAACATATTCTTGGAGTAAAATAATCAATGAAGTTTGTGTAAAACCCAATGAGTAGAAATTGATATTTAAAATTCCCTTACCGATAGGTAGCTTATAAAACATACACCCCATGAAAGAAGTATCATATAAAGAAGATTTAAATACCCATATATTAAAGTATATTAAACAGAGAATACAATCATGGGGCATTACATAATCCAAATAAAATGAAATAGTGGCAATATAGGAAGAATCTCATGGAAATAAGATGTGAGATGAAAACCCCTTAGCACATTGTAATCAATCGAGTTGTATGTCCAAAAGTTAATAACCACTAAATTAATCACATAATACCATGAATATAAAGATAATGATGATAATATATATCAAATTTAAGTCCACAATAATCCAATTCAATAAATTAGTTGTGAATAATGGAAATCTCACAAAATTAAAAGTGAGAGTAGAAACCCGTTACCTCGTGTCCGACTTGACTCGTATGTTCTGTGTTATTCATAAATAATAAATTTAAGTTAATTTATACTTCATGAAGAAAATTTTGACGTTTATTATTCCTTTTATATTACTTATTACATTACTATAACAATTAGTTAATTGATTGAGTTCATATCAGATATTTTGTCGATGTTCATAACTTTTGTGAAAAATGACCTTGTTATTATTACAAATTGTCGATGTGGTAAAAATTAAATTATCTACAGAATGATATTAAATATTTAAATATCATATATATCATATATATATATATATATCCAGTTTATATTTATTTATAATATTCCTTATCATTTGAAGTTAAGAAATGAGAAACACCGTTCATGAAGACGGTAAGTCGTACGTACGCATGAACACTGCTTTCATTTCTATTTTATATTTAAAGGAATGAAAACATAATAATAAATAGGTATATTATAATTCCAGTATAATATATAAGTAATATAATTTAATTAACTCAATAATTTATACATTCCTCGTATGGCCTGAACAAGTCATATCACTTTGAGGGGGCGACAATCCGCACTTCCTCAAATGAAATTACCGTATTTACCCATAATGGAAACCTTAAAGGTATGATATAAATAAAAATTACAGAAGAATATAGAAAATATAAATATAATATATATCACATGTAAATAAAGTTCCATATTAATGGCCACCATAAGTAGTGGTAGGATACTATTGAACAATCATCATTTCAGGAGGTAGTAGTTCATCGTCCACAGAAACAATATTTTCTTTATCCATTAAACAGAGGAGTGTGTAAGTGTAGTTAGAATCCATCTCATATAAATAACCTAGTAAGTTGAGGATAATTTTTTCATTATAATATAATGTAATAAAATATTTTATGGGGTTGTATATATAAAATAAAAGAAAGAACATTAGAGAAGAAGTTATCTTTAAATCGGGTAACTCCCTTTGGTTTGAACCAAAAGGATTTATAGAAGTGCCTTCTACCTAAGGTAATGATTCTAGGTGTAAGAGAGGGATAGTGAGAGATTAGGTTTTCAGATTTTGGACAAGAAAAGGAGCTTGAGATGTGTGAGTAATGGGTTAGAGTAGGGATTTTTATAAGGGGATGAGTGGATCTTTAGGAATATTGGAAAATGATATTTTATTATATAATGTTTTTCAGTTTCTAAAGGTCCAAATCATTTTAAATTCGAAGATAAGAAGACTCTTGTTAAAAATAAAATCATAAAATAAGAATCAGAGAGTATTTGGATATTATTTTAGTATTTATTATCTTATTTATTTAAATCATTCATTAATGAGGTAAATAGTGCATCATTATTGTGTCATATGTAATTTTATTTATTTGATGTTTAAAAATTATACAAAATATTCCATGATGTAGGAAATAGTTTTATATTTAAAATGAATTATTATACTCAAATAGAAAACTTTTATAACCCCATTTATGAATTGATTTAATAAAAGTTATTTGTTTATGTCATTTTTTCATCACTTTATTTTAATTAATATAAAGTGTCATTATCACTCTTAAGTGGATCCATGGGGTCCCAAAATCGACCCAAGGATGTCCATGGTCATAAATATATCAACCAATATGATTAGAATACATGTTATGTAATTTAATATTATTATAATATTTTTTACCCTGAATAACCTTATATACCTTTATCCGTGGTAAATAAAATTCAAAAGTTATTTTTCACCAAAAATTATTTTCATCTTATTGAACAACATTTTACATACTATTAACAACCATTTATGTCGGTTTTTTGAAACTAAATTCAAAAAAGATGTAAAAATTATTTTAAATGAAAACGTCGGGTTTTTAACTACTACATAGTGTTTTCACTAATCATCTAAAATTGATGTTTTTCAAAAAAAATACTAAAAAATCAGCCTATGCTATATTTGATATTATGAATTAAAAAATGATATCTATTTTAAGAAATTAAAAACATAGAATTATCATCAAATAATTTAAAATTAATTCCCGTTGTCAAACCAAAAGGTGTGTTTTTTAAGAAATAATAACTATCAAAAGGTTGACAGTTTTTTATGTCCAATTACATTATGAAATTACATACAAAGAACCGCCTAAAATTAAATGGTAAAAATATATTATAATTATACATTAAATCCAATTAAAAATATAATCTAACCATATAAATAAATTAGATTAAAAGGCAGTTTTGAATTTAAATACAATATTTTTCAGTATTCATAAAAAATGAATTTTATAAGAAAAATACAAAAAATTTACCCAATGTAAATTTTGATGTTCCGATTCTAAATAAGAATCTTATTTTTTAAAATATGAAATATAATAGTGTCAAATATTGGATTTAGAAATGGTTCACCAATAAAAGGCGGAATGACTGCATTTTTTAAAAAATACTTCTTTTATCTGAAAAATTATATAAGTCTATATAATATATCTAATAAACCCAATAGATGAATGTTAAAATTATATGAGATATATATAGAATTCCAAATGTGGTTATTATTATTCATAACCACTTTTTAAATGGCTAGATTGATTGTTCGTTGTGCACTTGAACTCGATGTTGTTTACATCATGCACTATTTTATTATACAAAGAGAAACGTACCATGAATTCTTGGGGTGTTACATGTATGGTCGACTAGAGTCGTAGATTTGAGGATTAACAATTACCATTTAGCATGGACTAAGTTTTGTGTGTATTCACATGGGGTAGTAGTGGTACTTTGGTGGCACAATAATCATGATGTTCATAGGGATACACTATCATCAGGATAAAGTGGATATTAATGGTGGATAATTTATTTATTTCCATTAGTTTTTTATTTATTTTAGCTGATCGTGTCATATGTACATATCATGACCTTTTCTGGTTATTACGAGACTGTGTTGGGGGTACCCTACATTTTTTTATAATCACACCGTTCTTTAGCCATCATTGAAGATGGGTATCCAAGTATCTCTCACATAGTTATTGTATGAAAATGTATGTTTGAGTACCATGACCATGTTTATAATGGATAAGTGGGGAACCATAGATGATATCTGAGGATAGAGAAGTGGTATGGCTCAGATCAGTGGTAGATTTGTTATTATATTTTCATTTTTTTCTATACATATGAATGTCCATGTGACAAGTAAATATTACGTACAACATGACCATCTAAGTATTTACTAAAATTCATTTGTTATCATCACTTTACATATTTATTACTTCCACTTTTAGAATTCTCATCTAATGGATGATATTAAGTTATTTTTATTCCATTGATACCTCTAATACATAGGGTCTATACTCCCCAATATTGTATTTTAGAACATGGATACTAGTCAATATCCTCGGTAATTTTGGGAGGCACACCAGAGGTCACATGGGGAACCATTCAGGTTAATTTTCATAGAGTGGGATAAGTTAGAGAATTAGACCTTTATGTTTCCTTTTAAAGAGAATATGATTAACTAAACCATACCCCAAAAGAGTGTCTCTCCCGATTTTCTGTTATTGGACTACTAATTATGCACTATATTGAAGATTTATTTGCCACTCAAAAATCCTTTTTCTGGATGATTAACCCTAGATGCCACAATGATACAGTCAAATTCACTTTCTAGTATCTTGTTAGGTATGTAATTTAAATGAAAACTATATACTCAAAACATCACCAAAACCTCAATATTTTATCATATATTTAAAATTATCCTCATGATTTATACCTATGTTAATCCTTGATGTTCTCTTATCCTAATATCCAAAAATAACTAAACTAACCCCAAAAAATAATTAAACCCTTCTCTCATAACATCAATGTAGACTCAAACTAATGATATCTTTATTTTATAACATTTCTATAATCTCATAATTAATCCTCACAAATAATCTAAAAATACCATGAACATAATATTTAATGTATTTAAAGATAAAATACACAGGTAATTTAGTTTATAATACTTTTGAACATTCCTCCATAACTAAGACACACTATACTCGCTTCTAAGCTTCTCCTAAAATATAATCATCTTGAAAAACTTGGCATAGAAACATTAGAAAGGGCTGAACTTGAATGCTCAGTATGGGAAATATTATCAATATTTCATCAAGTGATAGATCATAAGAATATGATTAATCATGAGTGGGGTGAAATTTATCATTAAAAATTACATGTAATAATAATATTTTCCTATAAATAATCATGTATTGACATATAAACACTAAATAAAAAACATATACCATTAACAAATATTGTTGAATATTGATTAATAAACATGATCCGTGTATCCAAGTCATAGGAATTTGGGATGGATATGTAACATGAACATGAAATATGTCCAAATAAGGAAATTTGGAAAAAACATAAGTGAACAAAGCATCCAACACCATGTTCACATTATAAACCTGTGAAAAGGGATTCCCGCATCATTTTCACAAAAAAACACATGAAAAAATATTGATTCATCATGTTTACATAAAATAATTGTTAAAACATATACCACATATCACATTCAAGAAACAAAATTGTGAATAAATCTTCTTATTTTCAATTTACATAAGAAAATTTTGAAAAATATTCCCATGTCATGTTCATGAAACATTTATTTATCTCTTTCAATTTGAAATCATAAAAAAATAACTAGGGGACATATTAGAACCCACCCATCAATCATCCATGTAAATGTGTTCCAATTGAAAACAAAAAGTCATCCCAACCTAAATAACTTATGGAAAGAAAAATTTAATTCACAATATTTCTAGATGGTATCTCTGAACTAATCTAAAGAATGATTTTTTTGATAAATAACATTCAATAAACTAAAAAATATTTTCTATAAGATAATTAATAGGGTGGTTCATGAAAAATTATTTTTCATGGAAATAAATCCTTTATAAGTAAATAGAAAAGATGATAAAAAATCTGAAAATAGGTTTTTGAAAGCGATTTTATCCCTGACATAAAACAAAAATACACAATCACGTTGAGATACCATTTTCAAAAAGGTGAAGTTATTTTTTTGAAATAATATATATATAAAAATTTCTTTTAATGGATTTTTCTTGTCAAAGACATAAAAAATTTTAAATAGTTGAAGTGAAAACTTCTTGAAGACTTTTACTTTTAAAAAGATAATATTTATTTGGAAGATGCATAATTTTTTCAAAATGTTTTTTTATAAAATCATGAAAAAAATTATTTTTTATAATCAACCTTCTATAAGAGAACCCTAAATAAGAAATAATTATTTCCAAAATTTAAAGTGGTTTATTTCAAAAAAACAGTTTTAAAAATTATTTTTAGTAATAGATCATTGAGAAAACATAAATAATTTGTAATGAGAACATGGAGTGGGTGATAAAAAAATTTTTTCGAAAAGATTTAAATCATTTTAATATTTTGAAATTCTATTTATGGAATCTCACATCAGAAAAAGAGGTAATAAAACATTCCTTCTAAATGTGGTAATAGAAAATATAATAATCACTTGATTAAAAAAATATTTTGGTGTGAAAATAATAAATGATTTTTTTTCGAATAATTAACAAGGGAATTAAAGGAAAACTAACGTTAAAAGAGGTAATTATTTTTTATTCAAAGCATTTCACCTTTATTAGAAATAAATTAATCAAGAAAGTAAAAGTTTTGTTATAAAAAAAATTATATTGATAAAAATTTTAAAATCTAATATTGATAAATTTTTTAAAATTTTATGAAATATGGAATAGAATAAATAATCATACACAAGAGAAAAATGCTGAAAGAATGATATTTTCACTAAAATAATTAAAATTTGTTCAAACCAAAAAAATTATAGATGTCATAATTAATGAATAGAGAATGTTTTGGGAACAGTTTTATATGAAGACCTATAAATTTTTTTGAGCAGCATAAGAATAGGAAATCCATCGTCACTCATTCAAAAATATATGAATTTTCAATAGCTTTCACATGTAGAGAATATTTATAAAAGAGATAAGGGAACCATATATAAAATACATTACCATAAATTAATATAATAGTAAACACAAATACCATCATCTTATTCATCCTCCTATACTTCATTAGGAACCAAAACATACAAAGGAAGCATGACAATGAAAAACATTAATATATTATTTTATAGGTTTCATCCATCAGACTAGTCAATTACTAAAATTAATGCTGATGGAACAGAGATATTTAATGGAGTATATTATCAGAATGTAATAGTGATAATCCACTACCTCCAAAACCCCCCAAAATGACCAAACCTAGACAATCTAGTGGTCAGAAAATATTTTTCCATTGTTATGGATATCAACTATTCTAAGGTACTGAGTAGGGTTGATACAAGTTATGTTAATGGAGATGGTGGCCAATTGTAGCATGAAGATACAGAATGAGATGGGAATAAAATCCAAAATAAGCACATGGGAATGATGAGTGATTCTATTGGGGTCAATAGTAGAGAAGATTATATAGATGAGTAAGAAGGTGCTAATGATTTTTTTTCCTAGGGAAGTTCCCTTGTTGTATCCATTGGCGAAAATGTTATTGACATCACTCTAGGTATTGTAGAAGCTCTTGAAAAATGACTTCAAGAGACAAACACCAGAATTGGAACACATGAACTATGCTACCATGTATTCTAGAACCTAGATCAGTGACACATTCCTCTCTAGGAACAACCTAAACATCATTTCTAGTATTATGCACCTAACTAATATTTTAGTTGTGTAGTAGGTGAGGATGAAGATCATGGAAATGAATAACCATGTGATTTTGAAGAGGCCAATGATGAGTCTTGTATATTGATTATTCTTGTGGGATATGATGGTAGAGATGATTATGTAGAGAAACAGAAGGGTGGAAACGAACACGGTGACGAGGGTTCTGTATAAGGGCCATAACCTAAGATCCTCCATGTCGAAGAGTGAAATTGGTGATGGTTTTCTTAACCCTTAGCATTTCAACCATCCTCTATCACCAGCATGGAAATATTATCTTCCATCCACTTATCCTATTATTGTGAATGAATCTTATAGGATAAAATAATCCATGATATCCCTCTTGTCTCCTAAAAAAGTGATGTGGGTCACTATTTAACTCTATCCTAGTCATAGAGTATCAATTTACAGGGAACTAACTTTGTATTTATTAAAAACTAATTCAAGATTGATTGTATAATTATACACATAATACACTCCAGAATATAGAGATGTCTAGTGTATTTGGGTAATTAGGAACATTACATAAAGTCGTAAAAAAGGGGTAGTACATCGACATTATTGAAAACATTCCCTAACAAGCTCATAATATACCATCATTCTTAAAACCGCATGGGAAAACCTAGGGATATAGATATGAAATGGGTAATCTATAAAAACTAGTAAGAGGAAAAAAAATGTATAACATGAAGAAATTATTACATGTTAGACAATCATCATTTCAATGAGAAATAAAATGGTTCAAAATCATAAACACGAATAATGCGGCATGATATAGCTTGTGAACATAAATGAAACATGAGAATGTGGAATCAAATTTAATCATGACCTGAAAAACACAAGTCAAGGTTAAACATCATGTAACCATAACATAATATTCTTTGGATAACCATAGTTTCACCATTTATGGAATCTCATGATACTAAATCATTAACCATTTCATTAGATCACTATATTGGTGTATCCATCATAAGCATATCATCTACATGTATATGTGTTCCACATAGATCATATAACATAAGGTCATATTTGATCACATTTAATACCATGATTATGGAACGTGGTTTATATAAATGGATGTCCCAAATAAATAAATTATTGGTACAACTAGGTGACAACCCTTGTATAGAAATCAGTATGCTTATACACCTCAAAATTTTCAGAATGGAAAATCTCAGTGACATTGCGACATTATAACAACTATACCTAAATATTCATAAAATGATTAATTGATAGATAAAGTGATCTATAATAACTTATAAGTAAATTTTAATGTTTGATTTTTGTTTAATAATATGATCTAAAATATAAACAAAATGAATTAATAGTCATATGACAATGGTGGTGCTTGAATAAAAATATGGCATGGGAAATTCATAGTTTCATTTCGACGACATAATATCAACACTTAAATATTTATAATTTCATTTTAATGTTAGTGAAATGCGTCTCTAATAATTTTGGAAAAAAATAATGTAATAGGGATATGTAAAGGCATATCCCAATGTTTGGAATTAGAAAACTAAATTCATTACATTAATAAGGTTCTTGAATGAAGTGGATAAAGAGGGGATCCAATTCTAAACTTCATCATTGTAATGACTTAGGTAAATACTATAACGAGTGTGGATAAATGGTATATAATTCTTTAATATAAATTGGATATTATATTTATCTTTATAAATTAATTAAAATATAACTAATTTATATTCAAAATGAAAAATACAATGATGGTTATTGAATGGAAAAGAAGAGAGGGAAACCCCTTACTAAATTTATGCATTTTAACATATTAGGTAAATGATATATTGAGAGTGGATAAATGATATATGAATTTTTTTGATATAAATATGAATTTATATGGATCATTATAAATTTATTTAAAAAAACAATTGGGATTCAAAAGTCTAAATACAAGGAAGGTGTTTGAATGGAAAAGAAGAGAGACATGTCCCTTGCTAGATTTTGATATAGTAACGACTTCAGTAAATGTTATAATGAGATGGGATAAATGATATATCATTTTTTGGAAATAATTATCACATTATGTGAATATTTATAAAATTATTGAATCATAACCAATTGATATTAAAATGGATAATTAAAAATAAAGTGCTGGAAAAGAAGAGAAGAGAGGGATATCCCTAGCTAAATTTTGGCATTGTAATGACTTAGGTAAAGGTTATAATGGGAATGAATAAAAGATATGAAATTATAAGAACATAAAATGAACGGAAATAAGACATTGATATAGTCATTAAAACATGAATAATTTTAATTCCCAAGTCTAAATACAAAGATGGTTCCTGAATGCAAATGAAGAGACACATGCCCCTGACCTCGAGGGGGTGATACCAAAAGTATAGAAGGAGTTTTTTTAAGAGATTTCAAAACCTTGGGAGGAACATATAGTTAGTATTGTAGATTAATGACATTATAAAAGGTTATTTAGGGAATATTAATTGGAGATCAGGTGGCTTTTTATAAGAAAAGTGAGGGGAGTTCATTATTATTTCCCAAACATAGGTTTTGGGATCTATATTATAATGTAATAAAAAATGCAAGCCATTCCATGTGTTTCCCTTGATTTAAAAACATATATGTGTTTTTAATTAATTTATATGTCCAAGGGAATAAGTAAATCTCATATCACCCTTGGGGATGTGGAATTCAGTCATGTTCATATTGAATTGATTTTAAAACCATAAAATAAAATATAGGTTTTAGAGGATTCACAATGGATTTTTAAAATTTATAAAATAACTTCAGAACACAATAATTTAATTTTAAAACATTGTTTTGGTCTTTTGTAACATTCATATCATTTATTAGATTACCTTTTTGTTATTATGATGTCATAATACAGACCGTATATTTATACAGTATTTAATTTTTACTGTAAAATTCAACTATGTCAGAAATTTTTTGGAAATTCACCATTGGATAATTTAAAACATATGATTCCAAAAATAATTTTTATTTTATAAAAATAATTCAATTAATTTTATAAATTTTACTTTTTAATTAAAATCCCCATTTAATTAAAAATGCTAGTTTTTTTGACAATAATAGTTTTCTGACCAATAAAATACTTAAATTTCCATTTCATAAAAGTATATTATAAATTATATTTAATATATACTATTTAAAAAATAATTTATTTAAAATATAATATATTTCAAAAATTATTTAATTAATCAAAAATAGTGTCTTGATTAATGCTATATATTACCCCAACAACAAGTTATGTTTTAACGCATCAAAAATATAGTTTTTATCAAAAATCAGTGTTTATTCTTTTTTAAAGTAACAAAAAAAATTATATTAATTATTATAATGAATTAAAATTATAAATATTAATACTCTAAGGGAAACCATTTTATAGTCCTTGTTAACTTAATATTAACCTTTATTAACCTATTTTCCTTTTACTGTAGAATAAATATTTACTAATGTTACTATTCAGATTTTCTAAATAATAAGTTGAACTTATTAAATAATATTAATTTTGATAATTAAAAATATGTAATCCATTTTATCGAAATCAATTTATAGGGGTTGAATTATTTAATTAAATATAAAACCACCAAGTGTGATAGAGAATAGTTTTTTGAAAAATGTTTTTCTCAAGGAAAAAATGATTTTACATTTACTCTATAACTAGTAAACATCATTATATTAATTTAAATAAATAAATAAATAAATAAATATAATTTTTATTTATTTATGTAAATCTTCATTATTTATTATTTTAAATAATTATAATATAGAAATATTATGTATTTTCAAGCATTTTTATGAAAAATGAGTTTAAATACTAAGAAAACATTTTATAAAATTTTGTAAAAATTTGATTTAAATGTAATTAATTGGATAAAATATAAATTAATAATTATTATTTTAATTTAAAATAAAATTAAATAAATAATTATACTTTTATATTAATTTATTTATGAATATAAATGATGATTTTACAAAAAATGGTATATTTACTATTCACTATGAAGTTAATTTTTTCAGAAAAATCAAATAAGAAAACCACAAGTTAATCTTGTTATGTTGATTAAAAATTTATGTTAGTTTTATCAAATATATTTTCCAAATGTTCAATAACATAATTATAATATTTTTTATACAAATAAATAAAAATTATTTTTGAATAAAATATATTTTGAGGAACAAAAAGAAAATAAAAACATTGATGGATTATTTAATAAAAAATTATCAATGAATTAATATTGATTATAGTAGATATATATATTTTATAAATTAGTTAATACTATTAATACCCACAAATTTAGAAACTAGGTTGAAATAATCAGGTTTAAATAATCATGGTTTGTTTGGGTTTGGTATTGTGTATCACATACGCAATCAAATAAAATTTTCTCATTTAAAAACTGAGGGAATTAGAGTTTCTATGGTATAAGAATAAATAAAATGTAATAAAATATAAAATAAATCTTAATACAATCAATGACAATAATCTTTCTAATTTAAATGAAATAAGTTCAAGAATAAAGAACAAAACTCAATGAATGAGAATTGAGTCTTCCATAAACACCTAGGATAATGGTAACATAAGAAAAGGATTTTTTCAGGAAATAGGATTTAAAATATCATAAAATGATAAATATTAATAATAATTTAAGGAAATATTCTAGTGAATTCACTATATAAAATAAAGTATTGTGAACAATATCAAACATGTCTCATGGATTTGAAAATGATATAAAAACCGTTGGAAATTAGAAACAATTGATTAAAAACCCATTGAAGGATATGATTTAAAATAAAACATTAAATAACATAATTAATGATAGGATCATGATTCAAGGTATTAAAGAGGTTGTAGATACCCTATTAAAAATATAACATGGTGTATTATAAGAAATATATCTCAAGAAGGGAAACTTCTGAAAATAAACCCTTACCATGTATCCTGGGTAAGTTGAATACACTATATCATGTATAAAAAATATTAATCTTAATAACCAATTTGAGAAAAAAATTTCTATATTTAATCTTTTATACTCTTCAATTTCAATAATTTATTATACATTTACTACTTATTTATGGATTATTTTCTTCTTTAAATGATAGTAATTTTAAATGATTCGCATATGCTTTATAATGTCAATATTAACACCCATTATCTAATAAGAAGTTCATTATTACATGATAATTTTGGGAACTAAAATATAAAAATTATATCTATTTATAAGGATATCATATCATTCCAAAAGTGTATTAGCTATTTTTCGTGAAAATGGAAACGACGTTGGCTTATTTCTATGATTTTAACGATTAAAGATGATATTTTAATAAGAAATAAAATAATTAATAAATAATATTTAAATAAATTAAACAACCATTGTATTCATATTATCTTATAAAAATATTAGTATTTATGTTCCCATAGTCATCTATGATATAGTTTTAAAGAATCATTCATATAGATGGTTAAACCTACCCAAACAAGAACATGCTATAACTCAATGGGTGAGTATGGTTTTGAAAGAGTATAAATTCATTATAACTGAATAATAATGATATTATTTATAATTTTTAAGGTAAATAATAAAATTTATAATGTTTTTGGTAGTTAATAATAATCACAATAAAATGATATTAGAGTCGGTTGCCCACACATAACGATTGGCATTGTCATTTCTCAACGAATAAGAGTGGATGATGGTATATAAATTTTATGTTTACATTATGAAATGCAATATTTTTGTTATATTTATTGATAAATCTCATCATGAAAAAAAGTAACAAAATGTGTTGATTAAAAACAAATGTTTTTGCTTCGTAGAGGCGGTAGTATGCACAAACACATGACTAACATTCTTTTTCTGTTATAATTGGATGTGAAGGAATAAATAATGGTATTTATATTAATATAATAACTTTTAATTTTAAAAAATGAGATTGAGGTTATTATATTACTATGTTATGGATTGTTTTGTATGTGAAAAATTTAGGAATAAAATGTTATCGTTAATGTAATACAGACATTCGGACCATGAACATTCTCTTCAAGGATTTATTAGAAATTACGGACTTTAACTAACTAATGGACACCATATAATTATGAACATGATATTGGATTATTTTTTGAAAAAACTTAATGAATTTATAGGTGAAATTCAAAGGGATATGTGTGACATGAAGTGGAAAATGGTTTCCCCTTTTATAAGTTCAAAAAAGGTAACTCTTTTGAATACATGTTATTTTTCAACAATGGAATGCAACAATTCATCAGTAAATGACTCCAAAATTTATAAATAATGAATTTTGGGGTTATCTAAGTTTTATAAATCATCCAACATTAATTTCAACACATTTTTTAAACATGTTTCAAGGCTTTTAAAACTTTATTTTTAAATTTGACCATTTTGTTTTTACATGTAAAAATATTTTTTACACAAATAATTTATACTTTATCAAAGTAAATGGAACCCCATTTTAACATATTTGGGTGTGATAAACCTATATTTAACAACCATATAATTTAATTCAATTTATAAATCTGAGAAAATTTACTATTAAATTAAACTATTTCATATATAGATTTTTTTAAAAAAATGTTGTTTTCATCATTAAGTGTTCGTAATGTTATTTATTATTGATTAAAAATTGAATTATATTAAACAAATTTTTATAATTTATCAATTTATATTATTAGATAAAAATTAAATAACATTAATAAAATAATATATTGAATATTACATTTTTCCAATATAGTGGTCATTATCTTTAATCTTAGTAATCATATTTTACTCCTAAAAATGTTATTGAACTTATTACATATTATGAAAAAGTTGATATAAAATATTAAATTATTTTTTAGATATAATTTTTATACATGATGAAAACTTATTTTCTTAATATAAATGGATAAAAAGAATTTTAGAGTAAAATATCACTTGTGTTTTTAAAAAAAATAAAAAAGTTTTTATAAATTAAATATATTATTTTTAATTGATTAATTTTAATTTATAAATAAATATATTAAAATAAAAAGGTTTAAAACACTTTTATGTCATTTTATTATTATAATAATATCATAACATTGATTGTATTTGTAAAATCAAAATTATTTATAATTCACCTAAAAATAAAATAATTTATGAAAATATCAAAAAATCACCCTACACTAATTTTGACATGCTCAATTAAAAATGGATTTAGTTTTTATAAATAAAATTATTAAATTTATATATTTATATGTTTAATGAAAACACGATATATATATATATAAAGAAAAAAATATTTTATTGAAAATTTACCTTTCAAAAACATTAAGTGTTTTCAATCCTGTTTTTTGTAAATTTCTAATTGATTAAAACATATTTATTTTGTAACTATTTTATTATTCTTAAATTTTATTAATAATAAATATTTCATGGATCATTTTAGCTCGTTTATGTGTGTGGAAAATTCTATCAAACAGAGTATTAATATTGATATATATATAGGGATGTTACACACTTGACCAAAATAATAGAATCATACATAGTAGGCTAGGAGTTCCTCAGATCGAATATTTTCTCTCACTAATTTAGGTCACTTGATCTAATCTTATATTGATATCTAATGTACTATACTACTTTCATCTTTAATACCCAATTGATCTTCTCTTTAATTTAGTACGAAATCCTTCTTTTTCACATTAGAGATGTCTTAATTTTTCTTTTCAACTAACAAATCATAGATCAAACTTCTCAATGCACATTCTCTCTCTCTATCCCTCCCTCTCTCTCACACATTGTTTCCTTTTACATGTGTATACCGTATTTTTTATACATTTTTAAACATAAAAAATACATATTTCATTCAGTTCCAATGATCTAATATCTAATTTTCATACAATTGATTTATACATGGGCATCCTTATACTGCTCATATTATTATAATATCATCACCATTTTTCTCATGTTAGTTTATATATAAATAACCTTTGTGGTGATTTCATAATAATGTTTTTTATTTGTTGATACCATATTTTTTATGAATGTTTTTTAGCTGGTTAGAATGAAGTTCTTGAGAGTTGTTCGGAAGGCTCTTCATATGAAGTTACTAGAGGATGTGAAGAAAGTTTCTTTAACATTATTAAGAAAATTTCATAAAGTAATAGGATGATAATTCATTCATCAACGTTTCAAAAATCAATGAAACCCTCATGATCCAATATTATGATCAAAAGGAGATATGAATTCCATTATAAACTAATTACCAGATGGAAGGTGATCAGATGATGAAGTTTTTAAAGAAGAGAATAGTAACACTATTTTACCAGATTTAGAGCATTGGATAAAGTTCATCAGACATAGAATTATGGATATGTTCTCCTTATATACTAGACACATATTGATATAATGAAGATTCATCACTATGAAGTCCACGGAGAGAGAAGTACAACTTTTTTACATGACAGAGAAAGATCATTTTACTAGAAAGTCCACTAATCAAGTGATCAGATAGATATTTATTAAAATTAAAAGTTTGATACCCTATAAAGATGTTCAATAAAGATTATTATTAATTTTATAAGGTTAATACACCCAATGTGTAAAGTTAACTAATGTTTAGTGGCTGTAGAAACTAGAGAAAGACACGAGAAGGAACATAGTAGATTATCCATATGAATATTTGAAACAAGTTGTTTTTTTTGAGTTTATAAGCAATTGAATAAAGTGTTAGAAGTATGAAGGGATAAAAATTAAAATAATTCAATAACATAGTGTCAAATAGGAAAATGTATGGAGAAATTATTCTAAGATAGTATTCTGTATAAGTTTTAACAATGTGTTTAACCATCATTAAATGGATCAAGTTTACTGAACATTTTGTGATGTTGATTCATAAAAGTTATTTTTTATTAATATTGTGGGAAATTTTTTGTTAAATTTTGTAGGAATTTATAGGATGAAAATTATTTGGGAGCATTAATGAAATGATATTATCATATTGGGTCCATTAGAAGAACATCCATTAGACGGATGATCATCATAGAATCATAATCCATGTTATCAAATGTACGATTCAGAGATACTACATTGAACTGTGTTTTGTGTATTAAAGAAATATATGAAATTTGAGTTTTGAATGGTTACCATCAATAGTTATCTAGATGAAGAAAAGTTGAGAATATATGTTTTTTCACTTGATGGAGGAGTTCCTAAAGAAGGCACCATACAAACATTCCAATGTACAGTGGATTCAAGAATCATTAAATAACTCTTTAACAGCCATCACTTTGAAAATGATGAGGTGATATATCAAATATTTTTATCTATTTTAGATAAGGACGTAATACGAAGATCCATAAATCAAATTTTAAGTAACTTTGAAGATAAATGGAGATTCAAGTGAGTTTATGTAGCTTCAATAATGTTCATGAATGCTCTAGATAAATTGAGAATCATTCATGGAATCTCATTTCAGATGGAAAATGAAATTGGGTTCCACAAATTTATACATAACTTGTGGATATATAAATTTGTGTTCATACTATATGATCTAACTCTTTTCATATTGAAAAAAAGTCGAAATAGAAGATATTTTTTATCATTATGAGTTTCCAACAAATATTAACTTATATTTGAAGAAAGGATACTAGATGGAGTTATCAGTCATATTTATTAGAAAATTAGATAATGTTTTCATTAAATAAACCATACAAAAGTTTAGAGAAGATACACTAGAATGAGTTGACAAATATTGTTAGATGTAAAAGAGTTATGTTTATCTGATACAGCTCAAAACTCATTGTGGTTTCCTCTATTTTTTTATAGACCATGCCTATATTATCCATTTTTATATAGGTTGTTCTGATAACAGATTTTGAGAATAACAAGATCATTTTGAATAAAAACCTTGGTGGAAGAAGTTTAATAACACTTTTATGTAAGATAATAAATCCATTGGTGGAAATGAATTTTTTTATTGAAATGGAAGATGTATGTCAATTATGAAAGTCGATTATGACCCTATTGAAAAAAATTATTTAGAAGATGAATATATAGGAATCTTTTAGACATTATTTTAGAACATTGAGAAAAATGACTACTCATCAAACATTGAATAATGAGAAGGTGAAGAAACTTAGAGAGAATATCAGTTGAGATAAAAAATTATGGCATGTCTTGAGAAAAAAAATGTGGGAAAAAAATAATTAGAAAGAATGAAGGTATGTATAATGTATATGAAAGTAAGATATTTATAAAACTTTATATTGTATAAATCTATTGAATTTATAATATCAAAAATAACGTTTTAAAATAGGGAAAGCTGGTGTAATATATCAGTAATAAACATGTTGATATGGAAGATGAGATTTGTAAAACTCTATCGAGATTTATTGAGTTGGAGTTACATAAAATAATATGAATAAAAATTTCAACATGTATTCAGAGATAAAATATGAAACATCCTAAGGTTTTGATAAAAGTCCTCGCAAAAATTAGGTGAAATGTTTAACCACTAAACATAATAACTTATATGGTATATCTAACCATGAAGGTGTTAGACACGATATTGGGGAATATTGTCTTAACAAAGGATGTGATAAATACATATCAACAATACATGTCAAGAACCCCTCCCCACAAAGTGTACCCCTCCTAGGCCAGCAATGTGAAATGGGAGATAATGACCCACGAGTCCCGCCTCCAGTAGGCCCTGGATTGGCGACCAACGCCGAGGGTATAATAACACACAAATGGGTGGCATTACCCTCTAAGAGAACACTTGCAGAAGAGAGAGATAAGACATACACCAACTAACTCCAAATCATAATTGAAATATAAAATAAACCCATGTACATATATGAAATTCCATGCAAAAGTACTACAACTGAAAGGGAAAACAACAAGTACCTAAAAAAAGTAAAATGGTAGCGACCGCAAGCCCGAACAGCTCCTCCTACCATAAGCTAGTAGTAACCAGCTTGATCTCCAACCTACTCCAAGTGACCTCAAAAATAGTATTTATATATGTAGGGTGAGTATAAAAGTATAATCAATAGGATCCTCCCTGATGCCTCTCCTGAAAAAGTAAAGAAAGCATGCTAAAGCACATTAAACAAAAGTGAAACTAACACGCCACCTAAATAGGTATACTATGTTCCCAACCTCACCATGGATACTCCCACCAAGTAACAAATACAAGATTATATCATATAGAAAATAATATCAAAGGTACCCCGCTACTACTTCCCCACTGGTTTGCCGCTTTTCCCCAATGACATACATCCTGTGCATCTCTCCCCAAAGTATTGCTCGTATACACCTGGGACAAGCTCCACAATATGCACCACAAAGGCTTGCCTGTAGACACCTGGGCTAAGCACCACACCATCCTCACTACCCAAAGTAACCAGGTAGTTTTCTGGAGCCACCACATCCCGCATAACGTGTATCATACATCGGGTATTAAACCTCAAGTGATTACAACTCATACGCCGAGTAAGGATCCTCAAGAAATCACATCCTATACACATTACACCTATAGTAGTCCATAGGATACTATATCCAGAATATATGTGTGTGAATAACCACAAGACATTACATCCCTCTACACACATATATAGGGAAACTAACCGTTGTGCCTAATGGAACTAATATCTTCCAAGAGAAGAGAGTGGGGTCAAAGGGGGTAGTCATCCATTCACCCACCCATTAGAATGTTAGGGAAAACACCCCCCAGGGCTCAGAATCCTCGGGGTGCCAGTTGCCCATAAAAGAAGGGTGGAGTAGCGTATAGAAACAAAAAGTACATAATATATTACAACTCACAACCACACTAAGGGCATAACATAGTCTTATTCACAACTACAACATACGTCTCTCAGACTCTAGGCGATCACTTCTAGGACTAGGTATCCTATAAGCACACAAAAATTTAAAGAGCCTTATTAGGTTACTTCATGCCCTTTTTATCAGTTCCACTGTACGTTAATTAATTCTTCCATCATTAATAAACTATTAACAAGACCACATTAAATTCCATTAACAACACATCCAAGAACCACTTTCCCTTCAAAAGTTCTCAACCTCATCATTAAGTTTCAAAAACTCCAACCCCATGGGTTAACATCATTTATTCAAACATTAATTATAGAATTTCTTTCCCATATACCCTGGAATTCTAGAAAATCATTTTATGCTACTAAACAAAAGGGGCTCAACAAGGTGAGTAGATGTACTACCCGTCGAGTCTTTGACACATATACCAGAGCGTAGACCCATTCTCCCTTAAGAGGCTAAACACAGAAAGCACGTGCCATAACCCACATGTCTTCACCTCACTCGGAAGAAGGGCAAGCAAGACCATCTTCCTTGAGCAGTGGGGAAAAGAAAAGTAGATAAACATTTAATAAAATAACCAAGCATACAACAACCACATCCATCTCATTCCATTATCCCTGGTGTCCTCCCCGACACCCACATGCATAAACCGATGCATCTCGCCACTCTAGGCATCATCTTCTACCACAACCACAAGTCCTCCATGCCTCCACATAACACATCACAAGATATCCCAGGGTCACATCACATCACAAGATATCACAACACCCCTCCAGGGTCACATCACAACACAAGATATCACAACACCCCTCCAAGGTCACATCACAACACAAGCAGCAGGAAAACGAACATCACCTCAAATTGGGATCTTGGCCCTTTTACAAGGCATATAGCCTTCAAACAAAATGCACAATAGATTTTAGGTTTACCAACCAACTACTTTAATCACGTACATCGACATGAATTTGATTAACATTATTTTGGAACAACATCCACACCAAAAACAACCAGATTCATTTACATGACTCTTTATCTTTATCCAATTAATTATCTATTAATTATGGATTTCCATTATTTATCAATTTCATCAAGATCAACATTATAAAAATCAAGGAATAGATATCACACTATCTAGCAAATGATGAGGTGAACCTTTATCACTGTAAAAATCAATAACATGCGATCAAACCAATTCTTTTAATCCAGTTCATGTATTTAATTATGTAAATTTCATTGTGATCCAAAGGGATAAGTCATTATAACTCTATGATTGCACATAAACAATTAGAGAAGCCATGAATCCCCTACCTCACAGTTTTGACAGAAACCAAAATGGTCGAAGAACGCCCAAGAAGACCGGGCTGATTCACCAAGGATCCTCCCTAGATCTCTACTCATAACACACCCAAGACCAAAGCTCATCATAAACGACATCCACACACCTATATCTACCCATAAAGGGAGTAGATCTAAGATCCCTAGAGAAGTGGAGGAGTATATCTAGGTAGATCTAAGAAACCAAACAAAAATGATCACATACCTAGAGAAACCGGCTTCGATTCATGAAGAGAAGCCTCCAGATCACCTCTAAAATGCTTGGGAGAGGTTCTTCTACCTCTAAGGAAGGGTAATCCCGAGTTATGGTCACATAAGGGCACAAACAAAACATTTAGAGGCAAAATAGTACAGATACACAATTTTAGGATCTAAATTTAAGTGCATGCGCGGTTAGTCCGCACGGTTTACCAACCCCTGCGCTAACCGTGTGCTAGCTTCTGCCTCTTCAAACACTCCTCGCATGGTTGGGCCACACAGTTAGAAAAACCGTGCACTAACCGTGCGTTTTCCACTGCCTCCAAAACTAGCCTTGCACGGTTTGGCCGCACGGTTTAGGCAAACTGTGTGCCTCCCGTGCGAAGTCTACTGCCTCCAACACCAACCCCGCATGGTTTGGCCACACGGTTTGACAAACTGTGCACCTCTCGTGTGATGGCCATAACCCTTTAGATTTCATGAAAAGTCCACCCAAATGTACTCCAAGTCACCTTGACCTTCTGAAACACCTACAGACCCATATTTTTCACAAAGGAATGGACTGCAGAGGTCCGGTCCATTACATCAGATACCTCTAAAAACATTATCTTCCTCGAGAATCCAAAACCCACCTAAAGAGATAAAGAAACAGGGTCTGAACAACTCCCCACCAAGATACCTCTCATAAGAGGACAAGCCACCAAAGCAACAAAGGGATACATCCCATAAACATGAAAGTTTCATCACTACATCAGCTATAACAATACATGGAAAGAGTTAAACAAAAAATAACTCTGGGTACATAGCACGTATCTGGGATTCACGTTCCCAAGTACACTCCTCCAGGCCATCGTGTCGCCACAAGACATGAAATATGGGGTGGAATGTCCATGCAACACCTTCTCCTTACAGTCTTGGATCTCCACAGGTCACTCCTCAAAGGTGGAATCATCATCAACATTGATCTCTCCCCAATCGATGATGTGGGAGTCATCATGAAGATAACGAAATAGCTATGATACATGGAAAACATCATGTATCAGACTCATCTGAGGGTGAAGTGCTACTCGATATGCCACAACACCAACACGAGCTAACACCTCGAAAGGCTGAACAAAGCAGGTAGAAATCTTACCCCCATGACCAAACCTTCGCTGCCCACGATGGGGAGTCACATTCAGAAACACGTGATCCCCTACATTAAACTCCAAGGGTATCCTCCTTTGATCAGCATATGATTTTTGATGATCTTGTGCTGCCTTCATCCTCTCACGAGTCACCTAAACCATCACTGTTGTATTCTATACTACTTTCATTCTGAAAATTCCCGACTCTCCGACCCAAGTCTAGCACAACAGAGAATGGAAAGGCCGACCATACAAGGCTTCAAACAGTGCCATACCGATGGTGGAGTGGAAACAATTATTGTAGGAAAACTCCACGAAGGGTAAGTGCCTCATCCATGAACCTCCAAAATCAAGAACAGAGGACCGAAACATGTCTTCAGGAGTCTGGATGGTTCACGCTGTCTGACCATCCGTTTGGGGATGAAAAGTAATGATAAGTCATAGTTGAGAACCGAAAGCATGTTGGAGACCTCTCCACACTCTAGAGGTAAAATGGGGATCTCGATCCAAAATGATCATCCTAGCGACTCCATGAAGTCTCTCCACCTCCTCCGGATATTGCCTTGACAAAACTTCCACTGCTCTTGACTCCTTGATTGCTATAAAGTGGGATGATTTCATAAAATGATCCACCACCACCAAAATAACTTTATAACCTCCCGGAGCTTGAGGTAAACTAGTAACAAAGTCCATTGAGATGCCCTCCCATTTCCACTGAGGAATCTCTAATGGTTGGAGAAGACCACCAGGAACCGTGTGTTTGACCTTCACCTTCTGGAAGACTAAACATCGTGACCCAAACTCCACAACCACATGCTTCAGCCCAGGCCACCAAAATGGAATCCTCAAGGATTGGTACATATTTGTCACACAATGATGTACCGCTAAAAAAGAACCATTAAACTCTCAGAGGACCGTCTCGCGCATCGCCAAGGGAAAAAAAACCCATCCATGATACAACACTCTGTGTTTTTCATCCACAGACCAACCATCAGGGGCCTCACCACAAATAACTCGGTCCCTCCAGACCTCCACCTCAAAATCCCCCAACTGGGACTCTTCTACCTTCTGCACCAGGGATGACTACACCGTCATCTAAAAAAGACACCATATACCCCCAACTTCTCCCATACCAAGATGTAATGATGAAATTTCTTCCATTACTCTCCAGGAATCACCAGATTCAAGCACAGCATCACTACGTGACTTTCGGCTCAACGCATCAGGCCCAATATTCCTTTCCCAGGTGTATACGATATTTTAAAGTCGTATTCCTGTAAGAACTCCATCCACTGACATTTTTGTAAGTTCAAGTCACAATGGGAGAAAACATACCTCAAACTCTTATTATCAGTGAAAACCACAAAACATTCACCACTGGGGTAATGTCTCCACAACTTTAGAGCAAACACCATGTCTTCCAACGAAAGATCATTGGTGGCGTAGTTGCGTTCATGGGGATGCAACTGCCGAGACCCATAAGAAATGAATTTCCATTGTTGCATAAGAACATAGCCTAACCCCAAATGTGAAGCATCACATAAGACATCAAACTTAACTCCTCTATGACCCAAGGAAAATCCAACTGATGAATCTCTGAAGAACTCAACATCATCTCAGTTGCTATGGATGATAAGGATGGAACGCACCTATGACCTATATGAGGATCTCTCTCACCAACGAACACCACTTGCTCTCCATATTCACCAATGAAGATGGCCTCCCTCTTGAAGAAATATATAATATCCTGCACTAAAAACAACCAATCCTAGTTGAGGATGACATCATATGGTTGTATTCGTAAACACAGGAAATCTCCCCAAGAGCGGTGTTTCCTCAACACAAGCACACAGTCTCTACATACTTCAAACAAGTCAGCTCGACCTCCAACTGTCGTAGTCAACACCAAGGTCAATAGAAGCCTCTCTACCTCAAGTCCCAAAGCATGGAAAAGGGTAGGTTATATGAAGGATTGTGTCATTCCGGAATCAAACAAGGCATACACAATGATAGAAAACAAGCAAAGGGTACCTCGAACAACATCTGGCTCATCTGGTATTGGAAACGCTAGACCATGAAGCTGACCATGCCCTCGTGCATGATCTCTCTGTCCCTGATGATGACCCCAAACATGGTTGCGATCTACTCTCTAAGGACAGGGAGAATCGTGGGGATATCCTCTACCTGCCCCATCTATCCTCTATAGACCTAAAGCTTGTGCAACTGGCTGCTGCTGCCTCAGCTGGAACTACCTCAAAGGAGGAACCTGGAGTGTAGCTCCCAATGCACGATGACTACTCTGAAAGGTCGGGCACTCTGGATTCCGATGGCCATGACCGCCACAAGAAAAACAAGCACCTGATCCCTTGGAATAGGCCTGAGAGTTGCTGCCTTTAGAGAAACGAGATGTGATGGGCTGGGACCTACACCCAGCTGAGCAAAAACTCTTTTGCCCTAAAAACTGAGAAACTTGGACCATATCCATGCTTCGTGAGGGATCATGATGATCCCATTCTTGTGATGATCCGGTCCTGGCCAAAGTCCTCTCAACAACCTCTGCCCTCTCCAGCACCTCATGATATGTGTTTAACATAATTGGGGTGACTTGGTGCTGGATCTCTGGTGGCAACGCCTCCTCGAAATTCCTCACCCTGACCTCCTCATCTGGTAACAGCTCAGAAGCATATCGTAAACGGTTCTTGAAATGTATCCCAAACTCCCAAACATTTGAGATCCCCTGTCGAAGGGTAAGAAGCTCCTTGAGACTGGACGCCTTTGCAGTCAAAGAAAGGAACTCGACTCTAAACTTCTCTTGGAACTCCTCCCATGTGATCGCTGACTCCTCACGATCCCCGAGGAACAAGAACCACCTCTGCCTTACTGCTCCATGCCGCATCGTCACAGCTAAGGACACCCAGTTCTCCTTCTGAGCACGGATCGAAGTGAAGCCTATCTCGACCACCTCCAACCAGTCTTCTGTCACTACATCTAAAACGGAGACCTATTACTTTTTTGAACTCTGGCGCTAAAACTCTCAGAGTTTCTTCCTCCAAGTGTCAGCGTCATCAACCTCTACCATACGATGACCTTCTGGTATAGCCTGTTGGACATCTTCTACGCACACCTGATGAGGATGTTGAGATGGAGCCATACCTAGAAAATAACATACACATAGAGCTCAAAATACTGCAATATGGAAGACTCAACATTAAATAATTAATTGTTTTATTTCATTAGTTTTAGGTTAACCTATCCCAAGGTCTACCCATTCAAACACAGGAACTAAAAAGACTGATGCATGATCCTTTCCTGGGAATCTACCCTACAACTAGTATCACCTTGTTTAGTATCAATTGTAAACTTAAAGGTCTGTAAATCAGATCATAGGGGGGCCTAAATGCCTATGTCTCAGTCGGTTTGCAGTGTTTACCGCACTTTCTAAACATGAATGACAACATTTCCCTACCAACCCATGCAACCTCACATGTGCCTAACTCCAACCTCCATCCTATCCCTCAACTAGACCCCCGATACCACTCTGTCATGACCCCCTCCCCACAATGTGTACCCCTCCTGGGCCGGTAATGTGAAAAGGGAGATAATGACCCTCGAGTCCCGCCTCCAGTAGGCCCCAGGTTGGGGACCAACACCGAGGGTTTAATAACAAACAAATGGGAGGCATTACCCTCTAAGAGAACACATGCTGAAGAGAGAGATAAGACAGACACTAACCAAATCCAAATCAAAACTGAAATATAAAATAAACCCATGTACATATATGAAATTCCATGAAAAAGTACTACAACTAAAACGGGAAACTATAATTACACAAAATAATGTAAAATGGCAGCGACCGCAAGCCCAAACAGATCCTCCAACCACAAGCTAGTAGTAACCAACATGATCTCCAAGCTGCTCCAAGTGACCTGAAAAATAGTTTATATATATGTAGGGTGAGTATAACAGTATACTCAGTAGGATCCTCCCCTATTCCTCTCGTGAAAAAGTAAAAAAAGTATGTTAAACCATAGTGAACAACAATGAAACTAACCCATCTCCTAAACAGGTATACTATGTTCCCAACCTCACCATGGATACTCTCACCAAGTAACGTATACAAGAATATATCATATTGAAAAGAATATCAAGGGTACCCTGCTACTAATTCCCCACTAGTTTTCCTTTTTCCCCAACGACAAACATCTGGTGCATCTCTCTGCAAAGTCTTGCCCGTATACACCTGGGCCAAGCTCCACAGTCTGCACCACATGCACCATAAAGGCTTTCCCGCAGACACCTGAGCTAAGCACCAAACCATCCTCACAACCAAAAGTAACCAGGTAGTTTCTGGGATCCACCATATCTTGCATAATGTGTATCATACGTCGGGTGTTATACCTCAAGCCATTACAACCAATACGCCGAGTAAGGATGCTCAATCCATCACAGCCTATACACATTACACCTATAGTAGTCCATAGGATACTATATCCAGAATATATGTTTGTGAATAATGACAATCCATTACATCCCTCTACACACATATATGGGGAAACTAACAGCTGTTCTTAATGTCACGGGTATCTACCAAGAGAAGAGAGCAAGGTCAAAGGGGGTGGTCAGCCATTCAACCTCCCATCATAATGTTGGGGAAAACACCCCCAGGGTTGAGAATCCCCAGGGTGCCAGTTTCCCTTATTAGAAGGGTGGAGTAGCGTATAGAAACACAAAAGTACAGAATATATTATAACTCACAACCACAATAAGGGCATAACCTCGTCTTAGACACTACTTCATCTAACGTCTCTCGGACTCTGGGCTGCCACTTCTAAGACTAGGTATCCTATAAGCACACAACCATTTAAAGAGCCTTAACAGGTTACATATTTCCTTTTTTATCTGTTCCACTATACATTAATTAATTATTATAATATTAATTAACCATGAACAAATCCACATAAAATTCCATTAACAACACATCCACGAACCACTGTCCCTTCAAAAGTTCTCAACCTCATCATTAAATTTCATCAAACTCCAACCCCATGGGTTAACATCATTTATTCAAACATTAATTAGAAAATTACTTTCCCATATACCTAGGAATTCTAGAAAATCATCCTATGATACTAAACACAAGGGGCTCAACACAGGGAGTAGATGTACTAACCTTCGAGTCTTTCCCACCTATAGCGAGAGCGTGGACCCATTCTCCCTTGAGAGGCTAAACACGGAAAGCACGTGGCATACCCCGCATGTATTCGCCTCACTCAGAAGAAGGGTAAGCAAGCATAGCATCATTGAGGAGTGGGGAAAAGTAAAGAAGATAAACATTCAATCAAATAACCAAGAATCCAACAACCACATCCATCTCATCCCATCATCCCTAGTGTCCTACCTAACACCCCCATGTATAAACTGATGCATCACACCACTCTAGGTGTCATCCGCTGGCACAATCACAAGGTCTCCTTGCCTTCACATAACGCAACACCCTCCCAGGGTCACATCACATCACAAGATATCACAACACCCCTCCAGGGTCACATCACAGCACAAGATATCACAACACCCCTCCAGGGTCACATCACATCACAAGCAGTAGGAAAATGAACATCACATCAAATTGGGCTCTTGGCCCTTTGACAAGGCATCTAGCCTCCAATCAACAAGTTCAAAAAGATTTCAGGTTTACCAACCAACTAAGATAATCGCGTACATTGACATCAATTTGATTAACATCAATTTGGAACAACATCCACAAAAAAAAAACCAAATTCATATACATTACACTTTATCTTCATCCAATTAATTATCAATTAATTCCAGCTTTACGTTATTTATCAATTTCATTAAGAGCAAAATTCTAATAAGGAAGGTATAGATATCACACTATCTAGAAAATCAAGAGGTGAACCGTTATCACGGTACAAAGCAACAACATGCGATCAAACCAATTCTTTTAATCCGGTTGAAGTATTTAATTAGGTCAATTTCATTGTGATCCAAAGGGATAAATCATGATAACTCTATGATTGAACATAAACAATTAGAGAATCCATGAATCCCCTACCTCACAGTTTTGACAGAAACCACAACAGTCAATGAACGCCCTAGGAGACTGGGCCGATTCAACATGGATCCTCCCTAGATCTTTTCTCCTAACACACCCAAGACCAAAGCTCATCATAAACAACATACACACACATAGATCTACTCATATCGGGCATAGATCTGAGATCTCGAGTGAAGAGGAGGAGTATATCTAGGTAGATCTATGAAACCAAACAAAAAAAATCACATTCCATGAGAAACCGGCTTCGATTCATGAAGAAAAGCCTCCAGATCACCTCCAAAACACCTGGGAGAGGTTCTTCTACCTCCAAGGAAGGGTAATCCTGAGTTATGGCCACTTAGAAGCTTAATCGAACCACTTAGAGGAAAAAGAGTTCAGATCCACAATTTTAGGATCTAAATTTAAGTACACGCACGATTAGTCCGCACGGTTTACCTACCCGTGTGCTAACCGTGCACTATCTTATGCCTCTTCAGACACTTCTCACACGGTTAGGCCACATGGTTAGACAAACCGTGCGCTAACCGTGCGTTATCCACTACCTCAAAAACTAGCCTTGCACGGTTTGGCCGCATAGTTTAGTCAAATCGTGTGCCTCCCGTGCAAAGGCTACTACCTCCAACACCAACCCTGAATGGTTTGGCCGCATGGTTTGACAAACTGTGCGCCTCCCGTATGATGGCCATAACCCTTTAGATTTACTTAAAAGCCCACCCAAATGAACTCCAAGTCACCTTGACCTTCCATAATACCTCCAGACCCACATTTTCACAAAGGAATGGACCAGAGAGGTCCTGGCCATTACAATAAAAGTTTGACATACCCCTAAAATAAATATTTCCCACACTAATGAGTATATTATACATAAAGCTACGTTGAACATCAAAAAAATGATTATATAGAAAAATTGTTTTTATATAGAAGATATTAATGCAGTGTATATTTTTGGTGATATAGAATATAAAGGAAAAAATATTACAATTTCGGGTAAAAAATGTAACTAAAAATGAGATGGGATAAATTAATGGGGATAAATAGTAGAAGAAAAGTGGGGAACATTATTTAGTTGAAGGAAGAAATAATGGAAAATCACAAGATGATGGAAAGTTTATAATGGAGAAATAGTTTTAATCCCTAGATTATGTTTGTGGAAGATGTGAAAAAATATGTTAATTTTTTAAATAACATTTGAATACTATCCCAAAACATGTTTTTTATTATAGTAAATAATAATAATATAGAAATAATTAATTTGAAAAAATATCTATTATTTTTTTGATAGATCTAAAACCTATAAAAATAAACAAACCATGGATTATTGATAGTGTATGTTCCTCCAAAATTACATGTGACATGAAAAATATTGGATAATGTTGAAGAAAATAATTGTATATTAGTTACATTCAAAAAGATATTTCATAAAAAATAAATATAATATCAAATTATAAGACTGAAGCTCCAAAACTATAATGAAAAGATGTTTTATATTTTGATTGTATGAAACACAACATACTAATTTCTGGACAAATTGTTGATAATGTTAAGTAAATTATCTTTAGTAAATATTCTTGTATAATTACAATTGTGTAATATGGAAAATTTCTGTCTAAGGGATTAAGAAACAATAAAAATAAATTCCATATTAATGATTTTTGTGACATGTGTCACATAAGTTCTAAAGATGAAAATATTTTTTGGCATAAAAGCCTTTGGAATCATGGATAGAAAAGTATGAAAAGAATTTACAAAGTTGATATAGTATGAAACATAAAATCATTGAATACAAAATAATAATATTTTTGTACAACATTTTATAAAGGGAAATTTTAATTGGAAGGACAAATAAATTTTAAATCCATTACTCCAGACCACTTGATATTATACACTCTGATCTCTGTGGGTTTATGAGACATAACTAAAAAAGTGAATTTTATTTTATTACATATCTAAATTTTTTATCTCAAGTGGAAAACATAATTTTCATGACACATAAATCAGAGGATGTAGATATATTTAGTTTTTATATAAGGGAAATTGAAAGATAGATGGGTGTTTAAATATTAATTCCAAGAACTAAATATATAAAATATTACACAACCAATGGTTTACAAATCAATATGAAATAACATGGAATCATACACCTATATATTTCTCTATATACACCTCCAAGAAATAGAGCTGGTGAATGATAAACAAGAATTTTAGTGGAAACTAGAAGAAGTATATTGACTGAGTTTAAATTTTCTATGTTTTTTCAAGTTATAATCTATTAGTACTATTTATAATATAAAAATGGATTATTATTGTAGATAGAATCAAAAATTACTTATAATAAGATATGATTTTTGAAAAAATATTCATTAAAATCTTTCAAGACATTGGGAATACTTTTATTAATAAAGGGAAAAATCCATATCTTGGAATGTTTCATGAAACATATGATGAATAAATTTTCATGGTATATTCATCCAACATGAGAAGTTATAAATATTGAAATAAATTTTTAAAAAAGTTAGTGAATTCATAAATTGTGAAACTAATTTAAAATAAAACCACCTAAAAAAACGTTTTTAAAGATGTTACAGAAGTTAGACTAAATAATTCCAATGAGAATAATTAATGTGAAGAATGTTATACAAAGAATCTATTAAGTGAGTTAGATAGATCATGTGATAGAGAATGTGCGATACAAAGAAAATATCTAAAATTACACACCATATAGAAACTTGTTGAATCTAAAAACATTATTAGAATTTAAAAATATCCAACTTATACTATAATAAAGGAGATATTAGGGAACCTTGCATTACTTATTTCACATATTAAACTAGAATAAATTTTAGTGGATTTTGACTATAAATAATTGGTACAATCTATGATTGAAGAGTATAATAAAATTGACAAAAAAAATGAATCATGGTATCCTATTCTAAGACTGACAAGAAATAATTCCAATAGAAGAAAGTGGGTGTCCATATGGAAATAGAATGAATATAGAGAAATTAGAAGAAATAAATAATAACTTGATTGTAAAGGTTATTCATAGGTGGAAGGTATATATTTTTAATAAGCATTCACCCCTATTTCAATATTGGAATCTATAATAATGTTCTTCAAATTTATTACACATCATTGTTTCAAATTTTATCAGATGGATGTAATGTCAATATTCCTAAACATAAAAATTAAGGAATAAGTTTAAATTGAGAATCCAATTGGGTTCTTACTTGATAAAAGTGGAAAACTTGAGGGTATGATAAAGAAATATCTATATTGGTTGAAATACTATCATCGTTCGTGGTACTCCTAAGAGGATATTTTTAGAAAAAAGATGAACTCTTCTACAGAGAAATTTGATGGAAATCTATTTTTGTAAGGAAGTGATCACTTGTACTCTTGTTTGTATTATTTATGTTTTCTATATAATATTTTCAGGTGACAAATTTAAAGTGTATAATGAGTTTTATGAAAAATGAAAGTAAAATTTTATATATCAATGCTTGTAGAGTTAAAAATATTTTTTGGTTTAAAAGTTCAATAGAGGGAGATATTTAACTTTCTATTTCAGGAAAATTATTTCTTTAATTTACTACAAAATATTTCCATTGAAAATTCCAATGAACTATATACTCCCATTTCTATTGGAATAATGATAAGTAAAGTTGAATTTGGGAAAATTGTGAATTATAAATGATTTAGAAATTTTATAGGAAACTTTATGGATCATATATCTTCTAGAATAGTCTATGTTTTTACTATCAAATTGTGTGAAAAATATAAAATTGATCTAAAGGAATCACATTTTCTAGAAGAAAAAATGAATTACCAGATATTTTAATGGAAGATATTATGTTGGGGCAACATATAAATTAAGTTGTGGGATGCAAATTCATAGAAATACAGATGCAGATTGGGTTATAGATTGCAATTATAGAAAATAAACATTAGGAGAATTATTTTTCTGGGTATAATTTTGTGTGATATAGAATAATAAAAAGTAAAGTAAATTTTAATTTAATACAGAAAAATATGAATATATTTCCACTAATAATGCTTGTACGAAAATGATTTGGATGAATGTTTAGTTGGAATATTTGAGATTAGATTTTAAACAATAAATTGAATATTATTTTTGAAAATAAAAGTTCCATTGATCTTTAAATTTTTTTACAATATTCAAGATAAAAACACATTTATGTTATGTATCACTTTATTAACGATAATGTTGTCGGCGAATATGGATTTCATGAGTACACTTATATAAAATATACAAATTCTGATGTTCTCACCCAATATATGCCAAGGGAAAGTGTAATTAACTAGAGTCTACAACTACATTCTTATTATCCACCAATGAATTCATAATGCTCTTAAAGAATTCCCCCACTATACCTTGTATTATGGAATCAAAGATGGAGAGTAGGTAACAATTTGTAAAAATTAATACAACTCATTTTTATATGAATTTTAAGAAATTGTTATCATAAAATGGGGAGAGGAAAAAACTGAAAATAATTAAAGAGAGAGTTTATCTTAATAAGACGAAAAAAATTCTTATCACCATGGATTTAAATTAAAAAAATAAATTACATTTTATAGTAGCATGTTTTCCTAAAATTAACATTGCGAGAGGTTGTGATTTGATAAAAGTTGAAAAGGTTGTAATATTTTTTTACAAAAAATATGAGTTGTGAAAAAAATTGGGTCATTAAAACTTGATGTGTATGCTTTCAAAAAATAAAAAGGTTGAGACTGAACATTCTTTGACATTTCCATAATATTTTTTCTAAAAATATTTTTTGAATGTTTTTTTTATAAATAGATGAGAGTGATTTTTCATAATGTTGTCAACAATAGTTTTTATACGACGTTTTTGGAGGAGGTGAAGAACATTTTCCAAACTCTGACAAGAAAAATTCCAAAAGTATGTTGATGCTAATATATTATTCAAAGTATCCAATATCATATAAAGATTAATAATCCATGATTATTATAAAATGGTGAGATCAATTACACCATATATAAATTATCAGATGGGAGGTGATAGGATGAGGAAATGTCTAAAGGAGATAAAATTATTTTTTTATCATATGGAGAAAACTAAACAAATCACACTAGACGCAGTGTTCTTGATGTAATTCTCCAGATGGACCGTACACATAGTTAGTGGATAATAATATTTTAGCACGATGTACATGGGTGGTGGAGTATAAATTTTTTAACACATAGTCAACTAATTGTTTTCCATACATACCATGGTTAATGTGATCAGATGTATATTTTCTAAAATTCGAGATTTTGTGATGATTTATTTAGGTTACATAAATATCATTTTTTATTTTTGTAGGTTTAGTATTCATAATTTGTAAAGCTAAATGATGTCTATCAGATGAAGAAACCACAATACGAAACCAGGAAGAATATAGTTGATGTTTCAGATAAATATTTTCAAGAAGATGATGTTGCTGATTTTGTGAACACTTCTACAAAGTGTAAGATTTCAGAATGGAGAAGTAGTATAAGAGGGTGAGATCAAAAAATATAAGTTATTACTATATAGTGAAATTATTCTATGTTATAATTATGTTATATATTACAACAATGTAATTTAATATCATTAAATGGAAAAAAATTCTTTAGACAATTGGTAATGATGGATTCCGATAGAAAGATTTGGATTATTCAAGTGGAAAATTATTATTATAGGCTATAAGATGCTCATGTTTTCATTGTGAAGAGGAGAAATAATGTAGGAGGATCATTGTAATGAGTCCATTAGATGAAATTTCATCAAAATAGAGCCCATCTAAAAATATTATCGATGTTATCAGATAAACAATTTAGAGATTTTACACCATACTATGTTTTTTGAATTAAAGAAATTAAGGGATTTTCGGTGGAGATAGGGTCATTGAACATAGTCATATAGATGAATTAAATGTTTTAATAGAATAAATTTCTGCTAACAAAGTATTTCCTAAAGAAGACACAGAGCAAACATTCAACCAAAAAAATGTTTTATTAAACTTTACATAACTTTATAAATCCCATCATGTTAATGATATTGATATAATATTTCATTGATTATTATCTAGTTGAGATAAGAATATATAAAGATAATCCATAATTTTTAGGATAATGATGTTCAAATAAGAGTTTTTATATTTTATAATTCACAAATAACCATGAATATTCATTAATGTTATTGAAGATGTGTGAAAAATCTTTTGATATTAATTTTAGTAGGAAATTAAAATAGATTTTCCACCATTTTTATGTTTTTTAATGCCTATATAAAAGGGATTTCTTACTGAATAAACTAAAACTATTCTTCTGGACAAAAATCATAAAATGTACATCTATTTTGTTATACTGTGGTTCCGACTTAGATTGCTTTCTGGTTAAGAAAGGATAATATATAGAGTCTATAGATAGATTTATTAGACACAATTTTCGTTTGAATTGGAATAAATATGTTTAGAGTAGGGAATTTAGACTGATTCATAGGTTCATGAGTATTTTTATTGAATATATCTAAGAATATTAGGCGTCGTTTTAGTGAGTTTCATATGACAGTGATTCTACAGAAAGAGGAAAGGCACACTAGATGAACACTTACTGGATGATGTAAAATATATGGAGGAACTATAGATAAAATTTCAGTGGCATGTGATTTTTTTTCAGTGTTATCTTGTCTTTATGTATAAGAAAATATTTTTTAATTGATGGGATTTATTATAATAATTTATATTCGAATATGGATGGATTCTAATGGGAGTTGGATCATGTATTATTGAATTCTTATTAATAGTGAATTTCTATAGACCAATGGGAGTCTCCATGGAAAGGATGTATGTTCTCACATTGAGGATGAACATTATAAATCATGTGTTTCTTCTGTACTTTCTTACCATTGTATGCTTTGTAAATATTAATAAAAGATTAATAAGGATAAAAATTATAAATATTTGTTAGGGATAATTTCAAAAAACTAAAATTGTAAAAATATCACCATTGATTCAACCCCCTTTTCAGTGGTTCTCACGATCCTATAGAAATATAACATAAATACCCATATTTTTTATCCCAATTTTCTATTAGTTATGGAATATATTGTATATTTTACTATTATGATCAAGTTCTCCCTCATATATTTTCCAAAAATACACCCACTAAAATAAATAAATATTTTCTTCTTCATCATTAAAAATCAAATAACATACCATATTTTAGATTGAATGAATTATTTGTATCTTTAGATCATCTCATTAGAACTAGTAGGCTTTAAGATAATTATTAAACTATTAGATTTTTTATTAGATAAAACTATGTTAAATTTATTGATATTTAATTACATTCATTCATGAAATATATAACCATTATTGTCCTAATTTCTACAGGTTAAGGCTTCAAAATATTTTTAAGAACATTCTCAGAGCCAGGTGATGAGATTAAATAAGTATATGAGGCCCAGTGAGTTAAATTTTTTTATTACAAAAAATATTAAATATATTAATCTCACACAAAATTATTTTTCCAAAAAATGTGGACTAAATATAAAACAGAGTCTTGTATCATAAATCTGACACCACTGTAGAGTCTAGAATGTGAGATTTACTATAGGTTTGACATAATCATTGTCGACATCGGGTGTTTTTAAAAAAACACCATATAAAAAATAATAAAATAATTTATTCATTATCATTGAAACAATAAGCTAATTCTTCTTAATAAATATGTAGTTACAAGATGGTATTAACGATTTTCCATAAAAACCTAGATATCTGGAGGAACTATTGATGGGGAGCTCGGTAGACTCAACAGATCATGACCAATAACTAAGGATTTTATTTTCCAATGCAGCTTGGGGATTTTTCCAAAGACAATGAAATGAAATAATTATATTCTATTTATAGATCCATATATTGTAATTCAATTGTTTTATGTGATTTATTTCCCCATTTTAGGATCCCACTACTGAAAAAATTAAATCAACAAAGATATTGATTTGTGAGTCAAGCGTACAGTGGGTGATTATTCTATTACTTTGGATTTTGGTAATTGATATTTGGTTTTTATTGTTGGATAATCATTCAAAATTATAACAAAAAAGGATTAAATCAATTCTTGACAATTTCTGAGGTTCATTCCTCATCTTCTGTTTTGTGGTTCCCCCTGTTCTATGCTTGTTAATCCTCCACATTTATTTTGGAAAAAGGATTGATTAATACATATAAAATGATTGATTCACGAATGGTATTTGTTGATATGGAGTATTTAAATGGTTCAATATTCTATATTGGTGATGTGATCGAGGTTCGTGATGACATATTCTGATTGGGGTCAGATCAAGGACTCGTGGTTCGAGTTTTGTGTGTGGTAGCAGGAAGGCACAACATTGTGTGTTTCCTGAGTAGTGGATGTTACTAAAATCATAGTACCGAGGACAATGGTGTTTGGTCCAACCTATATCCATGAAATAATGTTAATATTCAAAATAAATTAAAATTAATTATGGTCATGGATGTTGAAATGTGAGAAATATTGAATTTCTATGAAATTACTTACTATAAAATGTGTAGTCGTATGAACACACAGCATATTGTCTTCTTTGTGTCACACTAAGCCTTCCATATAGAGATATGTTTTACAGACTACGTGAAATGTTTCAAACTCCATGTGTAACTTATCCATTAAAATCAATCTATATAGATATTACATGTCATGTTATACATGTGGCCCCCACACACTAAGTACATAGGATGTATACATTCAAGGGTAGATAAATTACTATGTTCCGACACAGACACATACATGTCATACAAAAAAATGTAGATATGAAAGAGTAAAATTATACGTGAATAATAATTTTTTATAATCAGTGTTATCTCATCATATGCACATTTTTCTTTTACCATTATGGAAATTTAATGTATTGTGGAAAATAACATTCCATATGAGCAGGAGACATGGGCATTACCAGGCTCAGTAAGACACATTTTATACAACAAGGGACACACCACGTACTCCATCATAGATGGTTTGGATTATTCATATTTTCTCATATTCATCTAGAGACAGAGTGAGATTCTTTATACCAATATCGATTGAGTTTGTTCCCTTAGTGCATTCCTATGTTGGTACATTGAGGCATTGTGACCCCAGCATTGGATTTTGATCCATACACCTTCTTAGTCTCTGATATTGTTTGTTAATCCCACCATGAGTCTCATTGTGTAATCTTATATGATATATTCATCCCTAGGTAGGGTTTGAGGAATCAACATTATTAACACTACATCGAAATTGATCCAATATAAAGAAGGATAATTTAGATTGGGTTTTTTGAACCCCCATTATCATTTGTAAAATCCCATATCTGCGTATTGATATCTATTATTACAATGATCCGAAGTGCATTTGAGAGTGTATTTTACACAAGACACCTCGGTTTATATCAATCCTCTTCATAGTTAAGTCTGACGATCATGAATTCTTGTATGGATTCAATCTGTGCTATCAAACTCAGGGAGTGAGTTTCCCCCTACTGAGTGTTACCTATAATCTTGAGCATGATTCTACACTAGTAGTGGTTGAGGAATTTGTGTCTTTGAGAATATTATGAGTATATATGGGTTATTCTAGTCCATAATTAGGTCTCATATGTTGATTGACATACATTTATATTGATGAAATGACTACTCTTGATTCTTTGGGTTTAGTGATTTGTGGGTTTCTTATTGGTTGTTGGTATACTGACCCCTATATGGTATCTTCCCACACATCTCTTCTCTAAAAAAGATGAAATAAGTTTTTAAAAATTACTCATAGGACATGGAGAAGGTGGATAATAGTTTGGGTTAGATAGGGCAAGGATTATACTAGTGTTGCATTTTACAACTACCCCTCCATCTGAGGAGGTTAGAATCCTTTTTAGTTTTCAGTGGGATTTTATTTGGCCTTGTTTCTCATTTGTAGTGCTTTATTAAGCTTGTATGATTATAGTATTTACATGCATGGATCAATTTTTTTTATCATTTTTCATTTACATTTATTTATTGTATATATTTTGAGATGTGTTCATGCCTACAAGTTCATTAGTCAACGTCATCCCATGTGAGTGTTATGAATAATCAACATTGGTCTCCAGCCAATGAAATATTAGAGGTTGGATTGGGTTAGTCTCAATCAGCTTACCACCGACCATGTAGGTCTCGGTGGGTTAGGTCATAATAGAGTTGTATCAAATTTATGTTTCTTATTAATATTTTATTTTGGATATTTTCAAGTTGTGAGGTTTTGTTTTGGTACTAGGGAAATAATGTTAAATTGTTTACAATTTTAAATTTCTGGCTAAGGGATCTAGTTTTGGTCTATAGGTCAACATATCTATTCAACATGAATATGATAACCTATTTATTTAATTATAACATATAGTTAGTGGTTGGAGGAAAACATTTGGTACTTGCATCCTACAGGGATGGGTTTTGGTTTCCATTTTACATCTTGAGTAACCTCCCCATATATACTGATTCACTGTGGTATGTATTTTATTATTTCAGGATGTATTCATAAAAAAATAGTGATGTTTCTAGAGAAGATTCAAGTGTATGACCCAATGTGTGATGTGGAATCCCGAAAGGTGTTGGTCAGAAGGTGGAATTTCTGGAGGATGGTTAGACGTTGGATCATTCACCCATTCATCAATTCCTAGGCAACTCTCCAAAAAATCAATTGGATACATCATTTAATACTAATTCATGGATTGATCTGTTGGTAATGAATGATGATGTGTATAGTTCTATCACATATCATGACCCTCCAAAGAACATATCACTTTATATCATAGGTTTTCAAGAACCATCGACTCTAGGTATGGGATGTACATTAAAACATAGGTGGTTTCATCATTCACGAGGATAGCTCAGTCCAATGAGTTTTCAGAATTTTTTTACTTATCATGGAACAGTATATCTCCACTGGGATTGTACTATAGATTTTTTTTTATTTGGAGAGGTAGTCAGTGGGACCCCTAGATAGATGCTTAAGATGTAGTAGGGTGATCCGTAGGGCATAAGATATTATAGAGGAGCTAGGGGAGCTAGAAAAGGTGGATATAGATTTGGATTGACCCCAAAACCTCCAACAACACAATTTAGACCACCCTAAAATTTGAAAGATAGTAGTCATGAACCTGTACAACATCTGTAATTGGAAACATTTTTATGAGATGATCTATGAATATTTTCAAATATGATCTATGTTCCTTCTAATTTTTTTATACTAATGTTAGACATAGTTATGGGAAACACTTTTATCTATTTCATATTATTATTTCTTTGATGTTATTTGGTGTTGGTGGAGTCTTTTTTGGTAATTTTTGACATGGATTCAGACTCTCAATAAAGATAGAATCTTTCGCTCATTGAGTTTTGCTCTTAGGATATGATTCAAAACCAAGTGGTTTATTATCTTCCACCCAAATTGGATAGTTTCAAGGTGTGATGGATGTGTTCCTTTTATTTGTGGGTTTAATTTCCTTGTGATGTGATAAGGTATCAGAGAATTACCTGGTTGAAGAGTTTATGTGAGAAAGGTAAAGGATAGTTCTTGGTATTGGGAACTCATAGCAGCTTTGAGTATGGGTTGAGGTATGGAACACATCTTCATTTCCCAAAAATAATTTTTACACATAGTCATTAAACATATATCCCTGAAAATAACCCCTATTTGATTCATAGCATTTCTAGTGGATCCTTTTTCTTAACCATTGTTCTAGAGGATCCTATATTGAGGGTCACTGGTCACACACTACTTTTGATTATTTGAATAAATGTTGGGTGGATAAATATCCTCTTCTAGAATCTTTCCATAGCATTAGATAGACTCTATGATGTTTCCCTTAGTATAGACATGTTTCGTAATATCCATGCTTAGATGGTTGCTTCTGGTGCATGTGGAAGAGTTTTCATACTTTGATAAGTAGTGATTCCAAGTAGAGCATGATGTGATAATGTGAATAAGTATACAAATGACTTCCTATATGTTTGATAATATGACCATAATAGAAATAAATGTTATGAGATTTAAGTTTATTATATTATTGGTGGAGTGTGAGGATGCCTTCCCTAATGGTGTGACATTCTTACCACCCAATAAAATGAATTTATTCTCTAATGGATTGGAACCTTTGTACTACCATGATATTTTCAACAACATATCAAATGGAACACATTGAGCTTAGTAGGACATAGGTATATTTTAAGTATTTGAAAATAAATTTCTTCCAGGGAAATACCTTTGTACGACCTACTTTGTTCACGTAGGCAACCCTATTTTGTCCACCTGATGGGTGAATAAGCGATTCAGGTTGGATGGGGTTGGACATCACCTATATTAGGTGACATGAGGAATGATATCTGCCCTTAAGATTCGTTGACTTCTACAACCAGTGGATATGGGTGAAGTGGTTTCACAATTTAGCCTCATGAATAGTTATCGCCATCTTTGGTTTCAAGGAAGGATATTCCAAATAGGCTACATATCCACTAGACTTGTTCTGGGGATATTTTAAAAAGGTGGTGAGTGAATTATCTCTTTTCAATGATGGACAATGACACCAATCACGATGAGAGAAAATGTTATAAGGCGGTTTTTTACCCTTAGTAGTATAACTGGTATATATGAGGATGCAATGCGATCCTAATAATTCATTTAGGAAACCAAGGGAGTTTCAACTTGTTTTATAGTTATACTCCATGTTTCTCACTAATTATTTGTTAAATACCAATAGATCCTTGTAGATATATTGGTATTCATGTGTGGGCATGAGGTAGTTCATCTTTATATAATTCAAACTAGTATCAATTGTGCTAGCATTACATCACAATTAGGGAGAGGATGGGGTAATGCTTTGTGGACTCGCACGATGTTGAGCATATGTTTTTTACCTTAGTCAGATGTCTAGGTAATGTAGACCATTTGAGTTCTAGTGGACATGCTTTGAGTTTTCCCTGATGGTTATTAGCCCTTGAATAGTGGATCACCTTCCATTGGTAGAGTTCGTGTATCAAAATATTTACCACTCCACCATCATTGTAGTACCATTTTAGGACATGTCTTGTTGACCCTGTAGGAAATTACTGTACTGGTTGAAACCAGTGAGAGATAGTGCTTTTTGATCCAGTTTTGTACTAATGATTTTCATAAATGGTGAAATTCATCCATAGGTGGATGAAGGATTCACATTGGCATGAGTAATTATTTATGGATTGAACACATATGGCTTTAATGTTTTAGATTTGTGGAGTATAATCTGGTAAAATAGGCTATCTTCAGGTGTTTATGACAATTTTCCTTCAAATACATTGCGTTAATGATGGGGTGTACTGATTGATCATGTTAATGAAGTTAGTATAGATGTTTGGGGATTCCTCATGTCATAATAGAGGATACATATGCATGAATCATTGCTTAATATAAGATTGGGTGATTTGAACAGTGACAGGGAGACACCATTTCATTGATTCAATGGAATTAAGAACTGAAAGGAGAAGTCCCTTCCTAGATGATTATTTTCCTAGGATCATGTTGTTGGATTTAAATAAAATTACTGAGATAGCTCATGAAAGTGGGAAATAGAGTTGATAGCTATGTTTCCTCACTTTTGAGTGCAATTTCATACATTTTAGGATATAAATAGTTAAAGGTTGGGAGATTTTACCATATTTTTTCTCTAATGGGTATGACCTTGTAATATATATAAGAAAATTTATATATCCTGAACCGAAGACAATCCAAGAATATGAGGCCATGTGGTCCCATAATTAATTTCACAATAATATTAAATATATTAATATCACACATGTACATTTTCATGAAGAAGTGGAATATCTCTTAAATGGTTTATTGGATTTGAAATATTATACCTTAATTGAATTCGGAATGTAGGATTTACTCTAAGCAGAACATAATCATTGTCTTCCTTGTGTGTTGGATTAAAATCTCTCAAGGGAACAAATAATATAAAAAAATAATTTATTTTGTATCATTGAAAGAGAAACCTAATTTTTACTTATTAATATTATATTTGGAAATGGTCTAAGGGATGAGACCCAAAATTATAGAGATCTAGAGGAATCATTGGAGGATATTTTGGTGGATGAAATGGATGTCGTTTAGTAACTGTGGATTATCATCACTAACGCAACTTGTGGATCTCACCAATGATAGTGATGAGTTATTATTATTTGTGAGTGATTGATCCGTATTAAGATATTTAATTTTTTCTATGATTTATTAATCTATTTTATTATTCCTTGATAAACACAAATAATATCAACCAATAGATTGATTATATAGTGGAATATGTTGTTGGTGTGGCTTATTTTACTTCAGAATTTGTGAATTATTATTTGTTATTAATTGTTTGATATTATTTTATCATTATAAAAAAATGTTTTTGGTCCAACCTAAATAATGGATAAGTCTCATTCCTCATATTTTATTTTGTGGTTCCCCCTATCATACTCTTCTTCATCATCAAAATTTATTTTGGCCAGTGGTTTGATGAAAAATGGAAAAATGATCATTTGCCATTTTATATTTGAAATATAAAATAATTTTCTAGGGTACATATTTGGGATCCATGATGTGATCGTGGTGCATGATGATGATGAGTGATCGAGGTCAAATAAGAGCTGTGTAATTTGAGTTTGGAATGAGACAAAAGTAAGGTGTGACAATGGGTTTTTACTAACTAAATGATATAGAAGAAATATTTCTACCAATGATGAGGGGGTTTGGTCATCCCAAGATCCATGACCTATGACAAAAGTTTTGTGGATTTAGAGGTTTTAGAGGTGTAGATGATGATGTGTAAAAAGTTTGTAATTTATATTAAATTCTATACTATGTGAAATGTAGTCTAATGAGCCCAATTCATGTAGTCCTATATATATAGATATAGGGTTTCACATAGAGAAATGTACCACATACAATGTGACCCTTAGATGAACAAACCAAAATGTACTGGTCTACACATCTAGGTGTCCATGGGCCCCCAAACTCCATGTACCTATGAAGTAAATGGCTATGGAACGATGATATGCCAAGTGCTAGACCAAACCCTAATATGAAGTATGATGAAATATATATGGGAATGAGCAGGTGACACACCAAGTACTTGCTCATCATCTACATTCTGTGTACCAATTAGGAGACACCATGTATTATGGAATATTATATACTGTGTGAGAAAAATACACGAGAAGTACCAAGCATAGTGAGAGACGTCGTGTAGCCTAAGTGATATTCCACACACTCCATAAAATATGGGTTAGAATCATCAATCTTCTCAGTCCGTCCTTACCATGTTTTAGGGTGATCTTCTTTTAACCTATATAATTCTAGTGTGTCCCTTGGTCATTTCATATGAGTGTAATTTCTATCATCATGTCCTCATAACCAGAGGGTGACCTTTCAATGTGATGAGTCTCTGATAGATTTTGTGAATCCCTCTATGTTAATCTGGGTGGAATCCTCTATCATATCTTATTTCCAAGGTAGGTCTTGGGGAATTTACATGACCAAGATTGCATGGGTTTTGATCCCATACATAGGTAGTTAATATAGATTTGGTTTTTTGAATACCCCACGATCCCTGGGTGTTATCCCATATCTGTGTCTCAATATCTATTTTCCAATGAGGTGAATTTGAATTGAGTGTGTAACCCAGAAGATACCTCTCAGTTTACTTTATAATTTTTCATGGTTCGGTCTAATGAGAATGTATTATCAGATGGATTCCATTAGTGGAATCAGAATCATTGAGTGAGTTTCCCCCTTTTGAGTAATACATAAATATCATGTTGGATCCTAGGCTGGTATTGGTTGTGACCGTCATGAATCGTAGTCTTATTATAAGTGTATCTTGGATATTTTTTTTATCAATGTGTATCATATATTTATTGAAATTTTTGTATAGTGATGAGATGACTATTATGTATGCATTATGCTTGGGGATTTCAGAATGTCCTACTAGGTATTATTATAATCACCCATTCATTTAATATTCATCCACATGTAATTTCTTACATAGATGTAATTCCTTTTTGTGAATTCATTTGAGGAATAGAAGTAGGTAGTTCATATTTTAGGCTAGATTGACCATTGTTTAAGTACATGTTGGATTTGATAGTTTTCCCCTCTATCTGGGAAGGTTAAACTCCATTTCAGTTTTCAATGGGATTGTGTTTGGACTCTTTTATCACTTTTAGTACTTTATTTACATAATATGATTTTGTTTTTTAGATGTATTATTTGTTTTTGGAATATGTTTTATTTTTCATTTAATTATTTTATTGGTTTATATATGTGTATTTGTGTATAAGTACAATAGGCTAAGGTTTTCCATGCAAGTGTTATGGGTACTCAATGTTGGTTGTTAGCCCCTGTCATATTGGAGGCTAGCTAGGAGTACTCTCACTCAGCTTATCACCTACCAAGAGGGCCTCATTATCTTAATTGATGACATAAAATCTCATATAATCTTCTTCATTCTAATATAAAAATCAAAATTTAAATAATCTTGTAATTTAACTTATGTCTAGATTTTTTTTTCAGAAATTGATTCTCTTATTTTTTAATTCCTCATTGAAGATACATGAATATCAATATTTTTATAATTATTAAAAAATTAAAATTTGATTCAATATAACATTGAATCATTTTAACATAATTCTAGAATTTCCCCACATAATAAAAATTTAAATCTTCTAGAGTAATCTGTTGTTTTGATTATTTTCTCAATGATTCATGATCCACTAATAAAAATGTTTCATCATGACTACCAGACTCAGTTGAGTGTTTGTAATATTTAAATCTATTAAGAATATTACATGTACCATAATAATCCATTTCAATAAAAATCAAAAAATTATGGAAAACTTAATATTCTCATAAGTGTAAAATGATCCTTATGGGTGCATGACTACAAGATCCTGATTAATGTGAGTCATATTTTTTGAGAAATTATTCTTAAATAGGAATTTATACATATATTGGGTAGAATCATGTTTATGCAAAAAACAATCATGCTTATTCGGATTCTAGATGATCCTTATGAATGAACATGTCCTTTCATGATTCAGTTTATCATGATTGTAAAGTAGAGTTCATGTTTACATAAATAAATATGATGGTTACACAATAAAAGATGATATAAAAAAATAAACACTCAATAATCCTTATGAATAACTCATATTTAATCAAATGATTTTTACTTGGTATAATTTCGTTCATATACATGATTTTGGCCTATGAGATGATTTATACAAAAAATACCACCCTTATCAAAATTTCATCTTTTAACTAAGAAATCAATGGATCTTTAATTAAACTTGTATTCTATTTAAATAACCCTAGCGTCATTTCAAACATTTCCAAAAAAAATTAATTTTTTTTAACTTGTTAAAACCTCTAAAACTCTTTATCTCTATTCCCAAGCACACATTCAATATATTAATACTCAAGTTTGATTTTTTTGATGAACTTAACTACATTCGAAATTTCATTTTAAAACTATCTAGTTAAAATCCTTTTTCCAAGTGATACTGGAATTCAATGCCTTAAGCCTTTATATACAATTATAGTGATATGGAGTCTGCAACACATTGTGAATTTAAACTCCCAAATAAGCTACGATATAACTCTATTAACAAGAATTGTTACATAAATTCACTACAACAAAATATTGAATCTTCCCATACCAACATGAAACCTTTATCCCATTACAAGATCAATGAATTCCAATTTGGTTTAAATTACCCAAGACGTAAGTATCATTCATTCATTCCTTTGGTTGGGTGGAATCTTACTAAATCACCCATGCTCTATTGAAAAAAATTATATTCTAGTTCTCCATCTAAAACAAATAAAATGATGCACCAAAGGGAACATCAACTATATCCAATATTTTAAACATAAATATTGTGATATTGCAAGGGAGGGGTGGATTTATCAAAATTGAATTCAGTTGATGAAGAGTATTCAACATAATAAACACAAATTATCTATGATATATAATACTTTGTAGACTATTGAATTATTAATATAAGATTGAGTTTTCGAAAGGGGATATTTTTATAATACTTGCTAATTATGGATCCTCATTTATAATCAATTATTTCGCAAATTACCTTTTAAAAATTTAAATGTTATTAATTATAAATATTAATATATTACATTATAAATAAAATCATTAAATTATTTTAACCATAGGCTTCCCACTGAAATATCATATTTTTTTATTCAATTAAAACTAATTTAAACCCTACCAATTTATTAATTAGAAATATTTTAATCAAGGATATGGTTTTATGGTCACATTCATCTTCTGATACTATTATAAATGAAAAATATTCTTATTATTTACATTTGGATGATGCAACTTTCCACTTGTTTTGCCTTAATTGCAAAAAACAAGGTGAGTTTTTTTAGCAGTTATAATTTTATTACTTTATATTATTCATTTAATTTATTTCTATTTATTTATTATTAACAATGATTAATTTAAAAAATTACATAAATAGTAATACATAGAATATAAATATAATATACATTAATGATATCCAAATAACCATAATTTGATCAGTTAGAATACACCAATCTATGGAAAAATACATCACCTATATCTAAACAACATGTAATATTAATTGATCCCCATAAATTATTTATATCATATAAAATATCACATGACTTTAACAGTCTACTCTAATTAAAACAATTCAGTCAAGAATATTTTGGTCTCCCTCAACCAAACAAGGTCAAACCATTATTCCTTAGTCATTGAAGAATCATATGGGATTAAAATGATCATGTGAAATGTCAAAATTGTAATGTGATCTAAAAATAATTTTTCATGTTTAAAATTCATTATATTAAGTCCCTACATGGTCTTTATAATGACCAAAAAACCTAAAATACAAAACTTTGACATGAAGGTAAAATATTGAAAATATTTTGTAATATTATGCAGTCATATTTTCTATTGGATTTATTTTAACACTATATGATTTAGATATGATAAATAGATCCGTTTATCATTAAGCTACATTATTTTATCCTAATTCAACAACCCTTTAGATTGTTTTTTAAAATGGTTTTGTTTTTTTCTTTTTGAATTAAGAAATTAAAATAAAAGATCTTGATGTATGTTGTGTGAAATTCAAATTTCTTTATAAATAGGATCAACTAAATAAAAGTGAATGAAAAATACATTCATGTACATAATAGATGAGAGGAAATAAATAAAAACATTTTTAGTAAAATTTGATTCATGGTTTCATAAATATCATTAACATTTTATTCAATTATTTTATTAAACGAAAGGTAAATATCATTTTACTTCATATAGGAATATATATTGGGAAATTATATTATTTAAAACATATAAAATTTTAAGGAATTTTTTTCAATCCGTGTCAGATTATTATGTAAACTTCCTAAGTCCACTTCAAAGAGGCTAGGGAATATCAATCGGTGTTGAGTTCTCCACACCTGATAATGAGAGGTATAACCCCTAACAAAAACTTATCACTTTCCAACATGAAAATTAACCATCCATAATGAAATGAACAATCAATTATACAATATAAAACATTTTTTTGTTATAAAAATATTTATAATATAAAATAATATAATCAAATGAATATACACATGTATATAAAACATTCGTAACAAGTATAATTACATATAAATATATATATTAATGAAACCTATAATAGATTAGACCTCCCACTATCACAATATTATCGACTTTATGCTTGAATAAATCGTATGAATTTGTTTTTTCATATATCCTACCTTAAAAAGGTCATTTGATGATAGAGGTATCCATAGAATATTAGGAAGGGGGTATTCATTCTCATCTCCAACCAATGTTGGATCTTAGGTCTCTACATAACTATCCTCTCCACCATTAGGATAAGTGCCCCCAATTACACATAGTCTGGGGATTGACTTTGACACCACTTTGTAACATCCTTCTCCAAGGACCGATTCAGAGTGAAAAGTGTCCTTAATCGCACTCCAGGATTTACATAGGCTTCTAAAAAGTGAAAGGGGACAAATATGTTTTTAATTATTTTACCTCTAAAACTAATACAAAACACAATGCATTCATTTGTGAAAAAATTTATCCATAAACCATTTTAGCAAAAGCATTGAAGTATAAACAAATCAATTATAATTTAACAGATTAGTATTTACAGAATAAAATTGGAAGATAATGAATTAAAACCAATACACCATATCCAACATCATGACCTGATATTACCCTTGATCCCACTACACTATAACCATAACTCCCAAATGAAGCTACAACATGAAAATATTGGTGAAATATGTTTAATTTATTTTACCTGCATTAGGATGAAGAAAAAATATATTTATACTAGTATGAACATGATGGATGTGAGTAAAATGCCTCATTGGATAATACCAATACTCTAAACACACTCATGCATAAGTATTTCCATGAATCGAGTAATTAATCATGATAAATGATATTTTATAAAATAAAAAAAAATTGATAATTAAAAACATATAGAAAACTAAAAAAACATTAAATAATGGTATTTCAATTCAAAAAGAACATACACAACCATAACAAAGTTCCTAAGTAATAATTATTGTTTCCATTACCAAAATACCTCTACCATTTTATGGAATTCTAAACTCCAAAAAGGTAACTAGTTTCATGATACCTTTCCACAAAGAGACTTAATTTCATGTCATTGTCCAATGCTAGACAACCTCCCCAATAAAGGTAAACCTTATCTCATTGAGTTCTTCATTTCATAACATCCATTAGTTGTCACTATTAATTGGAAACACATCCCCATGGAATGAATCCAAGTTGTTTTAATCTGACACACTAAGACACCAATTATATGATACTTAGAGTTTTTAAAATCAATCTCACTAGAATATTTTTCACATATACACAACACCTCTATGAAACACATACCAGTTCATAAAAATTAGATATTTCTAAAAACATCCATCATGAACACACTCATGAAACCATAGAGATCATGAAAATCCAAATTCCTTTTTCATAAACACTATTGAAAACCCAGTTTTATTATAATGTATAAAATTCCCAATTTACATGAAAATCATTGTTTTTTAAAGGCATCATTTTCAGAAAATAAATTCAAATAAATTAATTAATTGTAAATTAATACATCACAACAAAATGTACAATTCAAGAATTTTTCCAATTCAAAAGTAAGTTTTAATTTACATTTATGAGGGAAAAATTCCAAATAACTCCCTATTCTCATAATTACTAGGTCGTGCACATGGCCTAGATCTTCCAATTACATACAAAGATAATTAAAAATCGTATTTTAAATGTTTTAAACATATAGGTATCATGATATTTTTCTAGATCATAGTTAAATATAATATGAAACATCTAAACCCTAAATCCAAATCTATGTATTACCATGATCTAATGAGAAACTAGATATTTCATGCTCGAACTCATCCCAAATAGGGTATTATATTTAACAAATTTATCCTTAGACTTGTTTGGGGTGGAGGGGGTTCATATAAAATGAAATAATACTAGAAATATAATAAGACACATTTTTATCAAAGGACCCTCATTGTATCATTGTGTATCAAGTCATGTCATTTCATAACAGTGGGTTGGTTAATATCCCACTGAAAAACATGCATTTTTATAAAACACCATGGGTTGAGAACATGATGAAATACCACCCATAGCACCATAAACCAACTCATACAATATTATCCTAAAATATATAGAGACTCATTATGCCAAAACATCACACCAAGACACCCCACTCCATGGTGTAACTAACCATACATATGATTAATCTAAGGTACCTCAAGATGAAACTGATATTTTTTATGTTGGAGAGAACTTCCTCTTCAATACAATGAGACCCCGAAATCTCTCTGGTTGTCTTCCACACTATAAAAACCTAACTATAATCTACCTTCACTAACTCATGATATAATCATGAAACAAATATCCAATTTTTATTACGATCCTAACTATAATGACACCATTTGAAGCATGACACACTCAACAATAGAAGAAATTGGTCCATGTTCTTGAAAAATTACCAAATTCTCCCAATCACTGCTTGAGGCCAAAACAACCAGAAAAATAATTCCCATTAATTAAAAAATTTCCTTAAAACATTAGGATTAAAATGAAACCAAAGTAAAACTAAAATATTGATAGTCAACTTGAAACCTCATGAGTTTTATTTACCCTAACAACTCTATTTTTTATGCCAAAAAATTAAATGAGTCTGAAACCCAATAAAAAACTCCATGAATTATTTTGAAATCTCCACTTCTCTTTCTTATGTCTCTTCATTCCCAATTCTATGTCACCAGATATCCATATCCATTAAAAATATTTTTCCCTAAAGGTTATTTAATATTGAATCCACAATTCATATTGCTCTCTCCATATAGGATGTATTTGGCTCAAAATCAATATCTTCCCACCAGAAAAAATGATCATGGTATGATCGATACTTCTTTAACATTGATACATGAAATATATTATTTACCCTAACTAACATTATTGAAAACAATATTGATCTGTATATAGATTCTTCCAAAATTGAACCATTATATTATTATTTTGGATCAACATTAAATGCTCTGCTATCTCCTACACCATGAATGATTGCATAATAGTACGCTCTCTAACATAAAACCGTCACAAAATTTCCTGAAATGGTTGAATGTATAATATTTCAAATGGTTTTATCATGATCAATTTTGATTAGTACTTCAAACGAACTCAACAAATGAAGATTTTCCAACCATGATCATCCAAAATCTAAAACACATGATCCGAGCAAATCATTCAAAATCTAGATGGCACTTTCAAACTAATTATCCTATATTGGGGGTACACTACACTACTACTCAATCGGTATACAATGGACTACTAGAATCCTCATTAGAATATTGTTTTGAATTGGGGTATCGATAAGAAATAATAGACATAAAAAATATATGATGTATAACTTTATCTCACAGAAACATCATCCAAATATTTTTAGCTAAGAATGTATCTTGAAATGGGTTGAAATTTTCTAATTTCACGTGCCGATCCAAAATCACCCTTACGTCATCATACATTCTTGGTGATCTAGGAATCCCAAACATGTAGTCCATCATGATATCCTCCCATTTCAAGGTTTGAACCCGTAAAGTCTGTAATAACCCAATTTGTTATTGATTTTATAGCTTTAACTTCTTATAAATCAGAAATTGGTAAACTAACTCAGCTACACCCTTCTAAATTATTGACAACTTGAACTAATGAAGAATATCATGGAACATTTATATAGCACCAAAATAGATTACCCTACTCAAATGGTTATAAGCCCAGAAAAACACACTTCTGAGACTCTCAAGTGCAGCCATTAATTTTGTGAATAGGGGGATTGAATCTACATTAATATACCTACCTCCTTGGTCAACCAAAAAATTAGAGGCCCTCTTATCCTATTACTATTCTCATCATAGAGTTTCTCGGCATTTAACCACTCTACAATCTTTGAAACCACATTCAGGGTAGAGAGAACTTTTCCTATAAGAATATCAACAACATCTATGTGAATAATTCTTAGGAAACCTGTTATTTCTTACTAGTTCCCAGACTCCATCACACAATGGTCTAGATATTTTCCACTCAAGTCATCATTGATGACATTTCAATTCCCTTATCTGTATATATACCTATCATAACATGCTTGGATATGGTCCTGTCATCAATATTACCTCATGTTGATATCATTATAGTAGAAGTTGTATCTCAAATACTAGTGATCCAATTATATGCTAAATATGATATCAAAAAGGTAATATCTATAACACTTTCAAGCATGAAGTACCTTCTCTAAGCCTAATTCAGGGGTATGGTGTTTATTTTAATGGGGTATCATCTATCAATAGTTGTACTCTATAGACTTTCCACCATGAATCCAGACACATCCTACCCTAATACATGATTCATCACCATAAATATTACAACCAACAACTATATCTAGATGTGAACATGGTATTGAAGTCAACATCGCCTTGAATTCATCATATTCATCTTGGAACTTTCCCATCTTTTTGAATGTTACTAATTTTTTGTTCAAAGTAATCATGGGTGAAGATAACATAGAGGAATATTAAAAAAACATAGATAGTACCCAACCAATATTAAAAAGCCTCATACCTAAAAACATTTCTCAGCTTCCTTAAGGATATCACTACGATATTTTAAAATTTCACTAATTGAATCTAGAAATAGATCATGGAAAACATAACATACAAATAATGCTTAGAAAATTCCATCACAAAAATGTAAATGTGATTCAAATGATCCACATTGTTGTCAAATTAAATAAGAATATCATATATAAACACCACCATAAAAAGGAATGTGTACCATTGGAATATCTTATTAATAAATTCCATAAAGACTATAGATGGATTGGAAACTTCACAAAGTATAAATAGGAAATCATAATGGCTATATCAAATATAGAATGTTGTATTTGGGATATCATATTTCTTCTCCCATATCTTATGATAACATTACCTATAGTAGCTCTTAGAGAACCAATGAGCACCCATTAGTTGGATAAACAAACCACCAATTCATAATAGTACATACTTATTATTTACCATAACAAGGATTAATATATGTTATTTAACTAATAATACAAATTAATAGTCACTCTAATGACTCTATTTTAACAATTTTACACTTTTAGAATATTATAAATATTATTTTAGTAGTCTGAAAAGGAGTTGACATGACATTTTAGGCCATATACACATTACATATTTATATATTAAAAAATATTATATGATATATCATGCAAATGAATAAAATATTTGATAATGTAATATATCTAAAATAATGAGTCAAATGAGAAAATCAAGAGCACCATTAAATTAAGAATATGTTTTTTACACTAGGTGTGCCATAATTCTATTTGTGTCATACATTTTATTATAGTTTAGTCCAAGGAAAATTTAATGGTAAAAACTAATTTGATAATTTAATGTTTGTTTTTTTCACCCTAATAAATCCTATATATAAAAACTTATATAGACAATTATATATGTTTAGATGTATAACTATAGATTATTGATAGAATAGATGTAAATCTTGCGGAGAGAACATTGGAGGATGATCTTAGGAATTTGGATCGATGATTAATGAACATGGATAATTGAGGGGCCATAATCCAGTACATGTGATTCATCCACATAATCACTAGAGGACACATTCTTCTTCAATTACTAATGAATTATTGAGGTAGGGAATTTGATTTTGATATTCTTTCATGTACTTATTTTGTAAGGTGAACAAAAATTAATTCCTTTAAAATTAACTAATGGATGAATTATTGTTGTTTATCTTGTTTATTAATTAATTTTATTGAAATAAAATAAGAATTTTTGATTTATAGGAATCCTATAAATTACATCATTTTAATCAATGATGTTGGACAAGGATAACACATCCAATGTGGAATTATCAATTTTTTATTTCATGCCTTTCCCCCTCTATTTGTTGTGCATTCATCAATAGTATTTTTATTGAATAATGAATTGACATTACTCAAAAAACCTGATCATTTTGAAATCAATATTTAGGGGAAAATATCATATTTATAGGTTTAGTATTTAAATTCATGAAATGATCGAGCAATGATGGAAATGATAGAAATCAGATAGTGGTGTCAGTGATGACTATTTTATTAGAATGATCATGTTAGTATTTTCCAAGTTTGTGTTGATGAACAACCTTTGGGATAGATGATGCCAGAATATAGCAATTGATGACAACATGGGCTTAGTCAATGTAATTTGGGGGAATTTATGGTGATATTTTTGGTTTAATGGGATGTATAAATGAATAACTAGAGAGACATTAGAAATTTGGATTTTTGGTGAATTTCGATCTACACATATGTCAGTTCAAAAGAACACATATCGTGGAGACCAGATTCTTGAGACACTTGGGTTTTGGGATGGGGGGAAATCACATATAAATGTTTCAACCCCACATTCCATGTCACCCATATCCACCTGACTGGACATGCACTCAAAAGATCATGTCTTAGAGTCCATATGATACTATAGATCGCATATGTGTCGAGTAACCCACCAAGTAACTACATCGGTATATGGATTGGGAAAATGGGGTAGATGTATAATACCCAAACAAGTACCTACATTACACACAAAAACACCACAAACTTCTTTTAGGGTATTTTAAATTCCATTTGTGAAATCATTACATAGATAGGTGTCAGGTTAGGAGAGGAACAACGTGTATGTCAACAACTCACCATGTACCCTTTCTAGGGATAGGAAAAGAAATTAATCTCTATAGTCTGGATATTTATTACGTGTTTGTAACATTATTACTATTTATTATGAATAATTTTTCTCATTCATCCTACATGAGGTTTGAGTGCATCATTTTTTCTTAAACATTGAATACAATATCCCCTTAGATGAATAGAGTCAATTTTTCCTCCATGAGTCCTTAGGCTGTGATCCTCATTCCCATATTTCTCTGGCTAGGATTGGGTATCAAATAACCAACATACAAGTAATCATATCACCTAAATATTTGGTCATTATAGTTAGGGTGATGTGTCCCCTATTATCCATTAGTTCGATCCCCAATATTTGTATTAACATATGCCCACATTTTACGAGGATTATCCTGATTGAATGAGTATCTTAGTTGTTCCCTATGAGTTACATCATGATTAAACAAGGAATTTCCCAATGAGTACAAACATATAGATGAGTTCCATTAGTTTTATTTTGACCCAATGAGTGACTTATCTTTAGAGAGTGTTTCTATTGAGCATTTAGAATAACCCCTATCCTGGTAGTGTGGAATGAAATCACATTGATATTAGAGTCTTCATTTTAGAATATATTTACTATCTTATTTATCATCCATAAGGTTTTTATTTAGGGCTTACTCCCTCATTAATAATATTTGTTTGGAAATTTTGGGGAATCATTCTGTGTATGTTTACACTAACCCCTTGCATGGGATCTACTCACATATCTCATTTGTTATATATTGGAATTTACATTTGATGAATTTATAGGTGAATATTAGACATACTAGAGGGAAAAATGAATGATCCATCAATTGAATTTAGTTTCAGTAAGATTTTGGTATAATGAAAAGATCATTTAAAATGTTTGTGGTCTTATATTTAGATCCTTTTACTTTTCTAATTAATTTTTCAAATTCTAATGTAAGAAGTAAGTTTTTAATTCATGCATTATATTTATACAAGTCAAAAATCATTACAACATTAATTGGTGGATTTTTATATGTTCTCATGTGTACAGGTACTCTAGGATAATCCATCTCATGTGTGTCATGTTTATTCTTAGTTCTAGTCCTCAGAACATTCCCTATTGGAGGCAGGAATGAGGGGTCACTCTCATCATACCACACCCCATGTTTTCCCCACTATGTAAGGTCATGATTGAGTGGAATCAAAGGCATAATAATTTTAGGGAAATGGTTTAGAAATATTTTTGCTCTGACAAATGATTTAGGAAACTAGGGAAATAATGTTAATGTGTCTTAAGTACATCTGACATGCTAGGGAACCCAATGATTATGAAGTGGCCGATATATTCATTCACCAAGACTCTGATGACCTTATTGTCGACTCGATATCGGTAGGTTGTAGTTTAAGGGAAAATAAATTCATATTAATCATGTAGGCATGAGTTTTGGTTTCCATATCCTTCATGATTCATCTCCCCACATATTCTTTTTGACAATGGTATATCTGTACTAATTTAGTATGTTTCCATGGTGATAGAATACTAGGATTCACCAATAGAGTTGGTGTTATGACTCTATGGGAAGTTTGACTCTATACCAAGACCTAATCATGATTTCTTCTCACTATGTGGATAACAGGATGAAAATCACCCCTTTTAGAATCATGTAGATTCACCTCTAATGGAATAGGTGGATGCATCAAGTATGAGCCAACCATGGTCAGCTCTGGAATTTCTAGATTCTGACATGAAGAGACTCGGTGTACAAATTGAGTTTACAAGTTAGAGACCCCCCAAATTACAAGGTTAAAAAGAACATATGAAATGGAGTTGTGATGTATGAAAGAACACTATTGTGGGTGCCCTAAAATGATTAGTGGTTTTTGGGTTCTTACGTGCAGAAGGGTGGCTAACCAAGGTCATCTCTAAAATGAGGAAGTAAATTAAAAAAAATCTTAAAGGTATTATAAAAGTAAAATAGAATAGTATTAAAAAACTACTTGAAAGTATGGGTGTGTTTTTTTATCATTTATAAAACTTGAAGAAGTTTTCTGGAAGAATATTTCATTTTAAATTATGAAATGATGTTTGATTAAAAAGACACAACAAGAATAAGTTTTTTTAGAAAATATTTTAAAAGGAGTAATCGATCTAACTCTACCTCTTCACTTACTTATTAATAATTATCATTTAAATAAATATTCAGTTAATTATGATCCCTTAATTTTTTAACCCTCGAACCCTACGAGAGTTAACTTAACCACAAAGATGAAATTACTTAAACCCTAGGCTAGCTTCGGAACACGCAATCAGAGCACCCTGAATTGATTGTTGTTATAAGGTTAGATTATGGTCAGTTGTTAATTATTGCATATATACATTATGGAAATGAGGATGAATTGTGTTTCTGGATTATATTTTAACTCTACAAATTTATCCCATGTGGTCAGGTATTACCGATTAAGATCACACTCTCACAATTTACACAAAATCTCGACGTCATGTGTTTCTGTGTCAATTGTTCAATTACTTTCTTAGTTTACAATAATTTAAAAACACTATTCATGGCTCATATTAAGATAATTACATTAGCTCAATGATTCAAAATAATTAAATTAAGAGTGTAGAAGATAGATCGATCACTAAAACACTACTCTTCCATGGGTTGCGTGGTCATCGTGTAGACTTTTTGCATGAGCAAAGGATTGAAAGGGTAGAACCCAATCTTGTCTCCACTATTGAATCAAAACCAATTAGTAAGATTAATATAAGATGAAAAGGGATGGAAAAATAAGATTATTTGAAGAAAAATTCAAGCTACAAATATGAAAGAAAAGAAATACAAAGAGGAGGTGGGTGATGAGAGCCTTTTTGGAAGAGAGGTTTTCACAAAGCCTTACTGCTTCCAAGAGTTGTGAGGGGCTCCCAAGAGACACCCATTCAGTCACACCTTCCCAAAACCTCGACCAGCCATCCCAAATAGTGAAAACCCTATTCTAAATAGAGTTTGTGAGGGCTAGGGTTACATAACGTTTTAAGTGTGAAATGAAAACTCCGACAAATATTTTATTCCAAGTTTCACTGCATTTTTGACCTCCAAAAACTCGTGAAGTGGCCGACCTTATAGAAGGATTATTTCTTCTACATGATTCCTCTGATCTTTCCTCAATGTTTTGGCTCAATCCAAGGCCGGATGAATAAGATACGACACAAATGGTGACGTAATGTCCAATCTGGATGGTTCTTTCCACATTTGTCTTCATGGCCCATTTACTCCCCTCAAATGCACAATCCAGCTCCCATGTATTAATTAGAATTTGTATCCTATTATGTCAGGAACACAGTTACAAAATTTTATGTCAAAATATTTTACATAACAATATTTATGCTCGAAATACTACAGTGATTTTTAAAAGGGTAAAATTGGATTTTTCATCAGATTTGGAAATGAATGGTCTAATCATAAATATTTCATAATTGAACATATTTAGCATAATTTAAGGAATTTATATCATTTATTATCAATAAAATATTCAACAAAATATTGTTTTATCAACTCCCGTACAATTACCCTTTTGCACTACTGGGCAAAACCTCATATCAAGTAAACATCAATATCAAATAAAAACAAATTTTAAAACACCTATCATTGAGATCCATCAATTACACACCAAGAATTAAAAGATATCATCCCTCATAAAAAACCTTATTTCACGTTCTGAATTTATATTATTCAATATATTTCCACTTAATTTATCCGCCTTTGCACAAAACACTTACCTCACATGAATTTTCTCTCAACACACAAATATCAAATTTTTTTGCAATGTCTTTCTCATCCAAACTCATACAAGGGTCACCATAGTCTTGATAAATTCCTAAATATCCACCCGATGTGAGTCAATGACATATTTTTATCATGAGAACTTTTTAGGGTAGTTCAGTGGCTTTTGGTTGGTAGGATTTAGATGTGAAAAACACTGAGGCTAAATGGGGAGCGCTTGACTCTTTTTGAAGAAAAATTGAATTAATCTAATTTTCACTTAAATACAATCTCCTCATTAATCAACATAGTATCAATTCATCTCCATCATCATGAAAAGTCATAGAATGTTTACACCATTCATAATTCATTAACTAAAATTTACATCTTCTCAAATATTATATTCTTGAAAGATCCAGATAGTGTAAATTTCCAACATCAATTAGAAGCTCAAGAAAAGGCAGAGCTTCACTTATCATGAAAGCTCTAGAAAAGGATCTTCATTCAATATAATGATTTTCTTCAATAGAAAACACATCTCTTAAGAATTTAATTTTCCACCCAAAGTATCACAAAATGTGGTAGCCCAATACAAGATAGCTTCCCCCACACTTGAGTTCAACTAGATTATGCAATTTCACTTCAAGAGTTGGTTGGATTGGGAAAATTGGATTGTAATGTGGATAACCTAACACGATGTTCATGGCTTCTAAGGGCTAAAATGATTAAATTTTCAAGGTAGGCCATTATAAAAACAGGAATCTTTGAAATTGGGGCTTTAATACCAAACAAATGCCTCAATAATTTAAACATAAGTACATCAAACCCTCATGTTTTGACAGGAAGAAATCAAATTCTGATTAAATCAATCATTTTTTGGTTCTCTAACGAAGTAAGTTGAATGTAATGAATATGAAAATAATGTTTTAGAAGCCTCATAGGAAAGTGGATTCAAATATAAAGATACTGATATGTGGCATGGGATTCACAATTCAGTGTACTTTTCATGAAATTACTAAATATTTGAACTTGAAACAAAGTCATTTAAGCATTCATTTAAGATTAGTTTTAAGGGATCAATTGATTAACTTATTGATATGGATTTCAAAATTTCTTTTTAGAATCATTTCATCTCAAAAGTTTCATGAACACACAAAAAATTGAAAAAATAAACACACAATTTTTGAAAAACACACAATTTTTTCAAACAGGAAAATAATTGAAATTACTAAACTAAAAGGTTCCCTCCCCCACACATAAAATATTTCATTGTCCTCAATGTGAACCCATGATATTATATGTGAACATGAAATTTATAATTTTAAAATGGAAAAAGAATAAAAAAATTAAAGGTTTAGGAACCTCCTGATGTGCTCAAGTGATGATGGGGTCATGCAGTGTGATAAAAGCCACTGCATCAGTAGTAAGTCCCTCAATGTAGCTCCTCAAGTGTTTCCCATTTAATGTAAATCTACTTCATGTGTCCTCTTGTGTGATCTCCACTGCACCATAAGGATAAACATTAGTCACAACATAAGGACCTAACCATCTGGAACACAACTTACCATACATCAGCTTCCGTCATGAACTGTAGAGAAGGACTTTTTATCCAACATGAAATTTCTTTTGTTGGATCATTCTACCATGAACTGCTTTTAATTTTTTCTTATAGAGCCTTGAGTTCTCATATGATGACAATCGATTCTCCTCAAGCTCTTAAATTTGTAGCTTCCTTTGGATAAAATCTTGTTCCAAAACCATGTTGCATTTATTTATAGCCCAATAAGCCCAATGCTTAACTTCTATAGGGAGATGACACACTTTACCAAAAACAATCCCAAATGGGGACATACCAATGGGTGTCTTGTAAGCTGTCCTATAAGCCCACAACACATCATCCAAGTGCTTCCTCTAATCCTTCCTATTTGGCTGCATGGTTTTCTCCAAGATTTGTTTCAACTCATGATTTGAAACCTCATCCTGGGAATTTGTTTGGTGTGGTATGGTGTTGATTTTTTTGTGTCACCCCATACTTTTGAAGGAGGGAAGAAAAATTCCTATTGAAAAAGTGTGTCCCTTGGTCACTGATGATGGCCTTTGGTACTCCAAATCTTTCGAAAATTTGAGCCTTGACAAAATCCACTACAACATGAGAATCATCAATCCTGTTGGCCTTGGCCTCCACCCATTTACACACATAATCAACAATAACAAGGATATACAAGAAACCAAATGAACTAGGAAAAGGGAACATAAAATCAATTCCCCAAACATCAAAAATCTCAGAGAATAAAATGGGTTGTTGGGGCATCTCGTGTCTCCTTGAAATGTTTCCAGTGTGTTGGCAATGAGAGCATGACTTACAAAACACATGGGAACCATGGAATAAGCTAGGCCAATATAATCTAGAGTCTAACACTTTTCTAGCAGTACGTTGGGGTCCAAATTGTCCAACACAAGCAAGTGTATGAAAAAAAATTCAAAATAGGCTCAAACTCATGATCGGGAACACACCTTCTAAAGACTTAGTCACTACACATGCTCCAGAGGTAAGGATCATCCCACACATAAAACCTTGACTCAAATTTTAATTTTTGGACTTGACACTTCTTCAAATTTAGTAGGATTTCATAGGAAACAATGTAATTAATTAAATAAACATACCATGGATGCGTACCTGAGATGGTATAGAGATTCTCTTCAGGTAAAGTGTCCCGATGTGGTACCTGGTCCAAGGTGTCACCCTCTGGTGTGTAAGTAAGCATACTCATGTTGCATCTGGATTCTTTAGGAGGATCCTCAAAGCTACATGGTCAGAAAAAACAACTTCTTTAGATCCCAATAAATATGAACGAAATTTATCTAAAGAAAATATAACAACAGAAACTCCTTTTCTGTTGTTTTTTAGTTTTATTGGGAAGAATCCAACATCCTCGATGCATACTAAATCACATGTGAACGTCCCTCCACCCTCTAAGATAAGACATCTCTAACTGCAAAGTTGGACGCATCACACATAATCTCAAATGGAAGGTCCCGCCATAGGGGATGTATGATCAGTGGAGTGGTCAAAAAGTTCTTTAGATCATCAAATGATACCTTGCATGAATCATCAAAATTGAAGTCAATATCTTTTTGAATCAATCGAGATAATGGTAGAGAGATCTTACAAAAATCTCAAATGAAGCATCGATAAAATCCAGCTTGTCAAAGGAATGATCGAACATCACGCACACATGTAGGATATGGAAGGGATGAAATAATGCCTGCCTTAGATTTATCAACTCCAATTCCATGTTGTGAGACTATATGACCTAAGACAATTACCTTTTCGACCATAAAATGGCCTTTTTCAAAATTCTAGACCAAATTTTTCTCAATACAATGATTAAACATGTCACCCAATACAGAGAGACATTCATCAAATGAGGATCCATAAACTATAAAATCATCCATAAATACCTGCATGCAGGTCTCAATGGAATCTGAGAAAATACTCACCATGAATCTCTGGAAGGTACCTAGGGCATTGCAAAGTCCAAATGGCATCCTTCGGTAAGCAAAGGTACCAAATGTGTAGGTGACTGTCGCCTTCTCCTGGTCCTCTATTGCAATGGGAACATACAAATAGCTAGAGAAACCATACAAACAGCAATATTGTGTCATTACAGCAAGTCTCTCAAGCATCTGGTCAATGAATGGATCTGAGAAATGGTCCTTTCTAGTGGATTGATTTAGTTTCCTATAATCAATACACACTCGCCAAATTTTTTTTACTTTCACAAGAACTAACTCATCATTTTCATTTTTTATAAATGTGAAACCAGTTTTCTTTGGCACAACATGGACAGGTCTAACCCATTGTGAGTCAGAAATAGGGTAAATGATACCCACCTCAAGTAATTTTTCATCTTCTTTCTTTAACAACATCCAAAAGTTTTTTGATTAAGTCTCCTTTGTGAATGCCTAATCGGTTTAGCCCCATCCTCGAAGAGAATCATATTCATACAAATGGAGGGGCTAATACCTGATATGTCTGCCAATGTCCAACTAATTTTCCTAATGTTATCTCTCAAAATATTCCAATGTTTTTCTTCATGTTCAAAAGAGACATTGTTAGTAGTGATAACAGGTAATCTATCTCCACTCAGTAAGTGTGCATATTTATGATTTGGGGGAAATGGCTTGAGTTCCAATGTAGGGGGTAATGTATGGATGGAGAAATTGATGCAACATACATATCTTCACAATGAAAATCAGTATCAAAATAAAAATCATCCAAATTAGAAAATAACACATCAAATCCAATAGCATACTCAACAACCATTTCATTGTCAGAGTTTATATGATCATAATTTGAATCCACATCAAAATCAAATCCATGAGAGGTTTTTCCATCAAACACAGGTGGGGAAGTACTTTTAGACATCAAACTAGAAACAATAATCATAATATCCCTAAGCATAGGACAATCAAAATCCCAAGAGTTTTTACTTGGTGGTTCAAAATGGGAGATAACAAAAGCAGAATGGTCCTTAGAGGGGTACTTTGTGGAGTCCATAACATTAAAAATCACAACCTCATCACCAAATTCAATAGAAAGTGTACCCTCATTGACATTTATGATTGTTTTTGTAGTTTTGAGGAAGGTTCTACCTAAGATAATGGGATCATGAGAACTTACCTGATCAACCTCCATGTTAAGCACATAGAAATATGATGGAAAGATCATGTCTCTTACCCAGACAAGTACATCCTCAAGGACTCCTACGGGATATTCTGTTGCTCTATTCACCAATTGCACCACTAATATCATCGGCTTCAACTCACCAACTTGTGAAGAAGTGAATACAAAGTGAGTCATCACATTTATTGAAGCTCCTAAATCACAAACAGAATTAGAGAAGTGAAACTCCCCTATAGTGCATGGGATTGTGAATGTCCCAGGATCCTTACACTTTGTCAGCATTGCTATATTTGGTGTAATGAGTGCTGACACATTCCTTCCAACATTTATCCTTTCTTTTCCTTTGAGAACTCTTTAATTGGTACAAAGTTATTCTAAGAATTTCGCATACCTTGGAATTTGTTTAATGGATTCAAGTAGAGGAATGTTGATCTCCACATGCTTGAATGTGTCTAAAACCTCCATTTTCATTGCTTATTCAGCCATCTTCTTGGTATGAACATCCCTGTTTGGAAAAGGATTGTTTTTAGGAGGAAGATCATTAATATTTTGCTTACCTTTATCTTTCTCCTTGGGTTTCTCATCAATTGATGTGGAATTAGGATTTTTTAGAGTTGAGGTGAATACCGGTGGAATCGTAGGTGGAGAAGCATCAGTTGTTTGCTTCCCACTTCTCAATGTGATGCCACTAACATTACCCATTGGATTTGGAGTGGGTTGGGAAGGTAGATTTCTAGAATTCTTACATACAAGTTCACAGAGGGCGGTGGCAATGTGGCTTATTTGAGTCTTTAACTCCCCCAGCTCCGAACCATGACTGTTCAGCTCATTTTGATGATTAAGAACATTTTGCCTCAAAAGGTCATCAGGTTTTGTATCTACCATTGGTGGTGGATTCCCTTGTTATTGTCTTGTTAATGTTTGGTCTTCAAATCTTCTTTGGGGTTATTGGGATCCCTGCTGGTAAGACGGAGGCTGCTAGAAGTTTTGTTGAAAGGGTGGCCTTTTTGTTGCCCAGAGCCATACCTCATGTCTGATTGATCCTTTCACCCTTGATTTTATGTTGGTTCTAAGGAATCAAGCTTCTTTTGGGGATATGGTTGTTGCTGCTAATAAGGTCACCCAGGAAATACTGCTGCACAATCTTCTATTTATTGTAGTTGGGGGAAACAGTCAGTTGGGTGGCTTGTCTCAGTGAAAATGCCACAAGGCCTTGAAGGAGGGGCTGTGATGTCTTTGGTGCCAATGTAATGTCCTTAACCATAGTTTTCAATTATTCCAACTCGGTATCAATCAAATGACTTTCAAGAGAAGATGGACATACATGATGTACTAACCTAACATGTGGTGTACCTCAATCACCAAATTGTGGGGAGTTTTGGGCCATTTTATCAATCAAAACATGTGCAGCTACTGGTGTCTTGTCCACTAATGGTCATCCAACTGCGGCATCCAACATGCTCCTCTCCATAGGTCTGAGTCCTTCATAGAAGTATTGGATGAGGTGTTGCTCACTGATTTGGTGATGTGGGAATCTTGCACACAAAATCTTGAATCGTTCCCAGTACTCATACATTGACTCCCCTTGGGATTTCTTGATCCTTGATATCTCCTTTTGAAAGGATGTAGTCCGTGAAGTTGGAAAAAATCTCTTCAATAAAAGACGTTTCAAATCATTCCAACAAGTTACAGCTTTAGGTTGTAAAAAATACTTCCAGTGATGCACAACTCCGTCTAGTGAGAATGGTAATTCTATTAATTTTATTTGGTCTTCATAAAAATTTCATGGTTTTATGTTTGAGCAAACAACATTAAATTCTTTAAGGTGTTTGATGGGATCCTCACCTGAGAAGCCATGAAATTTTGGAAGAAGATGAATTAATCGAGATTTCAATTAAATGTACGATTCAAGATTTCGGTAGGCAATAAAATTTTGTTTATTGTTAATATTAGCTTCAGCCAATTCTTGAATGGTTATATTATGTTCATTTATATTATTTTCAGCCATTGGTTCTTGATTTATGGTTGAATTTGAATTGCTTCCAATTTCAATGTTCTGATATTGGAGTAATTCTATAACTGGTTCAATGATGAATCTTCTCGTAGACTGAGAATGTCTGATTCGTGCCCTAAGGCTACGTTCAATCTCAAGGTCAAGATCAAAGAGATCTTCGAGATTAGTTCGTGTCATAAATCAATGAAATATGAAAAGAAAGAAATTAGACCACAGTAAAATAAAAATAATAAGTTTGAGTTGATGGTCCAAAAAGAAGTTGAAGAAAAATAAAACAAGAAAAGAAAAAAATTAGATTGGGTAATGAAGGAAGAAAGAAGAGAGAAAGAGAATAAAATGTACAATTAAATAAATACATCTAATTGGTTGAAATAATTTCTTGCCTACCCAGAAATGACACCAATTTTAAAGAACGTTCTCTTGGGTGCCCTTAAATGATTAGTTGTTTTTGGGTTCTTAGGTGCATCAGAGCGGATGACCAAGGTCATCTCTCGAAGGAGATAGTAAATTAAAACAACTTCTTAAAGGTATTATAAAATTAAAATAGAATATAATTAAAACACTACATGAAATAATGGGTGTGGTTGTTTATCATTTATAAAACTTGAAGATGTTTTCTAGAAGAATGTTTCATTTTTAATGTTGAAATGAAGTTTTATTAAAAAGACACAATAAGAAGATGTTTTTTAGAAAATATTTTAAAAGGCATAATCCATCTAACACTACCTATTTATTTAACTATTAATAATTATCATTTAATTAAATATTCACATAATTATGATACCCTAATTTTTTAACCCTCGAACCCTACGGGAGTAAACTTAACCACAAAGATGAATTTACTTAAACCATATGATAGCTTTGGAACACGCAATCGCAACACCCTGCATTGATTGTTGTTCTAAGGTTAGATTATGGTCAATGATTAATTACCCCACATATACATTCTGGACATGAGGATGAATTGTGTTTAGGTATTATATTTGAACTCTACAAATTTATCACATGTGGTTTTGTATTACCGATTAAGATCGCGCTCTCACAATTTACACAAAATCTCGACCTCGCGTGTTTTTGTGTTAATTGTTCAATTTCTTGCTTAGTTTATTATAATTTAAAAACACAATTCATGGATCATATTAATTTAATTACAGTATCTCAATGATTCAAAATAATTAAAAGAATAGGGTAGAAGATAGATCATTCACTAAAAAACTACTCTTCCATGGGTGGTGTGGTCATCATGGAGACATATTGCTTGAGAAAATGATTGAAAGGGTAGAACTCAATCTCGTCTCCACTCTTGATTCCATCCCAATTAGGAATATTAATAGAAGAAGAAAATGTATGAACACAAAAGATTATTTAAAGAAAAATTCAAGCTACAAACATGAATGAAATGAAATACAAAGAGGAGGTGGGAGAGGAGAGCCTTTTTGGAAGAGAGGTTTGGACAAAGCCTTAATTATTTCAAGAGTTCTGAGGGGCTCCCAAGATACATAATTTCGGCCATACCATCCCAAATCCTATACCAGACCTCCCAAAGAGTGAAAACCCCATTTAAATAGAGTTTGTGAGGGTTGGGGTTACCTTAGTTTTTAACTATGAAATGAAAACTCGGCCAAATATTTTATTCTAAGGTGAACCGCATAGTTGACCTCCAAAACACATGCATTGTCTGGACTTATAGAAGTATGATTTCTGAAAAATCATGTCCTTGAGCTTTCCTCAATGTTTGGGCTCAATCCATGTTCCGATGAAGATGATTCAGCCCAAATGGTGAAGTAATGTCCAATCTGGATGGTTCTGTCCACCTTTGTCTTCATGACCCATTTACTCCCCAAAAATTCACGATCTTGCTCCCATGTCATAAATAGAATTTGTATCCCATTATTTCAGGAACACAGTTACAAAATTTATGTCAAAATATTTTACATAACATTATTTATGCCCGAAATACTACAGTGAATTTTAAAAGGGTAAAACTGGATTTTTCATCAAATTTTCAAATGAATGATCTAATCCAAAACATTTCATAATTTATCATATTTTGCATAATTTTAAGAATTTATATCATTTATTATCAATAAAATATTCAACAAAGTAGTGTTTTATCAATGTAATATTGTCAGATCATGATATATAAAAATATAACCTTCACGGGGATCCAAAGAATGATCCATTCCTTCAAGGGTGAGGTGTTTTTATGTATGTGATGGGAGAGGTCAACTTTCATGAACATTTTTAAACCATATCATGATGATATATTTATAGGAAAAAGTTGAGTCATAGAGGTATTAGAAAACTCATGAACATGAAGGTCTATAAGGAGGGTGATGTGGAAGAGGAAAATATAATGTAATGTGTGCTGAATGATGATAAGATCTAGAAAAAACAAAAATAAATACTAGAGGTCCATGTCTATATTATAGAGTAGAAATTCATGGACATTGATTGATTTAGGAATTAGATGATTATGAAATTAAATCTATATGAATTTTTTGTGGTAAAATAGGTGTCCTATTTTAATTAGTTGTTGTTTTTATAGACATAGGTTCTTGAATTACATCCACATTTCACCTTATTATATGATATTCATATAGAAAAAGAGCCTATAGTTTGACACCTGTCATTAAATACTCTATGTGTGGGAGATTATATGACCACACTAATCTACCTATAGTGTGACTTAACTAATTAGGGAAAGAGTTTCATTCAAGGTATATTCATAGTAGTGATGAGGCCCTATGGTGTTCTTTTGGTGTTTCCAAAAATTCGGTATAATATTTTCTTCTTTTGTAAATAATGAATCACATTCCATACAATATTGGATTATAGACATGAGGTTACAACTGAATTATCATAGACTGATTGGCGTGACACCTAAAGTAGTATATTCGTTGAGTCTTTTGTTCCCCATATTCATGGATGAGTACATGGATATATTCATAATGGACATGTTATAATTTTTTCAATTTTGATATACTGAATTCTATATAGACTTTCATTTATGGAATTCCATGATATATATCAATATATTTAATTTCCCATGTATAATTGGGAGAGATAAGGTTATAGTTGGGGGATTTTTTTGAGAAAGGGATTCATCAAACATAGTGTGTCTCCCTTGACAACCATGAAATTATTTACCAAGAAGGAAGATGGTATTTTGAGGTCATATTTAGAATATAATTTCCTGAAATAAGTGAATATAATGGATAAACATCCACATTAAATATTTCGTGGTCTATTAAATCTATATACATGGAAAAAGAAAATCATGAAGATTGACCTCAGGTCGAGTTCTCATTGGCTTAGGGTTTGAGAGGAGGATATCATGAAGACACCATTCTGGTGCTACAATGGCATGTATGAGTACTTGGTGATTTTATTCAACATGAGTAATGCATCATATGTTTTCATGTGACTCATTAACCAAATATTGCATCTATTTTGAGATCAATTCATTGTGGTATTCTAAAATGACATCCTCATACATATTTCATCTGAAGAGGATCATTGGATACCATTGAGGATGATATTGGAATCACTTCAAGAGCACCAAATTAAAAAAAAATTGATGTGTGAGTTTTGGATTGACGATTTCAACATCATAAGACATATCATATCAGTAGAGGGATTAATAATGGACCTAAAAAATTGGAAGCTAATACTATTTTGGGATATACCGAAGATCATGATAGAGGTACAAAACATCCTTGGGATGGATGGTTATTATTAGAGATTCCTTCATTATTTCAACAGGATACAGACACCTCTGAATACCTTGACCTAAAAGGTGTATTGTTTTATTTTGATTAAGAAGTGTTGATGTGATTTTTTTTACCTACAACATAGGTTTTTGGGCACCTGAATCTCGATACATCCAAAAAGAGTTGAGTGCGTGGTGTTCTGTGATGCTTCAAGATATCATCTTGGATGTATTTTGATTAATAGGTAGACAAGGATTGCTTACAAGTACCTAAAACTAAGGCACTATGTGAATAATTACATGAATCTTAGTTTGGACCTAGAAATAGTTTTATTATTTTAAAATTGTTGGAGACACTACCTGCTGGGAGATCAATTCATTTTCTAGTTTGATCATAAAATGAAAATTTATATATTCTCTCAAAATGATCTAAATCTAAGGTAGTGGTGATAGATAATGTTACTATATGACTATGAATTTGAGATTGTCTATACACATAGGAAGGGGAACATGGTGAAATAATCACTCAGAAAAAAATCAATTCTTAGTTGATGAGTGAGGAAATAGAGTAGTTAACCATTTTGCAGTTGAACGTTATATATGGTGGTAGAGAGTAATGAATATGTTTGATGGTTGGGACCCCTCCACTTTACCATAATGTCAATGATTAATAGGCTATATATCTCATTTTCAATGTCTTACATGACTAGATATTCCTAGGTTACACTGTTATTGTATTTTTTTAAAGGTGGGGAGAACATCATCCTTTTCAAAGGATGGAAAGTGGTGAAAGTCACACTATTGGAAAAGGTGCTGAGTGAGTTCCATACATCCCCATTTCATGTATATCCAGGAGTGTAAAAGAAGTACCAAGAACATCAATATCAGGTTGGTGGATTAGGTTGATTTTGTATCTTGAAGCCTTACTTTCTAAAAGATGGATTTCATAAATTAGGTACACGTAGTATAGCCCAACCCCTTGAGCTCTCAAAGGGGAAGTGAAATGGTATCTCAATCAATTTTTTATAGGACTACCACAAACAAGGAGAGGTCATGATAATATATATGTGATTATATATAGACTTACCATGTTTTCCCACATATTAAACATATAAGAGAAGATTTTAGTAGATCTCATCGCACAATTTTGTATACTAAACATTTTCTAGTATAATATAATTACACGGATGACTTTTTAGACTAGATCACTTCCTTCACATCCTGATTATAAGGAGGATTATTGGATGATTTTGGGACTGAATTATGAATGAAAATGATGTTCAACCCTTATATATGGATATACTAAGAAATATATTTCTTCCTGAGAGGATATGATTTAGAATTTCATATTTGATTTTATCTATAACTAGAAGGATCTACTTTCCATGGTGGTTTTTTTTGGTAATATATCAGATTCCATTCCACCATTGGTGTGGAAAAATTTGAGGACATTTATTGGAGAACCTATAGGCTACCATTATGATTGAAGGATTCAAAAAAGATATAAATTATGGCCTATAGTTGGTGAATTTTTAGTTAAGTTGAACATCATCCTGGAGAAGATGAGGACTACCATGCTTTATCATAGTTTCTATCTAAATAGATTAAAGAAGACATTATTGTTTAATGAGGGAGACCATGTGCTCAAAAAACCCTAACCTATATGTAGAATATAGATATTTGGAAGGGGGATAAATTCATCTCCAAGATTTATCAGCCCTTTCCAAACACTATGTAGAGTTAGTGAAGTGGAATACCACTTTTCCTTACCACTAGAGTTATATTGGGTGCATGAAAACCTACACAAGTTTAAACTAAGGAGATACATGCATGAATCATTATACTTCATTGATTGTGGAGGGATAGACAACGGTGATGGAGCTGAAATATCAGAGTACCTAATGTATTTCAAGGATTGGAAGGAGAATATCTAGTGTAGATGAACAATTCCCTTAGTGTGTTTTCATTTCTAACCTAAGAATATTGAAGATAGGGCGTTAGAGTGGGAGAATGTGATGCGAGCTCAATATGATTACTTCATTAAATAGGTTTTTTCTTTTAGGGATGAAAATACTTGAAGGTGTAGAGAATATAATGACTAGATTTTTACTTTTTGACACTTTTAAAAGTGTTAATAATATTTTTAAGGTACATGAGAATTAAATGTGATATTTTCGGCCCCATGGATCCCCAATATTGATATATTAAAAATATAATACAAGTTATATGGCGCTAATGCATGAATTTTGAAATAATGTATTATATCTTAAATAGTGTATTAGATAATAAAATAAAGACTACCCTTAAATTCAGATCATGGGTTTTAACCTAGTAAGGACATAATATTTTCAGTATTAGAAATTTCTGCAGAGTGTAATCACAGACATATTAAAAGGACTATAGAGATTTATTAATTTAATTTCCATTTTTTTTAACACTAAAGAATCCTCTATATAAATCCCTCTACATGAAATTCCCTAGGGTTAGCCAAATAACTCTATTGGATTGACAACAAATGGGGGATTTAGTTTTCAGTGCATTAGAGGGTGGTCTCAGGAGTGTGTATTAATGATGGGAAAATATGGATGATTGATGGGAAAATAATGAGAACATCATTGTAAAGACCTGGACCTGCACTTCCAGATTCATTACTAAAACATTCTATGTGTTTTTTGTATAATAGATAATTGAAAAACACAAAGTACATTATAAAAATGAGGACTTTTTCCTGTCTAGGTTTTATAGAATAATATAAAATTTACATATATTGAATCAAAGTTTACAAAAATATTTACAATATAACTAATTGGATTCATCTGTAGTAGCACCTGAACTGTCCATTGAACATCTATGGAATCCTGTGATTTTTTTTAAAAAAATGGGATGAGTACAAAAATTACAATGGGATATAAAGAAGGAAATTTTATGTCAATTGATGACATAAAAACTAATAAAACATATAATAATTAAAAACAATATTCATAGAAAAATCATGTAGTTTACATGGTACATAATTACTATATATATATTACATTAAAACATACACATGGAATAATCAGTTGTTCAACTTCCATCTCTAGAGTACCCAATGCATTGGAGAGCTATAATGGGGCTCACCTTTCATATGTTGAGCTATAATGGCCTCAAACCAACATAAATTGAGCTATAATGGGCTAAAACCAACATATATATAGCTATAATGGGCTCAACCCAACATATAAATATCCAAGGAACACATCATGAATAAAACACTTCATTACTCATTTACACCCTTGAGAAAAACAAATTCGCATTTCAAAATACCTTTTTTCTTGAAATCACTCTTAGAGCATAAACATTGGACACACAAAATAATGAAAATTTATTATTCAAAAAAACTATAAAACATAGAATTGATACAAAATAGTATTAAAATATCATGAAATCAGAAGAGAACACTCATGAAATGAATAAGGGTCAATCTCTTTGGATATCATAAAGGAGACATTTAAAAGGATTTTAAGAGGAATGCCCTTTACAATTCCATAAGATTGAAGATATAATTGATTCAATGAATTTATTATCTATGTATACTATATGTACAAATAATATAACATTATATAATTAAATTACAATATTCAAGTCATCTTATCATGATAAAAACCATTTTTGATGAAGGCTATCCCAAAGAATGGAAATTGGGTTTAGAATCCAATTTTGAAGTTTTGACATGATAATTGATGTATATGGGAGGGCTTAATGAGATAGATATGGAATATATCATAGATAATATATCATAATGGTAGTATGGAGGAGATGTAAAAATATACAGCATCATTAAAAATAAAAAATTATAGAGCAGAACATCGTGAGTATTCTTGGCTAAAAGTTACAAAGAGAGGATCCCTTACCTCAAGTTTGACTTCCCTCATATGTGTTTAAGCCTCCTGTATGAAGGATAAAATAGTGTTATTAATATTTTATAGAAAAATATTAATTTTTATAAAACCTATCATGATTATTTTATAACATCATCACACCCATTCATTAATAATTGTTTTCTAATTCCATTGTTTTGGGTGCGTGCATTACATGGTTTCCCTGATCGGGTTGTAATTGATTTTCATGTCAGTTGTTAGAGAAATAGTAGAAGTGAAATGAAATGGTATTTCAATGATTTTATAACCTTAAATTGTTCAATTTATTATTTTAAATGCTGAAATGAAGAATATTAATTAGTTGAAACATTAATGATGTTCATTTTTATCATTTTGGTGGTTCTTTGATAATAATGAACTCATTTTGTTTTGTAAATTACTATAAAGTGTAAAAAATGATTTAAAAAGAATTAGAGAAGATATAATATATAAATCATAATCTGGTTTAACCACAAAAATGCTTTTATGACAATTATTTAAAGGATTATATGAAATTTTAATCACATGGTCCACGATGTCGGCAAATCAACACATCTAGGACAATGTTTTAATTTATTGAATTAATTGGAGATGAGAAGAAGTATAATTGTGAATCTTCCATAAAAATTATGATATATATATAATATCTAATATAATGGATCATTCATGCTTCTTGAAAAAGGGTAGATGAGGAATGAAGAAGAATATAAATGCAAATGAAAATAAAATAAAGAAAACATCAGAGGATGTTTACCTTTTGATCTATTCTCAAAGAGATCCTTCTTTAGGCCCTTGGTTTTGGCCCTTTTGTGAGACCAAAAGGTCAGGGATGTGGGGAATAGCCTTGGGGAGGAGATTTTGTAGAACATAGTCAAGGATCAAGGCTGGAGAGGTGTCAGAGGAAGAGGGGGGAAATGGGTGGTATTTATAGTGGAGGAGAAGAGGAGTTTTCCCTTATTTAAAACATTATTTTATAATTGTTTCACAAAACATGAAATAGAAATGATTGAAAAACCAAAAATAGTAATAATATAATCTGAGTTTGATCTAATGGTTTCTTACATCAGCCATGATGCATGAAATAGTTTATTTATCTCCTAATGTATTTACAACGTAATTACCATATTTTAGTATTCACAAAAAAATGAAGTATTTTAGAAAAATCCCAAAAATTCCCCCAAACCATTTTTTGACGTTTAGAATTAAAAAATGAAGTCTTTTTTTTAAATAAAATCATAGTTTTCTAAAAAAATACAATTTTAAAATTAAAATTCATTTTCTACCACATTGAAAAATTCTTTAAGGTCTCTTCAAATTGTTCTTATAATCAAAAGTCATAAAAATACTTATCTATGAATACATTTTATGATAATAAATAATAATTTATATTTCTAAATTGATCATATATTTGTAATTAAATATATATATTACTTAAAAAAATTCCAACAATTATAATTTTTAAAATATTTTTTTACTTATTTTATTATATTATATGGACACTTATAAAATAGATAAATTTTAATTATAATTTCATTGGTGAATTTATTATTCATAAGGGTACATTGATATTCCTAAGGTTCATGTTACTATTCATAAGGGTACATTTCTATTCATAAGGTTCATGTTACTATTAATAAGGGTACATTACTATTATTAAGGGTGATGTTACTATTCCTAAGGGTATATTATTATTTATATGGGTAAGTCATTATTCTCCCAAAATTAAGTTTGTTCTATTAGACTCTGAAAAATATACTGATCCAAACCATGTATGCCCATTTTTTGAAATTGAACACATTGATACAGGAAAATTATGTATAATGATTAGTTTATAAAGGTAACATATAATTATTAATAAATATAATCTCATAGTGTTTCCTTTTAAAATCTCTAGATGCTACATTCTTCCCCCATAAATGAATTGTGCCTCGCAATTCATTCATTTTACTTATAATTCTGAATTTATATATTGATAATGATGAAACATTATTTTCTTAGGTGTACTTATTTAAATTTAAGTTTAAAAGTAAATAATATCACAAAAAAATTTCTAAAAAAGTGAACATGTCTAATCAAAAAAGTTGTCTAGGATTTTCCTATGATACCAACTCTAAATCCCTAAAATCGCACTTCAAGATTCAATACTAAAACATGCTGTATATTTTTTTGTATAAAATATAACCAAAAAATACAAAGTACATTATAAAAATATGAACATTTTCCAGTATAGGATTTAGAGAATTAGACAACACAATACTTACATTGAATTGGATTTTACAAAAATAATTACAATATAACTAATTGGGATTATCTATAGTAGCACCTTAACTATCCTTTGAACGTCTATGGAATCGTATGAAAAACATTTTAAAAACATGGTATGAGTACAAAACACTATAAGGGATATAAAGAATAAATTCTTAGTCAAGTGATAACATAAAAACCTGTAAACCCCATAATAATGAGAACTTATATTCATTGAATCATCATGTAGATTCCTTGGGACATACATACCATGTCACTCTTAAATTCACCCTTACGCATAGAATAAACATTTTTTCAACTTCCATCTCTGAAGTACCCAATTCATTTGAGACATATAGTGGGACTCACCCATCATATCTTGAGCTATAATGGGCTCAACCCAACATATCTTGACCCATAATGGGCTCAAACCAACATAAATATTGTCCCAGGATTATATCATGAAAAATCACTTCAGAACGCATTTACACCCTTGGTAAAAACACATTCACATTTCAAAATACCATTTTTCTTAAAAATCACTCTTAGAACATAAAATTTGACCACACAACACAATTACAATATATTCAAAAATTACTATGAAACATATAATGGAAAAAATATAGTATATAAATAACATGAAATTAGAAGAGAACACTTGTGACATAAAAAGGACAAATCTCTTTGGATTCCATAAATGATACATCTATAAGAATTTTAAGATGAAAGTCCTTTCCAAATACCATAACATTTAAGAGATAATTGATTAAATGAAGGGATTATGTATAAAAACTATAAGTACACATAATACAACATAATATAATAACATTAAATTTCTCAAGCCATCTTTGCATGATAAAAACCATTGAAGATGAAGGTCAACCGAAAGTATGTAAATTTGGTTTATAATCCACATACAAAATTTCGGCACGGTAATGGATGCACATGGGAGGGATTAATGAGATATATATGGGGTATATCATCATTAATATATCATAAGGGAAGTATGTGGAAGGTTCTAAAATATACACCATCATTTGGAATTAAAATTTAAAGAGCAAATCATAGGGGTGATTCTTGAATAAAATTGAGAAAGAGAGGATCCCTTATCTTAGGTTCCACTTCCCTCACATGTTTAATTCGCCTAGTATAAAGATTAAAATAGTGTTTTTAAAATTTTAAATAAACAATTTCAGGATTATATCATCTTTCATGCTCATTTCATATCATTAGTCTACCCATTCATTAATAATATATTGTTAATTCCATTATTTTAGTTACATGCATTGCATAGCTTACATAAGCGGTTTGTAATAGATTTTCCTGTCAGTTGTTAGAGAAAATATAGAAGTGGAATGAAATTGTATTTAAATGCTTCGTAAATCATATATTATACCATTTATCATTTTTAATCATACCATGAGAATGATTCATTAGATAAAACATTAATGATGTTCATTTTGATCATTTTGGATGTTATTTGATAATAACGAATTCATTTATTTTTGTAAATTAATATCATGTTAAAAAAATGATTATATAAACTTATATTGGATATAGTACATAAATTATAATCTGGTTCAACCATAAAAACTGTATCATGAAAAGTATTTAAGGGAGTAAAAGAAATTTAAAACACATTATCAAGGATGTCGATAAATCCACACATCACAGATTATGTTTTAATTTCTAGAATAACTAAGAGAGGAGTAGAAGTATAGTGGTGAATCTTACATAAACATGAGGGAATCTAGAATATGTAATATATTGGTTCATTCATGCCTATTGGATAAGGGGACATGAATAAAGAATAATAATTGCAAAGAAAATGAAAAAGAAATAAAAGAAAACAAAAGTGGGAGTTTACCTCTCGATATCTTCTCCATGAGAACCTTCTTATTGACCTTGGTGTTTGTCTTTTGGTGAGACCAACCGGTCTTGGAAATGGGAAACATGCTTGGGGAGGATATTTAATCGAACATATACAATGCTCAACGCTTGAGAGGTGTGGGAGGAAGAGGGAGGAAATGGGTGGTATTTATAGTAGAGAAGAGGTGGAGTTTTCCCTTATTTTGATCATTACTTTACTATTTTTCATCAAGACAATAAATAATTATGATTCCAATACCCAAAATAGTAATAAGTTCATGCGACATTTAACTAATTGTTTCTTACATCAACCTTGAGTAGGGAATATTGTATTTATCTCACCGTGTATTTATACTATAATGACTGTATTTTACTATTCACTAATAGTTCTATTATTTATGAAAAATCCAAATAATTCACTATAACCATTTTTTATCATGTATAATAAAAAATGAACTCCACATTTTGAAAATAATTTTCAAAACAAAACTAATTTTATTTTTAAATAAAACCATAATTTACTTGAAAAATAATATTTTAAAATTAAAGCTGATTTTCTAAAACTTTGATCAATTACTTAAGGTATCCTAATTTTTTTCTTAAAATCATAAGTTATAAAAATAATTATTTATAAATACATTCTATGAAAATAAAATTTCATTTAAATTGTTATATTAATCAAAAAAATTAATACACTATATATGACTTCCAAGAATACAGATACGTAATAAATAATTTTTAAAATATTTAATTACTTATATTATTATATCATATTGACACTTATACGATGGACAAATTTAATTTATAATTTAATTAGTGAATTTATTATTGTTAAGGGTAAATTTCTATTCCTAAGGTTCAAGTTAGTATTCATTAGTGTACATTACAATTTATAAGTGTTTTGTTTCTATTCATAAGTGTACATTACTATTCTTAGGGGTCATATTACTATTAAAAATGGTAGGTTACTATTCATAAGTGTAGGTTACTATTCAAAAATATTATCTTTTTCTATCAGACAATAATAAAATTGATCACGACCGTGTGTGTCTGTTTCTCGAAATTCAAAACACAAAAGAAGGAAAATTATGTTTAATGGTTAGTTTATAAAGGTCACATAGTATTTAGTAATTAATTTAACTACATAGTGTTTCATTTTAAAATCATGGAATGTTAGGTTATCCACCCTAAATGAATTGTGCGCAAGAAATTTGTTCATTATACTTAAAATTCTGAATTTACATATTGATAATTATGAAGAACTATTTTATTACGTGTACTTAATTAAATGGATGTTCAAAAGTAAACAATATCACTAAAATTTTATTAAAAATGACAAAATATAATATCCAAACATGTCTAGACTGTTCCTCTAATACAAACTATAAAACCCAGATCCCGCACTTTAGGATTCAATACTAAAACATGATGTATATTTTTTTTGTATAATAGATAATTTAAGAATATACAATATACAAATTAGGACCTTTTACATTCTAGGTTCTATAGAATTAGACAAAAACATACATATATTTAGTCATAGTTCGCACTAATAAATATAATAAAATTAATTTGATTAATCTACAGAAGCACCTTAACTGCCTTTTGAACATCAAAAGAATCATGTGAAAAACATTTTTAAAACATGGGATGAGTACAAAGCTCGATAAGGGATATACAGAAAGAAATGCTTAGTCAAGTGATAACAAAAAACAAATAAAACCTATTATCATAAAATCACATATTCAAAGACACGTCATGTTGTTTCCTTGGGGCATACATTCCATATCACTCTTACATTCACCCTTACACATGGAATAATATTTTGGGCTACTTCCATCTACAGAGTACCCAATGCATCAGAGAGCAATAATGGCGATAACCCATCATATCTTCATGTATAATGAGCTCAACCCAACATATCTTGAGATATAATGGGATCAAATCAATGGAAATAATTTCCAATCAACATATAATTAATAAAACATTTCATAAGTCATTTACATCCTTGATAAAAACAAATTCACTTATCAAAATACCATTTTTTGTAAAAATGACTCATAGAACATAAACACTGCACACAAAAAATCAAGAAAATTTATTAATAGAAAATAACTATAAAACCTATAATGGAGACACTATAGTATTAAAACATCATGAAATCAGAAGATAACACTCATGACATAAAAAAGGAATAATCTCTATGGATTTCATAAAGGAGACATCTAATAGGAATTTAAGAGGAAAGTCCTTTATAAATATCATTACATTGAAGAGAGGATTGATTAATTGAAGGGATTATGAATATATATTGTATGTACACATAAAAACACAATATAATCAAATTACATTTTTCAAGTCATCTTAGCAGGATAATAACCATTGAATTTGAAGGTTAACCCAATGAATGGAAATTGGATTTAGAATCCACTTACGAAATTTCAACATGATAATTGATATACATCGAAGGGATTAATAAGATATAAATGGTTTATCTGTTCATTAATATATCACAATGGAAGTATGAGGGAGGTGTGAAAACATACACCTTCCATAGGAATTAAATATTAATGAGTATATTATAGGGGTGATTCTTGAATAAAAGTGAGAAAGAGATGATCCCTTTCCTCGGGTTCGACATCCCTCATACATGTTTTATCCTATTTATTAAAGGTTTAAATAGTGTTATTAATATTTTAACGATACATATTCATGTTTATATAACCTTTTATGATCATTTTATAACATTATTCCACCCCTTAATTAATAATATTGTGTTAATTACATATTTTCAGGTGCGTGCATTTCATGCTAATCATGAGCGGTTCATAATGGATTTTCATGTTGGTGGTAATAGAAACTACAGAAGATGAATGAAATGGTACCTTAATGTTTAGTCAACCTTAAATTATAAAATTTAGCATTTTGAATCCTAAAATGGGGATGAATCATTAGTTATAATATTAATGATGTTCGTTGAGATCATTTTTGTGTTTCTTTGATAATAACAAAATCTTTTTTTCTAAACTAATATCATGTGTTAAAAATGATTACATAACCTTAAAAGAGATTTAATATATAAATTATAATCTTTTTAAACCATAAAAATGGTTTCATGACCAGTATGGAATAAACTAAAGGAAATTGGAAACACATCATCCACGATGTCGTTAAATCAACACACCACGAATGTTGTTTTATATTCTAGAATAAGTGGGAGAGGAGAAGAAGTATAATGGTGAATCTTACATAAACATTATGACATTCAAGAACATGTAAGATACTATATCATTCCTACGTCTTGCATAATAGTAGGTGAGTAAAAAGAATAATTTAAAAGAAAATGAAAAAGAAAAGAAAGAAAATAATATTGGATGTTTACCTTTTGATATCTTGCCCTTGGGATCCTTTTTAAGTCCCTTGGTTTTGGCCTTTTGGTGAGACAGAAAAGTTTTATAGGTGGTGAAGATCCCTGGGGAGGGGATTAAGCAGAACATAGACAAGTATCATGTCTTGAGAGGTGTGTGATGAAGAGGGGGGAAATGATTGGTATTTACAGATGTGAAGAGGAGTTTTCCCAAATTTTAATAATTATTTTATTATATTTCCAAAAAAAAATCTATAGTTATAATTCGATGAACAAAAATAGTAATAAGTTAATTTTAGTTTGAACTAATGGTTTCTTACATCATCCATGATGTAGGGAATAATGTATTTATCTCATAATGTATTTATACCATAATTACAGTATTTTACTATTCACAAAATTCAAGTATTTCATAATAATCCCAAAAATTCACCCTAACCATTATTCAATGTGTAGAATTAAAAAATGAACACCATTTTTTGATTTTTTTTAAATGTGATTAATTTTATTTTTAATCAAAATATTAATTTACTTGAAAAATAAAATTTTAAAATTAAATCTTTTTTCCAGCACTTTGAAAAATAACATAAAGTCTCATAAAATTTATTATAAAATAATAAGTCCTATAAATACTTATTTGTGAATAAATTTTATGAAAATAATTTTTTATTTAAATTTTAAAGACCCAGAATTTTAATTTAATTTTTTTAAATATATTGGAATTTTATGAGTTCAAAAAATCAGACGGTGCACGATTCTGAGGCCTGGAGTGCCGGAAATGATCCGTTGAAGTTTTTTTAATCATAAGTTAACATGCATAAGCAGTTTTCCTGAAAATGTGGAATAACTCATAAACAGTTACTGAGATCAGAAAGCTGAGAGAACCGTTGCACTCACGATGGTGGGTTTACCTTAGGCATGACTTAAGATTAGTCGGAGCGGGCCTCCTGTGAGAAAACCCAAATTTGGTATAATTTTAAATAAAATAATTAAATAAAATATTTTATTTTTCAAATTCTTATAACTAAAAAATGGTAGCTCGAATTAAAAAACCAAGACCACCACTGAACATGCGAGGGAATTATTTATTTAAGCAGATACTAACTTTGGTCGGCATGTGCCACTAGAAAAAGCTAGTTTTTGGCCTCAAATAAAATATTGATGTGACAATTAATTTATTGTAAACTTCATAACTTCTAAATGGTAACTCATATTGAAAATATGAGAGTACCATTGGGTTCTTTAGGGCATGTTTCACCTAGACAGAGTCCAACCTCTACCAGCACGTGTCGAGGGTGACTGATAATATTTTTTCTGAATTTTTTTTGGGTATGTTCATAAAACGCACGAGCGGTGTTTTATAACTTTTGAACTGGTGCTCAGAATTTAAATCTGAGGGAATAGTTGAAATCTTAGTGAGTTATTATCTTAAGGATACTTTCACCTTGACAGTAGATAGATGAGGGAGAAAGTTAGTTTTTGTGTTTTTCGTGGAAATAATAAAATAAAATAAAATTCATTTTATTTTATTTTGAGCTTCCATGTGGATATTTCTAGTGGGGTCCACTGGAACTAAACCTCCATGTGAATGTTGGAAGTGGGGACCACCATACCTTAACCTCCCATGTGAGGTTATGGGAGTGGGGACCACCCAAACCATAACCTCCCATGAGAGGTTATGGTTGTGGGGACCACCAGGGATTAAACCCCCCTTTAATTGGGAGAAACCCTGAACTCTTACAATTAATAAGGGAGTTCCTCTTGACCTCCTCCACCTTAATTGTGCCAACACACATAAAATTAATCTTTTCAATGCATAGCATCATTAATCCAGTTTAAATTAATTTTATTTCCCCTTTTTAAATTATGTAACAATGTCGTTGGAATTTCAGAAGGTTCCTAATAAATGAACCACCATAAATTACAATGATCGTTACCTACCTCCCCCCTCTCCAATATATATGGATCATTGGAGAAGTATTTGGGACAGATAGTGCGAGCGACAAAGCACTACTAAAGTGACATGATGCTGAACACTTGGGGATTACGCTCTCTAACGAAGAACGTGTTCTTCCACGAAGAACGCTCCACCGACGAAGAACGCTGACGAGGAATGCCTCCAACTATAATGAACGACCTCGACTTCGAATTCCTTTCTCGGAACATCCTTCAATGAAGGATGTGTTCATCCACAATGAATCGACGTCCGCCTTATCATGTCAAGGTCGGAGAACAATGAGAAAGGTAGGGTTTTTAATTAAGTATGAATTTATTCCATTGATTCTTTCCTTCTAAAGACAATGTACACTGATCAACTTATTATCAAGTTGATCTGTGAATGTTTTCCTTGTGGGTTGGGAATAAATTTTTGCAGGAAGTTTTAGGGGATTTATTGGAATATGATATTATTCCTTTAATTCTTCCAATCTAAAACAAAGAATCATTGTTGATGATTTTCCTTTCGGGTTGGGATTTATTTTTTAGCAGGAAGATGTGGGGTGTTTCATTGATTTTTATTTTATCTTATTTTCTTGATAATTCATTGAAATTAAAGAATGAATTGATCCTCTTGCTACCACCCTAAAGGAGGAGGTTGTGGTCCAAACAAACATGGCCCGACCCCTCCACCATTCTTGTTTGTGAAGTTATTCGGATTGGCGACGAGACGATGAAGGCGACGGAGGCAACAACCATGCTACCTGCGTATTCCCCAACCTGTGCCGCCATAGTGACACTCTGATGCCCCTGGACGAACTATGCCTCCTTGCTGACATCGAAGCCACCCCGGCCTCTTTGCCCTCCGCCCGACCGAACCATAAGAATCGACCCTAACCACCCCGTCCCCCGGCCGAACCGGCTCCACCGCCCCGGGCCGAACCGCAATGCACTTTCGGATGTCTGCCCTCTCTTGGCCGCCTGTGCCTCCCAACCGAACTAGGTAGAGGCCGAGCTGACCTCCCAATTCCCTAGCTAAACTGTACCCTCACGACGCCCTGGCTGAACCAGCTGCTGGCCGAGCCAGCATCCCAATCCCCTAGCTGAACCGCGCCCTCGCGGTGCCCCGACCGAGTAGGCCTTCCGAGCCCCCAGTCGAACCATGACATCACGACACCCTATGTGATATGGCCTCCCTCACCCCTCGCGGCACTCTAGATTAAACGGAGCGCACCCTTGCGGTGCACTCTGGGCAGAACCGCCCTCGCCCCAACCCCCGGCCGATCCGCGCCCTCGCGACCTATCTGCGCTCTCGCAGCTTGCAGGGCGAGGACCAGCGGGCCGGGCCGAACCTAACGGGATGGACTGCCTAATGGGTTGGGCCAGACCCAATTGGTCAGGTTGCATCGAACTAGACTCGGTCGGTCCATTCTGGGTCTAGCTGTGTCGGACCGGACCGGGGCTCACAACAACCCTTTAGCTACATTGGCCATATCTTTGGAACCGGGCGTCTGTTTGATGAACCGTCAGCGACCTTGGTAATCATAGAGCATGAAGGTCCCATTTAGTATACCCCACTAGAGTTTGGGATATAGTTGAGATATGATCAGGTTGGATCATGCACGAATCTGACCGGGCCCTTGGGACAGAAAGGCTAAGAACTCACAGACCGGGCGTCCGATTGAGGCGTCGTCTATTGCGTTGAGACCTCTATGACGTGGCGGACCGTTGGGATACTTCATAGTGGTAATTCATGATAGTAGGAGTATTGAAAAATATCTCGTGGAGTGTATCCTTCCAGAAACAAGTAGATATAGTGCGAAGACCTTATAGCTGGATGAGACTTCATGACTACTGACCGATTGACTCAGTGTGACTCAACTAGCCCAGTGGGGAGCGACTGGTTGTGGAGACACACCCACGGCAGAGGAGCTCCTAGTTGTGGTGGTAGACCCGAAGTACTGGACATGAGGAGTACCTCTGTAGGATATCAAGAGGAGCGCCTGGTTGTGGCGGCAGACCCACAATGGGGAGCGCCTCTGTATGATGCGACAGACACACGGTACTCGGCAAGAGGAGTACCTCTACAGTCCAAGGTTAGTGGGAAGCGCCTTGGTGTCACGACAGACCCACTGTACTCGTTAGAGGAGGATTTCTCAATCAGTCGAGGTTTTTATAATGTGAATAAAAATCCTAGTTGTGTGGAGTCTGTAACTTTCATGTTTTCCTCATGATTGAGATAGATTACTTGATTATATAGGTATATGTATGGTCATATACCTAAGTGGGGTTATCTATTGATTTCATACTTTATGGTTTATCCTTGTTGGTTTTTGAGAGACCTTGAGGGTCTCGGGGTCCCTAATGAGTATTTTTACACTCACCCCTGCACGGGCTATGCCCGCACCTCATTGTGTTGGATGTAAACGACGGACAATCCTGACGGAGGCTGAGAGCACCAAGACCGGACGGTACCAGGAGGTGAAACTTACAGCATGACGGTAGACGGAGGAGATGGATGTACCTGGAGTGCTGAGGAGGCGATCTGTACCTAACCATCAGGTAGGAACCTCATAGGACAACCCAGCGATAGATTTTCTTTTCCTCGTTTGTACTTTATATTTCTTGTACTTTACAGTTGGGATGGTATTTCCAGCCCCTTTTACTTTCAGCACACCTTTTTATATAGTTTTACTTAGTTTTTTGTTTCCATCTTGTTCTCTATTTGTGTGTTTATAGGTTATAAAGGGAATGGATTCCCAGTTTTTGGTAATTAAGCCTTCGGTTCTAGTCTCAAGCCCCTGGCCTATGGAAGGCGGGCTTGGGGTAGTCATGGAACGGGCCCCGGGGGACGGGTCGTGATAAATTTGTATCAGAGTAGTCCGTTCTACAGAAAAACGTATAATTATGATCCTTATTTTCTGTAATGAAATAGTCTTAAGTGTAGTGAGTGTGGTTTTCAGTTCAGGGATTCATGTGTTGGTGCGGCGGCCGACATATCCATACACATGGACCATGACTTCTGATTTCCGACTCATTGCATGAAAACACTGATTGCGTGTGTATTTTTCATTGTGATTTCTTAACTCAGCTCACTTGGTCAGCTCACGAGGTATAATATTTTTACCGTGTCGTATCTGTTTCTTTTAGGATGGATCTACACTGACATCCAGTTAGAGTTCCGAGAGTTTTATGCGCTGATATCCCACTGAGTGACGAGGCTCCGGTGTAGGGACCTATTTCTATGTTGGAACATTTGGGTGGTGTACCAGGAGTACCACCACCTGTTGGTTAGAGGATGCGACCAACCACACTGGCGAATGGTGCACTCCGACTGAGCATGATGCACCAGTTCCAGCAGCAGAGTCTTCTGAGGTTTTGAGGCAAGACAGATTCCCATGTAGCTGAGGGCTGGCCGGAGGTGATTGATAGAGTTTTCCATCTAGTTGAGACACCAGTAGAGTAGATGGTGCCCCAAGATCCCAAGAATCCACTCTCAAGCATCTCTGAAGCCTTTTGAATCAGACGTCAAAGTAAGGGATTTCTTCCATTCTAATTTTTTCCAATTTTTTTAGTTGTTATGCAATTTTGTTTCAATTAAAAATGTTGGGGTATGATTTCACACCTCCCAAATACTTCCCCCATTATTATTTTTTGATTAGATACTCCTTTTTCTCTCATTAAATTCCTACCATGTACACCCGTTACCATGATGAAATTCGGTAATGAATTTCTCTCTCTTCATTTACATTCTAGTAATTCTTTTGTATCATGAATATAAATTCCCTTACAATTGTTATGACATGTATCTATATGACCCCTTACGGTCCATTTCATGTAAATATGGCGAGACATCCCTTTCTCTCTCATCAACCATTTTTATGAATTCTGAATGCACGTGGTTATGTTTCCAAAATTGCAGTGCGATTTTCCAAGCCAAAGTCATTGTATACTGAATACCATTCCAATTTCTCTATCAAGGGTATTAAACTTTATGAACATTTAATTATTGATTAAATAGTTTCATATATGAATTCAATGGTCTTTTATCATCGAATAAATTATTATTTTTAACGAATCCATGTTTTATGATCAATGCGGCACACTTATGCGTGAAATGAAATGATTAAGAAGGGTGTACCCTGATAGTGGTCCAATGCATTGGGTAAAGTATAGTATCATGATACATCATGTCAAATGAGTGTTAAATAATGGTAATTCAAGTGATTGAAGGGTTTAATTGTGCTTCATGTGAAATTACAGTTTACTCATGCTCCATGTGCAATGAGCCTTGGCTCATGCTAATTCCATGTAAAGTGTTGTTTCCACATTTCCATGTTATTATTATCATGCTTTATCATTACTTTAGGTTTATGTTTCTCTTATGATACATTGATATTCCTATTGAAAAACATGTATTGTATTCCTCATGTAATTCCATGTTTATTCTCTTACTGGGCTTTATAGCTCACCATTTTATTATGCATGTCCTTTGGTTATCCCATGCAATGCTATGTACAAGGGGATGTAGTGGTCATGTAAAAGAAGTTTTCAATAAAGATATTGTGTGTTTTATGTTATAAACTATTATTTAATGTTCCTAAGAACCAAAGACACTAGACCTATTGATCTTCCATATTGTATGAGGTGAAGGTTTTATGTAATAAATCAAGTTTAAGTGTGTAAAAAAAGGAAAGTTGTTATACTTTATCTCCCTCATTTACAACTATTTTGAGTGAAAAATAACATTATAAATTTATCAATAATATAAATTTATCAAATTTATTCCCATATAAATGATTAATATATACTTTTAAATAAAAAATATCACTGAATTTTTAGGATCATTCATTGGATATTTTTTTTAATAACCCCTCCCTCCAAATGTACTACTATTTTTTATACAATGGAGAAATAGAGACAAAGATTTCTAAATAAAATATATGGTATTTCATGGTTTGAAGTCTTTTAACAAGGGTATATAAGATGAACACATGGGATACCTTACTCTCATATATTTTTAAGGATTAAGAGATAAGAAGGAAAACCACCCTCCAACACCATACATAAACCAAAGAGGAAATCCCAATACATGTAATTTAACACATAAAATAATATATCCTAAAAAATTACTGAATGTAAATTCTTTATAAAAACATCGAAGATCCAACAGCTTGTGAACAACTCCTCGAGCTAAAACCACCCAGATGAATCAGTTATGTTCTCCCACTAGCCTAAAAATTGATTATATAAATAGGGAGAGCATCACATGTATACTCAGTTGGATCCAACAAAAAATCCCCTCATTAAAAATTTTATGGAATCATACCAAATCTAATGGAATTATAAAATAGAAAAAACTAATCACCTAAAATGGTAATATTAGTTTCCCATACTCACCATGGCTCACTCACAAAATATCATATATAATTAAACTATCCTATATGAAAAAAACACAGTCATAAACTGATGTGTATGTGCGTTTGTTTGTGTATATAAATTAAGGAACTATGATTCCACTTATCTTTTTGTTTCTCACTCTCATTCCCCAAGGGCTCATGTAATATAGTCAAATATTCTATGAATTCATCACATACCCAATGAAATAATGTAACAATACTTACTACGATATATACATCTTGATATTTCATCATTATCATATCAACGCAGTAACCATGTGTATGAATAAAATCTTTTATATCTTGTTTTTGTGCATTAATCCCCATGTAATAATTTCCCAAACATATACTCCTATGAAAAAAAAAACCAAAACTTACAGATATAAGTATAATATATACCTCAAGAAATTATAGCCTATACATAAATTTATAGTAAATCTATGAGCCATCACACCTTCATTTTGAAAAGACCCCTTGTCATAATCCATCGTAGAATGAGATACCCTAAATCATATATTTCTATAGTGATTGTAGGGGATAATGAGTATTTAGACATTAGTTCTCTCTCCATCATGGATATTGGAGACCCCCCCCCAAACATTTAATTATAGTTCTCACTATAGAAATGGGTGGTTAATCATATGAAATAATAAAATAAAGTTAAATATCACTCACAGCCACACATAGGGAAACAACCTTGAATTAGACATATATTCCAAAATAATTATATAGGTCATATATTGTCCACTAAAAAGGACTAGGTCTCAAATAATTACACACCATGTTAATTAAAATTTAATTAATTCACTTCCATTAATTAATATATATTTCTATATTTTATTATATGATAAACACATTAGTATTTTATGATAAGTTTTGATGAAACTATTAATTATATTTCTTATATTTTCATGTATGACATCAAAATATATAAACAAAATTAAATAACCCCATTTATTTATTTATTTTATCATCAATTTATAGTCATCCTAATACTCTAGGAATCATCCTAAAAACCCACTGAAAATATAAACTCATAGTGCATTGCATCAAACTTCATGATGTATTTCGAAAGAGACCATATAAATACCATCTGAACATCCATCCATCAAGAAAGAAGTAAGTACTGATGGGAGAGACTTACTTTATACTAGTCTAAAATACCCTAGTGTCTCAACTATTGTTCACGATATCAATATGTCATTCCATTATAGGAAATTACTATCACTCCATCGTAGGATCATATCCCATTCCACATCAAATAAATCAATCATTAGTCAAAAAATCCCAAGGGATCCAATGCATTTCTCATCATGGAATCCTAAAAAACATGGTTATCAATCAATCAAATCAAGGATCTAATTTCGTAGAACATGTGTGCATTTCTAAAAGTATTTTTCACACACGGGAAAAGGAACCAAGGTCATGATATTATGGAATTTAAACCACTTGTAACAGGAAAAAAACTATTTCATACCCAAATATTTATTTATTATCAAATAACCATTTTAATTACTTCATGAATTAACATATTTATTATGTATAGTATTTTTTAAAATAAGAAAAATTACTTAAATAACTAATAATATAAATAGATAATTATAAACATGCTCAAAAACAAAATTCACATATATACTCAATTTCAAAAGATATGAATTTAAATAACCCATGAATCTTCCATTTCTTTATAATATCACTCAGTATTAAATTATTAAATGAAAACTAATATATAACACATGGTATATAGTTTCAAATATTAAACATTCTAAATAATCACCATCCAAAATACCACCAAAAATATCTCACACTACCTAATAAACAATAACGGAAAAGTTAAATAAAATCATAAAATATATGTAATGAAAACCCAAGAATTTATTTAATTCATAACACAAATATTCAAATTATATTTAACATGTGATAATACCCATTTTAGTATTTTAATTTCTGAAATTATAAAAAAAATCAAGTCATAATTTATTTTGTATTTTTTCATTGAAACAAGATATTTTTGATATTATCAAATAATATTTATACTTTGAGCTGAAATTATATTATTTTATGTTTCTTAGATAAAATCCATAAATATTAATTATTCGGACGTATGGGATGTCATTAGTTTAGTTTAATGAAATTGGTATCAATAATTTTAATAAAAAATCCAAGCATTTGATTTCATAATTCTAATGATAGTCGAATTTATATCAGTTTATATTATTTATAATTCCATTCATGGATCAATAATATATTATGATATTTTCTACATGTGTTTTCAACATGTTATTCTTCATGTTAAATTTTCATGATAGTAAAATAACCAATATTTATCCAATTCCCTTTACAAATTAATAATTAATGAAGATTAATCATATACATATAAAAAATCATCATAAATAATGTGAAAAATATATATTTCACATAAAATAATAGAGATACAATAAGATCCATACATGGAAGATAATTCCCCATGTTTATAATAAAAAAACAGTAGAGGGTAGGTAAATGTCTGTAGCACCCACCTACCCAATCTCCCAGACCAAGTGATAAAAAACCATAATATACACCACTGAATCTAATTAAAATCTATGATTACTATATATTTATCATATTTAAAATCTATGTACCTTTTAGTTTAATGTTAAAGAAATTAAAATAATAACTAAATAATAAAACCCATGTCTTTTTCATTGAAATAATACATTTCCCCACTATATAAGATGTTTATAAATCCAAAATTAGTCTTTAACATCACTCAATAAATTATCCACACAATATATTATTTTATGATTAGTATAATTAGTTCATTTTTTCATAACATGAGAATCATGAAATATAACAAGGGGTGAGATGAAATTCTAAGAATGGGTAAACATAGTAATAATAAATGACATGAGAGACATGATGCATACCATGATATTTTAATGATAATGTTCATAATCCTGAAAATACGTTGTATTGAAAAGATATAATATTATAATATAATCATAAATTTTATGAAACATCATAAAAAAACCATAAGAATATCTAATGATTACTCATAAGGAAACCATCATATTTCAATGATTACTCCCTAATCTATAAAAAATGATTATGTTTACTCCCTAATATGTTACATATCTTTTCATGAGATATTAACATTGCCACATGAATTGCACTGCTATATGGGAGAACCCATCGTAATGTAAAATCATAAATTTGTGTGCAACATGTTTACACTAATCATCAAATAAAAACTACTAAAAATAAACCGTGTCTTATTTCATTTTCATGTGTTTCCCTAAGGAATCATTCATGATTTCACAAATAAAAATGAAATGTTAAACCCATGTAAAATAAATGGGTATCAAATGAATTTATGAATAATTTGAGGAAACTACCACTCAAAAAGTTTGATTATGCAAATTTTAATTACACTATATATGAAATAGATATATAGTTTAGACAATAAGTTCACAAATCAATCAATGTATTTAAAATATTGGTGATCACCCTTCAATCACGTAGTCAAACATACTAAATTTTTTGGGTAAAATCATTAGTAGTATATAATGCCTATAAAATTGGATGACTAGGAATAAAAAACTTTGTGATGGATCATACCATATATATAAAATATAATATCATAATAAATCATGATAAATAAAGTAGGAGATATCATTAGAAGAGCACCCTTGATCAAGAACCTGACATAAATTAAGAACGCTCTTAAAATCATTATGAAAATATCATATTACCATTTCCTTTAAAAATATTTACAAATGAATATTTTCTTAAACCATGGTACTAATAATATAATTTTGGAAAACATTAATGTGGAAACAGAAGTCTTTTAGAAAATGATAAAGGTGTAAAAACATTATTTCAAACAGAAACATGTCAAAGAGATCCCCTTTGGTTAAAAAATTAACAATATGTAAAAATATAATGTTTTTAATTTTATAATAATTTTGTAAATAAATTAAATGTCTTTTAATATGTCTTTTTATTTTTTTAGAATGGATTAATTTTGTAACTTTTTAAAAACATCCATCCAATATTAGATAATTATTCATTTTAAGGGAAAAAAAGGAAAAATAGCAAACCATAACAAAAACAAAAACAACACGGGTCCGCAACGCCCCACACACAAATAATTTAGAAGAAAACAACATTTAAAACTAATCATGTAGAAAAAATTTAAATATTATTAAACTATTTAGTGAAACCCAAATAATAAAAAGGATGATAAAACATTAATTTATAATATATGGAGATAAGTATGAATTACATATTCATCAAAATAGAAAATTCATTTGATAGGTAAAACATGCTTATGGAAGAAAAATATCCAATGGATAGTATGAGATTTATTCTTATTTATTCCATGATTTTATTTATAAAATAAATTCATCAAAGGGGGTGATATTAATGATTAAATCTGTTATTCCTAGAGAAAAATGAAACCAATAATTTGTATTTTTAATAGTAGGAAAAAGAGACTTGGAAGATCAAAATCAGTAATATATTTCACGACTCATAGGAAAAAATACTTGAGTAGAGAAAACAATTACGGCTATATTAACCTTTTTATAAAATCCCATGATAGACAAACACATTTAAAATGAACCTTAAATACCATGAATCATATATGTATCATTATAAAATAAAAAATGTGATCATATACATCATATAAAAGTAAATTAGTGTATATAGATAAATGTGTGACAATGAATGGAGTTTGAGTAAAAAAATACCATATATTATTTCCCCGACAAGTTTAACACAATATAACTTCTTGTAAAACACAAAAATGTATTAATAGTCTATTTCGTAACCTTATTCATCTATATAATCATTTCATATATATCATATAAAATTATTTACAATGAATATAGTGGTTCATTAAGGCTTATTGTTAACATCACTTCTTAACACTTTTAATTGTCTTTCACATTATTTGTATTGTTAATGTTGTTCCAAAATATTTGAAAAAAAGATAATAATTAAAAGAATAAATATATTTCTTTAATATTAATGCCATATTTATTTATAATGTTCCACTTTTATCCCATGAGAGTTCTAATTATGACTCAAGAAGTTGAAGCAATAGACAAACTTGTTTAAGTTGTTTGTAATGAAAATAGATGAAACATTATGAAGAAGTTTAGATAATGACATAATATTTATAGAAAAAATAAATTATACTTAATTAAATATTATTATATAAGATTAGTATTATATATCCTTCCATAATCATACACTATATAAACATTAAATAGTTTCTCAAGGATGTGGTAAACAAACCAAAACAGCAGCATGTTGTAATGATCGAATGAGTAAGAATGTATTATTATATAGTGATAAAATAATATTTGAATAATATTATACACGAAATATATTACATATATCTAAAAAATCCATTATTATGTCCATTAATTATGGGTGGTATTGATAATAAAATCCATTGTTTGTTGAGGTGAGAATCTGAACGTACACATGATTAACAAACCTATTTCCCAGTAGATTGAAAAATTAAAGGTATATGAAAATTTACCATTTAATAATTATAATAATGTCATAATAATGTTATTATATCATTAAATACTCATTTACAGACATTAATGTCTGTTTGTTGTGATAAATAATACACGTCCATCACGGAGGCATTAGTATGCATATATGCATAATTAAATATCTCATTGCATAATGAATGGATAAAATAGAGAAAAATGTAAAAGGTGATCATTTGATAATTTAATAAGTTAAAAAAATTATTTTTCCATAAAATCCATCCTTCATACTCTCTCTAAGAGTCAATGATGAAAAAAACCACATCTTAACAGGGGGGTGGATAGTTCACACATACAGAGGATCAATGGATTTGTTTTTCATTAAAGATGATATGGAATGAATGAATAATTTATGTTGAATTAAAATAATGAAATGTAAGAATATAAATTTTTATTAATTAATAATATTAATAATTTTTATAAATATTATTAATAGGAATATTAAAAAAAGTCTATAAAGAGAGTAATACTCACTTTGAAAACATTGGTTTTCCAAGGAATTATCCTTATAAATAAATGGATTTGGGTAATTAATAGAGGAAATAGATATGTTTCATAGGAGATTATCATAGGATGAAAAATGTGTTTAGTTTGACCATATAATTTTAATGGGTGTGTTTGTAATGAAGGGGTGTATTTGATCCCTTTTATAACTCATGGTAAGGGACTTTTTCATGGAAAAGAATGTTTTGTACGATGTAATAAAGAAATGGATGGAATGTTTGGTGATTTGGGTGATGAAAGGATGATAATAAATGTTTTTAATTATTTAAAATATAAAATATCTTTTCTATAATTTCAAATTTTCATTTTAATTTAAAAAACATCGAGCCACCATAGATTAGTATTTTAATTACTAATTATTGTTAATTAAAAATATATCATCTTTATTATTTTGTAAAAAAATTTAAGTATACCCTTATTAAAAAATTGTGAAATGATGATAACAAATTTATGCTTCCATTAACATAATTTATTCCAAAAATATGAGAGAAGTCTGATTTTAAATTAAATAAAAACACAGAAACATTCTTTTTTACATAACACGTGACTAATTTCACCTATAAGATGTTTTTAAACATTAAAATTATATATAAGTTAAATTTTAGATGGTTACTAATATTTGTTATAGTAATTTATTTATAATTAAAAAAGTTATGTAGATATAAAATCGATCCAAAAGCACACCCTAAAAAGTTTTAATTTAAAAAAACATACAAATATTGTTTTTAAATTCAAATAAATTGCTCCTTAAGTCATAAATATATTGAAAATAGAATTTATATGTTTAAAATAACATTTTATATATTATAATTATAATCTTAAGATATTTATTTGATCAATAAAAATAATTTATATAATTTTTGGACTTACAATTATACAGATATTATGATTAAATTCATGATTTTGGAAAAAACTGAATATTTCAATATTCACCTAAAAATAAATTATTTTTGAAAAATATCAAAAATACATCATAATATTAATATTTTTTTTGAAGAATTCATAAAACACTTTTTTCATAATAAATTTTAAATTCAAAATTATCTTAAATTATGTTATTAGAAAAATATATATATTATAAAGAAAATATTTTTTATTGAAAATATCCAAATCAATATTAAATAATATTAATTATTTTCCATATAAATGTAAAATATATTAATGGTTTACTATTTAAGTCATTAATATAAATTTATTAAAAAAATTAATAATATATATTGATTTTATATAATTTTTGTTGTGTGTGACACAAGTTATTCTACAAAATATGTATTTCAACGAATTCAAAATCTATTTTGAAATATTATTTCCCCTTAAATAAATTCCATCTACAAATGTTTTAAAACTATATTAATTAAGGCTTTAAAAAACATATAAATGGTTTTAGATAAAATTTAAAATGAAATTTCAACATTAATATCTTATATAAAGCTATAAGACAAATGTTCTTCCTTTATCAAGATAACTGAATGCTTAATTTTACCCCATTAGTCAGATCATTTATGTCTTCCTTCTCCACAGAAAAGTCATGTTTAAGTTATTTTGAGACATTCCACAATTTTTTCCCTGCAATTTTAACAAAAATAAAATTGTATGTTTTTCCTTTCATCATCTTCAACACCCAAATTTTCACGAGACTCCATCGTTCTTTTATTTCGTGTGATAAGTAATTCAAAAATGTTCATTTTGTCAACAATAAATCAGTATAGCTAATTTTTAATAATAACAATATTTTAAGCCTAGTTATCAAAAAAATAGATTACAGGTTTGGACAATCACTTCATTATTTATTGTAACCATAGTTAGTATGAATTCTTCTTTCTCTAGTTATTATATTAAAATAATGTTTATTGACGAGAATACATAAATTAGAAAATGTATAATGGGAAATATATTTGATTAGAATAAATGATTCATAAATGACCTAAATACCCTAAATTATGAGTATTTTATTTCAACCTATGTTATCCATGGTCATTTTTACTATTTTGTTACATAATATAGTAAACTTCAATTGTATCATTTATTCAAATCTTGAATAATGGTTATTGAAAATAAAATTAATTAACCCAATCATATCCCTCGAGAGTGTCTGATAAAGAACATAGTAATGAACCATTCACTATGAATTAGAATGATGACCAACATATACATTTCCAACATGTTTGGAGGTATTTACATGAGATGCATTTATTCAAAAAATCTCATAAAATTTTTAGTATCCATACAAGAATGTAATTTCTATGAAAACAAAAACGTGCATACTTTACAAAAATTTTGATAGGGTCTCCTATAATAAGAAATATTAATAGGGTTTATACTAATGTTCTCTTATTATAATCCAAATAAACAATAAGATATTTAAAACATAAAACCTATATGTTTTCCTATAACATTGAAAATAGTGTCATCCTTAACTCATCAACCCTGGATATCATTCAAAAATATTAAATATTCGTTATCAAATAACATCCTAACAACTAAATGTATCTATACACTATGATGATACAAAATATAGCACCATTGGTCCCACACTATTGTATCTGATGATGAAAATTCGTAACTTAAAATATTGGAATTGATACATATCTATTATTACAATATATTTCTCACATTTAAAATTCATGTACCAATTATTTTAGAGTTTTATAAAATTAATAAAAATCAATAACATATAATACCAATATATTTCTCAATCCAAAGAGATATTTTTATGGAAATATATTAAGTTAATAAATCTAAAATGTTTCATCGACCACACCTATAAATTCCAAGCCTAAGATATTCTTCGAGTATTAGCATATATAATACATTATTTCATAACCTATGGAATGGGAAACATAAGAAGGGTTGATATCGAATGATATGTAATGGTATACATAACAATAAATCACATCAGGTAATATATGAGGCATGACATGTTATTTCAATTAGAATGATCATAAGAATGAAAACATGGCATAATGAAATGATATAATAAGATAATAGAATTATATCGATGAAGAAACATCATAAACTAAACATCATAACCATATTTAGAGGAATAATTCATTGTAAATCATCATCAGATACCATGGATTACTCTCTATGTCATCTTTATATTAAAATTATTACTCACTAGGCCAACAAAAAAGTATTTTGTTTCAAAATAAATCCCATACATAGATTCTCATGATACATTAACATTACCTAATGAATCAGCATTCTATCAGGGTGCACCATTAATAATTAATAATCATAATTGTGTTATCCACAAGGCTTTAATAAATATATCTTAAATACCCAATTAAATTTAATGGGTTTTATATCCGTTTCAAGTGGTTCCCAAAGGAAGTATTCACAATTTCTTCAATAAACATGAATTAATAAACCCCTGAAAAATAATTTGGCACACAATGAGTTTGAGAAAAATTAAAGGTAATTAGCAATAAACAAATATGATTATTAATATAATATTTAAACTATATAAGAAATATATATAGTTTGGACAATAATTTCCCTAATCAATCGATGTATTGGTCTTTTAGGTGAGTACCCTTTAATCATGTAGCGAATCATAGTGATTTTAGAGAGGAAAAGTATTTGAAGTAAATAATTCCAATACAAGTAGATTATTAGGAAAAAAAGTAGTTACAAATCATACCATTGATATAAATGATAATTTTATAATCCATATATATAAATATTATTGATGATATCATTGGTAGAATACCCTTGATCAAGCATATAACATAGATAAAGACAACTCTTAGATGAATTGGTAAAATTTATTTTAAAAAATAATAAATTAACTTATCATTTGATAATTTTTAAAAGGAGTATTTTACTAAAACATGTGAATACTACTTTCATTTATGAAAATTTGAATGTGTAGAGGGGAAGTCTCTTAGAAACTAACAATGATAGAAGAAAGATATGTTCATATAAAAATATATAAAATAAATTTATTCTGGTAAAAACCCATATGGAAACATTTTAGATACTTCCATTTATTATTTAAATAAATTTAAGGTATATTGTAATTCACTTTTTAAAAAAATTATGAAGGAAATTTGTATCATTATAAAATAATTATTTATAATAAAAAAAATTAAAACCTAATCATAAATAAAATGTTTAATTTTCATCAATACCATTTTTTGAAACCCAAATAAAAAAAATAAAGATAAAATTATCAATTATAAGTAGTGATGAGAATTATGATGGTAGCTTAACACATTTTAGAAACTACTTTTGATAGGGAAAACATGGATACTGAAGAAAATTATCCATAGGAATATATATGTGTTATTTATAATCAATATCTTGATTTTATTTGAGGATTAATTTCAACCAATTTGATTATATTAATGAGGATAACTAATATACCAAGATGAACGGGAAACATAAACATTGAAAAGATAATGGATGTAAAACTATACTTGGATGATCAAAATCATGAAGTGATTTCACGACACATTTCAAAATGGAATTCACTTGAGAAAACAATTAGGAAATTAGTAACATTTTTATCAAATCCATTAAAGTGTAAACAGAATCAAAATGCCATTATAAAACATGAAGAAAATATATTTCATGAAAAATAATAATTTTTTAGTATATACAAAAAATAAATATAAATTAGTGCAAAACCTTAAACATGTCGCAATGAATGGAGTTTGGAAAAAAATACATAACTTTATTTCTCACCTTTATGAAAACTCTATAATTTAATTTAAAACAAACATATCTATCTTAATCAAATATTTTATAACATTTTTCACATGTATTGAAATTTTATATAATTAAAATATAATTATTTTATATGAATATATTGTTCCATTAGAGTTTCTTGTTAATGTCAGGTGTTAACATATGTATTTTTCCTACACATGTTTTGTAATGTTAATCTTGACTGATGATATTTTTAAAACAATCATAACTATATTAATAAAATATTTTATAAAGTTATTCGTCTCTACTAACCTTTTATATGAAACATTTATAATTATTTATATGAATATAGTGGTCCATTAGTGTTTATTTGTAATGTTAAATGATAATATTTTTTTTATCAAACACATGTTTTATAATGATAATTTTGATCTGTGATCTTAAAGAAAACATTAGTCACTGAAAAATTAGCTATGATTCTTTATTATATATCTCATTATCATTTATAATATTCCACATTCATTCAATGATATTTTTAATTATTATTTTTGAAGATAATGTTTGAGATAAATTTTTTTAAATAGTTTATAATGAAAAAAGATGATATATTGTTAACATGTTTAGATATTAATATAATAACTCCATAAAATTATAAAAATCATTAATACGTTATTATATCTGGAAATTAATTGAACATAAAATTAATTATTCATTCACAATATAATCATTACAACATAGATCATGTTGGTCATTGACCAACAAAAACATATTGTAATGACTAAATAAATAATAAAGGGATATTACATAATGTTAATATCAAATGTCAGGAATCTTATATATGAAATTCAAATCATATGACTCCAAAAAATACATTCAAGGATCCATTATTTTTTAGTGGTGTTGAAAAATGTAATTCATCATTCAAGGGCGTGATAGGGTCCATGTACACATGACTAATGAACCCATTTCCCAAAGAATGGATGGAGTTATGATATATAAAAATTTATTATTTGATAATTATAACAATATTATAAAAATAATATTATATAATTAATTAAAACTTTAGGCCCATCAATTTTAGGTGGTAAAAATAAATAAAACATATCGTTCATGGAGGCGGTAGTGTGCACATATGATTGATTAACGATCTCATTTCATAAATAAATGGACAGAATGAAGGTACTAGAAAAATATTATCATTCAATAATTTTATAAATGAAATAAAATATTAATAATTCACCATATCCATCCGTAATACCATCCCTAGGGGGATGGGATGAAGAATTAATCGCATCATACCGTGGATGTGGTAGTTGACACATATACATGATCAATGCATTAGGTTTTCTTGGAGAATGATGTGAAATGATTTAATAATTGTCATTACATTATGATAATGAAATTTCAGTATATTTATGATACTAAATTAATAATATTAGAAAATATTTTTATTAATATGATGGTGATAATTAAAAACAATGTCTTAGATGAGAGTAATACTCATGTTGAGAAATTTGATTTTCCTTAGAGTTATCAATGGAAATTAATGGCTTATAATAATTAAAGTTTGTCAAATTCAATATTTTTTAGACATGGATCTAGGATAAACAAACATAAATTTACTTACTAAATAATTTGAATGTATGGGTGTATAAATAAGGGGAGTTAGAGGCCCCTTTTATATTTAAAGGGATGTGAATTTTCCAAGGAAAAGAATGTTAAGTAATTGGTAAGAATGGAATGGAATGGAATATAGGTGAGTTAGGTGAAGTATGATATGTAATGAATGTATTTAAGACATTAAAACATAAAAACATATTCTTATAATGTCTAAAGGTCATGTAGATTTTGGATTATTTGATCCACCTTATATTAGACATTTTAAAACATCTTACTTCTTATTAAATATTTTTCAAGTAAATTATTATTTACTAAAAATATAATTAGGCCCTTATTATGCAATTTAGGGATGTTTATTCAGATTTTAGACTCCATTTAACATAGTCTACTTATTCAATTTTAGAAAATATGATTATAAACGTAGCACACATAACAAATTTTTTTTTTAAATAAAATAGTGTTTATAAACAGTAATCTTATATATAAGATAAATTTTATATGGTTACTGGTATTTATTATAGTAATTGATTTATTAAAATTAAGTATGATTTTTATGGCATTAAAATAATTCCAAAACCTAATCTTATGATGAAAAGTTTTAACTAAAATAAACAAATTGTTATTTTTTAAATTGTAATACAATTTTGCATGTCCAAAAATATTATAAATATTATTTTTAATGTCAAAATAAATTTTTTTTTGATTTAAACCCTATATATAGATGGTTGTGTGTGTGATGAATTCAGATATTTGGAAAAATTTCAAGCATTGCACATATACTAATAATGTGATAAAATTAATTATTTCTGAAAAAAGTTTATTTTTCAATTTTCAAATGAAATGGATTGTTTTAGAAAAATATCTCTGAAAACACCTAATATATTTATTATGAGTAATTTGAAAATTTATTTTAATTTTTGAAATTTAAATTAAAAAATTTTAAAAATTATTTTTTAAAATAAAATATAAGATAAAAATATCGTTTATTTTATTTAAAATAAATAGTTGAAAATTAAATCTTATAAATTATGTACCCTATAAAGGTAAAAAATATCAATGGTTTACCATATTAGTGTTTTTTATAAATTTATTAATAATTTATTATTAATATATTGTGGTTGACTTATGTTGGTTGTAGCATGTGAAACAAGCTATTGAACATAGTACGTATTTTATAAGGTAAAATTATCAGTTGATTACATCATGGACATCCAAGAAATATGAAAGGAACTCAGATGTTTTCACATAAATAATTATTACCTCAAATAAAAATTTTGGATTTATTGAACTCAATAGAATATAAATAAAACAAAAGTATGGGGGATGGAATGATTTTTATGAAAAAAACATAATTTTTAATGATAATTCATGTAGACTCCATGAAACACTCTATTTAATTCACATTTAAATCCATTTTCATTTAATTCATATAAAAACCCCCATTTGGATATTTTTAAAACCATTTAAGTTAAACATTACATTCATTTGGATTTAAATAAATTTTAAAACCACTATTTCCGTTCATTTTTTCATTAACCTTCATCAGAACCTAATTTTAGGTTGAATAGTAAAGAAAATCCCTAATTTTGTGCCAAAACTAATACACTTATACAAAAGGATTCCCTCATGGTATGGTTAATTTATTTACCTTTATTAAGTGTATGAAATCCATAATGAAACTTATACAAGAATTGAAAATACACGATTACCTTAATATGATGAATCAAAATAATAGCTTACTCTTAGATAGATTAGAGAAACTCTTTCACAGGTTAAGGAAATATTAAACTAACTATACTTAAATAATGTGAATATGATCTATATTTACATAAATATAAGAAAAACACATTTAACATTATAAAAACCTATGAAAATGAGTTTACCTATACATAGAAAGGTGGTATAGATAAGGGTAAATAAAATAATAAAAAACATATATTTTAAAAATAAAAACTATACATTTATAAGAAAATAAGGTATGGGAACCCTCTCAATATCTCCATCCCTAAAAAAATGGAATGGGTTTTAGAAATCTTGGTGCCTACATCATATACCAAACAAACAATTATTATCCTAGATAATTTAAAACAACACGTAAATATATGGAAAGGTTTTCAAATAAATACCTTGTGGGATACGTCTTAAGGGTATTATAATAACATGGACACAATAAATACAAGGAGGATAAAAGTGCATTGGTACAAAATATCATTAAATAAGAGAAGAAATATCATATATCAAAATAAGGATAACGAAATAAATTCAACAAAAGGAAAAAACAATCAATACAACTTAGGTTATTGAGCATTTATTTGTGAATTCTTCTCTGATGTTTTCTCTTCTAGGACACAATGTTTCCATAGGACACAAACCAAAGGTATATCATTCCCACACAAAACATTCTCATGATGTTATTTAATCTCAAAATTACAATCCTTTAAGGTCTTACCATTTTCCACGTATATCTCTCCCTAATCATTGATTTGATAATCATTATAATGATATTAGTGAATCTGTGTAAAAATTGACTATGTAATGAATCTACCACATCACTGATGTAGTTATAACTGATACACCACAAAACCAATGCATATTAACACCATATAAGGCCCAAGAATCATTGGAGGAATATTACTCCCATAAATGAAACTTCTATTTTCATGATGGGGTGAAGCCTTCAAGATCATTTAATATATGATGTTGAGATCTATAGGACTCCTAGTTTGGTCAACATAAAAAACATAACAATCATTCTATGCCTTTATTCCCTCACAGATCACCTTTACATTCTCTATTATAATCTGTTCCAATTCTAGTCTATGAAAAACTGACTCTTTGACCTCAGTCCAAAAAATGTATGATGGATAGCTCAACAATATATATCTCCAAAAAATTCCATACCAATAGTTGATTGTTAACTATTTTTGTAAAAAAACACCACCATGGTTAGATTCTTAACCCAAAACCCTCCAAAGTCAAGATTGCATGTACATATCAATTTCTCTAGAATTTGGATAGTCCACTTTGTTTAGCTATCCATTTTTATATGACAATTAGGTCTATGAGATAAGAAAAATCCAAAATAGATCTGGAAACCCCTCCATTCCTAGGAGGTAAAAATAGGAACACAATTAATAATGAATGTCTTTAGAACATAACTAATACTCACTATCTCTAACAAATAATACCATGAAAACACATCCACATAACTCAATTCATTGATTTGTATGATGTGAGCTGAATTCATGAAATCCCCATGATCATCTATATAATATTATAACTCCATCATGCGAAGATAAATTGGTGATGAAGTTCATAAAAATTTCCTCCCACTCCCATACACATCGTAGAACATCATGTGTATAAAACAAAACCCTAAAAAAATGATGTTCATTATTATCAATCTAGCATACCAAACATTCTTTAAGAAAACAAAAAAATAGTCTCTTAGAAAATAATGCAATTTCTTATTCCTAATATGTGCAACTAAAGGGGAACTATAAATCATAAATAGAACAACCTTATGAATCACTTAATTAAAAATATTTCTCCCTTAAAAAACACTAAATATTGTTAGGCCTCTAACTATCCCTCATGAGTACCAACATAAATAATAAAATCATAAAATAAATCTATATTCAGATCCCCACTGTTGGATTCCACCACCAAATACACTAAAGATGAAAGAAATTCCATCCTATAAATTATTTTTTTCATCAACTACTAAAATATCATAGGTAATTGCTTTCAAATCTTATATCACACTCTATAAGTCCCAATACTAATACACACCACCACCAAATTACTTATTGCTCAATGTATCCTCCATAACATTCCCATTACTGGGTATAATAGTCATTTTGAATTCATCGTTCTATAATAACTCTCTAAACTATTGAAACTATAGATTAAATTGTCGATTGGATAATACATACATTATAATTTTTGGATATGTGAAGTCCAAAACACATTCAATGATAAGATTATACTATAATAACTTGAAGGAAAACACTACCTCAAGAAACTTAATATCATAGGTATAATAACTATATTCATGAGGCCAAAACTAAAAATTACACTAATAGAAAATCTTATTCATCCATGTCAATAAGAAAACCATGGAATGACATAAAGCATTATTATCAGCCTCGAATGCAATTACCTCATCCAACACATGGGGAACAAAATAATAGACTATTTTTAACTTAATGTACTTGAATATCATCCATAACTGGTTAGTACAAATGAATGCATTATCGTTTGTATTAAATAATTTTATAGGAGTCATAATCTATGATAATTAATACATGGACATCTTATAATAACATGATATATCAAAGAAAATGTCCACCTTTACAACATTAGTGGGGGATTCCCATGAAACTACTAACTAAATATTTGAAGGATCTATGGAAGCTCTGTGTGGAGATAAAACATGACCCAAGAAGAGGATATAAAAAACATAGAGCGCACACTTCAATAGCTGCTTGAGTAGTTTATGAACCCCTATAAATCCAAAAATACCATACATATGTTCTTCATACTCATCCTTTGAATTTGTGAAAACAAGGATGTCATTAATGAAGACCACCATGAACCAGTTTGAAAACATAAGGAATACTATTATCATTACACCCCTGAATATGGATAGTGTGTTTGTAAATATAAATGATATAAAAGGAACTCATATTTTTCATACTAACATTGAAAATTATTTTTTATTATATCCTTATACTTTACTCACATACGATGATACATAGATCATATTTCAATCTTTTAGAACCAACTATATCACTGCAATTGATCAAATATATAGTCAATCAAAATGAGTGGATAAACATACATCATTTTCAATTTATTTGAACAATAGTAATCATAAAATAAGTGTAGTATTAGATCTAAAATATTTGAAAAATGGATCTCCGTAAGGCGATAAACTAAGCCTAATGAATCCTCTCTTCAAGAAAAAATCAATTTGAATACACTACTCCTGCAACCATTTAGGATCCTTCTGATAGGGAGATATCAATATCATTAAAACACCAAGTTGTAGATACATTCCAGACATGATCTCTCATTGAAGGGAAATACCACAACCACTTTGGAAAAGAAATATAAGTACTTATTAAGAATACTAGGAAACACTACAATATGATCCTCTACAAAAATGCGAATTAGAATTATCATTAATGAATATTGAGACTAAATTGACATATGACCCATAGGAGGGCCTCACTTTCCAACATAAAAAAAATATCTATCATCTTTGTAGAATAACTTGTGCCTAATAACGTAATCTATGATATATTTTTCCAAATATAGCCATTCCATACTGATGATCAAATCATATAAATGTATCCCTAAACATAAGAAATCTCTATAGGAGTGGTTATACCATAGAACTAGTTCACATTATATACACAAATATATCATGCTAGATTGACATCTAACTAGAGTAATAAATGGAAGGGGAATGTGATGTATCTCAAAATCAAGTCCCAATGTATAGACTATCGGGGTGAAACAAAAGAGTTTATCGATCATTAATCATGAGAGGAATAAATGCAGGTATAAAAAGGTTAATAGTACCTCGTATGATTTTGGGATTTCCAGGAACTAGCAATCCTAAAGCAAGCATATGAGTATATCCTAATCCTTGAATTATCTTTCCTTAATGCTGACCGACTCCCTATTCTTTCTCTTCCCATTACCCATAATGAAAATGGATATCATATGGATAAACACTTCCATCCACACCCCCTCCCTACTAATCATATGTTTGGTTTCTCTACTACTACTAGTATCATGGATAATACTGTTTTAAATATTGTTCCTAATATAGTCAATCCACCGCACACTGGCTACCAAAGAAGATTATGTACTATTTCTTCTAAAGAACATTACCACTAAATGAGATAAAAAACACCTATCATACATGAAGGGGCCCATGAACAATGAGATCATGTGAAATGAGTTGAAGAAGGTTGATACATCCTCCCTGATGTCTACTACTTATTCCTTAGGAAAATAACTGAGTTCTCTCATCCATATATATACTTGAGATAAAATATTGATAAATCATATCATGTGATGATCTTGTCATAAAAAACATCCTCTCAATGACCTCCACCTTTTCCAACACCTCAAAATATAACTTCAACCTAAATAGAGTCACATTGTCTTGGATCTATAGAGGTAAATCCTCTTTGAAATTGATTTCCATATCCTACTCATTTGAAATAATGTCTACAAAATAATGTAAAAGGAACATGTAGTGGATTCAGAACTCTAAAATACTAGAATTATTCTGTTAAAGGGTAGTGATGCCCTGTAAATAATTCACCTTAGTGGCCAAATATAGAAACTCATCCTAAAACTAATCCATGATCCTGTCCCTTGAGAAAACCAACTCCACGTTATCCCTAGGGAACAAAAGCTACCACTACTGATGTAACCCATGAAGTATCAACAATATTTTGGAATACAAGTTCCTTTTTTCACCACAAATCAAATTAAATGTTATCTATACCTCCTCTATCCAGTATTGTTGCTCAAAATATGAAATAGATCCATCATATTTTTACAAAACCTTATGCTAGAACTCACATAGTATCCTCTAATAGGTTTCAATTCCATAAACCCCGACTCTATGAAAATCCAATGGAACATCAATCTGAAAACCTTTTGTGAAAACCTAAATGGGACATAGTCATAGTTACATATCCATAAAAATCATTAGGAAATTCTAAACATGAGACCCATGATTATTTTAAGTTAAATTAATTAATTCAGTTAAATCTATTCTCCCATTTTCTACCTAATTCAAAAACATTAATAGAACATCATGATGCATGATCCTTACCTAGGTCACTACCTCCCAAGAAAATTCACTTCTCTTAAAGCATTCATTAAAATTAAAATTCCTTGTCTCTGATTGGAGGTGAAAATAAACCCATGTCCTAGATAGTTTACCATATTTGTAGCACATAATAAGATGAGCCAACACTGTTACACAACCAACCTATCCGTCCACACTATCTACTAACCCTAAAACCTATATTATCTCTCAATTATCTAGCATTTATACCACTATTTCATAACCCACTCCCTCAAAACCCACACCACCATGGTTGAAAATGGAGAAAGAGAGATAATGATAGTCTAATCCTATTTACAGTAGGATATGTGTTATAACTTAGCACTGATGGTATAAAAATCCCACACATAGGAGAAATAACCCTCATATAGATTTAAGGAGTAAGATATTAGAAGAAATGATACCAACCACCACCATGAATAAAGTAAATGGAAAATTCCAATATATTTAATTTTATACATAATAAAATATATATGAAAAAAACTATAATTACAAAACGTATATCCTTATAAATGACCTCAAAGGTATAATATATCCTGAAGAATCCCTCTAGCTTGTAGCACCTAAAGATATCAACAACAAGATCTGGTAGAATTTAAAAACAATATATAAATTTACGGTAGGGATAACATGTATAACCAGTAGTATCCCTCTTAAAACCTCCCATGAGAGAAGTGAATGAATAATACTAAAGCTCAGTTAATAAAAAAATTAAAACTTACTCAATTATATATAGGTAATACTAGTTTTCCATACTCATCATGGATCACTAACCAAAGAACACATAAAAGAAAATAATTCAATATCCAATATATATGTGTGTGTGTGTGTGTGATGTTTCCAAACATCCTCCTCTCCACTAGTTTTAATCTTTATTTGCTCAAAAATTCATGTTATGTGCTCATCCCGCCTATGAATTCATCCTACACCCAAACACAATAATATCATAATAAAACTGTATCATGTAAAGCCTTAAATATCATCATCATCATATACAAAGGGTAACCAAGTGAATTAATAGAATCCAATATACCTTGTGTATGCATATTATACCTTAATCCATCACAACACATGCACATAATCTCTTGTAATGTTAAAACCACAACATCGACATACAATTATATTCCATACATCAAGCCATTACAACCCAAACAAAAATGTATTGTAAAACCATGATCCTTCATGACTGGTCCATAACATACTATATAGAACAATTCATTAGATCCCACAATACACCTACTCATAAAAATCTTGAGGGAGGGTGGGGGAGAAGAAGAAGTAAGGTATACATTCCAACATCTTCAATGATGTTGGAGAAAATACTCCCCAAAACATTTGGATGTCGGTTTCCCTACCAATGTGGGTGGTGATGTGTTTTAAATGTGAAAATATAGAATAATAACAAGAATAACCACACTAAGGGAAACTATATTTTTTAAAACACATCAAGTTTATTAATTGCACAAGACCCCTGATATCAACTAATTAGACAATGGTCATAAATAAGAGCACACCAATATTATTCCATATTGATTAATTAATTGGGTACCAATTAAATTATATTTCTATATTACTTTCAAAGATTAAAAAATTATTCATCCAATCCAAGTTATGATGAAAAAATTTGTTATCAGTTATATATTTTAAAAAATTTCATTAGAATCTATGAACCCAATGAAATATCACCATTCATTTATTATTTCAATCATCAATTAATAATTATATATATAATCCAATACACATCCTAATATACCACTTAAAAGATTATTTCATTGTTCATAGCCTCCAACTCTGTCTCATGGTTGGAAAATGATCATAAAAATAATATTCAACCATCCAACCACTAGGAATGAATCAAGAAACTAGTAAGCATCAATAGGGGAGACATACTCTAAATGTTTCCTAACCACCCCAAGTCTCTCACCATTTCACATAATATTAATACATACCCTATAATTGGAATTGATCATTACATAATCTTGAGATTCTAGCCACATACTCATCCATCAAGTCAATTGTCCATAAAAATAGCCCTAGACCCACTACCCATTACCCATAAAGCAATCCAACCATATATGGTTATCAATCAATCACATCAATGGATATAAATCACTAGAGAACACATACATTTCCAAAATTAAATTTTTCCTCATAAAAATGAACTAAGTACATGGAAATGAGGAAGTTTAGACCATTGAAATAAGAAATTGTAGAACTCATCCGTAAACATTTATCATTTAAAAATATGGTTTAATTCCTTCTTTAATTACCTAGTTTATTATGAATTGGTTTTCCAAAATAAGGAAACCTATAAAAATAATAAATAATAGATATAAATAATTTTAAACAAGATGCAAATAATAATTATCTAATTTAATAAATTCTAAAAGATCGGTTTTTAAACTTCTCATACCAATTGCATTTATTTATAATATCTCACAACATTAATCTATTAATTAATTTATAGAATTTGAGGCATGAAATAAATTTTCAAGAATTTATCCATGCCAAAATATAAACAACCAAACCACCACAAAATATATATCACTCCAAATAAACAAAAATATGTAACATTAATAAAACCATAAAACACATGAAATCAATACAAAACCATTTAATTAATTCCAAATATGAAAATATAAAATATGTTTAATATGAAAAAGTACCAATTTTAGTACCTTAATTTCCAGAATTATAAAATTAAAAAACATCAAAATTTACTAATTTTTATTAAAACAAAATTATGTCTTCTTTATATTATCAAATTATATTTACACAAGGATATGTGATTATCTTTTTTTCTCGCACTTGGAAAATATCTAGAATAATTTGATTCTTTTATGGTATGTGATATCTTTAATGTTTATTGTTGAAATTATCAGAAACAATACTAATAAAACAAATCCACCATGTGACCTCAAAATTATATGGATAATCACATTTAGAGCCTGACATATTATTTTTAATTCAATAATTGAAATAAAAATATGTTAGGAGATTCAATGAATGTTTTTTTAAAATTTTATTATTTCAGTAAACATTCCAAAATAGTAAACAAACCAATCATCATTTGATTCTATTTTAAAATTAATATCTGATTATGGTTAACCCCATTTGGTTAAATAATGGAATTTAAATAATGGAAATTCGACATGTTTCACATATAATAATAGAGTGATAAATATATCCCCTATATGTATGAGAAGTATCTCTGTGTGAAACACTGAAAACAGGAGAGAGAATATGATTGTACATTTTCTATATTGTATCAAGGAACAAAAATGATTACAATAAAATATAGCAGATATCGAATATAATGTATATATTTCCCATCCTCAATGGAAATTATTAAAATCAATGATGGAGAAAAGATATCAATTTTATAAAATGAATCAAATAATTTCCTAGATATTTCTAGTATACTCTATTATCTTCCCTATTTTATTTTTATTTAAACCAATTTAAATTAAATTTTCAAAAAATGACCAATTTTATTCTTCTAAAAAGTATGGAAGCCAAAAAATTAATTATTTTAAATTAGAATATATTTCAAACCCATCACATACAATGATTTTAATGTTATTTAAAAAAAACTCAGTACATGTCATTCAAGGAAGAAAATATGGAATTATGATAAAAATTGACACCCTCATTCAAAAGCAGTCCTCGTGGAAAGGTGAATTTATTTATCATTTCACAAGGAATATAATGTTATATGACACTTAAAAATTCTTTGAAAATTCATGTTAATATATACATGATGAAACAAAGTCCTTCATTGAGTTTCCAAATCAAAGAAATACCCTTCAATAACATAGGGAGATTATTGGTTACCTGTATGCAGTCAATGACTTTTTCATATACCATTACATAGACATAAAGAAATCCCCCTCACCATTACAAATACTTATGTAAAATAAGGATTCCTATATATCACTTGTTCTGTTTATATAAGGGGTAATAAAAACATTAGAAAACAAAAACTTCACAAATTTCCTCTTAAATTAATAAGGAAAAAATGGTTTGAACCCCACTTGACCCCTATATTCCTTGATAAAACACAAATGATATGGTTTTATAAATTTTATAATTTTTAATTACCCTAATAGGGTTACAAATATAACAATTAATTTGTAAATACCTGATTATTTTTCCACAAAACACAACTACTACCCTTCAAAGAAGTATCATTATAAATAAAAAATTTTTCATTTCTTGATTGAAAGGAAAAAACCTGATTATTATGAAATCTTCAATTTAAATAATAAAAACATTAAATACATTATTTGAAAAAATAAATATGAAACCCTTTCAAGCTAACCTAGTTAATAGGTTGAATGAGTAAATTTTTCAAAAAAACATCAATAATAAGATCATTTTCTAAGAAAACTTCAATTCTGAAAGACATTAGAAGATTTTGGCCGTTATTTTTCACTCTTGTTTTTTGAAGGTTCATTTATTATTCCTTATCAAGTTAAAATATTCCCAAAGAATGAAATCTTATACAATAAAAATTGAAATTTATTAAATTATAAAAAAAATACCTTTCATAAAGGGTATATAGAACAATCTTTAGATGTATATAAAAATCAAAAAAAATAGAATATACTATAATATTATAAATAAATAACCCAAAATTTTTATCAAAATACCTCTAAAAAATATATTAATTATATTATTAAATATAATAGGTATGTTTTCTAACCCAATGAGAATAACCAAAAACTCATAATGACCATTTGTAGTTTGAAATACTATACCTAGATAGTATTATTTGTGTACCTTTTAATGATGATATCCAAAACTATATTTAGTCTTTATAAAATATCAAGATAGATAGATCTGGTCATTCAGGTCATTGATATAAGTGAAAAAATACCTTTTCTAAATAATCATTTAATTATGCTCTCCAGAATCAATGCAAATCATCGTATAATTGTATTTCATCTAAATAAAATAATGTGATCACAACAAGGTGAAGTTATAGGGTGTATGAAACCCTTATTAAGGAATATATTTAATTTAATTTTCAACTATAATTTCTCCACTGAATCTATTCAAAAAAGAGGTTAAAATTGGATTATCTTCAAGAACTATGTAAACGATTTATCTGACCTCCCAATAAAGAATTAAACAAAGTCTATCACTAAAAAAATATTCAAGAATTAATTTAAATTAGAGAATTAATTAGCTGAATAATTACACTATTTTCAATGGAATGTAAAAGATAACTTCTACCCCCCATATTTAACAAATTTATAAACTTAAGGTTATGTTATCACCATTATGAACTCAATATTATATAGAAATTGAACCTCATTTTAATAATTCAATATGTAATCCTTAACAGTATAATAAATTGTAGCAATATTTTTCCTTGAGTGGTGGGAAAGATTTTTTCTTATATTGATAACGCTTGAGTTATTACACTGTATTCCAATTAGATACCTCACTTGAACTCCCATATCAGCAAGTGGCTACATCATCCAAAATAATTGTGTGCATGCTTGAGTGGTGTAAATATACTCAGCTTCAGTAGTGGTCAATGAAATGAAATATTTCTTCTTGCTTAGCCATGAAATAAAAAAACCACCAAGAACGAAATCACCTCCTGATGTTGATTTCTTAACATCCACTAAACCAGCCCAATATACATTGGTATATCCCAATAACTCTTGCTGATACTTATCAATATACATAAATCCAAAATCAATAGTTCCTTTGATATAGCAAAGTATTTTTTTCATTGTAAGCTTGTGGCTTTCCTTGGGGTTACTCTGATATATCGCTATTGGCATGTGGAAAATACAATGCCAAGCCTTGTTGCAGTCAAGCACATCATACTTCCAATGTTTTTCATGTATTATATGATATTAACTAACTTTCCATCCTCATCATTGTATAGTTTCATATGGGTTGCAACCAGTGTCTTCATATCCTTGTAATTTTCCACTAAAAATCTTCTCATAACCTCCTTGGCATATTTGGGTTGATAAATTGATGTTCTATTACTTCCTTGTGTCACATGTTAACCGAGGAAAAACATTAGATCTCCAATCAATGACATTTCAAACTCACTTTTCATGAATTTGGTGAACTATCTGCACTGAGCTTCATCTGAACCTCCAAATATTAAGTATTCGACATAAACCAAGACCATCATCCTTTTATTACTGTTGTTTTTGAAATAGAGATTGAAATAAACTCCCGCACACAGGAAACCAAGATTCTTCATTTAGAGATCAAGCCTTGAGTATTATGCTCTTGGAGATTGTTCCAACCCATACAACGCCTTCTATAGTTTACAAACCTTGTTCTCATCCTCATTAATGAGAAAAAACTATGGATTCTCGATATAATATTCTACCTCTATAACCACATTCAAGACTGCATATTTGACATTCATCTATAACACAATAAAATTTCATTGCACCGTGATGGCTTGGAATAATTTTATTGACTCTAGCATTAAAACTAGTGAAAATGTCTCATCAAAAACTATTACCTATATCTGGGAGTATACTTTTCCCACTAGTGATGATTTTTTTGAATCACTATGCCATGTTCATTAATCTTGTTGTGATAGACCCATTTTTTCCCAATGACATTATTATCTGTTTGTCTTGAAACAATCTCCCTTGTCTGATTCGTCTCAATCGGATGTAACTAGTCTTTCATAGCATGAACCCAGTGTTTATCTTCAATTGCATCAATAAAACATTTAGCCTCTACCTAAGATAAGAATGATTTCTACTACAGATGTTTCATCCTCCTTGTATAAAATGGATCTGACTGGTCACCAATGATTTTTTTCCTATCAATTTCAGCTCGACTTCTTAGATTTTGTGCAGATACAATTTTTTCTTCCTCATGATCACCATCAGTTTCTTCTTCTGAGTCAGCATCAGCCAATTCTGCTCCCTGTGTTTCTTTTATCCTCATCAAATTTATCCGGAAATTTATTACTGTGCTATTGAGTGCTCTCTTAATTATATACTAAAGTGAAATCATTGCTCTCAACTTCCTTTCCTAGCCATTTGCGAAAGCATTTGTATGCTTTGAATTTTTCGGAGTTGAAAATGGATATTCCCTCACCACTATGAGACTAAAATTTACTATGTTTCTCATTGTTGTGGATAAAGCACTTACTTCCAAAAATTTGAATGTATTTCATTGTTTTTTTATTTCCATACCACATCTCATATAGATTATTTTCTTATTTTAGACACAACAGAGCTCTGTTTGAAATATAGACCGATGTCAATACTGCTTTCTTCCAAAATTTCTCTGGTAGGTCTTTTTCAATAATCATCATTCTATCCATGTTTATGATGATCCAATTTCTCCTTTAAACTACTAAATTTTTTTGGGGAGTTCTCAATGAGAAAAATTTATGCCTTATCCAATGTTTCTCAAGATATTCTTCCTTTTGATTGTTTGTGAATTTCGTACCATTATCAGTATGAATCATCAGAATTTTCTTTCCAAGCATCCTTTCGCACTCTCTTCAGTACAATTTTAAGCAACTGAACACGTCGTACTTATAGGAAATATCAAATACCCATTCCATTCTACTTTAGTCATAAATTAAATGAACATAGTACCCCTTTCCATCAATTTATCTTGCTGTGATAGGCCCACAAACATATAATTCACCAATTCAAACACTCTTGATGACTTCTTTTCCTTTTCCTTATACGTATTTCTGATGGGTTTCCCTTATTGGCATGCGTCACACATGTGATTATAATCATGTGATAGCTTAGGGAGGTCTTTTGCGGCCTCACACTTTACCAGATATTCCATAGATGGTTGACATAGATGACCAAGTCATTTATTCCATAGATTGTTTTCTTCCTCTCTAGATAGAAAGCACACATCTTCTTATGCACATACCAAGTAGAGATTTCCATTTTTTCTTTTTCATTATTGAATTAATGCCCCATATCTTCCTTTGATGATAAAAATATTCTTAGTAAACCTTATAGAATATTATGAGTCACAAAGTTGGTCGATGTTGGGTAAATTGTGACGGACACCTTCAACTACTAAGACATCAGCACGTCTCATCTCTTTCCCCCCAAACATGGCCTTACCTGAGCCAATAATCTTCAGGCCTTCATCATTTCCAAACATGAAAACTCCTTCTTTCTCATATTTTATGTTTGTAATAAGATCCTTATTACCTATCACGTGAGATGTGCAACCACTTTCAATGATCCACACACTAGAATGTTCTAATGCTTCAATGAAAATTTCTTCACCCACTGAATTTTCATCCCTTTTCATCATGGTCCATAATTGTTTCCTTACACTAGGAATATATTGAGACTTTTTAACTTTCTCAAAGTATGATGGACCGTCTTCATATAACAAAGATGAAAATATATTTTTCAGTTTCCCCTCACCTATTGGTTTATTGATTTGCTTCTTGAAAATATTTTGTTTTTTCTTTGTCACATTCATCTGCATGGTCAAAGTACAATATCTATCCATGTGACCAAATCCTCCACACCAAAAACAATGTCCTTTGAAATATATTCTAGGGAACCATTCAATTTTTGGCTTCCACCTCTATTTTTGTGTTCTTCGATATCTATTTTCTATGGAACACACATACTGTGAATGCCCCATTTTCCACAACTATAACACCTAATATAAGGCTCATTCCTTCATGACACTTCAGCAGTGATAGTTTCCCCTTGGGATCTCTGAATATTCTGATTCTGATTTATTCCAAAATCAACCATTAATCTTGGAATGGGTGCGCTCATTATGACTTCAATTTTCAGTGATTCATTTTATCTATCCCCCATCGGCCTTAGAATCTGAACATAATTGATTCTTCCTTTCTGCAGAACCACTATTCTCCACTTGCATCTTCCCATTTTACAAATTGATCTTCTTTCCTAATGTCCCAATAGGAGTCAATAGTTTTTCTTGATCATTAACCCTTTTTCAAAAACCTACAACTTCTCCTTAATGTTCTTCAATACGCTTGATTTTATCCTTCCTTGTGTTATTCAAGCCCTCAATATCCCTTTTCTACTTTTTAATATTGATTTTATACTCACTAACCGATTCTGAGTCCTCTGGTGTTGATGACTTGAGTTTCTCAATTTTTCCATCAACTCAGACCTCTCTTTTTCATGCTGCGGCATATAGATTTTAGCATCACGAACTACTTTTTTGGCTTTCATAGTTTTGGATCTCCAAAAATCAATATTTTCAAGAGCATATTATAACTCAGCTTTCATATCAACTCTTCCTTCAACTTCTTCTTCTTCATCATGGTCAATTTCTTCTTCTTTTGAGTACACCCATCAACTGCCACTATATGATTTTCTCCATGATCTTTTTAGTTCTCTATCTCTACAACCTCCTCAACCACAGAATCATCTAATCTGACACATTCTTGTGAAATGAGATTCTAATTCATAAATATTTTTCATGAATTGTTTGTTGTGTTTCACATTTTATGAAGTCTACTTCATGAGAATTTATATTTCCCCCTCTTTATCTTCTTGAAAATTCTTAGGGTACCTAGCCTAAAAAAGCCCAACCTTTCCACATTGAATACAAGAAAGAGTAAGTTTCCCTTTAAACTATCAATTTCCTCTCTTCAGGTTTGAGGAGAGGAATTCCATCACCTCATCTTTCACTTCTTCTTCTTGAGAATCATCAATGTTGAGATTCTTCATGGCCTTGAATGCGACCTATTTGGATTTCCCCTTTTCCAAATCATTGTTATCATCATTTCTCATTTCATATGGAACAAGGGTGCTATGAAGGTTATTCAATCTCAGCTCTTTGGGGTCTTTATCTTCCAAAACTGAAACTTTCGGACTGAACCGAGGTGGATGTTTCTTCAAGATGCACTTCACAATCTTTATGTCTTCAATAACATTTCCAAGACATCACATGTCTTCCACTAAATCATTTACCCAATCAAATAATGCATCAACAGACTCATTCAGGTTCATTCTCATATCTTCATACTTGTTCCAAAACACTTGAAACTTTTCCTTTCTGTCCTTTGTATATCCTTCATATATATTTAATATCTTTTCCCACATGGCATGTGAGGTTTTAATGACATAAGATTCATATAAATATCATTGTATAGGGATCCCCCTAAATCATTAATTCCCTTGGCATCAGCATCCAATTAACTATTCCCAGCTTCTAATAGTGAACCACTATTATTATCAGCTATTATACAATGAATTGCTGATGTTAACACATCATTCCAAAAGATCAGAAGTAGTGTTGCATCTGATTCTTCTGTAGTTGGAAATTGTTCCCGTCGATTGTCATAATCCCTTTATAATTAGTGACCTCAAGATTAGAGATAAACCTTGATATCAAACTTTCCCTTTGATACCAATTTTTAGGTCTACTGGTCTAGATACTCTAAGAGGGTGGGAATCAGGGTATTAAAAATTAAAACAATTACCCATTTTGATCTTGTTTTGTTGTAAGAAAAAATCCTCTTATCTCTCTCCTTCCCATTGCAGAGTTTGAATGAATCATAAAGAATGCAGAGGACACATCAATTTTACTTGGTTCAATATCATTAGGCTACATCCATGGAGAAAATACCAGCAATGTTACAAAGTACCAAATACACTATAAGTCCACTACTATTAACATGTTCGAAGCGGACTCATTATCCCTCATAGTTTACAACCATTCACAATTTGAGAACTCACTGCTCTCTCAACTGATGTGAGCTCACTAATTATTCTGAATATCCACTCATATTTCATAGATCTATTGGTCTATTCATTATCACAATTGAATGCATATTTATCTGTATGTAGATTCTATGTTGATGTCCAACATTCACCCACACATGAATCAAACATTTCACCGGAGGTACCAGGAAATATTCCACATTTTGACCAGTCCTAGAGTGACTGGTGCCCTTCTCAATGTCTGACATGCCCCTTTAATGCCTGGGGAGCTTCTTCAAGCCTGGCACACAAGTGTCACCAAGCCACTTGCGCGACACTCCCTTTGACAACTCTATAATTGGGTGATGAACACCTTTTTATGCCCAAACCAATATTGGCACACAACTATCAACTGGCACAAAACTTCTAAATAACTTTATACATCTGCACCCATACAACCACTTTCATGCCCAAACCACATATGCCACTGGAGCTCTAATTTTTTCTATGTTTTGATCTTCATAAAAAATGTGCAGGGTTAGCTCTCTATTTATAAGAATTTTGGACACCCTGAGCACTAGTGCACAACTGTCCTCTCGGCGTGCAAGTCCAGCCGCCCGAGCCTCTATCACCCTAGTCACTTGCGCGCTCAAACCAAAACATGGGTGCCCCTCGTTCCATGACCATATTTTTATGTTCTGATATTGAAAAACATATGGAATTCATGTTTTCAATATTTTAAGACACTAGTGTGCATGTCCCTTTGACCAAAACAATTTTCTCCATTTTTTGATTTTCATGCCCAAAAATTGGGAAAACATAGGAAAATGGCACCACTTTGTATGTGTTATTTGTGTAAAGCCTCTAGATCATCCTTTATTTTATCGAGATTCTTCTGTTAATCATGGAAAGGAAAAAACATCTTGTGATCCCAAGAAATCACCATGTAAACCCCATTTTCATAAAATTGGATATCATGGTCTACTTTGTCAACAAACACAACATAGAGGGCCACATTCTCCACAAATATAATCACCTAAAAAATGTTTCAATAATGCCTTGAGGGATTTTTTCCCAACATAGAGCACACACAATACCATTTTTCAAGGAAACTAAGACATACTAATATGATATTATAATTTGAATATGACCCTTATAACCTAGTCATTGTCTTGGTGGGTATCAACATGAGTAAACACAATATGAAATTTATGTTGGGATTTTTTATTGAGTAATAATTTATTGATTAATGTGTATGAAATAAAAACTCCATTAAAAATTATCATACAAAATTAATTGTAGTATTTTCCATTAAAATATTTTAATACTATAATGGATTTTAATAAACATATATTAAATGAAAATATAGATGTTCGCATCAATTATTTTATTTTACGGTATTCTTTTTTTTGGGTCTTATCTTGGTTCCATGGTCTTCAATGGCGTTTTGGGAGAAAAATGTGTTTTTGGTCTCTATAAAACATGGCATATAGTTGCTGCAAGATTAGGGGAATCCATGATCCATTGTATAAGTAACCATACTGCCTCATTCTTATTTGGTAGTGAGAAATTCATAGTGTTTAATAGATTCCAAAACCATGAGGGCTAACCGTTCAAGTTAAACATCTGGCATGTTCTACTTGGATATAGAGGAATGCACAATTTCCACATGGTTTGGAAAAATGTATGACCTATACAAGTCATTAATAAGTTAAAAATTACCTTAGTTACCTTAATGGATTTAATCCTAAAAAGAATATAATCCAAAACCTATGGGTTTTTAATCCATGGTAGATTATTCAAAACCTTATTGGAGCCTTTGAGCATCAACCGTTCGGTGGTTTTGGACCTTGATACTTATGAAATCATCAAGTATGTCATTTTTCTATTGGTTTATCCCTATTTATATGGTTATTATTCCCTCCTTCTTAGGTTTCCACTTCATCAACATCTTATTAACCTGATGAGTGGTTTATGTAGTGTTTTTGGGAGAAATCATGATGGTTTTGTTCAATCTTTCCTTTATAGGGTCTTGTGGAGGTTCGGTTGGGGTTTTTCATCGGATTCAGGATGTTTACAAGCTTGGGGTAGGTGGTTCCCTGATTTTACATTATTATATGTTTTTGGATTTCTTTCATGGTTTCATAAATGTGTTATATGAAATATTTTTGATTTAAATAATATTTTTTGAAAGTGTTTGAGATGTCTATGTGTTGAAAGTTGTTTTTTTCAAATAAAATGGTAATGTTTATAGTATTCCATGTTATGGATTATGTTGAATTTTTTTTATGTTTTTTGAATGTGGCGAAAAATATGTTTTTAACAAGTATTATTTGTGAGAAAGCATTAAAATTTCGTTTTCAAAAGGAAATGAGATTTTTTATATGTAATCTTCTTTATTTTAAACCTTGAATTTCATTTTTCATTTATTAAATTGATGTAAAAATAGATTAAAAGTGTATTTGAAGTACGTTTATAATTAAAAATTTCATTGCAAATGGAAATGATTATATTTCACATGTTTTATTCTTACTATGTTTCCTAATGGGTTTATTAATTATTTATGAGGTGAAATATGTGTTTCAATATGGGTTTCTTGTGTGTGTGGAATGAAAGTGGTATTATTTATGGAAAATGGTGGTTTTCATGAGAGTTTGGATCATTGATTCAATTTGAAATGTGAAAATGGTAATTTCTTTTTGTGTTAGTGATTCTTGGTTTGTGTTTTTAAAAGTGATGATTTTTGTGATATGGTAACATAATTTCATAAAAAGGGAATAATTGGTATTTAAGTGGACGTACTAGAAATAGTATGCTAGTTTATTCTCCAGGGATGAGGCCCAATTGCTTCTTGAATTATTGATGATGAAAACACTAACTAAACATCTGATATGATTAAATACCACTATACATTGGGATGGGATCCCCTATAGTGTCTCATGCATGGCAAAAATGTTGGTTTTTGCTTATGATATGGAGACCATTAAACCATGGGATGGGATCCACTCAAATGGTTCATGAAAAAGAATGTGGATATTATTGGTTGGGGATTTTATCACTAAGGTACATGGTTTATAGGGTCCCACTAGTACTATATGACCTAAGGGTATTTCTCATTGAGCTACGTTAAGACCTGATGTTTATGTGACATGGTTCAAGCCATTGGTATATGGTAGACCTTGTGAACATGTTGTTTTCAAAGAAAGATTCTTTTGAAAAAAATTGTTTTCTTTTAAAGTGTTTACTTTAGACATGTTTTCCAGAAAAAAAATCAGGAAATTTGTATATTAGAAATGTTTAAAGTGTTTTTTTATAAAATTTCAAGATGATTTATCTTATAATTTTATATCATGTAATCCTTCTTTTTGGGGGAATCTTTATGGGATTTGGCCCAAACCCTACACACACATTTGGGTGTATGTAGACTTTTTTATGTTTGAACCATGTAAAGGATACATGATTTGTGTTGGTGACGGTGGATCTAGTTTTCAATGTTCCACTTATTTCAGGTTTTGGTGGTGGTGTCTTGAGGTTGATTACCCTCTCATTTCATGTGGGTTATTGGGTTGATTTTTTTGTCCCCTTTCAGTTGAGGAATTTTGGTTTTTGGTTAAAGTCATAAAATAGAATCTAAAAAATTATTATATCTTGTTTGGTTATGTTTATAAATTTTATGATTGTTGTCCTATTTGGTTTTTATTGTTATATTTAATGGTGAAATCATTCCCAAAGTGTATTTTTAATTCCCAAGCACCAGTTTCCAGCCCATGTGTATCGAGAACACCATTCAGGCTATGCCACTGACTAGGTCGGGTGTTGTGTTGGATTGAAATCTGGTTTGGTTGGTCACATAGATATATGATTTAATGAATTTCATGTGTCCTAAATTTAATGAAACATTTTATAACTAATCTAATGATGTTTACTGTATAAGGAATGTTTATAAATTGATTTTATATCTTAAATATATATTTTCATCTATATTGCATTTTATTTCATTTTTTGAAAATATATTTGGATAAATTTCTAGAAAATTTTGAAGTATAATTTAATAAAATAGACATAATTTTTTTAACAATAATTTCAAAATAAATTTAAGATAATTATTTTCCATTTTTCTAAAAGGTTGATTTTTTGTGAATAGTAAAAAAACTCAATTCTGTAAAAACTATCTTTCATTATCATCTAGTCAAAGTAATTTTAATATTACAGTTTCTTTTCAGTTTATTTTAATTTCACATAATATTAATTGTTTTAACAATAATTCCAATATTATAATATTATACATAATTTTAGTTTAAATTCATTTTTATTCTTAAAACATGCATTTTAATAAACAAAATTTTCCACTGAGTTTGGTGAACATATAATAAAATACATTATTACAATTATATAAATTGAATAATTAATTATGTATTTCGTTTTTCGGATCATGATGGTAAAATTTAGTAATGAGTTTAATATCATTTTTTCTCATAATGAATAGTAACATTCTTAAAATGTTGTCTCTACGGTAAAGGGTAAATTGAATTAATTATGGTAGAAAACTATTTATATAGTTATAATATATTATCATAAATCATTTTTTATTATATTATATCACACAATTTATTCCATGATTACAAAATATTAAATTTTAGTTCAACTTTCCTTTGATTACAACCCTTAAGTTAGCGTAAGTTAAGGGTAATTGGAAAATGTCACTCTCTATCTCACTTATTATGTTATCAGAATATAGATAAAGATAAAAATTATATATAAATGAATATTGATGATAAAATATTACATTAATAAATTATGTTTTTATGGATTTTTTTAGTGACATTATAATTTCCTTGAACGCTAACGTAACCCGGACTCAAATCTTATGCAAGTAGTAGAAAAACAATTAAATTGTTTCAAAAACATAAAAATAAATATATCTTGTACGATTTTTTGTGTTCCCAAAATTTATTAGATAATTATACTTTATAACTGATGGTGAAAGTGTTTATATTTTAATAACAATACTTTTATGATGTATTGAATTACAAAATTTGAGAATATTCCCACATTGTTTTAAATTGTATTTATTACTAAAAAATTACTTTTAAAACACTTATACTATCATAAAAATTATATATTAAATCAAATGTATGTTAAATATTAGAGACTACCATAAATGATTCATTTATGGTCCACTTTTCATTTTTTAAAATTACATCCATTAGCCATAAATATTGAAAAAGTTGTTGCAATAGTTAAGGTTAAACAATGTTTACAAGGTAGTTAAACAAGAATATAAAATTTAATAAGACATGAAAAAATTTATAAATTTTATTAGATTAATTTATTTTTTTATCTTATACTCTTTATATCATAATATATTAATATTTGGTTCCATTTTACATGGGATAGACTCATTATATATATTAATATTACATTCATTTCCTTGATTTCCGTTGACCTGCATTATAAAAGGTCACATCCTATCCTATCATCATCACACCTCTTGAGACATTTATCTAGATAAAAATATTCAAAAATACCATCCAAAAATCTATTTAACTTTACTATAGGTTGTTATTTCACTGAATGAGCAACCTAAAATGATTAAGGTGTAGGCCAAATAAGGTTATCCAAAAATGGCAAATAACTCTTCACCGAATGTTTCTATGCTTTTTTCTTCTTATAACACCTTAAAATATTAATTAACGATGAAAGAAATATATAAAATAACATCAAGTATAATTTTTATTTTTATTTTTTTGATTTCACAACCATTTTTCATCTTTTTTTCCATTATATGAGAAATATAATCATTACTCACATGTGCATGTGGACTACCACCTCCATGAAGTGATGTGTTTTCTTTTTCTATAATAGCTCATATGGATGATTAAAATGATCGATAAATTGAATATATAATATTTATTTCAAAATTTTGAATATATATATATATATATATATAATTTATTACTCACCTTCTTACCTTTCCATCAGTTAAAAAATGATAACATTGCTCTTGTGTACAAGTGGACTCCCACCTCCACGAAACAACATGATTCATTTTTCATCTATGCCTTCCATGGATTGTTCAATTTTTTAAGGAATAAAAATAATAATATTTTAAAATATTTGATTCTAGATATTATGGATCCATGATTCCCCTAAATATAATCAACCAATCAACTTCATTTTTTACATTTAAATTGGACGTCCCTAAAACATCCAATCTAAAATTAACTATTTTGTTTACATAGTAGAACATAGTAAAAATGATGTAAACTATATAATTACAATTTAATGAACATGAAAGACGTTCATAATGAATTATATAAATAAATTAATTTTAATAATCAGTAGGGTAGACATATAAATGAAATGAGTTGGGACTCTATATAGAGTACTTTTTCTTAAATCATGTTTTTATGTTTTCCTTTTAAATATTCTTATTCAATGTTGAGGTTATTTTAAATGTTTCAATAATGTTATTATTTATTTTAAAATGGTTTATAATGATCATTTTGAATATTTTTGACTTTATTTAGAGCGGTTTAGAAGGTAATCCTTTAAATGATTTCTATATGGTAATTTTTTTTCACTTTTTATAAAAGTACTAAAGAAGGTTTTTTACATATATGGTTTGACCATACATTCCTCCAATCATAGATTTTATTTATTCTAATGTTTCCAATACCAGATAAAATGGTTTTTAAATTAATATTAAATTATATCTCTTATGTAATGCCCCAACCCCAAAAGCCCAGAGTCGGTGCATTATTTTAATACATTGGAATTATTACAAGGACTCTAGTCCTCAAGGAACAATCAGTTTAGCAGTCTACGAAAATATATTACATACATGAATGTTACATTACAATTTATGACATAAAACATAACAAAAATAGTCTTTTATGAACTCCTTTATTACTGTAGCTTAACCTGACATATCAATCAAAATACACTTCTTCGCATCCTGGGAAAAATAAAACATTGAAAGGGGTGAGAACAAATTCTCTGTGAGAATAACAATATAATATAAATTTTCATAAATAAGCATAAACATTTAAGGAAATGTATAAATCTAAAACAAAATCCTCTTAAAAATAAACTTTCTCATAATATGGAAAATATAAATCAAAATAATTCCATTTACTTACTCGCATGGATATTATACTAGGTGAATAATCATACGCAATATTAATAGCCATTTTCATAATGATGGAATTAATAATTCTAAACATTCATAACCACATAGTCAAGGCCTTGTGCCAAGACTACAAATAATATTTTTTCAATGCCTTATGCTAAGAAACTAGTTTGTCTTTTGAGACCTATCGACACATAGATGAGCTATATCGGGCTCCACCCATCACTTACTAAGTCCAATGCATTCATCATATGAATTGTTTTAGACATAACATAAACATTCGTATTAAAACTACCATACAAAATGTCAATAATTTATCCATAAACCATGAATGGTATTAAAATAACACTTACACAGGAAAACATATCACAAAACCATAAATACAATATTGAAGATTTGTATCATAATAAATCAACTTCAAACAAGTTGAAAATCCATCATGGGATGTTGATATAAATGAAAATGATTTGTAAAAATAATTGAGATAAATATCCATTTTTCATAAAAACATTTAAAAGTCACACAATTTAGAAAGAAATATATTTAATGAAATTTTTGAATCAAAGTTTCTCATACCACTTTGAATTTTTTTTAAATGAATTAACATTGTAAAAACATTCATGTCTATATAAATAAATACTTAATAATAATTTTAAAAACATGGACATTAATGATAATGATTTAGTATAATAAATATTTAAAACATTTAAAATGATGATTTAGTAAAAAATTCCCCTAAAAATAATCCATTTGAAAACTCTTTTATGAAACATGGACATGGATAAAAAATATGTCCCAGTAGATACTTACACATAAACAATTTCGAATAATGATGAGATCGAGAAATTAACCCTTACCATGCACTTTTCCTTGGTCGATGGTAGGTAAACCTCCTGTATAATGGTGAAATAATTTTTATTAAATTATAAAAGAATCATATACATTAATATGATATCATATATGATCTTTTAACATTCCTTTGTTAATAATATCTTAGTATTATAGTCGTTTCTGGTGTTAACAGATTCATTTTATTTTATATTATTCCTTATGTAAGTAATGTTTGTAATGGATAAGAGGTATTTTATTCATATTATGAATGATATTAAGTCTTTAAACATATTTTGTAATCAGAAAATGAAAATTAGTCTAGAATGGATACGCTGGGGAATGAATCTTATCATGCTCGTGGAGACGGTAATCCATATGTACGCACGACCGAAAATATCATTATTTTGAAATTACAATAATATATATTTGGATGGTATATAATAACTACAGAATCATTTTCATTTTATATTTATTACTTACATCAATTTCAAATCATTATTATACCCATCCAAATAATAATGTATTGAATAACAATTACACCACGACATGGAGACGGTAAGTCATACGTACACACGTATGGTGAAATTTCATTCAAAGGATGGATAGAATAATGAATATGGTTGTAACATATTTATAATAACATCACAGTATATAGAAGATACTAGAGTTATAATTTTAGAATAGAAAAAATAACGAAAGATGAAGTGGAAGAATAAAGGAACTTGAAAGAGGTGATGAAATATTTACCTCTTCTTCGGGTTCTTCCTTTTCATTTGATCAAAAGGGCTCCATAGGTTGGATTTATAACTAACTTAAGGCCTCTAGGATGAAGGGAGGAATGTTTATATGGTATTTGGTCAGGGGTTGGATGATCCAAATGGTTTTCATGGGGAGAATTAGAGATAAGGGGGAGTGCCCTTTTATAAGAGGGGTGAGGGTCACCTTAGGAAAAACTAGAAATATTATTTTATAATAAAGTCCATTTCGGTTTTGAATGGCTCCAAAATGAATTATTTAAAGTATAATGTGGGTATGGGTCTAAAATTACTCAAAAACTGGGGTTTAGACGGGTTTGATTTACTATATTATCTTTATATTTTAGATTTAACTCGTAGTTAAATAGTATGACATTTACCATGTCACTTTGAATTTTTATATTATATTGTTAATAAACATACTATAAACATCATAGAGAACCCCAAGTGGTTCATTATTGATACACCTATCATTATATAACTCTTTTCACTTAACCTTAGAATTTTAGAAATATAATATCAATTAATAATATAATATTTGTATTAAAAACTCTTTTTTGTCAATTTTGACACTATTTTGTTTTTTGTTTTTTCTAAATTCATAACAACATTATTACTTCAAAAACAATTCATCTAAACAACCCTAACATGTCATATTAAACTATATAATTACATCAATTCATAAAAGTTCTCAAATTACATTTATTTGTATATTTATAATATCAATTATTTAAATATTTTATTAATTATGTAATTACTACATCATCATTGTGTCATCAATAAATTTCGTTATTTAATGTATAAAAATTATAAATAAAAATACATTATTTAGGAAATATTTTTATATTTATAACAAATATTTATAGTCTAACGTATCTTATGTGTTACCCTATATTAAATATGGTTTAGTTATTAAACATTGAATTCAACACTTTTAACTTTTTTTTGAATTAAATAATAATAAATGTCCTTATATAATGAAAATGGACCTAAAGGATCATATTTTATTCCTATGTTTGTTTTTGGTCGAATTAAATGTATCCAATAGAATTAGGACATGTTTTAGGGTAATAATAATATCATTTCTACCATTAATTTCCCTATTTACTTTTAACCATGGTAAAAACAAGTAAAACATTACTGTTCACCAAAAATTATTTTCAACTTATTGAACCAGATTTTACTTACTGATATCATCCATGTCTCTCAGAGTTTTGAAATTCAACCCATAGAAGCAGTAAAATTATGATTTATTTAAATTAGCAAATGCTCCTAGGAGGTGGGTAAAAGACGGTAAAAAGTTCGATAAAAGTTTATATATCTAAAATTATTATAAAATGAATCCAATTAATTATATTTAACATATATATGAATTATGTATCTATTTTGACAAAAAATAAATTAAATTAAGATAACTATTTATTTAATTAAAAATTCGGTTTTAACCAACAACGCAGTGTTTTTTCACTATTCATCCAAAATTGAATGTTTTTAGAAAAATACCAAAACTTCACCCTATGTTAATTTTTATTTTCTGAATTCAAAAATGAAGTCTATTTTACCATATTCAAAACCAAAAAATTGCGTTTATGAATTTAAAATTAAATCCCATTGTCAAAACCAAAAAGTGTATTTTTAAAAAATAATAACTACCAAAAGATTGACACTTGTATAAGTACAATTTCAAAAGTGAAATTACTTCCAATGACTATCATTGGATTAAATGGTAAAAATATAATCTAATTATACATATTATCCATTAAAATTTATTGTTGAACACAATAAATTATTTTGATTAAAAAAGTTGTTTTCAGTTAAAATTAAATATTTTTAGTATTCACCAAAATATGAAATTTATTAGAAAAACACCAAAAATATATCAAAACTATATTTTTATGTCCCAATTATGAAGAAGAAGTTTATTTTTAAAAATTTAATTTATAATATTTTCAAATATAGAATTTAAAATTGGATCTCCAACAAAATGTGGTAAAATTGCTTTTAAAAAAAGAAATCTTTCAACTGAAAAAATAAATTTTCACTTATATTATGTCTAAGAAACTCATAATATGGATTCTAAAAGTATAATAATTATATAAAATTTAAAATAAATCTAATACCATTTATACCCTATTTTTAATGGCTAGTTTGGTGAGTCATGGTGCGATGGAACTCAGTGTTCCTTGTAGTGCATGTTATTGAATTAAATTGAAGAAATAACGTACTATGAAATAATGGGGTGTTACATCGTATGTGATATTTTAAATTTTAAATTTTTTTCTCAAAAAGTAAAAATTTATTCTCATTTTTATCACATAAATGAATGGTTTATTTAATATGAATTTGAATGAAAATTAAAATAATTCTTATGGTAAATTTTAAATAAAAATGTGTTTAATTAATTATAATTCTATTTTAAATTTTATATTAATTAGTAGTGAGAACTATATAAATTAAATTTTTGGTGATATTGGTATAGCTCTAAAATGTATTAGGTAATCTGAAGATGTTTACCAAGGATATTTTACTCTTAAAATATTTGAGAATTATCTAGTTCGGTGCTTCCAATATAAGGGTTATTTTGTGTTTAATGTATGGATAAATTCGAAATGACCCTATAATATATTCTTTCAGTGATTTATAAAGGAAATTGTTTTATATAAAACTGTAAAAAATGAGTTTATGTTTTCAAGGTATGTTTATGATCTTATAAAGGTGTATGGTTTTTTAATTGAAAAGATATCATAGATTATTATTTTTTCTTTTATTCTTTCTTAAATAATATTTTATGAATACTTTAATCATAAACCAATATTTCTTGCATAAGTAAATTATTATATTTATCTCAAATTTTTGAAGGATAAAGTTAAAATTTCTTATTGATTTCATTCATGTTTAAAAATTGAATAATGAGTTTATTTTATTCTATGTCCCTAACTCAAAATTTTTTCCCTATGAACTTTTTTCAAATGTTTTTAATAGGGATTAAGTATTAATAGTATTGTGAATAATGTTTGTGTTCCATTTATTGGAGTTTCCCTAAACAAAGAAATTGTGTATATATAAATAACATGTTTTGGGAGAAAATGGACATTATGTGGAAGTTTCCACTTCATAATATAATAGATTTCATAATTCTATAAAATAATAAACACAAAAATTTATTTGGAACATAATAAGTGAAATATATTCAATAAATATTATTATTTATAGGAAGGTTGTGTGTGGGTTATTATATCGCATGTTACAATGAGTTCACATGTATTCTTGTTTAGATATATCATTTTACACCCTTGATACCTACACTTCAATTGATGATCCTTCACTACAAGACTAATTAAATCGACTAAAATACTTATTTAAAATTCCCAATCGGTCACATTTATGGAAAACATGATGAAAAATTGAGTAATTTGTTTTTGGGTACCTTCCATCGACATAATAAAAGAACATTATTTGTCACATTCCCTATGATGAAAATCTTCCATACATACCCTTAGAGTCCCACTATAGTACTATTATATAAAAGATCCATTTGCTCCATATAATTGAGGATGGAACTACCTCACTTTCTTCACACCAATTATATCCATACATACTGTAACCAACATTCTAACCACCTCTGAATAGTTTGGTAGATTCAATGAAATGATCCTTGACACTATTCTTAGTCACTATAATATCTCAAATATATAATCCTTTTTTTATAAGAAATTTTATAAAAACATTTTAACATTGGAAAACATTGAGTTCTATTCCACAACTAAACAAGTCCACTAATCATGTTATAAAAATTCCTAAACCTTTGAAAGATTCATTTCAATAGGAAAATAATTCATAATAATTATAGTGGATAACTAGAGATATAAAGTATAAAATTTTTACTAAATTTCCATAGTATGTCATTATCATCATAAGGATTATCAAAATATTTTTCATGTTTTGAATGAAATGAATGTTCAAAAACAATTTAGACACAAATTTAAAATCAATAATTTTATCCAATTTAATAAATTTCATGTCACACATGAAATCTTAAAACTCTTATTCTTATTAAGATAATTTTCTTCTAATATAAAATATTATATATCAATTATAATGAGATTCACCAGGATTTGGAGTTTTTCTCACTTATTCAAAAAAGATATAAACAATTATATCAATAATATCAATGAAATGGTAATTAGAAAATTTTCAAACATTCAATAAATAGAAAAATATTTATTAATGATTTACAAAAATACATATATATCATTAGTCAATTAATACATGTTTAAGCCATCGGATATATAAAATAATTTTGAAAAATCACACTTATTTAAAGCAAAAAGCATAATCATTAAATCATATTTATATTATTATAATTTTATTACAATTATTAATATATAATTTTTTTATTCATAAATTTTATGTCATAATTCAATCCATCGATACTAGAATATGATATAGAGAAGACCATAAAAAACTCATAAAATGTGCATCTGATCAATGATCTATACATGCCTTTTTGACAACTCCATGATATCTAGTGAATTATCTCTTCATATTGAGAACCCCTATCTAAAAAATTTTGTAGGTTTAGTGTTATGTAAAATTACTTCAATTTAGGTATTTATACATATAATTAGGTTAAATAAGATAGTATAATTTATAATTAAAAAATTTTCTACAGTAAAAAATTACAATATTATCACACTAGCACTAAAAACACACTAAAAATAAAACCCCACAATATGATGTCAATGAACGATTACTTCATTCAATACAACACTCTACCAAACAATAAATTAATGTTTTTTTCTATTTTTTTAAAAAACATTTTCATTCAAAACTTATCATAGTAACAATTTCAATATTGATAAAACATACATTAATAAATAATGACATCAACGAATCTGGTAAAATCCAAATTTGATTTGAATTTTATATAGGTATTAATTTTTCCTCAAAAATATCCTATAATGTAACATTATACCCACATTTAAAACATTTAATTCTATAAAATAAAGAAATATTTAAATTGAATTATCATTACATCCCCTATCTTTCTAAACATTCTAAAATAAAAAATATTAGTTTTTTTTATCCCTCCTCAATTCAAAAAGTAGAAAATAGTAACCCAATAATGGTTGAGAAATAAAATATAAAAATAAATTTATGAAATAATAATGAATCACATAACAATATAGGATACCAATCTAAATGTAACATTTTAAATATTCTATTCAACTTAAAATCATCTTCCCAATGTGAATATAAAATATAACATATTATTTCCCCTGATAATACATATATTAGAACAAAATGACTATAAAAAAATTATTCTATTTCATTATTCACATACAACCAACTATCAAAGTAAAAATACATTATTTTTATGATCACTAGCCAAACATCATTCCATGACATATAACCATTAATTTATAACAATTAAGAATGATGCATCCAGAAAAGATAATATGAATTAATATATTATGTATTTTTCTATCACTAAAAATACAAAAACTATAATATATCTTACTTTAATCAACCACAAATTCATTCCTCCAAAAATATAACTTTTGTTATCAACAATCAACTACTATCTTCTATGAAACCCCATTCTTAAACGATATATAAATTTATTTCATGTAACATCACATGGAACAACCTCAATATCATTATAACATGAAATTTTAAAAATACAAATTGACTAAGACAACTTCACAAGAAAATTCATCCATTTATTTGATTAAACAACCCATTAATTTAAATTCTAAAATTGTGAAATGATGGTATGTCATTAAATTCATTTCTCCTTAATTAATCCATTAAAACTTTATCCTATCTAATATATCTAATTTAAAACTATTTTTATTTAATGTAACAATATATTTTATATACCATTTCAATGAAACAAATGAATATAGTTTGATAAGTGAATATACCCTATGGTAATTGACAAAATTGAAGAAGATGCCTTGTGAATTTAATTAAAAAAGGGGGATATATGAGTTTTTATTAATTAAAATACAGTATATTTTAAATTTATCATTACACTAAGATGTTGTAAAACACTCAAAAATAACATTTTATCCTATGATTTCATATTGCAAAAAACCTTCACACTTGTGGAAAGATAAGAAATTTTTCTTGAGACAATTAATTCACATGTTGAGAAATTATTATCATGAAGAATTTATATATAAAAATTCTCATGGATGAGTTATAATTATATTGTAATTGAGTTATAATGAAAAGTGATGGATTTCTTCTATATTAAATTACATCATAGTGTTAATAGTTTTAGTACAGTATTGTGGGGATGGTATAAAAGAATAAGTTTACTCTTATTTGAATGAATCATTTCAAATTAATCTTCATTGCATCATAAGAGAGTTAAATATAGTGGAATATGTTTCTCTAATTTTGAATAGTCACACAATATAATGAATAGCTACACCAAGAATATTTTTGGGTGGATCCTTTGCACATAATTTGTTTAATATATTTATAATTATAAAATCATCATTTTATTTTCTCTATAATGTTTTTTTAAATAAAACAACAGATTTTACTTTTTTTAATCTTGGACTTCTTGTAAAATAAAAAAATAATGTTTAATTTATATTGACTCTCTTTATTATTTCTTAACTGTTTCTTGATTTTTTTATTTTTTATTATTAATTAAATTTGGTGAAAAATCTACATCATTGTGCGTTGAAAAAATTCAAATATTCTATATCCTTATTTTAATCACCTTATATGAAATATATTTGTAATTGAATACATTTACATGGAGTATATTCTTACATGATTATCCTTTTTTTAACTATATCCTTATGTGAATTATTTGTTAACATCAATCACTTTTAAGTGGTGTATATTCTTTCATGATTATACTTATGTGAACTATATCGATACACAAATTATATGATAAAAAAATTATACTTACGTGATGGTTTATACATACATATATCCTCACATGGATTTCTTTTACGTGCTTTAATCATTAATATATATCAATCATATTTGTAAAATATCTATATATAGAATAAGCCTTATATCGATTATATTTTTTCTAATTTTTATTATAATAAAAATAAATTTAGGACATATATATTTTGCATTCTATATTTTGAAATAAAAAGAGAAAATAGATGATTAAGGATGTATCACCAAAATTATTTTTTCATTTAATGGATATTAAACATTTATTATATTGTGTATTTATTACTATTTTAATTCATTGTCAATAAAATAATATTTCCTATATAATCTATTATTTTTGTTTTCTATAGTATCAAGAACACTGAAAAATAAAACCCATGTGAATATTTTTTTATTCTGATTTATGATAGAAATACTTGTGAATTATTGTCTTGGAAATTATTATGAATTAATGGAAAGAATTAAAGTAGTTCATTGGTTTCTCATGCATGACAATTCCTTCGAAAAGGATGAACTAAAAAAACTAAAATATTCCTGTTTCTATGCATGTGGTTATCACCAATAATGATAATGGGTATAAAGAAACAATATATTTAGTTTTTCAAATAAATAGTTCCATGGGATGAAATGTCAAGGATACATGAATTGTAAGAGATACATGATCTATAAAATTTTAAAAGAGAGGAGATTCGCTACCAATTATGCCTCCCTATACAAATTTTCTATCACTACTATTGTGATCATTTTGGTTTGGACTATAATTGTTGGCTCACTACAAATTAACTCCTGAACTAAGAAACATGAAAATTTAGATATTCATTTTTTAAATTCTAAATCTATGGTTATGTATTGTTCCAATATTTTTTTTCATATCTTTTTGGTTTATGATTTTGAATTAAAAAAATGTACCTTAGTGTCATGTTATACTACCCTTAAAAATAAACAAATTTTATTATGTCTTTTGGATTAAAAATGTAGTTCTTGGGATAAACCTATATATAGAAATGCAAAAAAAAATTGAATCGTGCCTCATGGTAGAACTAGGAATAGTTATTTAGGGTTTGACAACCGTTTTAAAAATGTTTTTTTGCAATCGATTTTGAATCCCCTTAATATGTAAAACAACATTATAGTGGTTTCCATACTCTAACATTGAGTGTTTAAGAGTATATATCAGGTAAATTTGATAAAAATTGGTTTAAATATCTCTTGTGATCTTTATTTATTATTATTTTCCATAAATAATTTCATCTTTGATAAAAACATAAAATTTTAAAAAAGTTGTCAATTCACCCCATATTGTCTATTCAACTATATTATAATATTGGAAAAACAATAGGTAAAAATGATTAACCTTTAAAAGAATTTTAATCTTTATCATATATATATTAGGTTTAATTATTTCATCCTATACTTTACATGTTAAATGAAAAGATTATTTTATTATGTGCATATCATGTTCAAATGACATATTGATTCCGTATAAAACACTATTTTTAATGGTACTAAATACAGTGATTGGAATGAATGGATAGAAGATTAACATAACTAGGTTATCATTAATAATTTAACCCTAATGGTAAAACACTAAAATTTACATAAATTTTATAAAGATTCCCTGATTGGTAATGTTATGATTACTTAGGTTTTAAACTAAATGTTAATAAAATATTTTAACCATCCAAATATTTATGGGTTTTTATTTTCAGATGAAATTTATAATTTTAATCTGATGAGGAGTTTATTGGGAAAACTGATACTCAGAATAGGATTCCAAGATTTTAGATTCCATCAAAATGTGTTTTTTGATAGGGTTTAAAAACCCATTAGTGTATTGAGTTTCCAAAAAGGCATTGAAAAAGGATTATATTTCTATGGTGATGAATACTAGAAGTAGTATCCCATTCATACAATTAATATATTATTCAAACCATGAAATTCATGGGGAAGAGTGGGGGCCTCACTTCCTGGTTGGTTCATAATGTGAACACTACCCTCTTAGAGTGAAAGGTATCTGGTTTTTTTAATTAACAGAGTTTCATTGGATATCTAATTGTTTTTATTAAAAAGGTGTACATAGGGAGGTTTTTTTGGCCAACTCTTCTTCTATATTACTCCCCTTTGTTTTCCCCCTGAGGGTGGATGTGTTTTTTGGGATTTTGTGGAGATTTTATGTAAGTCCTTCACGTCATTATTCCTTGAATTTGTAGCTATTTATCTTTGATGATTTGAGGGATATTGTTTGGGAACTATTATACTAGAGCATGGTGGAATATACCACACCTAAAGTGTATTTTTCTCATATTTTGTTTAGTTTTTCATGAGATGATATTAAAACCGTTTTAAATGTGTTTTATTAAAAGGTATGTTTTTGTATGAATTAATTTAGGGTAGTTTCCTAAATTAAATGAAATTTGTAATTAATCTTGGTAGAGTGGTTTGGGATTTTACATTGATTACATATTGGTGTGTGTCGGGAGAGGATGCTCAAGATTTTAGATAGTATAGGATGCTATGTTAGTTATTAGGAATTTATTCCTATATTTTATTAAATATAATAATTAATTATAAATGTTTATAGTTAAATATATGTGATTTTTTATTTGTCAATAGTTCCATGTAATATGGATGAGTCATTTTCGTCTTGTAAGCTATTCAATAAATCATGGTGAAGGGTTAAATGTTAGTTTTAGATAAATGGCCCATATAATACAATTTCATACATTTGTATATAATGGGTGATCATTCCTGTATAATTAAATAATTTTACGAATCAGATTTAGGTACCAAGGGACCATTGGGTGACAAAAACGGATTGAGGTGGATCCCCTTTACATAGAATACGTAAATATTAGCACATTGGAATATCTGGATCACATGTTGAGTATGTATCTAAGGGGTAGTAGTGTAGGTCAATTTGATGTTTGACTATGAGTAGGTCTCATTATTTGAGAAGTATATTGGGAATTATGAGGATAGGTTACTAGGGCTAGTAGGGGTGCATGGGAGGCTTGGGGATGAGTGACATTGGTAATTATAATTGTATATATCTTGAGTGTCTATGAACTCCCTCCTGAGGATGAAGGTGATTCATTATATAAAAAAAGAGTGAGGGATCCCTCAAGGACTTCACATGTGTGATGAAGTAGTGTTTTCACTTGGTGAAGAGATGAGATATATCCCTAGGAGAAGTGTGATGAGATCTATTAGATAAGTGTGGGAGTTGTTCAATACCTAGTACTAGGAATCTAAAGGAGTTTTGGTCGATAATTACACACTAATTGTTTTGGAAAATGTGAGGTGGAGTGTAATGCATTGGGGTTGGCGCTTAGTAGTTGGATTGAGTGTGTCACGAACCAAGATGTGATGTATTACAACCTGACATCTAACCAGGTCTGAGACATGGCCTGAAGGGCATTCCCGATCCACATTTCCTACAATATAGTGCCAAGAATAAAAGTATACATGATGGGAGTGATTTATCCCAAAAACCCATGATCAAATAAAATAAACTGAACAAATGAAGGAACAAACAATAATGGAATATTAAATAAATATAAAAAACTGATTTAGTTACAAAAACTAAACAAAAAAACTAAATATAAAATCAAGATTGAACTATAATACCATGATCTCTCCATGACCTCTTGGTCACCACCAACCACAAGACCAAACTTCTCTAAAAAAAAGTACATGAACGATGAACTTGAATCTGAAAAACATCCCAGGTCTATCGAAACCAAATTATATATGTACGGTGTGAGCTTAATAGCTCAGTAGGCAACCAAGAAATCTTCCATATAGATCATTTAATGAAAATAGTCTATTAACACTAGTTGAAATACATATATAAAATTATGTTTTTCTCTTTTTATTATACAAACATATATTTCCCTTTTAAAATGACATTAAACATCACTTTACATTTTCAAAATAGAATACCATTTAGTACCAAAACCCCAAGCCAAAATCAAAATAGAGAATTTCCAAGTGATTATTAAAATAAATAAGTACTATGGATAGGAAACTGTGTGCAAAAAAAAAATAAAAAATATAAAAGAAATAGAACACTATGGAAATTTCATAAACATCCCTAGAGAGATCCCTGGATGCACCCAGACTGGACTCACCTACCAATGTATAGTGCCACTCAATAGTCAATAACCAATTAGATGCTTTAAACAAGCCTCACCATTGGTGAAAACCACCTGGAGTCTAAGACATCCAAGAAAATTGTGGTCTGTTAAAAATCCTTCACCTGACCCTCTAAAAGACGCATAGAAATCCCAGGGTAAGAGTATATTGTGTAAGTAGGAGACCATCACAAATCTGACTCACCATGCATGCCTTCCTCGCACTTTACTTACTTAAACAATGACACAAACCCTATGATAACCCATATTGGGAGATCCTCCATATGGTTTTTCGTTATACAATAAGTCATTAAAAAGTTCAAACTAGTTCGTCACATCACTAGGTATTTCAAATCATTTCTCAAGATATTATAAGATGCCATTTAGTTATTCACAATTTCGAGACCATATTCCATTTCTAGAATTATATGAAAACACTAAATTCATGTATCCAATTCCAAAGAGGACCTTATACCAAATTCAATTTCATTTTCAAACACCACCTAATTTAAAATTGAAAACAGAGAATAAAATTTATGATGCAAAACGAGCATTCATAACATTTTAATGAAAATAAAACATTTATCTGAACAACCAAATTGTCTATAACTAACCATATAATTTGAAATCAAATTCATATCATTAAAACCCAAGGGACTATTTGTTTAGATTCACGTGTTTTAATACGGAAATAAGGTTGGAGGAGGGGTACATTTTTTTGGATCAGGGTCATTAATTTGAGAAAATTTATTCAAGACCATTATAATTTATGTGACCATCCATTTGTAAATCTTGAGCACACATGGATGTTCAAACATCAAATGTTTCAACACAATCATAACTAATGTTTCCCAAAAATCATTTTTAAAGAAACACCACATGTTCGAAAACCCACACAACAAACTACATATATGGGTCATGGAAAAAAATCACCAATTCACACATAAAATTCAAAATATACAGTCCAATATTGTTACCATAATCCAATCAAGTATTTACCCCATTAAAAAGAAACAATTTTATTTTGAATAATCAATTACTATTTTAACAAAGACCTAGTGTCCATACCATGTATTAAAATTATAGAACACTATTCAAAAATCTCTTCCAATATTTTTCTACAACATAAAAACATCTTACCATGTGAGGAAAACATACCACAAGCATGAAAAGCATATTTTCATATTAGTTAAAAATCCATTAGTATCAAAAGAATAATTTGCAACGTAATATAATAGAAAAACCCGACCTCAAATGTGGGTGATCACAATGAAACACATAGAGAAGGAAGAAATAAGCCTCACGGATAAACCAAAAACCCAAGAAAAAAAGAAAAAAACAAAACATTAACCCTAAATATTAGGTTTTTTCTAAGAGAGAAACCCACCAGGAAAACCCATAAAATAAAGTGGAGAGGATGTAAAAGAAGAGAATTGACTACAAACCTTATGAACTCACCTTCAGAACATTCAAGTGGAATCAATAGAGATTAATGAGGAAGGGATAGGGGTTTTGAGAAGCCCCATGGTGTGGCTAGGTGAGAGGATAGAGGTGAAACCCAACTTGGGGTTAAATGGTTTGAGGGGAAAAGGTGAAAATTCATATTTTTAATGGAAATGCAGTTCACACGGTTTCACCACATGGTTTTCCAAACCATGAAACCCTCACTATCCATAAGGGACACCCAACATGGTATGGCCACATTGTTTCCAAACCATGTTCTAACCATGCCAAAGGCCTCTGTTCAAAAATGATACCTAGCGGTATGGTTTCCCAGGCAAGGTGCATGGTTTACTCTAACCATGTGTAAACCATAAATATGGAAAATAATCCTCCAAAACAACCAAAATTAAAAATTGAAACTGGGATTTTTCCTTATCCTCAACCCAAAAAGATATAAGAGGATGAAAATATTAAAATAAAAGAATTTCCAAGGTCATGGTGTGACAACTCTCTCCACCACAAAATGTTTCCCCCAGAATATCACCCACCCAAAAGATAACCCAAACTCAAACCCATGCTTAGTAAAATCCAAAAGAAATACCAAACCTTCGGGTGAATTATCACTTACAGTCACTCCAAACCAATCAAGAAGAAACCATATCACAAGAAGAAATGGGAGAACATGATAGGGTTTTCTCCCCTACATGTACTCAAATAATATCACCGGCCATCCCATGAACTCTCAATATAATGTAACCCATCTTCTCACATTAGGTAAACAAAAATAATAATGAAACTGAAAAAACCCCACAAAAACCAGACCCCAGACACTAGGGGAAACCCATGAAAAAAAACATAAACCAATTGAAGAATTAAAACCACCATCCATCAATTCTACCAAACACCAGCATATCTAAATGGACACAACCATGACAAAGACCAACCCTTACAAGGGATAAGAATACTCAAAGAAGATACAATGATTCAAAGAGAAACATTAAAATAAATAAAACTACACAAATTAAGAAAAACTATTTTATTATAATTTTACAACAAAATTATGAACATACAATAAAAACAAAATTGAAACCCAGAAACATCAACCATCTCAATTCTGACTCTAGGAACAAAACATGTCCAATGTTTCCTTCACCCCCATCGATTTTCAATCTATACGTATGATTCATTAAGAGGCCTATGGATAGAGGCCTAATGACTGAAGCACCTCATTTCTCACACTCAGGTGGTGACATCCCCCGATCACAATTACTTCTTTGAGTGATGATTCTTGCAAAACATTCCCAGATGACCTATATTTCTGCAACGATGGCATATATTCAGTGGATTGTGAGAGGACTGCTTCAAATTACATAACCATACACACTAGTGGAATACAACCAAATAACCAGATAGACTAGAATCAATAAACAAAGGAAGTTAATTTTCAATAACATCCTCCTCTAGACACACTCCTTACTTGATGGGGATCCTTTGCGAGCAACAAGAGACAACCAATTACCAACTTCCTACACTCCGAAAACCATCTCAGCTAAAAACACTCCTTCCACCAATTAATCAAAATGAAGGTCCCTAGAGGAGAGGAATATATCCTTGATCTCTATATGATTACCAATAATGAAAATAGAATCCTTCAACGTATCCTTTAACCCCACATCCAAAGAAAACGAAACATTCTCCTTGAATAGGTCAATATAGGTCTTCACCATTAGATGCGCTTGTTGTATACTAATGTTCTCTTACCTATTCTTATTCTTCAACTCCTTATGTTTAAGCCACCTTAAAAATATGTACATAAACACTTCCCATGTCATCCCAACTTACATCGATGATGGAGAAAACTTCTCCCATTAATCCAATGATGGGCATTTAATCAAGCCCAGAACAACATGGAATCTCAAAAAACCATGATTTCAAAATAATTTGAAGACACACTCAACATTCCAAAGACACTCCCCAAACTCGAACAGAACTCAATCCCCACGATAGATAGGAAACAATCAGGAAGAACCATAAACTAGGATTGACTCGCCAGAATGTTTGGGGACCATTCTAGGAGGAATTTTCCGAATAACACAATGGTCATAAAACCAAAAAACAATTTCAATCCGTAACTCTATAAAAAAGGAAATATCATGAAAAAATTAAATTCTCATAAGACAAACACATACAAGTACAGAAAATCCTCTTATCAAAAATCCTATTTTCATTTCAATTTTCAAATCCTCCTTCATCCAAGACCACTTTACAATCACTGAAATCCATTTTCTATAAAACAAATCCAACTTTTCATAGAAAAAAGAATCATCATTAATTGAAACCAATTTAGAAAATCATTTTCCTCTTTCAAAATCACTATGGAAAAACAAGGTCTAGCGTTTGATTTCAAATACTCACACATAGTATCCTATGAAATGTCACATGTGTGTCCATCCATTTATTCTTACATAATCCACACACAAGTGACCACACACACTTTATATACATAGTCTCACAAATCCCAACATTCCTAAAAAGTACAAAGGGTCACACAATTTCAAATTTTCTTTTACAAAACCCTAGAATTTACCAAATATTTAGTCCAAATCATTTCACTTTAAATACCATTATTTCAATTTCAATCCCACTATATAAAATTTATTTCCATTTCAAAAATCATTTTCATTTTGAAAGACACCACACATCAATTAAGACTAAAACACAACATAACAAAATCCAACCCACTATAATTGAGGTACTTACATGAATGACCCAATGTCATGGTAGTTATCCCTGATTGTTGTAAAAAATAACAACTAAGAGGACCTTGAACCGTGAACTTGGACTCCACATGGTTCACTACTCTGTGTGGGTTCATAACATGTCATTGGATCACATATATTGTCATCCCTAAATCTTAAAAAACTACAATAAAACTCAAATCCTAGACTATCCCTAGAAACATGAGGATCAATGTAATGACCCAAACATTAATTAATGGAAATCCCTCTTGATCTAATTAAATGGCTCTTTATGTAAAATGTTTATATAATATGTTAACTTCTTTGGTTTTATGTTATGAATTTTGGTCGTTGCTAATATAGTCGTTGAACAGTGATCACATTATTTGTATAAATATAGGGCTTTAATGAATACAATTTCCTCAGGCAAAGGAAGCGAAGGCCTCATCAAGTTTATGTTCCCCATATGAATCCCATTTGTCCGAGCTCGGAAAGGAGGCGGCATAATTGGGATTCGCTCTTGACCAAGCCCAAGCAGAGCTTCAACAGGTTAAGCTCGAGTGAGACCGCCTACGAGAGATGTGAATGTTGAGAGAGATTACCACTCGGGAAATGTTATCTGAGAAACCCCAAGAGTCGGTCACCATCGCACACCTTACCCTTAGGCATTATGCGGGTGTTATAAGGTGTTATGTTACAAGACCATATAACTACGGTTATGTACATTATTTTTTATATAATAATGAATATATTTTCATTTTATATTTGTTACCTTATAAATAGTTTTTAAAGATCAAATATTGTTTTTAGTTAATATTCAACTAATAAATTTATTTTGATTAATTAATGATTTTTTGTATTAAATAATATTTTAATAAAATATTATTATTATTATCCAATTATTTTTTATTAAATATAAATGATTGTATAATTTTTTGAATGCAATTGTAATTTTTATTACGGTTCGAAATCCATTTTTGTCCAAACCCGTGAATTTTCGATAAATGTCGATTATTATTGTAAACATAAAAATTAACATATTTAGAAAATTATTTAGATTAAATAAATATTTTTTTTGGAATCAGGATGTCGAAATTATCCAATGGAGAATTTTTCATTATTTTCTAAGACAGTCAAATATTTGGGTAAAAATTAAATACCATTTAAATATATAATGTGTTTTATTACATCATAATGACCCAATAGTGATGTAATAAAATACTCTAAGCATTATGTTCGGTCAATATATGTTTTACCTTTAAAATAATGTTATTTTGGGTTTTTTTGAATTATTTTAAAAAGAATTAATGGACCCTTCATGACTTATTAAACATCTTGTCTTTTTAAATTTTTTTCCTTGGGATTGTGACTCACCTCTGCATAAGAAACCACATTATTTTAAGAAATTTGGACTTTGGACTTATAAAATATTTGTTTACACTCCCCTTTGGAAAAAACCATGGTCAGAAACCACATGCTAGTTTTTTGGTTTGAATTAGTTCAATGTGAGGTGTCCCAACCCTAAATAATAATGAATTCCCTCACCTTTCCTATATAAACCCACCCAAGATCCCACTTTTTCCACACTCTATGCATTTGTAGTTCATCCAACCTCTGACCTATTCTGCCTAAAATTTTCCCAAGGGGCCCAATCTCCGAAGAAGCCTCTCTCAAGGCTCTCTCAATCCTTTGGAAGCACACTTCCAAGTAAGGGATTTTTTATTCCATTCTCATTATTGTCCAATATTCTTTAAATTGATATGCCCTTATAATTTCAATTATAAGTGTTGGGGTATGGTTTCTCACCTCCCCAATACAGCCCTATTTATGTTTGATTAATGGGAGACCCCTTTCTCTCTCATCAAATTCCTCCAATGTACACCTGTTACTATGTCGAAATTCCAAAAAAATTCCTTCTCCCCATTTATATTCAAGAAATTCTTTTGTATCATGAATATAAATTCCATTACAATTGTTGGAACATGTATCTATTTGACACCCTTACTGTCCATGTCATGTAAATATGATGAGACACCCATTTCTCTCTCATCAACCATTTTTATGAGTTCTTATGTCATGTAGTTATGCTGCCGAAATTGCACCATGTTTTTCCAAGCCAAAGTCATTGTGTAGTGAATACCATGCCCATTTCTCTATCAAGGGTCTTCAAATTTATGCACATTTACTTATTATTATATAGCTTCATGTATGTATTCAAGAATCTTTTATCGTGGAATAAATGAGTATGTTTAATGATTCAATGTTTTATGATCCATGTGGCACACTTATGCATGAAATGAAATGTTTACGAAGGGTGCACCCTTATAGAACTCTAATGCATTGGGGAAATTATACTATCATGATACGTCATGTGAAATGGGTGTTGACTCATGCTAATTCATTTGCAATAAGGTTTTACTTATGCTTCATGTGAAATGTGGATTTACTCATGCTCCTTGTGCAATGAGCCTTGGCTCATGCTAATTCCATTTTAAGTGTTGTTGCCACATTTCCATGTTAATATTGTCATGATTTATCATGCCTTTATATTTATGCTTCACTTTTTTTCTAATGATATGCCTATTTTCTAACATTTATTGTATTCTTCATGATATTCCATGATAATTCCATTACTAGTCTTTATATATCACCCTTTTCATATGCATGTCCTCGGGTTATCCCATGCAATGCTAAGTACGAGGGAATGTAGTGGTCTTGTAAAGGAAGTTTTCAATAAAGATGTTTTATTTCACGTTTTAAGTTGTTTTGTAATGTTCTTGAGTCCCAAATACACTATACCTCTCAATATTCCATATTGTATCATGTGAAGGATGTATATAATATATCAGGTTAAAGTTTGTAATAAAAGTAGGGTTGTCACAGTTGGTATCAGAGGATAGGTTTTTGTTATTTTTGGGATTAGGATTAGAAAACCCTAGTAAACACTTAGATAGAATACTAAGTATAATGAAAACATTCCTAAGTTTTGGTGGGTATTGACTATGTGGTATATCAAGAAAATACATCGTTGTCTGGATACTAGCAGTTACAGGTGGCTCTAGCACAGATGTATCCTTGGGGTAAAACCCGAAAACTCCGCTTTGATCTAGACTCGAATGAGAACTGGTGCATGAAAAAAGGCCTTACTGCACTATTGGTTACGACACTCTTAAGGGATATGCTTTGGTAAATTCACATGCTTAGTATGAACCATAATTAAGGGGGAAAAAATTCCTTATTAATATATGTTAAAAATTATATCATAGATAACATAGACTGAAGCCAGTAGATTCATATGTTAAGGAAATAAGAGTTATTTATAAGTCATCGGTTTTTCCCCTGTATTTCCCTTTATGTGTTACCCCAAAAATTTCTTTTATTCCAGCCAATGGCCGGTAATAAGAGGAATTGGGCTAACAACCAATGTGAAAATCAATGTGATGACTGTAATAATGAGATGCTGAATCCAATGGAGTGAGAATCGGGAACTTTGTCATGATTCTCTCTCATCAAACTCAATCATTTAATAGAAACATGGGTCAATAGGAACGTTCAACCCCACCTAAGAAAGAACAACTCTCTATCGAGACATGAATGAGACTAAGACCTCCTACTTTTAATGGCTCATTCGATCCCTCAATCGCGGAACAATGGATAAACTTCATTGAAAAGATCTTCTCCATCCTTAAATGTTCTGAACAAGAGAAGGTTATCCTGGCTGCTTATCATATGGAAGGTGATGCTGATCAATGGTGTATGTTGATAAAAAATACTAAGCCTGAGGAGGAGATCGAGGTGTTAGAATGGAAGGATTTACAGAAGATGTTATTCGATAAATATTTTATGTGTACCCTCCGGCTTAAGATGTAAAGGGGCTTCCTTGACCTCAAGAAAATAGATGAAGAATCTGTTGGAGTGTAAATGGAAAACATCACAAGGCTTGCACGATATGATTCTATCTTTGTTGTTACCCCCGAATGCTTGGTTGATCTCTTCATTGGGGGTCTGAAACATAGCCTGTGGAAAGCACTTGAAATCCATGACTTCGACAGCTATGAGGAAATTGTACGATGTGCCCGCAAGGTCAAAATGGAGATCGTAAAATCATTGGGGTATCATGTGGATAAGAAGTGTATGGTGGAATTCAATTATGGTGGTCCAATTGATAAATCCAATGATGTTATGAAAATCCACCACCCCACTTTCCAAAGGTGCGGAAAGAAGCACCTCAGAAATTTCCTGAAGGGTACAAGAAAATGCTTTAGGTGTGGAAGTGAAGGGCACATGGCTATTAACTATTGGAAAGAAAGACCTGCAGTAGCCACAGAGGAGAGGAACACTCCATTCTAACCTCAATTCATGGTTCTTTCCTAAAATAATAAAGAACCAGTGCATCTTTCAAATCAGTGCCCTAAGGCAAGGGTTTTCGGAGGAAACCAACAACCTCCAATGTAGAAAGGGTGAGATTTTTCCATCTCTACTACCGAAGTGAACCCCGACAATGAAGTGGTTATGGGTGTGCTAGTTATTAATTCAAGAATAGAGAACGTACTATTTGATTCAGGTTCTTCGCATTATTTTATAACTCGAATGTTTAGCAGAACAATACCATCACCACTACAAATCCTAGAAGTGAAGATGTCGGTGAGTACGAAAAATGGGGCGATTATTGAATCTCGTGAATATAACTCCTCCCATATCATAATCTGTGGATTGAACTTCCCGAAGAACCTATATATACTCCCTCTGGTGGAATATGATGCAATTATTGGCACTGATTGAATTTCCTTATATAGAGCCAACATAAATTGTCGTGGGAGGGAAATCACTCTCCATGTGGAGAATCGAGCCTTGATTATTTACATGTGCAAGGAGGATGATGAATATTATTTATCTCCATCATCTCAAGCATGGATATTACTGCCCTATGATAATTCATATCTATCTCAGAGGATTGAGTCCAAGGAAGCAACCATCCTTGAAGACATTCCTATTGTGAGGGAATTCACTGAAGTGTTTCATGAGGAATTGCCCGGTCTTCCTCCTAGAAGAGATTTTTAATTCTCAATTGAACTTATACTGGGGGAATTGAAAATATCCAAAACTCCGTATAGAACCACTATTTTGGAGCTTGAAGAGCAGAAGAAACAACTACAGGAGAATCTGGATAAAGGATTTATATGCCCAATTGCTTCACCGTGGAGTGCACCCGTCCTCGTCATCAAGAAGAAGGATGGATCAATAATCATTTTCATCAATTATCATGACCTCAAAGAAATCATGATAAATAACATGTATCCTCTCCCATGAATTGATGAATTGATTGATTAGCTGTGTGGATTACAATAATTCTCCAAGGTGGATTTGCAGTCGGGATATTATCATGTAAGGGTGAAGAAGGATGATATCCCCTAGACTGATTTTCTTACAAGATATGGGCACTATGAATTCATAGTAATGCCTTTCAGACTCACTAATGCTCCAGCAATCTTCATAGACTTCATGAATATATTCTTTAGAGATTACCTCGACAAATTTGTGGTAGAATTTATAGATAATATTCTGATATACCCCAAAACCAAGGAGGATCAAGAGAAGTATCTAAGAACTTACTAGGGACCTTGAAGAAGGATAAGCTCTATTCCAAGTACTGCAAGTGTGAGTTCTGGTTGATAGAAGTACCATTGATAGGACATATCATCACAAGCAATGGGACATCTGTGGATCCCTCCAAAATAGATACAATTGACGGATGGTCGAGGCCAACATCGGTGACATATATCCTTAGCTTCTTGGGGTTAGCTGGATATTATCGACGATTTGTGAGAAATTTTTCACGATTTTCCAACCCTCTTACCAAGATAACTCATAAGGGAGTAAAATTACCTTGGAGTGATGAATGTGAAGAAAGATTCAAGGAGTTGAAATTGGTTATTATCACTGCGCCCATGCTAACTTTACCGACATGTGGAGAACTTTTTGTGGTATTTAGTTATGCTTTGAGGAAGGGCATGGGATGTGTGTTGATGAAAAATGACAAAGTCATTTCCGATGCTTCAAGGAAATAGAATGTTCATGAACAAAACTATCCAACACATGGCCTCGAGCTCGATTTAGTGATCTTCGCTTTGAAAATTTGGCGGCATTATCTCTTTTGGGAGAATTTTGAAATATATACAGACCAAAAAAGCATCAAGTATATATTCACACAACAAGAGTTGAATATGCACCAACGAAGATGGTTAGAGATGTTCAAAGACTATGACTTCTCAATCCATTACCACCTAGGGAAAGTGAAGAAGGTGGTAGATGCTCTATATAGAAAGGACCCAGAAATTCTATAATTTATTATAATTTAAAAGGATCTAATATTCTTAGATTTAATGAGGATGGACATGGTAATCATAATGAAGGGAAAATCATCAATCCTTTCACAAATTATGCCTGAGCCATCACTTTTGGAAAGGTTAAAGGATGCACAAAAGGATGATGTGGGAATTCAACAAGAAATTGAATTTATATGAAAAAGGGAAATCCATGGAGTTTAATTTTAATGAATAAAGAATTTTTAGATTTGGGAAAAGGCTATGTGTTCCATCAAGTCTGTAGTTGAGGAAGAAACTTTTGGAGGATGCACATAGATAAATTTTCTTATGAACCCAGGAAACACGATGATGTATCGACATCTCTTAGAGAATTATTGGTGGGATAATATGATGAAACGATTGTTGAATATACATAAAAGTGCCTGGTGTGTCATGAAGTGAAGGCAGAGTGGCAGAAGTCTAAGGGGATGAGGCAACCGTTTCCCATACTAGAATAGAAATGGTAGAACATCACCATGGAGATTGTCACCGTACATTCGAAGAAATCTAAAGGCAACAATGAAAAATGGGTTGTTATGGATTGCCTTACAAAGTCTGCACACTTCATTAGTATTCAGGAGGATTTATCATCGGATCAACTAGAACATATATATATCAGGGAAGTGGTAAGACTGCATGGACTACCACTATCTATTGTGTCTGATTTAGATCCAGGATTTACCTCTATGTTTTGTAAGATTCTTCAAAATTCTCTGAATACTAAACTAAACATCAATAAGGCCTATCATCCTCAAACTGATAGCCAATCCGAGTAGACTATCCAATTACTTGAGGACATGTAGAGAGCATGCTCAATAGACTTTAAAGGAAGATGAGATCAACATCTTCTTCTGGTTGAGTTCTCATATAATAACAGTTTCCACTCGAGCATCCAAATGGCACCATATGAAGCCCTTTATGGGAAAAGGTGTAGAATACTGGCATGTTGGGATGAGGTCGGTGAGCGTAAGCTACTTGGACAAGAAATGGTCGAAGAAATGGTAGAGAAGGTGAAAACCATTCAGCAACATATCAAGGAAGCCCTTAGTCGACAGGAGAGTTTTGAAGATAACTGTCGACGAGACCTTGATTTTAATGTTAGAGACATGGTATTTCTACACATATCTCTTTGGAAGAAGGTCAGGACGCTTTGAATGAAATAGAAGTTAAGTCCAAGGTACATCGGCCCCTTTGAGATTCTTGATCATGTCGGGGATGTGCCCTATCGACTAGAACTTCCACCTACCATGGACAAAGTTCATGATGTCATTCATGTATCCCAAATAAGGAAGTAGATACCAGACCCTTCACATGTACTCTTTTCAGAGGTGGTACAGTTAGAGGATGATGTTTCTTATGAGGAGAAACAACTAAAGAACTTAGATCCTAGAGAAAAAGTTCTACGAAATAAGACAATGCCTCACGTCATGGTGTTGGGGTGAAACTGAAAGTTTGAAGAAGTTACATGGGAATCAGAGGAATTGATGATGCAGAGTCAACCGCATGTTTTTAGTGAGGGAAAAGTAAATTTCAAGGGAGAAATTTTTTAAGGGGGGAGAGATTGTAGTGACCCAAACATTCATGAATGGAAAGCCCTCTTGATCTAATTAACTATCTCTTTATGTAAAATGTTTATATAATATGTAAACTTCTTTGGTTTTATGTTAAGAATTGTGATTGTTGCTAATATATCCACAAAACAATGATAACATGATTTGTATAAATATAGGTATTTAACAAAACAAATTTTCTCAGAAAAATTAAGCAATGGCCTCATCTAGTAGACGTGCCCCATACGATGCCCATTTTTCGGAGCTCAGAAAATAGGTGGCATCATTGGGCTTCACTTTTGACCAAGCTCAATCTGATATTCAATGGGATAAGCTCGATTGGGACCTCCTAAGAGAGAAGTGGAAGTTGATAGAGATTACCACTCGGGAAATGTTATTAGAGCCACCCCAAGAGTCGGTCACCATCACACACCTTGCCCTTCGGTCTTTTGCGGGTGTTATAAGGGGTTATGTAACAAGACCATAGCACTATGGTTATGTATATTAATTTTTTATATAATAATGAATATATTTTCATGTTATTTTTGTTACCTTGTAACTAGTTTGTAAATCTCAAATAGTGTTTTAGTTAATATTAAACTAAGAAATCTATATTTATGATTTAATGAATTTTTGTATTAAATAATTTTTTAATAAAATATTATTATTATAAAATTAATTTTTCTTAAATATAAATGATCGTATAATTTTATGAATGCAATTGTATATTTTATTAAGGTTCGAAATCCATTTGTGTCCAATCCCGTGAATTTTTGATAAATATCATTTTTTATTTTGAACGTGAAAATTAACATATTTAGAAAATTATTTAGATAAAATAAATACTATATCTGGAATCAGTACATCGAAATTATCCAACGGTAAATTTTTCATAATTGTCTAAGGCAGTCAAAATTTTGGGTAAAAATTAGATACCGTTTAAATATATAATGTCTTTTATGACATCATAATGACCCACCAGTGATGTAATAAAATACTATAACCCTTATGTTCGGCCAATATATGTTTTACCATTAAAATAATCTGATTTTGGGTTTTTTTTGAGTTATTTTAGAAAGCATTAATGGACCCTTGGAGACGTATTAAACATCTTTTCTTTTTAAATTGTTTGCCTTGGGAGTGTAACTCACCTCCACATAAGCAACCCCATTATTTTAAAATGTTCATACGTTTGCCTTATAAAATATTTTTTCCACTTCCCTTTGGAAAAAACCATGGGAAAAACCAATGAATGCTTTGTGTTTTGAATTGGTATAATGTGAGGTGTCCCAACCCTAATTAATAAATAATTCCCTCACATTTCCTATATAAACCCAACCATGCTCCCAATTTCTCCGCCCTCAAAGCCTTTGGAGTTCATCCAAACTCTTCTAAAATCTATCTAGAATCCTCCCAAGGTTCCCCAATCTCTCAAGAATCCTCCCTCAATCCTCTCTCAAGCCTTTGGAATCACACATCCAAGTAAGAGTTTTTTCTTTCATTCTCATTCTTTTCCAATATTCATTAAATTGTTATGCCCTATTAATTTAAATTATAAATGTTGGGGTATGGTATCTCACCCACCCATTCTTATCTATTTATTTTTGAATGATGGTAGACCCCTATCTCTCTCATTAAATTTCGTCCATGTACATCTGTTACTCTGCCGAATTTCCGAATGGAATTTCTGTCTCCTCATTTACATTCAAGAAATTCTTTTGTATCATGAATCTAAATTCTTTTAAAATTATTGTGACATGTATCTATTTTAACCCTTACTTTCCATGTCATTAAATATGAAGAGACACCCCTTTCTCTCTCATCAACCATTTTTATGAGTTCTTATGTCATGCCGTTATGCTGCCGAAATTGCACCGCGTTTTTCCATGCCAAAGTCATTGTCTAGTGAATACCATGCCCATTTCTCTATCAAGGGTATTCACCTTTATGCAAATTTACTTATTGTTTAAAGAGATTCATGTATGTATTCCACATTTTTTGCATGGAATAAATGATTATGTTTAATTATTCAATGTTTTATGATCCATGTGGAACACTTATGAATGAAATGAAATGTTTAAGAAGGGTGTCCCTTATAGCGCTCCAATGCATTGAGTAAAGTATAGTAGCCTGATACATCATGTCCAATGGTTGTTGAATCATGATAATTCAAGTTCAACAAGGTTTTATAAATTCTTCCAGTGTAATGATGATTTACTCATGCTCCATGTGCAATGTGCCTTGGCTCATGCTAATTCCATGTTTAGTGTTGTTGCTACATTTCCATGTTATGATTGTCATGATTTATCATGCCTTTATATTTATGCTTCTCTTATGCTCTATTTATATTCCTATTGTTTTACATGTATTGTAATCGTCATGTTATTCCATGATTATTCCATTACTGGGCTTTATTTCTCACCCTTTTCTTATGCATGTTCTCAGGTTATCCCATGAAATGCTATGTATGAGGGAATGTATTGGTCATGTAAAAGAAGTTTTCAGTAAAGATGTTTTATTTCATGTTTTAAGTTGTTATGTAATGTTCCTAATCACCAAATAAACTAGACCTCTCGATCATCCATAATGTATCAATTTAATGTTTTACGTAATAAATCATCTTTATGTTTGTAATAAAAGCAGGGTTTTCATAATCAGAATGAGAAAGAGTTCGTGACACTCTTCCTGTGTCTACCTCTGGTGTCTAGACAGTTCTCTTCTCCAACTACCAAACACCCTAAATAGCAAGGGTCTACTTTGGTACCATTTTTTCTCAGACCAAAATGGAAGTCCATAAAACCTAACATCCAACCTTGTACAACACATGGACCGAAGGGCTTTCTCAATCCCCATCAGCTAGAAACTATTTTTGGTAATGAAGGAAAAATGATGGGACCAATTTTTCTGAATAAACCAGGATCAAATAAAATAAAATGGACAAATGAAGGAACCAAAAGTAACAAAATCCCAAATAAATATACAAATCTGATTCATTTACAACCATTGAATAAGACATAACATAATAAAACACTAAGACTGAACCCTAGAACCATGATCTTCATGTGACCTCTTGTTCACCCCAAACCACAAGACCAAACTACTCCAATAACAGTCTTACAAACTATGAATCCAAACCATAAAAATAGGTCATGTCTACCGACACTGAATGGTGTAAGTAGGGTGTTAGATTAATAGCTTATTAGGAAACTACCAATGATTCCATACACTTCCATTTTCTAAAAGAGTCCATTAACAGTAGTTTGAAATATACTTATAAAAATAGGGTTTTTTTTCTAATATTAGTAAAAAGAATAGATTTCCCTTTTGAAAGTCCAACACATGACACATTTCATTTTTAAAATAGAATATCATTTAATTACAAAACCCGAAAAGAAAATCTTGAAAGTGCAGTGCCATGTAATGCTAAAAATAAATATGTGGAATAGATAGGAAACCAATTGAAGTAGAAAATAAACATGAAAATATAAATAACAAACCTTGGGAGTTTCCTAAACATCCCTTGAGATATCCTTAGACATACTTGGTCTAGGCTAACCTTTCAGTGTATGGTGTAGCTCTAAAGTCAATAACCAAATTGTTTCTTTAAACTAGCATCACCAGTGACACATCCCACATGGACTCTAATACAACAAAGGTGTACCCACCCATTTAAGTGGAGTTGATATGAAACCATCACTCGAACCTCTAAAATATTCCCATGAAAACCAATGTAATAGTATAATTTGTATGTAGGTGGCACTATCATGTGTGACTCACCTAAAATATCGACACCACAATTGCCCACCCTAATCATTGAAAAAACCATATGATAATCCATATAGAGAGATCCCCCATTGGGGGTTCACATCAAAGAATAATTCATTCATAAGTACCAACTAGGGTGTCACATCACATGGTATTTCCAATCATTTTTCATAACATGCTAAGATTACAACAGAGTGTTATCACATTCAGAAAAATATTCTATTTCAAGAATAATATTAAAAAACCTCTTTCATCTGTACAATGCCAAATGAGCCATTATAACATAATTTATTTTATTTTCAAACTCCACCACATGTCAAAGTAAAAACACACACCACACTATAAGATGCCAAACATGCATTCACATCCTTTTTAAAAAAATCGACCATTTACCCAATGTACCAAATAGGCCACAACTTCTTATATAATTTGAAATAACATTCATTTCATTGAAAACCATTGTAATATTTTTTGCGTATTAAGAGTTTGAATAAGGAATAAAATAAATAGGGGTAAGTGTTTTTGAATCCTAAGTCATTATTTTGGAAAATTTTATTTATGACCATTATCATTGGTGTTCTCATCCATGTGAGCATCCTAAGCACGCATGGATATTCCCACATCCAATGGCTCACCAAAAGAATCCACGATGTTACCCAAAGATCTATTTTAAAGAAACATCACTAGTTCTCAAACAAACACAAAAAACCACACATATGAGTCAAACCATAAATGACACGAATTCACACATAAAATTCCAAATAAAAATTAAAACAATGTTATAATAATATAATAACGGTTCAACACAAATCAAAATGAAAAATTTTATTTTAAAGTAACCATTGGAATTTAAAGATACTCTATGTGTGCATAACATGAATCAATGTTAGAGAAAACGTTTTTAAGAACCACTTCCACTATTTTTTTAAAAAATTAAAACATCATTCCAAAAAAAGAAAATATACCACAAGAATCTAGAAAAAAATTGCATATTATTTAAAAATCCACAAGAATCAATGGAATGAGTAGGAAAGGAAAATAACATAAAAACCTATCTCAATGGTGTGAGATTGAAACCAAACCCTCAACGGGGGAAGAACTAATCCCCAAAGGCAAACCGCACACCCCAAAACCATATAAAAACCAACTAAATGTCAACCCTAACCATTAGGGTTCATCCAAGATGGAAACCCACAAGGAAAACCCATGAAATCAAGAGTGGAGGATGAGGAGATAAAAATTGACCAAAAATAATGGAACACACCATATAAACCCCCACAGGGAATCAATGGTGGTTGGGGATTAAGGATGAGGGGTTTTGATTAGTTCTATGGTTTGCCTACGTTGGTGGATATAGGATAAAATTGATTTAGGGATAAAATGTTGGATATGAAAAAGAGGTAAATTCATATTTTTAATGACTATGTAGTTCGCACGGTTCAGTCAAATGATTTTACAAAACATGATCCAACTAAGTACCCATCACTGTCCATAAGGTACACTCCACTTGGTCTGGATACATGGTTTCAATTCATACAACAACTGTGTCAAAAATCTCTCTCCAAAAATGACACTAGGCCTCACAGTTTCATGGGAAAGCCACACAGTTTCCCCAAATCGAGTGAAAACCAAGTGCATTACAAGGACTCTCCAGAATGATCCAAAACTAAACATATGAATTGGGGATCAACCAAAAAGAACCAATGTAATGAAAAAGAATAAAATAAAATAATTTACACTGTTTGTGGTGTGATATAATGTGAAGAAGGTTATATTGAGGTTGGATCATGCTATAATTCCTTAGTCTAGATAATATTATAGGAAGTGTCATCACTAATGGTTGAAGGGTACTAAATGGTATCGATGACCAGAGTTCATGAAGTGTGTGGAGGACATAGTGGATTCCCTAAAACATGAGATATTATGTGAGTGTCTATACTTAGGTGTGGCAAATGTGAACTTCTATAGTGAGCTATGTGATAGGTTTTAAGACCTAATTATGTTATATGTGAGAAATTATATTATTATAGATGAAACATATTGACAAGGGAGTGAATACTTGGGCTTGGACCACTATGAGTTGAGATGCGAATTGATAGAAAATTCTATTGAGAGTTAGAGTACTCGTGTGCTTGAACAAGGAACATTCCTAATCATGATTGGGTAGAGGAATAACAAGGAGAGGTATGGGTAATGATTTTATTCATGATGTATATATTAGACCATGATGTGAGTAAGATTATTTTACAGACCACCAAAGTGGTTTCTTTTGATGTTACATGTGTTTTGGAAGAGGATCTAACCATGAAATGCATCTGTTGTGTCATTAAACCTCCATGGGTAAGGGGACTGTATCACAACGCGACATGAGAAATGAACGATAGACTCCACATTGAGTTATAAGGTTTTGTGTTGATATATAGATATATTAACATTACCTATTTCATTAAGTTTTAGGATGATGCTGGGATTCCACCCTACCCTGGGTCTATGGGAACTGGTAATGAATCAGTTATAGTGGCATGTCATTTTGAGAGGATTTCAGCATGGTGAATAATCCTTTATTATTTTACATCAATAGAATGTGATGTCTTTAAGGCTGTGTACATATCATAGAGTTTCATGAGATCATTAGTAGCACATGAAAAATATGTCAGCATGCCCATTTTTTTTTATTTTCATTATGAAAACACATGAATATGATGGTGTATATTAGCGGTTGTTTGTGAGACTCTATGGAGTTATCTGATTCAACCATTCATTGGAAAATTTGTACGTGTCCACAGATTTTCATTATTTTATAGGTCAACACACAATATTTTTAACATATTAGGATATATAATCTCGATGGGTATTAAATATTGAGAGGATAAATGGGGATGGAAGTATGGTTTGTGTGTGTATTTTGTTCATTTTTTGTCATGTATTTTTTATTGTACATGTGGTCAACCAATTCTATGTTTTTCATGAAAACATCATGAATGTTATTGGATATGTTTATTATTATTTTTACTCAAATGTGGTTTTATTTTTAGTTATTTTGTAATATTGTAATGAATATGATTTGAGGAAATAATGTCCCAAATGTATGGATTCATACCTCCCCACAATTTGGTATCCCCTTGAATATGGGGAGGTGTTCTTGAGGGAACATGGAACCATTGTTTAGAGGCAAGCTTTATGATAGATCAAAAAAAAGTTTAATTATAGATTTTTTTAATTTGTTAATATGGTATGTTATTGGTCTAACAAGGTATCAGAGCTTATGATAGACCTCATAACGGTGAAATAAAAACAACTTTCTAGTGGTGGTTCTTATTTACTAGGAGGATGTGATTACTATTTTTTAATGATATTAAGAATTAAATTCTTATTTAATATGAGGTGTTTAAAAAAGGTTATTATTTATGTTTTTGGGTATTCTCTCATTGGAAAGATAATTATTGACATGCATTGTGTTTGATACACAATGTTTACCTAAAATACCCCTTATTGTGTGTGATTAGTTTTTTATATGATGGTGTTTTTTATTTAAAATTTCAATACTAACTTATTTGTATTTTTCCTACATAACATGTTCTTGGAACTCTACTCATCCAACCTGTGGAAATTTTTCTAATAGAAGTACATGAGGATCCTGGTGTAGGACGTTCCCCGGTGATGTAAATTAATTCTCTTCATCAAGGGATTCATGGAGATCCATTATGGGTTTTGTGGCCATTGAAGTTATAGTAATTTCTAGATGAAGGAAATTGTGAATAGGGGTTAATCCATGGATATGATTGTGTTACCCTAAGAATGATATACCCCAGTGAGTAATTGGGTTGACATTTTGGTTATTCAAGATGTAAATAATTACCTATATTGAATTTTCATTCATAACTTATTTGTGGAACACTACTTAAGTGGAATAGGATGTTAAGGAAATTAATGTGAATACCATATGATTGTGTAGTTATGAAATGTTTTTATTTTAGGTATCAATGCTAGTTTTGGGGGGAATTACTAGTTGAGTGCCTATCCTAATGGTTTTTTGAAGCACTTTTAGTCGCGTAGTGGTAGCATGGGTAAAGGCTTAATGTGTTGGAACAATGCGTTTTTGGTGGAAGGTCATGAAATTGGCCTTTATGTGAGTCAAATTACATGGGATATAGGATGATCCTAATAGAAATAAGAGTTATTGTAACAGGGTTTTTCCCATGAGGTGGATTTCTGATATACAACTCTTGAGAGCATTATTTGAGTGATGTGATCATGTTGTACAAGAGCATTAAACAATTAAGTTTAGGTGATATCATGTTTGATTATGATATAGAACCTCCCAGAGGGTTCTTGGTGGATCAATACTCCTTGGGAAGAAGATAATGGGTGTTAGATATGTTTTTTGGTAATTTTCTCTATTTGTGTGGATAGTACACATTGGTTGTGTATAGTGCACGATTGGGAATAAAATTTATGAAGAGGCCAAGTGTGGGTCCATCAAGAATTTTCCAGTTCTGTATGAACCCAATTGGTACTGTGGAACTAGTTTGGTTGTGATACATGTGAAATCATGGTGTACTAGGGATAATTGAGTTTGGAGATGTCCCTCAGTGATGATCGATGAAATTATAAATAACTATGGGTGTTATGGAAAGATCAACACACATAGAGGCCTTGACATGAATTTCTAAGAAGGGATAATGTTGGGTATCATCTTAGGTGTTTCTCAAGTATTGGTTCAAGGGCATACTAATGATGTGGATCACTCTATTGGATGTTGTGGTATGTTAGTCTTGGTAACCTGGGGATATGCATCGTTGATGGTTATTGATTGATGATGGTTATCAAATATTTGTGCGATAGTCATGTACAGTCATTGTGTGTGATAATGGGTGAATTATGGTCTATGGAGTTTGCATTTAGTTCATTGGGATATGAATACGATACTTTTATGTTGTTCATCAGTGTATCAGTCATGGAGGTATGACTTTAGGTTGAGTAATTCTATTGTGTTGTAAGACCAATAGGTGGATGACTATTGTGGAATAGAGTTATCTATTTTTGATAATATCATCATATATATAGTTCCTTTTGTAATATTATAATTTAAATTTGGTATGGTTTTAATTTGAGTAGACACATTGGAATTGATTTGAATTGATTTGAGGATGATTATGATCAATGGTCCAATAGTGATAAAGGTGAGAGTATTCCAGCTGATGTATTAGTGATGAGTTGACTATGGAAAGACATCTAGTTTCAGTTTTAGATTTTGTGCGTGGGAATTGTATGATGATGGGACATAGTTAAATGTTGAGGCATCATGATTTAGAATTATAGTAATGTTTCATTAGGTTATTTTATTAATTTTATGAAAATTAATCTATAGAATGTATGAATAGCAGTTAAAGAAATATTAGTTTGTGGTGAAATTAGAAACATATTAGGAGTGTACTTTGGGGCATGGTTGAGGTGGTCAAGAGAAATGACATAGAGTTTTTAGAGGAGAATTGGTATGTCTAGGCTTGATATTTAGAGTTGTTTAGCAGAAATTCGTTTTCTATTTGTAGGTGGAAATTTTTTTTTGGGTAGTTAATTGATGATTTGGATATGTGGGGAGTTGTGGTTTGAGGATTACCATGACTTCACATGGATGAGAAACTCTATGGTGGGGTGTTTTTAATGACCCGCATATTTCTCAATAATTATTTTTAGAATAAATTTAAATTTATTATATAGTGAAGGTTATGTTTAATGTACTATGACTCAGAATGGGGTTCTGAGAGATTGTAGGACATTATCAAGGGTTTTCTTATATTGTTTAAGGCCCCATTGGTGTCCTGACTTTCTAAGAGATTTTCAGAGATGGGATGGATGAGTAGGTATGTAAAAAATAGCAGCAACATACAATTCAGGGTATGAACATAGTGTTCATACTACTAAATTCTTGTGGAAGATGGTGGGTCCCTCTTCATAGGTGGTTTATTGAATGAAAACTGTATTCGTACTGTTAATGGTGTATGTGGTTTTATCCAAAACATAATTAAAGGGGATTGACCCCCCCCCCCCCCCCCAACCATGTTTTTCTTGAACAAGAACACATAATGAGGGATTTTCGAATGTATATCCACTTATCTTCATCCACTTTGGTTACCCCTTGTGTGGTTTGGGGGTTATGTCATTTTGATGAAATTTTGAGTCAATAATTTCGTTCGTCTATCCTTCCAGTTATAGCTGTAGATCTGTGTCAATTTAGGCTAGGGTTTTTCCATAAATTACACTATAAAATGTTGGAATACACTGATTGTGATGGTTATTTTTCAATGTTTATGTATAAGATATCCTAAGAATATTTCTCGATTAATTTGTATATTGTTTCTGTGAAGTTGTGTCAATGCATAAATTTGTTTAGCGCACATGCCTAAATTAAATGAAATTGCTCATTGAATCAAGAATAATGGTTTGGTATTTTTCATGGAATAGGTATGTCTTCATGTAATGAGTGGATCACACCATGTTTCATATTTTTTATACTATTGGATGACACCAATTCATTTTTAGGAATTTATTACTATTCAAATTAAATTGAATAGTTAATTATAAAATATCACAATTATGTTTCCATGACTCTTTTTGTGAGGTAGGTCCTGATATATTGGATAAGGATTGGTTTTATTTTATAAGGCTTAACTAATCTTTGTTTGAAGTAAAAAAAATGTTATTGTTTGGTTATAATACTTCAATATTTGTAAATAACACTATATTAGATAGTATATAAAACCAAAAAAACTAAGATTCAACAAATCACAACATAATATTAAAATGTTATTATTTAAACATGACCATAATAACATAGTTATTAATTTTGGTGGTGTGAATAAGAATAAAAATTTTTGGATAATTATTTATGAAGGATAAAGAAACCATATTGTTAAATAAGTAATTAATTTCTAGTAATGTCTTTATTGGCTATGAAAATACATTTAAAAAAATGATTTTATTACTTTATGTGATCAAATAATAATATTAATTTTTAAAAATCTAGAAAATTTATTCTTGAAAATAATTTTTTTCAATATGACCAAATAATCATAGGATGCATTTTTGTAAATATTCCGAAAAGTTTAATTTTTTAATGAATATTGAAAATAAAAAATTTTATTCAAAATTGCCTATTAATTTAAATCATATACAATGTTATATTTTAGTTTAAAATATTTTAAAATTATAATGAGTTTGATTATATTTTTATTAATCCAATTTATATAATAAAAGTCAACTTCTTATTGAGTTTTTATATAAAACATATTTATACTTATGAAAACATTTTCACTAAAAATCCGATTTCATCACACATGTGGCATTGATTTTAAAATAAATTTTGATTTTTTTTGAAAAGAATATTATAAAATTTATTCTATTTTTTAATCATAGTATTCAATAAAATATAATAATTTCAATTAAATTATCCATTATTGTGAATATTAAAAAAGGTAAAAATTAATTCCCACACTTAAGGTTAAAAAGGGTCTACATGGGGTTTAATGTAAAATGTTACAAGTTAAAACAAGCAAAAAACTTGTACAAGTCCAATTTTATGTCCATACTTTGACCATATATAATCTAAGGTTTGGGAATGAGACATTTTGGATCCTTGTGAATCTTTTATAATGTTGGCATAACATTTTATTTTCAAACAATCCAGTTGTATCATCTCCAGTGATTATAAATGGCACCACCTCTACTCTTCAATTTTCACATATAAATAATTTTTTTGCCAAATTAATTCTGAAATACCTTATTAAATTCCATACCCATGTACAATAGTATTTTGTTTGACCATAAATCTAATCTATGGAGGATTTAGGTACAATCTTAAAGTGGGGCTCTGTTGAAGCGAAATCGTTCTTTCTGAGAATCTTAGTTTTGTTTCTTCATCCATATCCTTAAAATATTAATAAATCGTATATATATATATATATTTAAATAAGTATCTAAAATATACATATATGTTTTTATGTAAATTTCATAACTTATATTCATATACTCTTCCCATAAATTTCTAATGAAACCGTCTTTCGTGTGTACAATGAACTACCACCTTGCGAACCGATTTAATTCATTCTCCATAACCGCCTCACAAATATATTCATGAAGATGGATGTATTGTATATATATTATATTCATGAAATTTTAATTATTCTTTAAAACTAATATATCTTATTAATTCTTACCATACCATCTATTATAAAATGATTACATAATACGTGTCTACGTAGGACTACCACCTCATGACGTGATATAATTCATTTTTATTACCACTTTTCATGGATGATATATATAAGTGAATTTGAAGAAGTAATATGATAATTTTATATTATAGAAATTATGTAAATTTAAAATAACACTTTAATTATTTCTATCATGATCATTTAAAAATTGAAATGTTATACATGTGTACGTATGGTCTCCTATATCCACGACTGTAATGTAGTTCATTTTTTATGAACATAATATATGGTTATTTTTAAATGTATAATTTATGTATAAAATTGATAACTATTTCATGACCTTTAACCATGACCATCAAACTGATGTCATTTGGAAATAATGAATTGAGAACCTTCAAAACACACGATGTGGACATACCTAATTAAGTAATTAAATATGTCATTAAAATAAATTAAGAAAATGGTTTAAGTATAAGAAATAAAACATGTAAAATGATTTTTTGAAAAAAAAATTAATTGATATAATTTTAGTAAACATGTTATAAATGATGTACATGACATTTCTAGACATAAGGTAAGGGATTTCTCATTTCACTTTTACTTTTATAATGCATATACCATATTAACCACTTTTTAATTTTAAGTGTTAAATAAAATACCCCTCTGAATTTAATATAATGGATATATTTATATTATATGATATTTGAAGTTTGATTTTATGTTAGTTATTTCATGGGGTTGTTGAATCAAATGTTACTATAGTGGTAAGGGCCTATTTCATAATCTTGATATAATTTGAGATTGATTTTTCTTAAGTATCACTTAGAGGAATTACTAATATTACTGTATCTAAAATAATATAATTTCTTATGCTTTTTTTATTCATTATTTTTTATGTAACACTTCTATTTTCCACTCTTTTTATATTAAATGGATGAAAACAAATTATTAAGAAAAACTGACATCATTTATTCTTTGGGACACAAATCCTTTTTCATTCATATCAATGTTTTCTAAAAATATTTTCAAGAATGTTTTAATATTATCTAAATAGTATATTAATGAAAATTTTACCAATAGTTTTTCTTTTTAATTTTGTTAATAGAATATTTTTAATTTTTGTTTTGGATTAGGTACTTTTTAACCTTTTTACAATATTTAGAATGGAATGTTTTTTAATTTTATATGACATGTATAGAATTACACACATTAAAGAGCACTAAACGATATTATATTTCCTTTAAAATGTTACATGGTTATTATTTAAGAAAATATTTGGATAATATTTTATATTTTTATATATTTTTATGATGATATTTAATATTGAGAATGATATTTTCATCACAAAATATTCCATGTTGACTTTTAAAGATATTTTCATCAATGAAATCAACCTTTGTTATTATGGATTTCTTCTAAATTATGTAAATTTATATCTAACATGTATATATAGACTATTGTACCTTAAATTTATTCAGTAATTGTAACACCCTGAGATGTTATGAAATTGTTTTTGAAAAAATTTAGTTTCATCGATAACTTGTGTTACATGAAACACCGTGTTTTAACGAACCATGATATACTATTAATATTATTATAAAAAGATTATTTGTATAACCTATCCATTAATATCATGAAATGAATAAGAACAATTTTCAATATATTATATATAATGTTATTATATAAAGAAAATATATTGATGAATAAGTTATTAATTTTTTATAGAGTCTTTATCTGTTTCGAAAATACAATTTTCTCCAAAAATGATTTTATTAACAAATAAAAAACATAATATATTAAAAGGAAAAAAATTGATAAAAAATATTTTTTTAAATATTACTTTAAATGTTATCTTTGACTGAATTTCTATTAATTTTATGAAAAAGATTAATTTTTTGATGAACAGTAAAAATAAATATTTTATTAAAAATAACATTTTAAGATAAATATTATATAATATAAATTTTATTTCAATGTGGTTTAAAAATTAAAATAATTTCAATTATATATTTATTAATCCAATTTAGTTCATTGTAATCAATTTCATTTTGATTATTTATATTAAAACTTTCTATACTTTGAAAAAAAATTTCTTTTGAAAATCGCTTTTTTAATACATAGATGGGTTTTATTTTATGTTAAATTATACCGGTTATAGGAATTTAATTTGAAATAATGGATTATATATTTTGCTATTAACAAAATTTTTATTATATAATATAGTAAAATTTATTTTTTTCACATATATTATTAAAAATAATAAAAATTATTTACTTTAGTTAAGGTCAAAACAATGTTTTACACCTCGCATATGAATTTGTTAATATTAATTTTCAATACAGATAATAACATTATTAATAAATTGGATTTCATATACATAATTTATGGGAATTAATTGTTCAATAAGGATCATTTTAATTTTACTCTTAAAAGATAAATTACCTATGTAAATAAAAATATTCTAGTTTACATGGTTATTAATAAAAAGTTAAAAGTTAGTAAACCTTGATATTTAAGAAAAAAAAGTTTCAAAAAAGTTTCATTATAGTTTGGGTTTGGTTAGCTCCTAGAATCCCTAGAATCCCTTATTTATCAAATTTATATGAACATGGAGTGATATTGACTTCCATTGTTGAATAGTTTATGGTATTTATAAAAATATCACTCCTCCAAAATTTAAAAAGGGAGCATAATTACATAACATATTCACACATCATAATACATTTTACCCCAAAATACCTAAAAACTTAAATCCCAAACCACCTTATACACATTATAGATCTTTATTGACGCTCCATTCGTCATAGAATATAATGATTGGAAAAGGGGAATATCTGAGCTCAAAGTGATTCAACCTTTGGACAAATATCAAATATTGACAAAGGAAGGAATAAGAAGAATGTTGCGCAAGGGTTGCGCAAGTTCAACAATGGTCGCGCAAGTACACTTGCGTGACGACAAATGGCCGCGCAAGTGACTTTCACGCCCTAAAGGATAACCGCCCAAGTCTTCTTTAGCCTATAAATAGACCCTATGGGCCCCCCATTTCAAGAGGATTTTTTTCCAGAAACTCAGATTTATGCTCCCGGCGCCCTAGTCTCTTCTTAAATCTTCCGAAACACTTCTAAGGTAATTTCATACCTAGAACGGAAGATCTAAAGAGGGGGAGGAAGGCCTAAGGGTTGAAACTCATCAACACTTGCGCGCCTGAGTGGCCAGCCCTTAAGGGAAGTGGCCACACTTGCACGTCGCCTTACTCTTTCAATAGAACTTGTGCGCCCCTCTTCTGGAAGAACCTCAAGAGGATTCTAAAGGCTTTAACCAAGAGTCTCTCAAGTATTACCCTACTGGTTATCCATCACGCAAGTACCCATGTGTCGTGCAGGTATACCTACACTACCAGGACTTGCGCGCCCACGCAGTACCTGCGCGCCTGCCCGGACTTGCGCGGCCCTACATTTTTGGGATCCCTTCTTGCCCATTTCATTCCTCTTAAGCCATTCCACCTCTCCTATTCGAGATTCAATCTTCAAGACACTCTTCAAAGCCATTTATGGCATGATTTATTGATTTGACTTCCTTATCTGAAAGGAATTTTGTGGAATATCTCTCAAAACCTAGTGATTTAGAAATATTTATGTCACTAAAGATTGAGATTTCATTCATTCAACCTCATCCTTTATGATGAGAGAACTCATTAACCTGGGCCTCCTCTTTAGGAATAATCCCCAGTCATAATTCTCAAATCTGGGCATCCTCCTTAGGAGTAAGCCCCAAGTCCTCATTATCCTGGGCCTCCTTTTCAGGAATAATCCCCATTCATATTTCTCAAATCTGGGCATCCTCTTTAGGAATAAGCCCCAGTCCCTTAATTTTTTCAAGTCTCTTAACCTGGGCCTCCTTTTCAGGACTAAGCCCCAGTCTTAATTCCTCTTAAGCAGTCCTAATTTACCTTTGATCTGGGATTCCATCTCAGGAGTAAAAACCCAATCATAAGCCCTCTCCCAATTTGGGCCTCCTTTTCAGGAGTAAGCCCCAAGTTATAGTATTCAAATCTCTGTGAAGCACATATACCTTTATAGACCCTGTTCTTGGATTTCGTTCCTGATGTAAATCCAAATCATCATTTATCTGGGCAGTCATACATACATAAGTCCCACCGTATTTCTTATGATTGCATCTTTCATGGCACAATTGTCTAATTTTTACCAATACCTCTTGTTTCTCACACCGAGCATGACTCGCGTGAGCTTAGAGTGTAAAAGCACTACCACAAAAACAGTTTTTCGCAGGCCCCCCCTTTATCAGCGCTTGTTTAGTAGTGCTGATAAATGGTCAGCTTCAAAAAAAATTTAAAAATGTATTAATATATAAATATATAAATATAGTTATATTTTTATATAAATATAATATATAATTTTTAAATATATTTTAGATAAGTATAAATGTACATTTACACTTATTATACATAATATATAAGATATTTAGTGAAAATGGCTTCTTAAAAAATTAAAAAAAATATTTTTAATTAATAATTTAATAATAATTATGGAGAAATATTCATTTAATAACAATTTGAGGACTAAAAAAATAAAAAATATTAAAAAAAGATCCACAATATGTTGAAAACACAACTCAAACTTCAAACGACCATAACTTTTGATCCGGGTGTCCGTTTGAGCTCTACCACATATCAAATCGAAGCCTGTGATGAGCTCTACGTCGTTGTGACTTGGGGAGGACCCCAATCAAGCATTGTTCGAGGCCAAAAGAGGCCCAGAAGGCCTCTAAAACTGAGTTTTTTGTCGGGGTACCCAGATTTTTAACATTTTGTGGATTTTTAAACTCGTTTAAGGGGGTATTTTTGCCTTTTTTGGCAGGGACTAAATTTATTCCAAGGTATTACATTCATATTGATATTATGTCTTTGAAATTTCATCGTTTTTTATATTGCACTGCTATTTATAATCAAATATATAACTATATGTACATATTTTTTATACATTCGCACCTAAAAATTAAATTTTTTAAATAAATAATTAAACATATTTACATATAAAATATATTAGCTTTATCTAAATAATAACTAATATCCATTTTATTTAAAATACCAATATATGAATATTTATATACCTATATATTAATCTAACTATATATATATATTAATCAAACTATATATATATATATTAATCTAACTATATATATATATATCTTAATCTAACTATATATATATATATATATTAATCTAATAACTATATATGTATTAATATAACTACATATATATATATTAGTATTACTATAAATATATATATTAATATCACTATATATATATTAATATAATTATATATATATTCATATAAATATATATATGTTAATATAACTATATATATATATTAATATAAATATATATTACTATACGAATAAATATAACTAAATATATATAGATACAGATATAGATATATATTAATATCACTATAAATATATATATATTAATATTACTATATATATATATTAATATAACTATATATAAATATTATAATATAACTATATATATATATTTTAATATAACTATATATATATATTATAATATAACTATATATATATTAATATAAATGTATATTAGTATACGAATAAATATAATTAAATATATATATATATATAATGAATTGGAAGACAAATCAAAATAGAGTAGTGGTAAAGGCTTAGGCGCGCAGGGGTGAGGTCTCGAGTTCAAATCCTGGTGGAGGCAGGGGTGCGCATGCATGGGGGAATATAGCAGCAAGCGTTGTTAAAGGGTGGAGGAGGTGTGTGGGGTGATGTATAAGGGTAGAAAAGCGTTGTAAAGGGGGGGGGGGCTCATGCGCTATAAAATCCCCCCCGATTGGCAGTATTTTTTTAAATTTTTTTTATTTTTTTTTTTAATTTTTTTTTAATTTTTTTTTAATTTTTTTTATCTTTTATCAGCGCTTTTTTAAAAGCGCTGATAAAATGGACCTTTATCAGCGCTAAAACGAAAGCGCTGATAAAAGAAGCGCTGATAAAGGACACCTTTTATCAACAATTTTATTTAGCGCTGATAATGGGGTCCTATATCAGCGCTTTTCGGAGGGCTGATAAAGGGGACCCCCCTTTATCTACGCTGGATTTATCAGGTCTTTTTCTAGCACTGATAAATGCAATTTTTAGCACTAATAAAGGCCGTATTTGTAGTAGTGAAGTAATTATGACATCCTTCTTTGAGCCATAAATCATAAACATCATACTCCCTTACTCGAACTACGTGGGTTCTGATTCCTTTTCTACACAAAGGATACGTAGGTATCTCATATGCAGGTTTCATCCCAACTCTGAAATAATCCATGTCCTTCTGAATGACAATAAACTTCAAGTTCCCCACTGAGTGGATTTAAAACCTGAATGGTCATCATAATGACCAAGAGACTTTTACGTAACAAAGGATACCATTGACTAATAATCTCTAACAAATACATATGATTCTCTATCAATGAAGAACCTCGAATACATATAATAGATTTTCTAAATTTCTTACATATCGATCATTGATTGTTAGATCTAAAGGAAATCTCATTTTATACTTGGTAATGTAATAAGGATTCCCGAACATAACATAAATCTATAAATAGAGTCCCAAAGTAGACAATAATTCCCCTCAAAAGGTGTGATGATTCCAACATACCATCCTCTTGACCAATGCAAATTCCTAAGCCTCATCAGTCCATAACTAATGAGCGCCTACCTTTGGAAGGTAGGTCCAAATGGATGTGGAATCATTGGATGTTTCCGGTTCTACGAACAAACCCGTTAGAAACCGATTGGAATGTTTGAATCTTCAATCAAGGAGTTTGTCCTCGAATTCTGAGGGAAACAATCTTATGCTCTCGAAATTATAATATTAGGGCCCCCACTAAGAGATCCAAAGGCGGGTTTTCTAGGTGAAGTTACTTGTCTTCACTAAACAGTATCTTTTTATATCTTATATTACTATCTTTATACAAGTAATAATAATTATAATATAATATTACCATTATCTACCATATACTTTTTCAAAGTGGGTTCCCAAGACCCAATATTTGATGTACCTTGATTACCCCTACATGTATACAATTTTTATATATGTAGGTGTTTATCTTACCATAATAATGTCCTGAATTCGGTGTCCAATATATTTATGGTACGTTCTTTGGAATATGTATCATATCAATGGTTTATTTAGATACCATTCTATAATGGGAACCAATAGATACAAATATTTTATTCATAAAATTAATTTCATATGGTCTAGATACATCGTAATATCAGGAAAAATATGATGTCTGACTATCCAATGTTGGGGGATCATAAGCATTAAGACTTGAAGTTCGCACATGGTGATCACAGGTAGTTCAAGTCAGGAGGATATAACCACTAATAGAAACACCACATGTTTTAGGTGTCATCAGTTGTTTAAATCTATAAACATGTGTATTGGACTCCGGACTTGATATCATTATCAATGTATGTCATTTGATCATGTCTTTTTATGAATGTCAAAAATCAATTAAATTAATTCAATTAGAGTTAGTTTTTTCTGGGTTCATAATTAGTGGTTTAGAATAGGTTGAATGGTCAAAATTGAATTTTCCACTTCTAAGGTGAGGAAGAGATATATCGGCCCAGGTTGGTTATGATAGTAGTACCTTCATAAATCTAGGTCCATGGTAGTCGAAGGTAGGTCCATCAAGTTAGATCGAACACAATAAATAATGAAAAGGATGTTGATAGATGTGTCCATTGTTCTTCATGAGATATTATATGATAGAGAACATATAATTCCTAGTGTCTGTTCTTAGGTTGGTAGTCATTGATATGAAGTTTCTTTACCTCTATCGGGGGAATGGTGGTTTTCTTGACTCCACTCTTGGTCTGTGAATATCATTCACTGATATTTATATAATGGCCTAGAGGATCACATGAAATATTTCATTCGAATAATCTTAACTATTCTATTGAATAGGAATATAGGACATAATGGGCCCTACCATGGAGTCCATGTGTAATACTTGTTTTAGCAGTCACCAATGAATAAATAAATTCACTGTTATTCAAGTAATGAATGATTGGGTAGAATTAATTTATTACATGTATTAATAAGTTATTAAGTAAATACTATGATTATTATTATATGAATTAATATTAATATATATTGTTGGTCTGTTTAATTTTATCATGGGTTATGAGTAGTCTTAATGGCTTGGGATAATCACATTATATATATATATATATATATAATATTATAGGTAGGTGATAGAAAATAAATAATATTTATGATTCGATTTATTTTATTAAAAATAATTAATTATTTTATATATTTAATGGAATTTATTGCATAGGGGCTTAGAACAGTAATTTGCTAATATAGAAATCCATTATATTAGTGAATAAAATATATTACCAATATAATATAAATTATATTGGAATTGAGTGCTTCATTCGCATCATAATTCCTAGTGAGATAATCCCTCAATCCAAGCGAATGATCCAAGTTCGTCTTTGTGGATTGAAGACAGAGGATCCTAGTGATCATCATTGCATTGAAGTGATCATATGAGCTCTATGCAAGCACTATGAATATAAAAAACGACATCCATTCATATTTGAGAAGAATATGTGCATGATGTAATAGGATTCAATGTTAGATACATTGAGAAATGGACATCAAAAACATCAAACATTATTATGTGCATAAAATTGGAATGTGGTATTCTTTAGTCATATTTTTTTCTCTAATAAAATTTATTGGGATTTTCATATAATATCGGGGTTGGATCACTAGAATCATTCTAGTTTCCTCATTATAGTGATAGAAAAAATATAAATTCCCAAAAAACCATCTTCTACTAAGTATCGGACTACATTCAACTGGTATCATATCCACACATGGTTTTTATGTTTTGGGAAAAAATATATTTCATAAAATTTAAAGTAGATGGTGTTAAAATGGTTCAAAAGAATCCAACTACACATCGATCCTATTTTAGACGACCATTTTATAGCCATCTGAAAAATATTTCATGGATCAAAATAGTGATTTTGTGATTTAAAATATTCATATTTTAATTTTTTTAAGATCATTTTATATAAAAAAAATATATTTTTGGTTTGTGATTTTGTATATGTCGGAATCTGGAAAAGAATTAATTGGAATATGGTCACCAGAGATCCTCCATTAGTGACCCAATAATTGACATCATGAGAAGAAGAAAAATTCTATATTAAATTGATTCATTCATTTTCTCACATTAAATAAAATATTGATGTTTTATCGCGAAAATTGTAATTTAGATGTTAAAAGTTTTTTATGAGTGGTGGTGTAAAGTTAACTATAAATTAAAAACTCATTGGAAGAACGTTGAGATCCATTGGGTCTTATTTACCCCTTTCCATAGTCGAACCCTCCTCTCTGGACCAACCATGGTACATAATACGTCCCCATGCTTTCCACTCCCTATTAGTTGAATCTAGATAATCTGATTTCCATTATCCTTCCTGGTCAAACCTAGCAGCTCCCATTCTCTCTGTTTCCCTCATCTAAATTTCACCATCTTGATCTCAGGCCACCATGAGTGAGAACATGGAGACCTATCCCACATGTTGGTTTTCTATTGGCTATATCAGGGCCACATGCCAAGCCTCGTATGCCGCCGCCTCTACTCTTTTCCTTGTTCTCATCCCAGGTGCCTCTTCATGAAAATTTCCCTACCAAATGACTTATGGGGCCTCCCTTTTGGTCTCTACACCATTCCAAACACAGATTCATCCAAATCTAGGCCAAATGAAATTTTTTTCCTTTCCACTAGAATAAAATGTTAGAGGTAACCACTGTCGCTACTCATACATCTCTTACTGGATCCATTCTGCCCTTCGAAAGGGTAGGGGTGATCTGCTCAACCCTAAATGGGTCTGGGAAGGTCTTTCAGAGCCAAAATGGGTCTGGGAAGGTCTTTCGGAGCCATAATTTATTTCAATACCATCATACTATTTAAATTTATCACAATATAATTTTTATTACACATTTCCTCATTTATAATGACTATTCATGAGATTGTGACTGACCCATGTATGTTTCGATTTTAAATAATTTAATTATTTATTTACTTTTAGTGATGATTATAATATGTATTTAATTAAATGGTGATCTTCGTAGAATATTATTTTCATATAAATATTTATAAGGGACTGCATGTCCAATGCATCTGTTGTACATTTCACCCCTAGACACCCTCCACTATGCATGTGTATATTTTTACAGAGATGGTGACATTTTAAAATGAAGACAACACCATGTTGAGGAAACAATCCAAATGAAGAGATAATACAATGTATAAGGGAAAGATGTGATACGACTAAAGTATTAACTTAGGTATACGACCCCTAGCTTGATATTGAGTTGTTATGGATCAATCATCTTAAAATTTTCATGAAAATTTGTGTTGATTTATTTCATTTAATCATTTATTGTTATTTTATGTGAGTACATGATTATTTAATTATCAAATAAAATAATAAACAAGAAAAATGAATAAAATTATTATGTATGTTTTTCTATTAAATATTCAGTTGTGAGTGTTACAACCTAGATTGAAAATATCGAATAGTCATGGATTACATTCATCATTAAATAATAAAAATAACTCAAATAAATATCATGTCTTATGTCCATCCATTACCCACCATTGAGAAAAATTGGTTGTTTGGGGTGCTCAACAGCCAAATTTGAGAGTGACTCTTACTTACAGGGATATCTCATAAGAGTAATGGGTTTACTATACTAAAAGTGGAAGCAATGTGGATGAAAAATATTTCTTTCTATCACTTTAGAGGCTAGGTATCGTGGTAATTATATTAGGATTCCAATAATATGAGACTTTACTCAATAGTTCAAGGAACCGTGAGTTAATGTGGTTCACCAGCCTAGTGTCTACCTTGAAACTCCCCATGTAGTGGTGTAGACAAATCTTGTTGACTTTGAGGAGTAGTTTAAAGTAACCATGGAACTAGAATACTCAAGAGATAGAGTCCAATTCTAACAGTAAGGGCCATCAAGGTCCCATAATATAGTTGGAGGCATTTAAATTATTTAATATCTAATTAATCATAAGTGTATAAAAGTTAATCCAGATTCAGTATTGGATACTAAAATTTATTTTTTGTAGATATAATATGGAAATATCCAGCACTGCAATTACATTATCACTATGATCAATTTTCGATAAAAAAATGTCATGACCATCCATAAATTCTAGGATTAGTATAGGTGATTTCACATATTACTACTCCACAAAAGGAAGATTTATGGGATGGAATCCTCAGTTCTTATTGATCCTCTTTAGGTAGAAAGAAAATGGATACTGAAAAATGGTAAAAGCTTGAAGATGATTCAAAATATGTTCAATGCATCATGTTGTCATCCATATCCATTCAATAGAAGAAAATTCGTGAGAATGAGGATGCCTACAAGTTGATAACTCATATCCAAGAATTATATTTGGAGAGAGAAATAAAAAAAGGGGTGAGATTTCTAATGAACTTTATTGGTGTAGGCTACCAAAAGGAAATCAATCGGAACCTCATGAGCTCAAGATCACCAAGAACATTAAAAGGCATGATTCCCTTGGGTCATATTGAACCAATAACTAGAAATGGATCTCATTATTTTCTATTTTCCACCATTATTTATAAATTTTATTTTAATTTATAACATGAATAATATGAAAATGCCTCACCCAAAACATTTGGATTTAGATCTCTTAGCTGATAAGAACATCAAGAATACAAATTATTGAGTACTCATAGTGAAAAAGAGAATGAAGGGGAAGGGTAATAGGTCTAATGAATATTCTAGGCTGAAGAAACCTTTGCCCCATTTTTTCAAGAAGACAAATATATAGAGTTAGGGAAATTAGTAGAAGGATGTCTGCTTTTCTGTGGCATGAAAAGCCACTGGAAGATAAATTAAAGAGTATGGAAGAAGAAGCAGGGCGGTACTTCCACTTTAGGCATTTTTTCATGGAATAAAATCATTCATTATCTATAATTTGATTTTTTTAATATGGCATGTTGATAACACATAGTTATTAATATATAGGAACCATGTAGATTAAAGAAAACTATTAATGGAGAAGTTGATCTTTGAGATAAAAATGGTGCAAGTCTTGCATCCATGATAGTGGGTTATTATCACATTAAATATCCTAGTCCTTTGGTTTTTGTATTAAAAAATGTTAATATGTATCCTCTACTACTATAATCATAATATCAATGTCATTTATGGACACAATTGGATTTTATTTCAAGTTCAAACATAAATTTTGTCTCTTTTATAAGGATAACAAGTGTTATGGTCTGGAAAATACTAATAATGGATTATATATACATGAACATGAAATCATGATAATTACAATAAAAGAAAAAAAACAGGGTGACTCATATATCAATCACATATAGAACATCATTCTAGGTCATGTAAAAGAGAAGAAAGTTTAGAAATTAAATCAAGCTGGGTATTTAGACTTAGTTTAGTTAAAACCCTTGGATTTATGTCATTCTTTTTTATAAAGGATGATTTCCAAAACACCTTTCTTCGGGAAGGGAGAATGAGCCAAAGAATTATTGTAGTTAATTCAGACAGATACCATTTTCTCTCAAACCAAAATGGATTTCCATAATCCCTGACATCCAACCTAGTCTAATAGATGACCCGAAGGGCGTTCATGATCCCCATGGGCTAGAAACTAGATTTTGGAATCAAGGAAAAATCATTGGACCAATTTTTCCCAATAAACTAGGATCAAATAAAATAAAATAGAAAAAATGAAAGAACCAACAATAAAAAATATCAAATAAATATACAAATATGATTAATTTACAATCAATGAATATGAAAAAACAAAATAAAACACTGAGACTGAACCATGAAACCACGATCTCCATGTGACCTATTGTTCACCACAAACCACAAGACCAAACTTCTCCAATAACAGTCACACAAACTATGAACCTAGACCTTCAAAATATCTTGTGTCTGCCAACACCGAATGGTGAAAGAAGGGTGTGAGATTAAAATATTAGTAGGCAACCACCAGGGATTCCATAGACTTCCATTATCTAATACAGTCCATTAATAGTAGTTTGAATTATAGATATAAAAATAGGGTTTTTTTCTATTTTTATTAAACAAACATAGCTTTCCCTTTTGAAAGTCCAACACATGTCACATTACATTAAAATTGAATATCATTTAATTCCAAAACCCTAAACCCAAATCCAGACAGTGTAGTGCCAAGTCATGCTAAAATAAAATAAGTTGTATAGATAGGAAACCAATTGTGGTAGAAAATATACATGAAAATATAAATATCAAACCTTGGGAATCTCCTAACAATATCTAGAGTGATCCCTAGACATACTCAGTCTAGGCTCACCTGTCAGTGTATGGTGTATCTCTACAGTTAATAACCAAATGGTTGCTTTAAACTGGCCTCACCATTGAAAAAACCCATATAGACTCCAATAAAACCAAGGGGTACTAACCCATTTAATTGGAGTTGATAAGAAACCATCACTAGAACCTCTAAAATATTCCCATGAAAACCATGGTAATAATATAATTTGTATGAAGGAGGCCCTCACACGTGTGAAAAAACTAATATATTGACACCAAAATTGCCCACCCCAATTACTGAAACCAACCATATGATAACCCATATAGGGAGATCCCCTAGAGGGGAACCCATCATACAAAAATTCATTCCTATGTACCAACTAAGCTGTCACAACACATTGTATTTGCAATCATTTTTTATAACATGATAAGATTCAAACTGATTGTTTTCACATTTAGAAAAATATTCCATTTCCAGAATATTAAGAAAAAACCACTTTCATCAATACACTGCCAAATGAGCCTTTATAACATATTTTATTTCATTTTCAAACACCACCTCATGTCAAAGTGAAAATGCACACTACACTATAAGATACCAAACATACATTCATTTTATTTTAAATACAATCAACCATTTATCAAATGTACTAAATAGGCCATAACTTGTTATATAATTTGAAATAACATTCATTTCATTGATAAAAATGGGGCTATTTATTGTGTGTTAAGAGTTTGAAGATGTAATGAAATAAGGAGGGGTAAGTGTTTTTGAATCCCAGGTCATTAATTTGAGAATATTTATTCAAAACCATTATCATTGATGTTCCCATCTATGTGTGCATCCTAATCATGCATGGATATTCCCACATCAAATGGTAAACCACAAGAATCCACAAATTTTCTGAGAAATCATTTTTAAAGAAACACCACTAGTACTCAAACCAACACAACAAAACACACATATGGTTCAAACAATAAATGTCACCAATTCGCACATAAAATTCCAAATAATAAATCATACAATGTTATCAAAATACAATCAATGTTTAGCATAAATCGAAATGAAATTTTTTTAAAGAAACTATTGGCATTTTTACAAACACCTTGTGTTTATACCATGTATTAATATTAGATAAACCTTTTTAAAAACCACTATGACTAATTTTTTAGAACATAAAAACATTATTTCAATAAAAGAAAATATACCACAAGAATCTAAAAAACATTTTCATATTATTTAAAAATCCACCAGAATCAACAGAATGAGTAAGAATGGAAAATAATGTAAACACCTATCTCGATCGTGTGAGATCTAAACTGAACCTTCAAAGGGGGGAGATCGAATCCCTAAAAGCAACCCGCACACCCCGGAACAATATAAAATCCTACAAAATTTATACCCTAACCATTAGGGTTCATTCATGTTGGAAACACATAAGGGAAACCCAAGAAATCAAGAGAAGAGGATGAGGAATGAAGATTGACCAAAATTCAAGGCACTCACTCTATAAACCCTCATGGGGAATCAATGGAGGTTGGGGATCAAGGGAGATGGGTTTTGATTAGTCCCATGGTTTGCCTATGTTGGTGTATGGTGGGGAAAATTTATTTTGGGTTAAAAGGATTGATATAAAAAGAGGTAAATTCATATTTTTAATGACTATGTAGCTCGCACAGTTTGGTCAAATGATTTTCCAAACCATGATCCAACTGTGTACCCATCACTATCCATAATGTACACACCACATGTTATGGATACATGGTTTCCAAGTCATACAACAACCTTGGCAAACACATCTGTCCAAAAATGACACTAGGACACACAGTTTCGTGGGAAAGACACACAGTTTCTCCAAATTGTGTGAGAACCATCTGCATAACATGAAATCCCTAGAATGTTACAAAACTAAAAATATAAATTGGGGCTCATCCAAAAAGAAATAAGGCAATGAAAAGAAAAAAAATTACATGTTCAGGGTGTGATATAGTGTGAAGAAGGATCTGGTGGTGTTGGATCATGATATAGGTCATTAGTCAAGATAATATTTTAGGACATGTCATCACTAATGGTTGACAGGTACTGAATGGTATCGATGACCAGAGTTCATGAAGTGAATAGAGGACATAGTGGATTCCCTAAAACATGAAGGATTATGTGAGAGGCTATACATAGGCTTGGATTAATTCAACTTCTCTAGTGAGCTATGCGATAGGTTTTATGCCCCACTTATGTTATATATGAGTACTTATATTGTTATAGATGAAACATATTGACAAGGGAGTGAATACTTGGTCTTGGAACACTATGAGTTGGGATGAGAATTAACAGGAAATTCCATTGAGAGATAGAGTAATCAAGTTCTTGAACACGGAACTTTCCTGATCATGATTGGGAAGAGGACTACCAAGGAGTGATATGGGTAATGATTTTATTAATGATGTATATATTGGACCATGTTGTGAGTAATATTGGTTCATAGACTACCCAAGTGCTTGATTTTTATGTTTTTTGTGCTTTGGAATAGGCCTTATCCCTAAAATACATGTTTTGTTTCATTAGATCTCCCTAGATAAGAGAAAAGGATCACAACTTGACATAAAAAATGACTGATGGACTCCACGTTGAGTGATAAGGTTGTGGGTTGAGATATAGATATATTAAAATTACCTATTTCATTAGGTACCAGGATGATGCTGGGATTCCACCCTACCATGGGTCTATGGGCACTGGTAATGAATTGGTTATGGTGGCATGTCATTTTGAGAGCATTTCAGCATGGTGAATAATCTTTTTTTTGATTTTTCATCAACATTGCCTTATTAGAACGTGATGGCCAAAAGGGTGTGCACATATCATAGAGTTTCCTACGATCATTAGATTCTCATGAAGAATAAGTGAGCACACCTAGTTTTTTATTTATTTTTATTATGAATACACATGAATATGATGGTGTATATCAGGGAGTTGTGGTGATACTCTTTGAAGTTATATGCTTCCACCATTCATAGGAAATTTTATACGTGTTTAGACATTATTTTTATTTTCCAGGTCATCACACAAGACATGTAGCAGATTAGGATATATAATCTCGATGGGTATTAGATATTGAGGGGAGAACCGAGAATGGAAATAGGGTTTGTGTGTGTATTTTGTTCATTTTTTGTCAGGTATTTTTGACTGTACATGTGGTCCACTAATTTTATGTTTTGTATGAAAACATCATGAATGTTATTGGATATATTTAGTAATTTTTTACTTAAATGAGGTTTTATTTTTAGTTATTTTATAATATTTTAATGAATCTGATTTGAGGGAATAGTTTCCCTAATGTTTGGAATCATACATCCTCATTATTTGGTATCCTCTTGCACATAGGGATCTGTTCTTGAGGGATAAAGGAACCACATTTTAGAAGGGATATTTAGGATAATTCACCACAATGTTTAATTATAGATATTCTTTGTTTTAAAATTTGTTAATATAGTATGACGATGGTCTAACAATGTATCAGATCTTATGATGGACCTCAAAACGGTGAAATATAAACACATTTCTAGTGGTAGTTTTATTTACTTGGGTGATGTGAATACTATTTTTTAGTTTATGATATTCAAATTGAAATTCTATTTGAATATGAGGGGTTTACTAGAGGTTATTGTTTATGTTTTTTGGGACTTTAATCACTTGAAAGTGAATTATAGACATGCATTGTGTTTGGTACACAATGTTCACATAAAATACCCCTTATTGAGTGTGATTATTTTTTTATATAATGGGGGTTTCTTTTTTTTAAATGTAAATACTAACTTATTTTTATTTTTCCTAAATAACATGTTTTTGGATCTCTACTCATCTAAACTGTGGAAATATTTCTAATGTAAGTACATGTGGATCCTTGTGTAGGACATTATCCGGTGATGTAAATTAATTCCCTTCATCAAGGGATGTATATAGATCCCTCATGGGTTGTTGTGTCCATTTATGTTATAGTAATGACTAGATGAAGAAATGTTTTGAATATGAGTTAATCCAAGGATAGGATTGTGTTACCCTATGAATGATATTTCTCATTGGGTAATTGGGTAGACTGTTTGGTTATTTAAGATGTAAAAAATTACCTATATTGAATTTTCAGATATAACTTATTTGTGGAACACTTCTTAAGTATATCGGGATGTTAAAGAAATTACTGTGAATATCTTGTGATGGTTCAGTAAATTAATTTCATTATTTTTCATATCAATTCTAGTTTTGGGGGAATTACTAGTTGGGTGTCTATCCTAATTGTTTTTGGATGCGCTTTTAGTGTCATGGTGGGAGCATGGGAAAGTGATTGAAGTGTTGGAACAATACATTTTTGGTGGGTGATCACAAAATTATCTTTTATGTGAGTCATATTAAATGGGATATAGGATGATCCTAAAATAAATAAGGGTTAGTGTAAGAGGGGGTTTTCAATGAGCATGGATTTTGGTTAAACGACTCATGAGAGCTTGATTTGAGTGATGTGATCAGGTTATACAAGAGCATTCAACAATTGGGTTTAGGTGATATCAAGTGTTATTGTGAGATAGAACCACGAAGATGGTTCTTGGTGGACCAATATTCCTTGGGAGGAAGATAGTGGGTGTTAGAGATTTTTTTTGGTAGTTTTCTTCATTTGTGAGGATAGTGCACTTTGGTTGTTTGTGGTGCTCGATTGGGATTGAAATTAGTTAAGAGGACAATTGTGGGGCCATCAAGAATTTTATAGTTGTGTATGATCCCAAGTAGTACTGTGGAAGTAGTTTGGTGGCGATACATGTGAAATCATGGTGTACTAGGGATTATTGAGTTGGGGGATGTCCCACAGTGATGATCGATGAAATTATAAATAAATATGGTATCTATGGAAATATCAACCCGCATAGAGGACTTGGAATGAATTTTTATGAAGGGATAGTGTTGGGTCTCATCTTGGGTGTAGCTCAAGTAGTGGTTCAAGAGAATACTTATGATGTGGACTACTAGAATGGCTGTTGTGGTATGTTATTCTTAGTAACCTGGGGATATGAATCATTGATGATTATTGATTGATTGTAGTTCTCAAATATCTCTGGGACAGTCATGTACAGTCATTGTGTGTGATAATGGAAGAATTATGGGATATGTAGTTCGAGTTTAGTTCATTGGGATGTGATTATGATACTATTATGTTGTTCACCAGTGTATCTGTCATGGAGGTATGACCCTTCAGTTGAATAATTCTAGTGTATTGTAAGACTAATAGGTGGATGACTATTGTGGAATAGAGTTATAGATTTGTGATAATATCTTATGATATATAGTTCCTTTTGTAATATTATATTTAAAATTTGGTATGTTTTTGGATGGATTTGAGATAATGGAATTGATTTGGATTGATTTGAGGATGATTCATATTAGAGGTGCAGGAGTTATAAAGTGAGAGCATTCTAGCTGATGTAATAGTGATGAGTTGACTATGGAATGATATCTAGTTTCAGGTTTAGATTTTTTGTGTGGGAATTATATGATCATGGGATGCTGTTAAATGTTGAGGCATAAATATTGGGTAGTTTAGTAATGGGTTTTTAGGTTATTATTTTCATTTTAAAAAAACTTTTCCAGGGAATATATGAATAGTGTTTAAAGAATGATTGATTGTGGTGAAATTAGAAACATATTGGGAGTGTACTTTGGTACATGGTTGAGCTGGTCAAGAGACATGACCAAGAGTTTTAAGAGGAGAATTAGTATATCTAGGATTAATATTTAGAGTTGTGTAGGAGAAATTCATTTTCTATTCATCGGTGGAACATAGTTTTTGGGTAGTGAATTGATGATCTGGATAAGTGGGGAGTTGTGGTTTGAGGATTACCATGACTTCATAAGGATGAAAAACTATATGGTGGGGTGTTTTTAATGACCCACATAATTCTCAGTAATTATTTTGACAATAAATTTGAATTTATTATATAGTGAAGGTTCTGTTTAATGTACTATGCCTCAGAATGCGGTTATGAGAGATTGTATACCATTATCAAAGGTTTTCTTATTGTGTTTAAGGCCCCATTGGGGTTTTTAATTTCTATGAGATATTCAGATAAAGTTTGGAAGATTATGTAGATAAAAATAGAAGAAACATACAATTCATTTTGTGAACATAGTTTTCATACTACTAAATTCTTGTGGTAGATGGAGGGTCCCTCTTCCAAGGTGGTTTATTGAATGAAAACTCTATTCACACCGTTAATGGGGTATAAGGTTTTATCAAAAACATAATTAAAGGGGTTTACCCCCCCCCCCCAAATTGTTTTTCTCAACCAAGAACATATAAATAGTGATGTTTGAATGGATCTCCACTTATATTAATCCACTTTGGTTACCCCTTGTGTAGTTTGGGTGCTTGTGTCATTTTGTTGAAATTCAGAGTCAGTACATTCGTTCATTTATCCTTCCAATTATAACCACTGATTTGTGATGATTTCGGGAAAGGGTTTTACATAAATTGCACTATAAAAAGGTGGAATAAACCGATTATGATAGGGATTTTTCAATTTTTATGTATATATAATATTCTAAGAATATTTCTCTATATATTTGGTTGTTTTTTTAGTGAATTTGTGGCAATGAATAAACTTTTTTACTTTACATACCTAAATTAAATGAAATTGCTCATGGAATCAAGAATAATGGTTTGGTATTTTTCAGGGAATAAGTATTTATTCAAGTAAAGAGTGGATCAAACCATGTTTCACAATTCATAAACGATTGGATGAAACCTATGTGATTCTAGGAATATATTTCTAATCAAAATAAATTGAATAATTAATAATAAAACTTCACAATTAAGTTTCCATATCGCTTTATGTGAGGTAGGTTCTAAGACATTGGATGAGGCCTGGTATTATTGAATAAGGCTTAACTAATCATTGTTTGAGGTTAAAAACATGTTATAGGTTGGTTATAATACTTCAATATTTTAAAATAACACTATATTAGATAGTATATAAAAAATAAAACACTAAGATTAAACAAATCACAATATAATATTAAAATATTATTATATAAACATGACCATAATAACCTACATATTAATTTTGGTGGTGTGAATAAGAATAAAAAAATTTGGAAAATTATTTATGAAGGATAAAGAAACCATATTGGTAAATAAGTACGTAGTTTTTTGTAATGTCTTTATAGGCTATGTAAATACATTTTTCACAAAAATGATTTTATTACTTTATGTGATCAAATAATAATATTAATTTTTAACCATTTAGAAAATTTATTCTAGAAAATAATTTTTTTATCAATATGAAAAAATAATCTTAGGATGGATTTTTGTAATTATTCTGAAAGGTTTAATTTTTTAATAAACATTGATAATACCAATTTTTATTGAAAATTGCCTATTAATTTAAATCATATAAAATGTTATATTTTATTTTAAAATAATTTAAAATTATAATTAGTTTGATTATTTTATTATTAATATAATTTATATAATTATAATAAACTTCTTATTGAGTATATATATATAACCCGTTTATACTTATGAAAACACTTTCATTGAAAAACCAATTTCATCACTTATGTGGCTTAAATTTTAAAATAAATTATAATTTTTTTGAAAAGAATAATATAAAATTAATTCCATATTATTAATCAGAATAATATATAATATATAATAATTTCAATTAAAATTTTCAAAAATTGTGAATATTAAAAAAGGTAAAAATTAATTACCACATTTAAGGTTAAATAGGGTTTACATGGGGGGGGGGGGTTAATGTAAAATTTTACAAGTTAAAATGACCAAAAAACATTTAAAGGTACTATTTTATATCCATAGTTTTATGATATACAATATATGGTTATTGAATGATCGATTTTGGATCCTTGTAGAACTTTTAAAATGTCGGTATAACTTTTTATTTTCAAACATTCCAAGTGTATCCTCTCTCGTGATTATAAATGAAACCACCTCTACTCTGCTCTTTTCACCTAAAACTATTTTTTTGGTAAATAACTTTCCCAATACCTTATTTAATTCAATCCCCATGTACAATAGTCTTTGTTTTGATCATAAATCTTATATATGGAGGGTTTAGGGAGAATCCTAAAGTGGGTATCTGAAAAAGCGAAATTGTTCTTTCTGATAATCACTGTTTTATTTCTTCTTCAATATTCTTAATATATTAATAAATATTATATATATAATTAAATAAGTATATAAAATATAAATAAATTTTATTATGTTAATTTCATAACCTATATCCATAAACTCTTCCCATAAATTTTTAATGAACCTGTCATTCGTGTGTACAACGAATTACCACCTTGCGAACCAATGAGATAAATTCTCCATCATCATCTCAAAAATATATTCATGAAGATGGGTGTAATGTTTATATATTATTTTCAAGAAATATTAATAATTAATTAAAATTATTATATCATGTTCAGTCTTACAACACCATCCATTATAAAATGATTACATCATTCGTGTGTATCTAGGACTACCGCCTCATGACATGATGCGATTCATTTTTATTATCACTTCATATGGATAATATGTATAAGTGAATTTGAAGAAGTAATATGATATTTTTCATATTATAAAAAATTATGTAAATTTAAAGTTACACTTAAATTGTTTCTATCACGATGATTTAAAAATAAAAATGTTATACTTGTGTATGTATGGTCTCTGATATCCATGATTTTAATATAGTTCCTTTTTTATGACCATTATTGATGGTTATTTTTAAAATTATAATTTACTTATAAAATTGAAAATTATTTCATCATTATTATTCCATATAATATGGAAGAATGAACCCTTTAACCATGACCATCACACTGATGCCGTTTTGAAACAATGAATTGAGAATCTTCAAAACACACGATGTGGAAATAACTAATTAAGTAATTAAATATTTCATTAAAATAAATTATGAAAATGGTTTAAGAATAAGTAATTAAACATGTAACATGTTATCAAGAAAAAAATTAATTGAGATAATTTTATTATACATGTGATAAATGACATAAATGACATGTCTAGACTTGAGGTAAGAGATTTATCATCTCAATTTTACTTTTGTAATACACATACCATATTCACCAACTATTTATTTTATGTGCATTATATAATACCCCTTTTAATGTAAAATACTGAATATATTTATATTATATGATATTTGAAGTTTCATTTTATTTTATTTGTTTCATTGGGGTTGTTGAATCAAATTTTACCATAGTGGTAAAGGCATATTTCACAATCCCGTTATTATTTGTTTCATGGGGGTTTTTGAATCAATTTAGTTCATTGGAATCAATTTAATTTTGATTTTTTATATTAAAACATTCAATACTTTTCAAACATTCTCTTCTGAAAATTGCTTTTTTAAATAAAATACATCTTTTATTTTAAGTTAAATTATACAGGTTATATGAATTTAATTTGAAAAAAATGGATTACATATTTGGAATGAACAAAATTTTTATTATATAATATGATCAAATAAATGTTTTTATAGAAATATTATTAAAAATAATAAAAATTATTTACTTTAATTAAGGATAAATCAATGTTTTACACCTTGCATAATAATTTTTTAATAATAATTTTCAATACAGATAAGACCTTTTTTTAATAAATTGGATTTCATATCCAGAATTGTTTGGGTATAAATTGTTTATTAAAGATCTTTTTAATTTTACTCTTAAAGGAAAAATTTCCTATGTAAATAAAAATATTATAGTTTACATGTTTAAAAATAAAAGGTTAAATGTTAGTAAACATAGAGATTTAAGAAAAACAAGTTTGCAAAATGTTTCTTTTTTTCTAGTGGAGGTGTGGTTAGATGCGAGAATCCCTAAAATATATTATTTATCAAATTTCTTTGAACATGGAATGATAGTGACTTCCATTTTTGAATAGTTTTGGGTATTTATAAAAGTATCAATCCTCCATAATTTTAAAAGGGGACCTAATCCCATAACTTATTCACACCTCATAATACATTTTACTCCAAAAACACTTAAACTATCTCTCCCAAACCACCTTATACAAATTATAGATCTTATTCTCCAAAATTTTTAATAATTGGGTCCCTACTAAGAGATCCAAAGGTGGTTTTTCTAGGGGATGTTACTTGTCTTCACTAATTTTTTTTTAATTTTTATATTACTATATTTATTCATGTGATTATAATTCTAATATAATATAACCATTATGTACCATATACTTGTTGAAAGTGGGTTCCCTATACCCAACATTTTATATACCTTGATTACCCATACATGTATACATTTTTTATATATACAAGTATTTATCTTACCATAATATTTTCCACACTTCTGCGTCCAATATATTTATGGTATGTTTTGTTGATTATGTATCGTATCAATGGTTTATTGTAGATACCATGATATAATGGTTACCTATAGATTATAATATTTTAATCTTAAAATTAATTTCCTGTGGTCTAGATACATCATAATATCAAGATAAAATGATGTCTAACTATCCAATGTTGGGGGATCATAAGCATTGAGAATTAGTCACAAGAAGATCACACATGGTGGTCTCTTGTAGTTCATCTCTGGAGGACATAACTGCTAATAGGAACACCACATGTTTCAGGTGTCATCAGTTGTTTCTATCTATAAAAATGTGAGTTAGACTCCTGACTTGCTATCATTATCATTGTATGTCATTTGATCGTTTCTTTTGATGAAATTCAAAAACCATATAAATTAACTCATGGAGATATGGTTTGTGTTGGTTTCATAATTAGCGGTATGAAATTGGTTGAATGATTAATATAGGATTTTTCACTTCCGAGGTGGGGTAGAGGTATATCGGCCCAGGTTGTTCACGATAGTAATACCTTCATAATTTGATGGCCAAGGCAGTCGAAGGTAAGTCCATCTGGTTAGATCAACACATAATAAATAAAGAAAAGGATGTTGATAGAAGTGTGCATTGTTCATCATTAGATATTATATGATATAGACCATATAACACATAGAGTTTGTTCCTAGGTTGGTAGTCATTGATATGACTTTTCTTTATCTTTATTTGTGGAAAGATGGGGTTTTTAACTCCACTCTTGGTATGTGAATATTATTCACTGATATTTAGATAAGGGCCTAGAGGATCACATAAAATAGTGCATTCGAGAATCTTAACTATTCAATTGAATAGGAATATTGGACATGATGGCCCCTGTAATAGAGTCCATGTGTTATCCATGTTCTATCGGTCACCAATGAATAAATAAATTCACCGTTATTCAAGTAAAGAATAATTGGTTCGAATTAATCTATTACTTGTATTTATTAGTTATTAAGTAAATACAATGATAAATAATATATGAATGAATATTAATATATATTGTTGGTTTGTTTAATTTTCTCATGGGTTACAAGTTGAGTTTATGGCTTGGGATTATCACAATATATATATATATATATTATTATAGGTAGGTGATAAAAAATAAATAATTTTTATGATGCAATTTAGTTCATTAAAAATCAATATTTATTACATGGATTTAGTGGAATTTATTGCATGTGGGCCAGGAACGGTAATATGGTAATATAGAAATCCACTATATAAGTGAATAAAAGATATTCCCAAAAAAATATTAATTCTATTGGAATTCAGTGCTTCATTCTTATCATAATTACAAGTGAGATAATCTCTCAATCCAAGTGAACGATCAAGGTTCGTCTTTGTGGATTGAATATAGAGGATCTTAGTGATCGTCGTTGCATTCATGTGATCATAGGATCTCTATTCAAGAATTATGAAAATGATGAATGACATGCATGAATATTTGAGAAGCATCTGTGGACGACGTAATGGGGTTCAACGTTAGATCCTTTAAGAAAGGGACATCAAAAACATGAAAGATTATTATGTGCATCAAATCAGAATGTGGTATTCTTTCATTATATTTTTTTTCTATGATAAAATATAATAATATTTTCATATCATATCGGGGTTGGATCACTAGAGTCATTGAAGTTTCATCATTCTAGTAATGGAAAAATATTTAATTCCCAACAAACAATCTTCTGCTAACTGTCAGAATACCTTCAATTGGTATCATATCCACACATGGTTCTTATGTTTAGGAAAAAATTAAATTTTATTAAATTTTATGTAGATGGTGTTAAAATGGTTCAAATGAATTTGAATACACATTGAACCTATTTCATAATACCATGTTACAACCATCTTAAAAATACTTCATTGATCAAAATAGTGATTTTATGAATTAAAATATACATATTTTAATTTGTTTTGAAGATCATTTTATATAAATATATTTATTTTTTTATTTGTGATCATGTATGTGCCCGAATTTAGCCATGAATTGACTAGAATATGGTCACTAGAGTTCCTCCATTGGTTACCCAATAATTTAAATCAAGATAAGAAATTAAAAAAATTCTATATTATATTGATTCTTTAATTTTCTCACATTAAAAAAATATTGATTTTTTCTCTAAATGTATAATTTAGATGTTGCAAATTTTTTATGAGTGGTGGTGTTAAGTAAATAATAAATTAAAAACTCAAGGGAAAAAGGTTGAGATCTATTGGTTCTTCCTTAGTCCTTTCCACAGTCGAACCCTCCTCCCTGGACCTACACTAGTACACGGTACATCCCCCTAGTTTCCATTCCCTCTTAGTTGAAGCTGGATAATCTGGTAGCCCCACTCCTTCCTAGTCAAACCTAGCAGCTCCCATTCACTATGTTTCCCTCATCTAACCACCGCCATATCAATCTCAGGCCACCACGAGTGAGATCATGGAGAACTATCCCATAGGTTGGTTTTACATTGGTTATATCAGGGCCATGGGCCAAGACTTGTACGAAGACATATCTACTCATGTCCTTGTCCTCATCCCAGGTGCGTCCTCATGAAATTTGCCCCACCAACTGACTTCTGGGTCCTCCCTTTTTGGTCTCTAAACCTTCACAAACACAAATGAATCCAAATCGAGGCCAAAATGCACTTCTTTTCATTGTTATTGAAAACAAAGGTTAGAGGTAACCACTACCGCTACTCATAAAAGTCTCGTTGCACCTGTTTTGTCCCTCAAAAGGGTTGGGGGTGGACTTCTCGAACCTAAATGGGTCTGGGTAGGTCTTTTATGGAAAAGTTGGTCTTGGCAGGTCTTTCGATGCCATAATTTATTTCAATAACATCGAAATAATTATATTTATCACAATATAATTTTTATTACACATTTACTCATTTATAATGGTTGTTCTTGAGCTATTGAAAGACCCATGTATGTTTCAATTTTAAATAATTAAAATATTTATTTATTGTTTAGGATGATATTAATATGTATTTAATTATATGGTGGTCTTCGTAGAATCTTATTTTCATATAAAATTATATGATGGACTGCATGTCCAATGCATCTATTATACATTTCACCCCTAGACACCCTCTACTATGCATGAGTATATTTTTATGAAGATAATGATGTTTTAAAATGCAGACAACGCAATGTTGATGCCCCAATCCAAATGAGAATAAAATACAATGAATTAGGGGAAAGATGTGATGCGAGTAATGTGTTGACTTAGGTATACAACCCCTAGATCAATATTGAACTTTTATGGATCAATAATATTAAAATTCTCATGAACATTCAGGTTCATTTATTTCTTTTAAGCATTGTTTGTTATTTTATGAGAGCACATGATTATAACATGATAAAAGAAAATAATAAACAAGATAAAATGAATACAAGTATTATGTATGTTTTTCTGTTAAATATTTAGTTGTGAGTGCTAGAACCTAAATTTTAAATATCCAATAGAAATGGATAGCATTGATCAGGAATTAATAAAAATATATCAAATAAATAACATGTCTTAAGTCCTTCCATTACTCAAACATGAGAAAAATATGTTGTTAGGGCACTCAACAACCAAATTTGAGAGTGCCTCTTACTTACAAGGATTTCTCTTAAGAGTAATTGGTTTATTTTACTGAAATTGGTAGCAATGAAGAAGAGAAATATTTATTTTTATCAATTTAGAGGCTAGGTATTGTGGTAATTATGTTAGGATTCCAATAAGTTGAGACTTTACTCAATAGTTCAAGGAACTGTGAGTTAATGTTGTTCACTAGCCTAGTGTCTACTTTGAACTCTCCATGTATTGGTGTAGACAAATCTTGTACACCATGTGGAGTAGTTTTAAGAAACCATGGAACTAGAATACTCAACAGATAGAGTGTTCCAAATCTAAGGGTGAGGTCCATTAAGGTTCAATAAAATAGTGGGAGACATTTAAATGATATAATAACTAATTAATAATAAGTGTATAAAAGTTAATCATGATAAATTATTGGATGCTTAAATTTATTTCATTGTAGATATAATATGAAAATCACTAACACTACAATTACGTTATCACTATGATCAATTTTAGATAAATAAAATATCCTGACCATCCATAAATTCTCGGACTGGTATATGTGCTTTCACATATTACAACTCCCAGAAAGGATGCTTTATGAGTTGGAATCCTTGGTTCCTATTGATCCTCCTTAGTTAGAAAGAAAATTGGATACTGAAAAATTGGAAAAGCGTGTAGATGATTCATAAGATGTTCATTGCATCATGTTTTCATCCGTGTCCATTAAATTGGAGCAAATTCATGAGAATGAGGATGCCTATAAGTTGATAACTCATCTATAAGAATTATATTAGGAGGTAACAAGGTAAAAAAGGTGTGATATTTCCAATTCCATTTATTGGTTAGGATAGGAAAAGGAAATCAATCGGTACCTCATGTGCTCAAGATGATCAGGTACATTAAGAGGCTTGATTCCCTTGGGTCATATTGATCCAATTTCTATAAATGGATGTCATTATTTACTATTTATGACCTTTAATTTTAACTTACATTTTAAAGTATTACTTTAATAATATGAAAATTCCTCACCCAAAACTTTTGGTTGTAGTTCTCTAAGATGATAAAGAAATCAAGAATACAAATTCTTGAGTACTCATAGTGAAATGAAGGGAAATAGAAGTACGTATATGGAATATTCTAGGTTGAATAAAACATTTCACTATCCATCCATGAAGCCAAAGATATAGAGTTAGGGAAATTAGTTGGAGGATGTCTATTTTTTTGTGGCATGAAATGCCACAAGAAGATAAATTGAAGGATAAGTTGATCTCTAAGTTACAAATGGTGAGTGTCTTGCATCTATGATAGTGGGTTATTATCACATTAAATATCCTAGTCCTTTGGTTATTATGTTAAAAGATGTTATTACATAAACTCTTCTACCACAAACATAATATCAATGACATGTCTAGACACAAATAGATTTTATTTCATGTTCAGAAATAATTTTTTTCACTTCTATAAGGATAACATGTGTTCTGGTATAGAACATACTAACAATGGATTATATATACAAGAACATGAAATATTTGTAATTACAATAAATTAAAAAAATTAGGGTGATTCATTTATCATTGGCATATGGAACATCATTCTGGGTCATGTAAAATAGAAGCGGTTTTATAAATTAAATCAAGCAGGGTATTTGGACTCGGTTTAGTAAAACCTCTTGGATTTATGCCATTATTATTTATAAAGAAAATATTCCAAAAACACCTTTCTCTGTGAAGTGAGAAAGAGTCAAAGAATTATTGTACTTAATTCATTCTGATACCATTTTTTTCTCAAACCATAATGGAGTTCCAAACACCCAGAAATCCAACCTGGTCTAACACATGGCCCTATGGGCATTCTCAATCCCCATGGGCTAGAAACTAGTTTTGGGAATCAATGAAAAAATTATGGGACAAATTTTTTCTAATAAAATAGGATAAAATAAAATAATATCAAGAAATTAAAGAACCAAAAATAACAAAATATCATATAAATATAAAATTCTGATTCATTTTCAACCACTTAATAGGGAATAAAGAAAATAAAAAACTCAGACTGAGCCATGAAACCATGATCTCCACGTGACCTCTTGTTCACCAAAAACCACAAGATCAAACTGCTCCAATGACAGTCACACAAACAATGAACCTAAAACTTCAAAATAGGTCGGTTCAACCAACACAGAATGGTGAAAGTAAGGTGTGAGATTAATATCATATTAGGAAACCCCCAATGATTCCATACACTTATATTCTCTAAAACAGTCCATTAATAGTAGTTTGAAATATAGTTATAAAAATAGGGTTTTTTTCTAATTGTAATAAACAAACATGGCTTTCCATTTTGAATGTCCAACACATGCCACATTCCATTTTCATTATAGAATATCATTTAATGCCAAAACCCCAAACCCAATCCCATATAGTGCAGTGCCAATTCATGCTAAAAATAAATAAGTAGTACAGATAGGAAACCTATTACGGTATAAAATAAACATGAAAATATAAATATCAAACCATGGGAATTCCCTAAACATCCCTAGAGATATCCATGGACATACTCGGTCTAGGGTCACCTATCAGTGTTTGGTGTATCTCTACAATCAATAACCAAATGGTAGTTTTAATCTAGCTTCACTAGTGACACAACCCAGATGGACTCTAATAAAACCGAGGGGTACCAACCCATTTAATTGGATTTGATAAGAAACCATCACTCAAACCTCTAAATGATGACCATGAAAACCATGGTAATTGTATAATTTGTAAATTGGAGGCCTTCACATGGGTGACCCAACTAACATATCAGAACCACAATTGCCCACCCCAATCACTGAAACCAACCATATGATAACCCATATAGGGAGATCCCCAAGAGGGGTTTCCATAATACAATAATTCATTCATGAGTACCAAATAGGCTATCACATAACATGGTATTTGCAATCATTTTTTATAACATGCTATGATTCCAACTGAGTGTTGTCACTTTTAGAAAAATATTCCATTTCCAGAATAATATGAAAAAACCACTTTCAAAAATACAATTCCAAATCAGCCTTCATAACATATTTTATTTTGTTTTCAAACAGCACCTCATGTCAAAGAGGAAACACAAATCACACAATAAGATGCCAAACATGAATTAATATCCTTTTAAATATAATTAACCATTTATCCAATGTACTAAATAGGAAATAACTTCTTATATAGTAATAAATGGCCTTCATTTAATTGAAAACCATGGGACTATTTGTTGTGTGTCAAGTGTTTGAATAAGGAATGAAATATGTAGGTGTAAGTGTTTTCGAATCCCAGGTCATTAAGTTGAGAAAATTTGTTTAAGATTATTATCAATTTTGTTCCCATCCATGTGTACATCCTAAGAAGACATGGTTGTTCCCACATCTAATGTTTGACCATAAGAATCACTGAAGTTACCCTAAAATCATTTATAAAGAAACATCACTAGTTCTCCAACCATCACAACCAACCACAAATATTGGTCAAACCATAAATGTCACCAATTCACAAATAAAATTCCAAATAAAAATCAAACAATGTTATCATAATACAATCAAGGTTGAACACAAATCAAATTAAAGAATTTTATTTTAAAGGAACAATCTTCATTTTAACAAACATCATGTGTGCACACCATATATTAATATTAGAGAATCCTTTTTAAAAACCACTTACACTAATTTTAGAAAACATAAAAACATCATTCCTATAATGAAGAATATACCACAAGAATCTGGAAAATATTTTCATATTATATTAAAATCCACAAAAATCAATAGAATGAGTAGGAAAGGAAAATAATGTAAACACCTATCTCAATGGTGTGAGATCGAAACTTAACCATCAAAGGAGGAATAAATAATCCTCAATGGAAACCTGAACACCCCAGAACCATATTAAAACCTACAAAATCTAAACCCGAACCATTAGGATTCATCCATGATGGAAACCCACAAGGAAAACCCAATAAATTAAGAGAGGATTGAGAAGAGAAGAAAAATAACCAAAAACCATGGAACTCACCGTATAAACCCTCACATGGAATCAATGGAGGTTGTGATTCAAGGGAGAGGGGTTTTGATTAGTCCCATGGTTTTCCTATGTTGGTGGATGGAGGAGAAAAATTACTTTGGGTAAAAATGATGGATATGAAAAGCGGTAAACTCATATTTTTAATGATTGTGTAGCTCATACGTTTTGGTCGAACGATTTTAAAACCCATGATCCAACTGTGTACCCATCATTGTCCATAATTTACACTCCACATGGTATGGATACATGGTTTCCAAGTCATACAACAACCGTGTCAAACACATTTGTCCAAAAATTACACCAGCCCACACAGTTTCATGGTAAAGACGCACAATTTCCCCAAATCATGTCAAAACCATGCGCATAACAAGAACTCCCCATAATGTTCCAAAACTAAAAATATAAATTGGGGATCAACCAAAAACATCCATGTTAATGAAAAGAATAAAACAAAATAATTTACATGTTCGGGGTGTGATATATTGTGAAGATGGTTCTAGTGAGGTTGGATAATGCTATAGGACCTAATTCAGGATAATATTTTAGGAAGATTCATCACTAATGGTTGATAGGTACTGAATGGTATCAATTACTAGAGTTTATGAAGTTTATAGAAGACATAGTGGATTCCATAAAACATGAGAGATTATGTGAGAGGCTATACTTAGGCTTGGCTTAGGACAACTTCTCTAGTGATCTATGTGATTGGTTATAAGTTGTAATTATGTTATATGTGAGTACTTACATTATTATAGATGAAATATACTGAATAGGGAGTGGATACTGGCATTTGGACCACTATGAGTTGATATCAGAATTAATAGAAAATTCCATTGAGATATAGAGTACTCATGTTCTTGAACAGAAAACTTTCCTGATCATGATTGGGTAGAGGACTTACATGGATAGCTATGGGTAATGATTTTATTCATGATGTATATATTAGACCTTTTTTGAGTAAGATTTGTTCACAGACCACCCAATTGGTTGCTTTTGATGTTACATGTGTTTTGGAAGACGTCCTGGCCCTGAAATTCATGTGTTGTGTCATTAGATCTCCTTGGGTATGAAAAAAGCGTCACAACGTGACATGAGAAATTACTGATGGATTCCACATAGAGTGATAAGGTGGTGGGTTGAAATATAGGTATATTAGAATTCCCTATTCCATTAGGTATCAGGATAATGCTAGGATTTCACCCTACCCTGGGTCTATGGGCACTAGTAATGAATCAGTTATAGTGCCATGTCATTTTGAGACGATTTTAGCATGGTGAATAATATTTTTGGATTTTTCATCAACATAGCCTTCTTAGAATGTGATGGCCTGAAGGGTGTGAACATATCCTAGAGTTTCATGAGATCATTATCATCTCATGAAGAATAAGTGAGCATGTGTATTTTATATTTATTATCATTATGAATACACAAGAATATGACACTGTATATTTAGGATTTGTGTTGAGACTCTTTGGGGTTATATTCTTCCACCGTACATAAAAACTTTTGTACATGTTCAGACATTATTTTTGTTTTCCAGGACTACACACAAGATGTGCAGCAGATTAGGATAGATAATAATGATCATTATTAGATATTGAGAGGAGAACTGAGGATGGAAATAGGGTTGTGTGTGTATTTTGTTCATTTTTTGTCGTGTATTATTTTGTACATGTTGTCCATCAATTTTATGATTTGTATGAAAAAATCATGAATGTTATTGGATATGTTTTTTATATTTTTTACTCAATTGTGTTTTGATTTTTAGTTATTTTATAATATTTTATTGAATCTGATTTTAGGGAATAGTATCCTTAATTTATAGATACATACCACCCCACTATTTGGTATCCTTATACATATGGGATGTGTTCTTGAGGGAACATGGAACTGTAGTCTAGAAGGGAGAATTAGGATAGATCACTGCAATGTTTAATTATAGATTTTCTTTATTTTAAAATTTTTTAATATAATATTATGGTGGTCTAACAATGTATCATAGCTTATGATAGACCTCAAAATGGTGAAATATAAACACCTTTCTAGTGGTAGTTCTTATTTACTAGGGTGAAGTAATTGCTATTATTTGTTTATGAAATTCGGAATGAAATTCTAATTGAATATGAGGTGTTTACTAGAGGTAATTATTTATGTTTTTCGAGTTTCCTCTCATTGGAAATAGAATTATTAACATGCATTGTGTTTGGTACACAATTTCATATAAAACACCCCTTATTTATTGCGATTTGTTTTTTCATATGAAGGGGATTTCTTTATTTAAAAGGTCAATACTAGCTTATTTATATTTTTACTACATAACATGTTGTTGGAACTCTACTCATCCCAACTGAGGAAATTTTTCTAATGGAAGTGCATGTGGATCCTAGTTTAGGACTTTCTCTGTGATTTAAATTAATTCCCTTCATCAAGGGATGTATAGAGATCCATTGTGGGTTGTTGTGGCCATTGATGTTATAGTAATGACTAGATGAAGTAATGTTTTGAATAGGAGTTAATCCAAAGATTGGATTGTATTAACCTAAGAATGACATACCCCAGTGGGTAATGGGTTGAAATTTTTGTTATTTAAGATGTAAAAAATTTATTATATTGATTTTTCAGATATAACTTTTTTGTGGCACACTAATAATGTTGACTGGGATGTTAAGGAAATTAATGTGAAAACCTTATGATTGTGAAGTTAAAATATTGGTTTATTTTTTATCAATACTAGTTTGGGGGGAATCACTAGTTGGGTTCCTATCCTAATGGTTATTGGATGCACTTTTAGTGGCGTGCTGGGAGCACAGGTAAAGGATCAAAGTGTTGGAACAATGCATTTTTGGTGGGTGATCATGAAATTATCCTTTATGTGAGTCAGATTACATGATATATAGGATGATCCTAAAATAAATAAATGTTAGTGTGAGAAACTTTTTCCCATGATCATGGATTTCTGATATACGCTCATGAGAGTGAGATTTGAGTGATGTTATCAGGTTGAACAAGAGCATTCAACTATTGGGTTTAGGTGATATCTAGTTTGATTATGAGATAGAACCTCCAAGATGGTTCTTGTTGGATAAATATTCTTTGATAAGAAGATAATTGTTGTTAGAGATGTTTTTTTGGTAATTGTCTTGGTTTGTGAGGATAGTACACTTTGGTTGTGCATGGTGCTCGATTGGGATCCAAATTTGTAAAGAGGCCAAGTGTGGGTCCATCGATAATATTCAAGTTGTGTATGCACCCAAGTGGTACTATGGAAGTAGTTCGGTGGGGATACATGTCAAATCATGGCGTACTGGTGATCATTGAGTTGGGAGATGTCCCTCACTGATGATTGATGAAATTAGAAATAAATATTTGTGCTATGAAAATATCATCCCACATAGAGGCCTTGGCATGAATTTTTATGAAGGGGTAGTGTTGGGTATCAGCTTGGGTGTTGCTTAAGTTGTGGTGCAAGAGAGTCCTTATGATGTGGATGACTCTTTTCGATGTTGTGGTATGTTATTCTTGGTAACCAGGGGATATGCATCATTGATGGTTATTGATTGATAGTGGTTCATAAATATTTCTAGGACAATCATGTACAATCATTGTGTGTGATAATGGGTGGATTATGGGCTATGGAGTATGAGTTTAGTTCATTGAGATATGATTATGATACTTTTATATTGTTAATCAGTGTATCAGTCATGGAGTTATGACCCTTAGGTGGAATAATTCTAGTGTGTTATAAGACCAATAGGTGGATGACTATGGTTGAATAGAGTTATCCATTTGTGATAATATCATCTGATATATATTTCGTTTCATAATATTATATTATAAATTTGGTTTCATTATAGTTGGATTTGAAACATTGGAATGGATTTGGACTGATTTGAGTATGATTCATATCAGTGGTGCAATAGTGATAAAGGTGAGAGCCTTCCAGCCGATGTATTAGTGATGAGTTGAATATGGAATGACATATTGTTTCAGGTTTAGATTTTTTGTGTGGGAATTTAATGATGATGTGATGTCGTTAAATGTTGAGGCATCATGTTTGGGTAGTTTAATAATGTTTCATTAGGTTATTCTATTCATTTTATGAAAATTCCTCCAGAGAATGTATGAATAGTGTTTAAATAATGGGTGTTTGTGGTGAAATTTGAAACATATTGGGAGTGTACTTTGTGACATGGTTGCGGTGGTCAAGAGACATGACTGTGAGTTTTTAGGGGAGAATTGGTATGTCTAGGATTGATATTTCAATTTTTTTAGTAGAAATTCGTTTTCTATTCATAGGTGTAACATTGTTTTGGGGTAGTGAATTTATGATCAGGATATGTGGGGACTTGTGGTGTGAGGATTACCATGACTTCACCGGGACGAAATACTCTATGGTGGGGTGTTTCTAATTAACCACATATTTTTCCATGATTATTTTGAGAATACATTTGAATTTATTATATAATGAAGGTTCTGTTTAATGTACTATGACTCAGAATGGGGTTCTGAGAGATTATATGCCAATATCAAGGGATTTCTTATTAGGATTAAGGCCCCATTGGTCTCCATAATTTCTAGGAGATTTTCAGAGAAGGGATGTATGAGTAGGTAGATAAAAAATATCAGCAACATACAATTCATGGTGTAAACATAGTGTTCATACTACTAAATTCTTGCGGCAGATGGAGGGTCCCTCTTCCTAGGTTGTTTATTTAATGAAAACTCTATTAAAACCATTAATGGTATATAAGATTTTATCAAAAACATAATTAAAGGTGGTAGAACACCCCCCCCCCAAAAAAAATTGTTTTTCTCAACCAATAACACATATGGAGGGATGTTTTAATGGATATCCACCTATCTTCATCCATATTGGTTACCCCTTTTGGGGTTTGATGGGTTGTTTCATTTTGTTGAAATTATAAGTCAATTATTTCATTCATTTATCCTTCCAGTTATTGCCACAGATTTTTGATGATTTTGAGCTAGAGTTTTGAAAAAATTACACTATAAGATGGTGGAATCAACTAACTGTGATGGGGATTTTTCAATGTTTATGTATTGGATATCCTAAGATTATCTCTCTCGGTAATTGGATGTTGTTTTGGTGAAGTTTTGTCAATGCATAAATATGTTTAGTGTACATACCTAAATTAAAAGAAATTTCACATTGAATCAAGAATAATGATTTGTTATTTTTCACAAAATAGGTATTTGTTCATGTAAAGAGTGGATCACACCATGTTTCACAATTTTTATACGATTGGATGACACCAATGTGTTTTTTTTGAATGTATTTCTATTCAAATTAAATTGAATAATTAATTAATAAATTTCACAATTACGTTTCCATGACGCTTTATATGTGGTAGGTCCTAAGACATTGGATAAAGATTGGTTTTTTGTATATGGTTTAACTAATCATGGTATGAGGTTAAAAACATGTTATAATTAGGTCATAAAACTTCAATATTTTAATATAACACTATATTAGATAGTATATAAAACACAAAACACTATTATTAAACAAATCAGAATATAATATTAAAATATTATTATCTAAACATGACCATAATAAGCTAGATATTAATATTCCTAGTATGAATAACAATAATAAATTTTGGAAAATTATTTTTGAAGGATAAATAAATTTATTCTTAAAAATAATTTTTTATGAATATGTAAAAATAAATTTTGGATGAATATTTTTAATTATTCTGAAAGGATTGATTTTTCAAATGAAAATTGAAAATACTAATTTTTCATGAAAATTTCATATTAAATTAAATCTTGTAAAATGTTTTATTTTATTTTAAAACAGTTGAAAATTATAATTAGTTTCATTATTTTATTATTAATCCAGTTTATATAACTATAATCAACAAATGTTTGAGTTCTTATATCAAACCCTTTTATACTTATGAACACATTTTCATTAAAACCCGTTTTCATCACATATTTGGATTTAAATTTAAAATAAATTATGATTCTTTTAAAGAATATTATTAAATATATTCCACATTTTTAATCAGAATAATCAATAATATATAATAATTATAATTAAATTTTTCATTATTGTGAATATTCAAAAATGGAGAAATTAATTACCACAGTTATGGTTAAAAGGGGTTTATTTGGGGGGTTAATGTAAAATGTTACAAAGTTAAAATGACAAAAAAAACATGTACAAGTCCTATTTTATGTCCATAGTTTCACCATATATAATCTATGGTTAGTTAATGAACCATTTTGGATCCTTGTGGAACTTTTAAAATGTTTGTATAACTTTTTATTTGCAAATATTCCATGTGTATCCTCTCCCGTGATTATAAATGGAACCCCCTCTACTCTCCACTTTTCACCTATATGTATTTTTTTGGTAAATAACATCCGAAATATCTTATTTAATTCCATACCCTTGTACAATAGTCCTTGGATTGATCATAAATCTAATCATTGGAGGGTTTAGGTACAATCTTAAAGTGGGGGTCTGAATAAGGGAAATGGTTCTTTCTGAGAAACATTGTTTTCTTTATTCTTCCATATCATTAAAATATAAAGAAATTATATATATATATATATATATAATTAAATAAGTATCTAAAATATACCTATATGTTATTATGTTAATTTCATAACCTAAATCCATACACTCTTCCCATAAATTTGTATTGAACCTGCCATTCGTGTGTACAACTAACTACCACCTTGCGAACCGATGAAATTTGTTACCCATCATCACCTCACAAATATATTCACGAAGCTGGATGTAATGTTTATATATTATATTACTGAAATATTAATAATTATTTAAAATCAATATATCATATTCAGTCTTACCATATCATCCATTATAAGATGATTACATCATTCGTGTTTACGTAGGACTACCGCCTCATGACGTGATGCGATTCATTTTTATTACCACTTCACATGGATGGTATATATATGTGAATTTGAAGAAGTAATATGATATTATTATATTATATCAAATATGTAAATATAAAATAACACTTCAATTTTTTATCAGGATCATTTAAAAAAGGAAATGGTATACATGTGTATGTATGGTCTCCCATATCCAGGACTGTAAAATAGTTCATTTTTTATGACCATTATTGTTGATTATTTTTCAAAGTATAATTTCTGTATAAAATTGATAATTATTTCATGGTTATTATTCCATATAATATGGAACAATCACCCATTTAACTATGACCACTACACTAATGCTTTTTTGAAATAATGAACTGAGAATCATTAAATCACTCAATGTGGACCTAATTAATTATGTAATTAAATAATTCATTAGAATAAATTAAGAAAATGGTTTAACTATAAGAAATTAATCATGTAACATGTTATTTTGAAAAAAAATTAATAGAGATAATTTTATTATACATGTGATAAATGACATACATGACATGTCTATACTTGAGGTAAGGGATTTCTCATGTAGCATTTACTTCTATAAAACACATGAATCATATTCACCACTTATTTATTTTATGTGTTGAATATAATGCCTCTTTGAATGTAATATAATTAATATATTTATATTATATGATATTTAAAGTTTAATTTTATGTTATTTGTATCATGGAAGATGTTGAATCAAATTTTACTATTGTGGTAAGGGCCAATTCATAATCTCATTATTATTTGGGATTGATTTTTCATAAATCTCTCTTAGAGGAATTACTAATATTACTCTCTATAAAAGAATATAATTTCTTAAGATTTGGTTATTCATTAAAGTTTTATGTAATATACTTATTTTCCACTCTTTTGTTCTTTAAATGGATGATTTGTTTAAGAAAATCTGACTTCATTTCTTCTTTGAGACACAAATACTTTTTCTTCCGCATCAATTTTTTCTCAAATTAATCTCAAGAATGTTTATAAATTATCTAAATAGTATATTAATGAAAATTTTAACCTTTTTTTTAATTTTTTCTTTTTTTAAAATGAATGTTATTAAAAAATTTCAGATGTGGTGCTTTTAACATTTTTACAATATTTAGAAAGGAATGTGTTTTAAATTAAATGAAATATATAGAATTACCCATTTTTAAGACCAATAAACTATATTATGTTTCATTTATAATGTTAAATGGTTATTATATAAGAATTTGTTTTGGATAATATTTTATATTTTTTTATATTTTTATGATGATATTTAATATTTAGAATGATATTTTTATCAAGAAATATTCCATGTAGTCTTTTATAGATATTATCATCAATGAAAACAACCTTTGTTGTTATGGATTGCTTATAAATTATGTAAATATGTATCTCACATATACAACTAGACTATTATACCTTAAATTTATTCAGTAATTGTAACACCTTGAGAAGCTATGATTTTTTTTTGAATAAATTCATATTCATCGATAACTTGTGTTACATGAAACAACCCGTTTTGACGAACCTTGACATACTATTAATATTATTATAAAAATATTATTTTATAACCTATCCATTAAACATCGTGATATGAATATGAATTTTTTTTAATATATTATATATAATGTTATTATATAATTAAAATATATTGATGAATAAGTACTTAATTTTTAAAAGATCCTTTATCTGTTCTGAAAATTCTATTTTATCCAAAAATGATTTTATTAGTAGATGAAAAAAATAATATTTTAAAATGAAAAAAATTGTCAAAAAAGTAAAATTAATTATTTAAATATAAATTTTAAATTTATCTTTCACTGAATTTCTAATAATTTTTGGAAAAGATTAATTTTTCGATGAATAGTAATAAATAAATATTTGTATTAAATATAACCCTTTAAGATAAATATTATACAATAAATTTTATTTCAATGTGGTTTTAAAAGTAAAATAAGTTCAATTATATATTTATTAATACAATTTAGTTCATTGGAATAAATTTTATTTTCATTTTTATATTAACACTTTCTATAATTTTCAAAATTTTCACTTTTGAAAATCACTTTTTTAAAACATATTCATGTTTTATTTTAAGTTAAATTATACCGGTTATATGAATTTAATTTGAAAAAAAGGATTCCATATTTTTAATGAACAAAATTTATATAATATAATATGGTCAAATTAACTTTAACACAAATATTAGTAAAAATAATAAAAATTAATTACTTTAACTAAGGTTAAAGAAATATTTTACCCCATACATATGAATTTGTTAATATTAAATTTGAATACAGATAAGATCCTTATTTAATAAAATGGATTTCATATCCAGAATTTGTGGGTATAAATTGTTTAATAAGGATCATTTTAATCTTACTCTTAAAGGATAAATTACCTGTGTAAATAAAAATATTCTAGTTTACATAGTTATAAATAAAATGTTAAATGTTTGTAAACCTATAGATTAAAGAAAAAAATAGTATACAAAATGATACTTTTTAGTGGAGGTTTGGTTAGGCCCTTGAATCTATATAATCCATTATTTATCAGAATTTTTTGAACGTGGAATTATATTGACTTCTAATATTGAATAATTTTTGGAATTTATAAAAATATCACTCCTTTTCAATTTTAAAAGGGGAACAAACACCACAACTTATTCACACATCATAATCCATTTTACTCAAATTTCCCTAAATATATCTCTCCCAAACAACCTTATTCACATTATAGATCTTATGTTCCCAAAATTCAAATATTAAGGTCCCAACTATGAGATCCATAGGCATATTTTCTAGGCAAATTTACTTGTCTTCACTAAATAATTTCTTTTAAATTCATATATTACTATCATTATTCATGTAATAATAATTCTAATATAATATAACCATTATAAACCATATACTTGATGAAATTGGGTTCCCTAGACCCCGCATTTTATGTACCTTAATTACCCCTACAAGTTTACATTTTGTTATATATATAAGTGTTTATCTTACCGTAACAGTGTCCACACCTCTATATCAAATATATTTATGGTAAGCTTTGTGGATTATGTATAGTATAAAAGATTTATAGTAGATACCATGTTATAATGGGAACCTATAGATACTAATATTGTAATATTAAAATTAATTTCATATGGTCTTGATACTTCATAATATCAGGACAAAGATGATGTCTGACTATCCTATATTGGGGGATCATAAGCATTTAGACTTATTCACATGATGTTCACACTTGGTGATCTCTTGTAGTTCAAGTCATGAGTACATATATGCTAATAGGAACACCACCTGCTTCAGGTGTCATCAGTTGTTTCTACCTATAAACATGTGTATTGGACTCCTGACTTGATATCATTATCAATGTATGTCATTTGATCATTTATTTTGATGAATGTCAAAAACCATAGAAATTAATTCATGGAGAGTTAGTTTGTGTTGGCTTCATAATTAGTGGTTTGAAATTGGTTGAATGATCAATATAAGATTTTTCACTTCTGAGGCGAGGAAGAGATAGATCGGCCATGTTTTTCATGATATTAGTACCTTTATAAATCAATGACCATGGTAGTCGAAGGTAAGTCTATATTGTTAGATCAAACCACCACAAAGAATGAAAATGATGTAGATAGAAGTGTCCATTGTTCTTTATGCTCAATCCTTTTTTTCATTTTCTAAATACCACTTTTGGGTAATTGGGAACCTCACAAAGACCAGAAACCTAACTTGAACATCACCTGATTACACGAATCAAACCAAAATACACATTCAAATTTTAAAATTCAAATTTTCAAATTGAAAACTTCAAAACAAGGGTAAAGAGTGCCGCCCGAGAAACCCTACATCGAGGTAAGCCAAATCATCGGGCCGCTATCATCACATCGCCGGATAAATAGTTCCATAACTATCATCGTTGAACTGTCATCACATCAACGCCATCATCGACATAAATGGATCGTCACTGTCGGCCAATAGGAATCCATCATCACCGTTGAGTAAATCCATCACCATCACTATCGACACAAAAAAACAACAATCAATGTCCTTGTCATGGTCACCGACTTGCCAGAAACGGCCTGGGAGAAGACACTTCCTTGGCGACGAACCTCCTGGAGCAGACCGCCAAAACAAAGCCCCAACCACAAAAATCACTACCCACTCCACAGAAAAAATAAGAAAAATCACAGATTCAATCCAAAGAAACTACAAGATGAAACCATTGAAAAATCAATCTAGAACATAAAATATAAAAAAAACTTTATCCTTGCCAAAAGCACCACGAACGAAACCCAACAGAACCAAAATATATAAAAACATATCCTTCTTCATCGCACAACAAATTATTAAAAACACAAGTCATCGGAAACCACGATGTCTCCCGAAGAAGGACCTAGTTTGTCGCCAAACCACCAAATCAGAACCACTAACCTGAGCGATATCATCACCTCAATGAACAAAAACCTTCAGGAGTCAAGAAATAGGCCCCGCTGCCACCTCCAGAACCACAAATAAAGACCATATCTACCAAAAGCACTCTAAGACATTGTGAAAAGCAATGAAACTCCCCAAATCTTTGCTTCTGAAACCCGCACCCAGGTCCGTATCACGCCGACTTTAAAAACCCTAGCCGAAACATCAGGCTATAGTGGGATGAAGGCCAAGTGAGGATGTTGTACACCAAGGGTGAAAACGAGTCAGTACGACACCGCCACTGCGAGAAACTGCATCACAAGCACGCTGAGAGGATTTCCAAGGGGAAGACAGGCCTACCGGGGACAGGGGAGAGGAAGGCAGTGGTGAGGGGAAACCTAGCGCCGTCGAGCCCTTTACGGGATCATCACTGTCTCAGCCTTTTTCTTCATGGGATATTATATAATATAGACTATATAATACATAGTGTGTGTTCCTAGGTTGGTAGTCATTGATATGGATTTTCTTTATCTCTATTGGGGGTAGGATGGGTTTTTGGACTCCACCCTTGGTCTGTGAATATTATTCACTGATATTTAGATAAGGTCCTAGAGGATCAAATGAAATATCACATTAAAGAATCTTAACTATTCTATTGAATAATAATATATGGCATGATGGGCCCTACCATGGAGTCCATGTGTTATCCATATTCTATCGGTCACCAATGCATAAATAAAGTCATTATCATTCAAGTAAGGAATAATTGGGTTTAATTTATTTATTACTAGTATTTATAAGTTTTTAAGAAAATACAATGATTAATATTATATGAATGAATATTAATATATATTTTTTGTCTTTTTAATTTTATCATGGGTTACGAGTTGAGTTAATGTCTTGGGATTATCACAATATATATATATAATATTATTGGTATGTGATAAAAAATAAATAATATTTATGATGTAGTTTAGTTCATTAAAAATAATTATTTATTATATGGATTTGGTGGAATTTATTTAATGGGGTCCAGGAACGGTAATCTAGTAATATAGACATCCACTGTATAAGTGAATAAAATATATTCCCCAAATAATATTAATTCTATTGGAATTGAGTGCTTCATTACCATAATCATTCATTGTGATATAATCTCTCAATCCATGGGAAAGATCCACATTCATCTTTGTGTATTAAAGATAGAGGTTCCTAGTGATCGCCGTTGCATTGAAGTGATCTTAGGAACTCTATACTAGCACTATGAATATGACGAACGACATGCATGCAGATTTGATAAGCATGTTTCGAAGTTGTAATGGGATTCAATATTAGATCCCTTGATAAAGGGAAATAAAAAACTTGAAACAATATTATGTGAATCAAATCGGAACATGGAATTTTTTTGTTAATTTTTTTTTCTCAGATAAAATTGTATGGGATTTTTAGATGATATCAGGGTTGGATCACTAGAGTCATTAATGTTTCATCATTCCAGTTCTAGAAAATTTTAAAATTCCCATAAAACCATCTTCTACTATGTGTCAGACTTCCATAAGTTGGTATCATATCCACACATGGTTTTAGTGTTTAGGGAAAAATTAAATTTCATTAAATTTTAAGTAGATGATGTTAAAATGGTTCAAATGAATCTGACTACACATCGATCCTATTTCAGACGACCATGATACATCCATATGAAAAATATTTCAAGGATGACAATAGTGATTTTATGATTTAAAATTTTAAAATATTAATTTGTTTTTATGATAATTTTATATAAATGAATATATTTATTTATTTCTGGTCCTGTATATGCTGGAATCTGGCCAAGAATTGACTTAAATATAGTTACCATAGCTCCACCATTGGTGACCGAATAATTGAAATCAAGAGAAGAAATAAAAAAAATACTATATTATATTTATTCATTCATTTTCTCACAATAAAACAAATATTGATGTTTATTATCTAATATTATAATTTAGATGTTGCAATGTTTTTATGTGTGGTGGTAGTAAGTCAAATATAATTTAAAATCTCTAAGGAATAATTTTGAGATCCATTGGTTCTTCCTTCCTCCATTTAACATTCAAACCCTCCTCCTAGGAACTACCCTGGTACATTGTACATCCCCATGGTTTCAACCCCCTTTTAGTTGAAGCTAGATAATCAGATAGCCCTTCTCCTTCCTGGTCAAACCTAGCTTCTCCCCTTTATTCTGTTTCACTCATTTAACTGCCTCCATCTTGATATCAGGACACCACGAGTGAGATCATTGTGACCTATCCCACGGGATGTTTTTCCCCTGGCTATATCAGGGCCACGAGCCAAGCCTCATACACCAAAACCTCTACTCGTGTCCTTTTCTTCATCTCGGGTGCCTCCCCGTGACATTTTACCCACCAACCAACTTGTGGGCCCTCCCTTTTTAGTCTCAACACTGTGGCAAAAACATATACATCCAAATCGAGGCCAAATGCACTTTGGTTTTCTTTTCCACTAAAAATAATGGTCATACGTAACCACTGCCGCTACTCATACAAGTTCCGTTGGACCTGTTTGGTCCCACCAGAGGGTTGGGGGTGGTCTGCGCGACCCAAAATTGGGCTGGCCAGGTCTATCGGGGACAAAATGGGTCTGAGCTGGTGTTTCGGGGCCATATTTTATTTCAATACCATCATACTATTTAAATTAATCAAAATATAATTTTTATTAAAGATGTATTCATTTATAAGGAGTGTTCATGAGGTAGTGACTGACCCATCTATGTTTCGATTTTAAATAATTTATCTTTTTATTTATTGTTCATGATGATTATAATATGTATGTAATTAAATGGTGGTATTCAATGAATCTTATTTTAATATAATTATTTATAAGGGATTTCATGTCCAATGCATCTATTGTACATTACACACCTAGATACCCTCTCATATGAATGAGTATATTTTTACAGAGACGATGATTTTTTAATACGCATACAACACCAAGTTGTGGAATCAATCCAAAAAAAATACAATGGATTGAGGGAAAGATATGATTTGAGTCAAGTGTTGAATTAGGTATACATGGCCTTAGCATAATATTGATCTGTTATGGGTCAATCATATTAAAATACTCATGAAAATTCAGGTTGATTTATTGATTTTAATCGTTGTTTTTTATTTTATGCAAGTAGATGATTATTTCAGGATCAAATAAAATAATAAACAGGATAAAATGAATAAAAGAAATTCATATGTTTTTCTATTAATCATTTAGTTTTGAGTGCTACAACCTGGACTAAAAATATAAAATAGAAATAGATTACATTCAGCAAGAGATAATAAAAATAACTCGAAGAAATATCATGCCTTATGTCTTTCCATTACTCAAATTTGAGAAAAATAGGTTGTTCCGGGTGCTCAACAACCAAATTTAAGAGAGACTCTTACTTCGACAGATTTCTTTAAAGAGTAATGGGTTTACTGGAATAAAGGTGGTATCAATGTGAATGAAAAATCCTACTTTCTATCACTTTAGAGGCTAGGTATTTGGTTAATTATGTTAAGATCCCAACAAGATGAAAATTTACTAAATATTTCAAGGAACCGTGAGTTAATGCGGTTCGCCATCCTTGTTTCAACTTTTAAACTCTCCATGTAGTTGTGTAGATAAATCTTGTAGACTATGAGGAGTAGTTTTAAATAAAAATAGGACTTGAATACTCTAGAGATAGAGTATTCCAAATATAACTATGAGGTCCATTAAGGTTCAATAAAATATTGAGAGACGTTTAAATGATATAATAACTAATTAATCATTATTTTATAAAAGTAAATCACGATAAAGTATTGCATGCTTAAATTTATTTTTTGTAGATATAATATGGAAATCACCAACACTGCATGTATGCTATCACTACGATCAATTTTCCATAAAGAAAATATCTTATCCATCCATAAATTCTATGATTGGTATTAGTGCTTTCACATATTACTACTCCATGAAAAGAATATTTATGTGATGGAATGCTGAGTTACTATTGATCCTTGTTAGGTAGAAATAAAATCTGATAATGAAAAATTGGAAAAGAATGTAAATGATTCATAAGATGTTCAATGCATCATGTTTCCATCCATGTCCATTCAATTGAAGAAAATTCATGAGGATGAGGATTCCTACAAGTTGATTACTCATCTCCAAGAATTATATTAGGAGAGAGAAAGGGAAAAAGGTAATAGATTCCCAGTATCCTTTATTGGTGTTGGCTATAAAAAGGAAATCAATCGGGACCTCACGTTCTCATGATGATCAGGTACATTAAGAGGCTTGATTCCCTTGGGTCATATTGGACCAATAACTAGAAACTGATCTCATTATTTCCTATTTACCACCATAATTTTTAAATTTCATTTTAATTTATAACATGAATAATATGAAAATTCCTCACCCAAAACTTTTGAATTTAGTTCTACAAGATGATAAGGATATCATGAATACAAATTCTTAAGTACTCATAGCGAAAAAGAGAATAAAGGGAAAGGGTAATAGGTCTAAGGAAAAGTCTAGGCTAAAAAACCATTACATCATCCTTCCAAGAAGACAATGATATAGTGTTAGGAAAATTAAAAAGCGTATGTCTACTTTTTTGTGGGAAGAAAGTCTTCTAGAAGATAAATTAAAGAGCTAGGAAAAATATGCAAGACAATGCTTCCACATTAGGTATTTATTTATTGAATAAAATCTTTCATTATCTACATGTTTTTTTGGATATGGAATCTTGATAACACATATTTACTCATATACAAGAACCATGTAGATTAAAGAAAACCATTAAAGGAGAAGTTGTTTTCTTGAGATACAAATGGTGCAAGTCTTACATCTCTGATTGTGGGTTATTATCACATTAAATATCCTAGTCCTTTGGTTCTTGTATTAAAAAATTTTATTATGTACCCTCTGTTACCATAAACGTAATATAAATGTCATGTCTAAGCACAACTGGATTTTATTTCATGTTCAGAAATAAATTTTATTTCTTTTATAAGGATTACATGTGTTATGGTATGGAACATACTAGCAATGGATTAAATATACTTGAACATGAAATCTCAATAATTACAATAAATGAAAAAAAATTAGGGTGACTCATATATCACTAGCATTCGGAATATCATTCTAGGTCATGTAAAAGGGAAGCAGTTTGAGAAATTAAATCATGAAGGGTATTAAGACTCGGTTTAGTTAAAACCCTTGGATTTATGACAATATTGTATATAAAAGAATATTTCCAAAACAACTTTCTCTAGGAATGGAGAAAGAGACATAGAATTATTGTACTTAATTTATACCGACATATTTTTTCCATTTGTAGTAGATGAATGTGGTGGTTTTTCATACATCATTACTTTTACCTGTATCTAAAATAGGTAAGGATATATCTAATTAATATGGTATAAGTGAGATTACTTTTATATATTTAAGGAATACCAAGATGAAGTACAAAACCATGTTGGTAATAAGATTAATTTACCCTACTCTGCCCGAGGCATTGAGTTTCTTAACCAAGATTTCATGAACCACTTGAACAAATATGAGATAGTATCCCAAAAAAACTATGTATAAACCATAATGGAATGATGTTTGTGAAAGAGGGAATATGACCTTACACGAAATGGTTAGATCAATGATTAGTTACAAAACACTTCCAAAATCATTTCGGGGATACTATTTATAAACAAAATATTATACCCTTAACCATGTACCGACTAAAGACATATACATGATTTTATATAAGTTATAGTGTGGAAGGAAAACCAATCTTTCACACATACATTAATGTGTATGTGAGAATTTTTTAAAGACTATAAAAAGTGAAAAAATAGAATCCAGTTGCAGAAAGTGAATATTTATATGTTATCCTAAAAAAACCAAAGGATATTACCCATATAACTCTATATATTAAATAGTGATTATGGGGAGACATGACAGATTTTTAGAAAGGGAACACATTTAAAATATAAATAGTTGGAGAAATGTTAAATCTACTGATGTTTATTCTCTAGATACACAATAATTCATACGAGAACTATCTCCATAAGAGATAGTGGGAGATAATGAGGATGTCAAGACATAATTAATAGTTAGGTATACTTGAGAGGGTAGAGAACCATAACATTATGGTTTTCTTGTCACTGATTTAGGTGACACATTATTCTTTGAGGATGATGAACCTATAACCTCAAAGGATACAATAAAATGAAAGGATGTTGTTAAATGGATATATTCCATGATTTCTGAGATGGAGTCAATGTACAAATATCATGTTTGGATTTCAGAAAAAACTCATGTTAATGTAAATCAACTTTGGTGAAAAATGGAATCGAATAAAAAAATTTACATGGATGGTAAGGTTAATACCTATATGTAAATACTAGTTTTAAGGGTTTCAAATAATTTTCCGACAAAGAATATGATGAAACCTTATCACTAGTAGCAATGCAAATATCTATTAGAATATTTCTGGCTATAATAACCTTAAATAATTATTAGATTAGGAAAATGGATTCCAAAACAAATTTTCTAAATGGGAAATTGGTTGAAGATTTCAATATGACACAACCTAAAGGGTTTGTTAGGTCAAATAATTACAATAAAATGTTCACGATATAGAGATCTATTTATGGTTAGAAGAGGAGATCTTGATCATGGAATGTTAATTTTGATGAGGCCATAACAGAATTTGGTTTTTTTAAATGAAAATGAGACATGGGTAAATAAAGAATTTAATGGTAATTACATCTATTTCCCAGTGTTTTCTGTTGATTGAATTTCAATTTTAGTAAACAAAGTGAAATTGTTAAGTTAGTTATGACTTGGTTAAATAAATGATTTTCTATGAAATACTTAGGTGAAGAAACCTACATTCTAGGGATCGAATCTACCAAGATAGTTCCCAGAGGTTACTTTTCCGAATTCAATGTATATATATTTCATGGTACTAAAAAGGTATAATATGGAACAATCCAAGAGGGTATTTTCTCCCATGTCACATGGTATCAAGCTCTCTATGAAAATGTTTCCAAAAACATTGGAGGAGATTAATAAAATGAATATAATTCATTATGCCTCAATAATAGGATCTATCATGTATTTCAAGCTCTGTACTAGGATTGATGTCGCCAATGTTTTATGCATGTTGGGAAGATAAAAGTATAATATATAATAGATGCACTAGGAAGCTGTTAAAACTCTCCCAGAATACTTGAGGTGAATAAAGAATAAGTTCATAGTTTATGCTAGAGATGAGGAACTTGTAGTCAGAGGATACACTATAGCTAGTTTCCAAAAAAAGAGGAGATGAAATCACAGTCGGGCTTCATATTTTCCATGAATGGTTTTTCGGTGAGGTTGAGATACTAAAAGTAATCTGTTATCAAATATTTTCCCTCAGAATCATAGTATATAGAGGATTCTAATGCAGCAAAATAAGCAGCTTGGATACACAACATTGCCTCAAACATTGGTGTTGTACCTAGCTAATAGAGACTCAATTCTTGTTTTTTGTGACAATACTACAGAAGTGGTTCATACCAAGGATCCCATGCAACAATAGTGGGAAAATATTATAATTCAGAAGTTTCATCTCTTGAGAGATTTTACTCAGAGATGTTAAGTCATTGTTAGAAGAGTAGCCACAAAGGACATCATGGAATACCCCCTGACTAAATCCATATATCAACAGATGAATGATTCACATTTCATAGCTAGCAGATTGAGACTTTTTAGTAGTCTTCTCTAGCAAAAGTTAGAGTATTGAAGGTGGGTTCTATAGACCCAGCATGAGATATTTGTTTATTACCACTACACGTATGAAGTTTGTTAAATATAAATGTGTATATCGTACCATAATAATGCGAATACTTCTATCTCCACTATATTTATGGTCTTTTCCTTAGATTATATTCCACATTAAATGGTTATTGAATATCCCATGATATAATTATAACCTAGAGATAATAGGAAAATTATCATGAAATTAATGTCTTAAAATCCTGCAATATTATACTGACAGTAAACATATGATGTGAAATTACTAAGAGATGGGGGATATAATAATTAATATTTTACCTCATGATGTTCAAACTTTTTAATCTCTAGTTGTTTAGATCATGAGGACATACCCTCCAATAGGAACACCACTTGTTTCAGGTGTCATTGTATGTTTCTATCGATGAACATGTGTATTGGTCTCCTGAATTGAGATAATTATAAATGTATGTCATTTGATCACATATTTTGATACAAGGGAAAAAGATGAAAATATATTTTTAGTGATGTATTTTGTGTAGGTTATGTCATTATCATTTTAAACTTGGTTTGATGATCAAGATATGATTTTTCAATTTTTTGTTGAGGAAGAGAAATCTAAGGATAGGTTGATCGGGATGATTGTACCTTCATAAATCCATGGCTATAATAGTCAATGGTATGTTCAATTGTTTAGATCAAAAAATAATAAATAATGAAAATGATGATGAAACAAGTGTGCATAACGAATACCGTTATTCTTTATTTTAACAGTTTATGATTATAATTTTTATCAAATGTGTTTATGATGCTAGTTCCTTTTCCATGGTCTGTGTTATGATAAATTAATGAAATTTTTATGAATCTTGTTACATTTTCTTGGGTTACACTATGTTGAATGGCTTACCAAACCGATGTACATTTCCTTGAGTTAGGATATGATGAATGTTTTATGATCATATGACACACAATTATATGGTTTATCTGATTGATGGGTCTCATATCTCCCTCTAATTTATTGAATAATGTTTTATATCTCATGAGATAGTGATGGGAAACAAGTCAATGTGATTGATTCACTTTGGGAAACCTACCTATGTTCTTGATCAACTATAGGAACCAAGTGTTGATGCTTGATACATTATAAAATGGGAAACATGTGTCCATGCCCGATCCAATATGTTTTTTTGTCTTTTATCTTAAAACTAACATATGGAATGATTCCTATAATTATAATTGTGACACACTAAAATGACAAAAAAATATGGCACATGAATTATTTATAATGATTTTCACTCTTTTGGATCATGAATTTTTAACTGATAGTGTTTCTTACCAAGGACCATACTTATAATGCATGATATATTAGGTATTAAATTTTTTCTTTATATTTATAATGTCGTGTCCTTACACTTATGTTATTATTTAATATGATCATTCATTTATATATTCCATGTTTACCCTTATAGAGCATCAAAGATCACCATTTCTTAGTTTCATTGACCCATGTTATAATGAACAGTTTAAGTAGGGTATATGTATGAATAATAATAAATTGGATGATAAGTATAAGGGAATTTTTAATATATTTAATGTTATAAGAATATTGTGTAACCAATATTTCAAGAAACTAAACCATTATGGTCATCAAGATTGTATATGTAAAATGTATTAAATATTATTATATTATTATGTAATATCTATATATGAAAATCACGGGTCACTATAGTCGGTAAAATAAAAATTTTCTAGTTGAAATTTTTATACTACGATAAAAATAATTTTGTAAGATCCCTAAGGATATGTCTAATGATAATTAAAATGATAAGTTTTATTATAAAAATTGTCTTGGAATTTCAGAGAAGGATTTAGTGAGTGGTTTCCATGAAATTAAATCCATCTTTGGAAACTACATGTCGATGTGTCTTGATTGTAGTTTTACATGTGGTTAATAACTCTTAAATAAGAGCATTGAACTAGACTCGATCATCATGATGTGAATGAAAATGGGCATTTCTACAACTAGTTTTAAACACCTGAGGTACATACGTTAAAAATTCATAAAATTATTACGAACCATCATGAAGATTTTTAATAATGACCATGAATAACCTATGTTAAACCTAATTTTTCATATATATGAAAATGATTCATGATTTAGTAATACTATGATGAATTTTAATGTTGATAACTCTTATAATGATTCAACATGGCAATTCAAACGATTTTTGTTATAGTATAGTATTGAATATAGAGATGTGAATTTAGTGTGGTAGTATATATTATTAAATATGGAAGTAACATTTTGAGATTAAATATATGAGCTAATGTTTATAATGAAATGTATCTATGTATTTTCATTTTTATCCTCAATGATTAGATATTTAATTAGTAGTGAAAACCATTATTGTATTGATGATCACATATCAAGTCTATGATTGTTCTCAAGTTTAATTTTGTGTGAATATGTTTCCCAAAAACACTGTAATTCTTCATCTAGTAAGATTTTATGTTATCTTAATCATTTATTGGTGGTCTCTATAAAATTTGAAATTAATTTCCAAGTAAGGGAAGTCATGTTTAATATTCCAAACCAACTTATGATCATCTACTAGTGTGATGATAAGTATGAACATCCAATAGAAATTTCACCTCTTATATAAGTCATATTTCCCAATAATAGTGGGAGTTTATCTCATATGGTTGGGTTGAAACTTAACATTGATGATATTATTATTTTGAATAAGTTTGTTTATGTCTTTATGGAAGAGTTTCATAGTCTGACCATGAAATGAGAAGTTGAAATATAAATAGAACTCATCACAATAGACAAAACTATTTTTAATGATCACCATATAATTTCCTTGATCCACTTATTGTAATTAAAGAATAAAACTCATGGAGAACCTTGGAAAAGGATTTATCCCATAATGTTTTTCGATATGGGGTTCATTGGATCTTTTTGTTATGAATAAATTTATATCAATGTGAATTTCCATTTATTATAAAAAGAGGAATAATATAATAGTCCAGAAAAAGTATCCTCTATCCGGTATTGATGACTTATTTTATCAACTGTATGGGGCTTAACAATTTTACAAGATTGGTATTTTTCTAGTTACCATCAAGTGTGTTTCATGATGTAGGATATACCCATGAAAAAAGTTCATACATGGTATCTAAAATATGAGTATAGAGGGTTGTAATTATGTCATACTAATTCCTATTTCATCATCATGTATTCAATGAATAATTTTGTTAAAAACTACCTTGATTAATTTGTGGAAGTCACAATTGATGGTATTATTAATTACTCCAAGAGAAATTAAGAAAATTAAGATAACTTTAGAATTGTACAAAATAGCATGAGGAAGGAGAATTGGTATGTAAAATATAAAAAGAGTGAATTTTGGCTATAAAAATTATCATTTTTGGTTCATATACTCTCAATTGAGTGAATTTCCGTGGATCCATTAAAGACAGAGGCCATTGAATGTTGCCCAAGACTAACAACTAGGACTGATATCCATATTTTCCTTTGTGTAATTAGATATTATTAAAGGCATGTAGATAATTTATCATAAATATCCAATCCACTCAAAATCTTATCCCCAATGGGATCCTTGTTCCTCTACAAAGATGACTATGACTAATATTTCAGGGAACTGAATAGAAGATTTTTCAGTGCACTTTTTTTAAAATTACCCTAAAACATATAAGGGTATTTAATCAATAGTGATGTGTCAACGAATTTATTGGAATTTTTTATGAATAATGATACAATGATAGATAATGTCTCATGAAAATTGAATGTTGATGAAAAAAATTACAAACTCTGAATTTGTTGTTTGTTCAGGTAATTTTTTATTTAAATATATAGAGGCATTATCATTATATAGAAAAGTGTGATATGTACACCGATAAAAAATTTACTGTATATATTCACACAGAAATAGTTCGATATTATCTAGAGAATACGTTTTGTTATGATTAAATATTATGAATGATCAATACACTACCACCCTATGAACACGAATAGGTTGGAAGATTATTTGATTCAAAAGGATAACTCAATATTATCCATGATGAGGATAAAAAATATCCAATATTTCAGGATTTGAAAAGGATAGATATAGAAATCTTGAAGGAAGGGGTGAAAGATTATGTTTCTGAAATAACTGTTAAATAGCCTATCAAAATGAGAATAAAATAGGTATAAACTAATGAAATGGAGCTACAAAATGTGGTGATAAATGTTCATTAGTTCAACCTTTATTGTGATGTGATGATAAGGTTCAGGAATCATGTATGTGTTCCAACCATTCAAAATTTGATGAAGTATTTGTTAGAAGTGGCTCATATTTATTAATTCACTATTCATCTTGGAAGTACAAAGTTGAAAACAGATTTAAAAGATTATTTATTGTAATAATATAGGAAGAGAGATATCACATAGTTTATATGTAGTTTTTTATTCCATTAAGTTACAGTTGAGAGACAAAAGTCTATGTGGATGTAACAACCATTACCCACACCTGACTGGAATTTGGAAAATATCATAATGATTTTTTGTCAGACTCCACAAATAATCTAATGGTCGCAATGTTATATTGGTTATTGTATATTACCTTACAACATTTTTAAAAATATATTTTTCTATGAAATAATATTTTCCCTAGATCCATTTTCTTGAATATACATTAAGCCTGTGGAAATATTGGATGGAGCATTACATTTGGTTATCTCTTACTGGGATCTGAGGTATACCATGATGTTCAGGAGAATTATTTATTATGATGTACTTACCAAATAGAGTATTAGAACTTCATTTTACCATCATGACGATGTGTAGTCTGAGAGAAAAAATCATACTATATAAGATATGTTGAGATGTTTTTCTATGGATTTTAATTGTGTTTCGGAATATCACCTTACTATGGGTAAGTTTTCATACAACAATAGATTTTATTCATGCATTTATGTACTTATGAATTCCTTTATGGAAAGAAGTATATAAATCCAATCTTTTGTGATGAAGTTGTAGAAATAAATCTATTAGGATGTGATCTATTTATAGAAATAGTAGATAAAGTTAAGTTTATTCACAAAATATAATGAAAACATAAAGTTAAAGGAAACTTTATACTCATAGTCGACATCAGGATTTGGAATTTTAGGTTGATGAAAAAGTGTTTCTATAAAATTCACTATTGATGAAGGAAACATGATTTGGAATGAAGGGAATAATACCTTACTATATTGGTCTTTTTTAAATTCATGATCATCTCAGGACTGTTTCTTATCAATTGTCACTTATACCAAACCTCTCTTAAGTCTATGATGTGATCGATGTTTCTCTACTATGAAAGTAAATAACCAATACTTTACATGTTTTGAACACCGAGTTCATACCATTGGATCATGGTATTTATTATGAGGAATATCTACATTAGATTTTGGATTATACAGAGAATGTTCTTTGAAATAGGACCACTCTTCTAGAAAATGTTTTTTGATGATACCATAACTTTGACAAAGCAATGTTGAAGAATGAAGATGTAATAAGTTAGAGGTAGATATTTTTTCCAAAGTAAAAAAATATCAAGGGTGAATTTTTTTTAAGGGAGGTAGAATGTAGCACCTTGAAATTTTAGGATATTGTTTTTGAATAAATCTAATTTTTTGATGACCTTCGTTACACGCAACACCATGTTTTAATGAAAATCAATATATAATAATATTATTATTGATTAAACACGACCATTATAAAATAGAAATTAATAATGGGGGTAATAATATGAATATTTAAAAAAAATAATTATGTATTATGGTTAAATAAATACAAAAAATATTGTTGAAAACATACATAATTTTTAGTAAAGTCTTTATATATTTCCAAATTAAAATTTTCTCAACAAATTGTTTTCATGAAAAAATATAACCAGAATATTTTTCCACATTTACAAAAATTATTTGACCAAATAAATTTCATTTTTTAAATTATACATGATGAAATTATTTTTTAATCAGTTTTTTAATATTATGAAATGTATAATTTTTTAGTGAATAGTAAAAAAACAAATTTTTATTCAAAAACTACCTTTTCATGTAATGAATTTACATGCACCATTTTATTTTAATATGCGGTTGAATGTAACATTAGTTTATATATGTTTTTTCACTAATCTAATATTAATAATTGGAATTAATTTCATATTTAATTTTTATATTGAATCTTACTTAAGAAATTGTTCTCTTTGGAAAGTAGTTTCTTCTTCTTATCTGCGTTCTTTATATTAAATTAAATTATTCCAATTAATTAATTGAATATGATAATTTGGATTCCCTATTTTTAAAAAAAAATTATATTATATTATATATGAAAGTTAACATTTTATCTTTAATATTAGTAAAACTTATCAAAATCATTTTCAATGATTATTGTTAAAATGGGGTATTATGATTTACTACACATGTGTTAAAATAATTTTCAACATGCATGTGATATTTATAAAAGAAATTAGAACTAATATATACAATAAATGATTCAATAATATATTATAAGGTTCATTTTAATTTTATCCTTCATGTGTAAATTACCTATGTAAAAAATTGACAAGTTACTATGGTTAAAAAATATTGTAAAAGTGAGTAAACATTGAGATTAAGAATAAAACATTTTTAAAAAATTTCGTATCATCTTCTTGGGTTTTGGATTATGTATATAATACCTAAACTCCATTATTTATCAAATTGTTAGTGTCATTTCATGAGATTGACTCTTTATTATTCATTAGTTTAGGGTATTTAACAAAATGACATAGCTCAATTATAAAAGTTGACTTCATACCCTCAAATATTATATTTTCAAAAGCCATTTGGATTTTTCAAAACCTACCAATATCTATATAAGAAATCATTATTTATGCTATATATCTTTTGGTCTTCCAAAAAGACCAATCCTATGTTCCTTAATAAGTTACTCGTATGAGCTTTTTTAAGCATGGTTAATTGGATTCACTAAAACCATTATTTTTAATTATTATCTTAATAAATTCATTAATTTTCTAATAACTACTCTATTATACCACCCATATCAAGAATATAATGAGATGTTATTATTTATATGACATAATTCATATCAATCTGTTCCTCCACCTAGTGGGAGAGGAATCCTTCATCTTGTGTATGATAGACTATCACATCACTAACCAATGAATTTAATTTTCAATCATTAATTCCCATGGATGGATATAATGAAATTTTATATTCATGGTAAAGGTATATTTTTTAATTATATTATTATATAAAAATTCTTAATTTCTATTTTCTTTAAATACTTTAATGTTTCTCGTGAGCACCACGGAGTACCGCCTTGTAAAGTGATGTGACTAATTCTTCAGTTATTCTTTACAAGTAAGGATATAAAGATATTTTTAATTAAAATATGAGATATATAAAATACAAAAATTATTCTCTAATGGTGATACATAATTTGTAATTATTTTTATTCAAGAATTGATAAAATGGAAACAAAATTCATGCATACATACAACCTACCATCTCCCAAAACGGCAAAATTAATTTTTGTCACTAGTATTAATGCATTAATATAAATAAATAAATAAATATATTATTAATATAAGTTATATTTATATCATGTTTAAAAATATTGATATTATAGTACCATGAGCAACATGAAATGACCAAAAATACCGAACTAAAACATATATGAATATTGAATCACTTATTACCCAAAACATGATTTTAATAAATAACTTTTAATAAAATAATATTAAAAGGTCATTAGTAAATTATATATATTTTAATAAATATGAAAATGGTACTTTAATTGATGTATAATAAGCTTAAATTTCTTATATAGGAACTTCAAATGTGTACAATGTAATTAAAGACTTAAGGTAATGGATTTTCGTTTTACTTTAATATATGTGGGACACATGCCCTATACACCACTTGTTTCGTTTTTTGTTGTGAATATACATCCCATGAATTTATATTATGAGTATTATCTTGAAATTTTTGGGAAATAAATTTTGATATAACCTTATTTATTTTTGGGTGATTATGATTCTAAATTTACTAAAGTGGTAAAAGTTTTAAATTACAATTTTATTCTTTATTAGAATTTCTTAAGATTGATTTTTATGTGAAACAATCATATAATATACATCTTATGAAGCCAATTAATTTTCTACTACTATGGTTATTTCATAGAATTAAATTCATTACTTTCACTTTACTCAATTTATTTACTCAATATTAGAAAACAATTTAGTTAAGGAACCCATATTTTATTTACATATTCAGTCAAAAACCATTTTCATCCATGTATATGTTTTATAATAATTTTTTAAAAAAATATTAACTATCCTCCAAGAATTTTTAAAATAAATTTCTTCAAATTTTTTAATTTTTATAAATATCTATAAAATGAATCTTATTTCCATTTTCCAAATGATGTGGTTTTTACATTTTATAAAAAATAGATGGGGATGAAATATTTATTTTAACATGTTTGAAATGAAAATTATTTTCATATAACATGAAAAATAAATTATTTAAAGGTAAAATTACAATTATTCTTGGTTATTATCATTACAAATGTCATACATAAATTTTGGGAAATTTATAGAGCTTAAATAGATATTTTTAATTGAAATTTACTTTTTATTCAGGAACGTTTTAATGATATTTCGTATAATTTATTTTTATCAATAAAAAACATTGGATCTCCTTATATTTTAATGGGGGGGTATTTTCCAATGATAATATCATTATTATTTATTTTTATGGTTTATTTTAATGTTTTTGATTTATTTTCTTTGAAACATGTTCCTTTTCAATTGGTTAGGATAAGATAAATAGATAAAAGTTTTATGAAAATACTTTCTTTTACATGGGAAAAGCTATGTTGAAATATTTGTGAAACCCATTTCATTATTCATGGGTGATGAACTAATTAATATTTTTTGATATTTTGGAACACAAATATATATATTATCTGATGGATGTGTTAAGTTTATTTCATGTATACATTTTAGAGTGTTTTAATGTATTGATTCGATATTTAAAGGAATTATTTTTTCCAACTTTGGAGATAATTTGCATCTTTTATGTTTTATTGAGTAAAATGACAAATCATCGGAAATGGAGTGAAAAGTGGTAAATTTATTAGATAAAAGACATTTCTCACCATGAATGAAGATATGCGGACTAACAGTAGATTTTTGATAAAGAAGCGAAGCTGGAAAACTGGACAAGTACCGATTTCATGCAGTGTACTAGAATTAAAAGTCATGACTTCATCACGAGTAGTAGAAATAACATGAAAAGTCATGACCTGAATAAATTTTTTTAAACACCATTACATGTTGTGTAACTAGGTAATATGATGTGGCTTTTTTTCTAATATGTTTTTGTGGAATATTGCGATGAGATTCACGACACCTGAAGATATAAGTATTACACATCATGTAACCCAGTTACACATCATGATGATGATAGTGACGGGAAAAATAAATGAAAAATTGGATGATGTTTTCATGTCAGTCTCCATCAATATATTTCCCAACCTCTCTTCTAATTTAATCTCAGAAAAGAGAATTCCAAGCGGCACCCTGGGATGATCGCTAGACGACAGAGTGACGATCGGAAGCCTTGCTTCACTGTCGTTCTTTACAACCATTCTTCTTTACATACCCATGCTTCCCATTCTATTCATTACTAACATGAGTGAGTATTTTTTAGTTTTGTGAGAAGTTATTAAATGGGGGTGTGTTTCTAGGTGTTGTTCTTTTTTATTATTCATGTTTTGGATTACTACAAACCTTTTATTGAATTCCAATTCAACTTCTTTTTATATTGCATGATCATTTATGAATTCTGATGTTCATTAATTTATTTAATCAATTAATCAACTTAGTTGTCATATAACCATTATTAAATATAGGTTGGTTATATTTATATATGGTCTTGGTTTGCCTAGTTTTTTTATTACTTTTAGAATATGTCTATTCAAATGGTGAAATCACATAATTAGTACAGGGTACCCAGACCAACGATCCCAACAAAACCAATTCATACACCACACCTAAATACACAAAAATAATTAAATCCATAACACAAGAACCTAAAAATCAATTAGTCTAACGTGCTTCTTATATAGATTGACAAGAAAATCTATTCCATTGTTATTTATCCTTTCTCCAATAGAAATATTCAATTGAAATGTTAGTTTATTAATTAATTTCGAGCATACGACCCATCACTATGGATTCGAAACCAAGACTTGTTTGATACTAAATTTTTAAGTTAGGTTATCTAAGTTTAATAAATAATTGAATTTTATTTCTCTGTAATAATTAATGAAACCATTCAGGTTTTCAAGGTGTTATGTATATATTCATCCAATTTATTCATTAATGTTTCAAATATAACGATATAATGAGGGGAAAAAAGAAAATTTCGTTGATATTATATGGGAAACATGGTGACCTTCATAATCTAATATGGGAAATAAGAATTGATTTGTAATCCATTATAAAATGGGAAACATGTGTTGTTTCCAAATCCATTAGGATTTTCTTGTCTAAGTTATCCTTGACATATGAAATGATTTGTATACGTATGACTGTTCCAACCTTATATGAAAGTAATTTGTACTTCATGGTTTTTTATGATGATTATTCAATATTATGTTGAATTTATTTTGAAATGATAATATAATATTCCCTGTATTATGCATACAATCCATGATATATTGGCTATATAAATTTTATGTTTTATTTATAATATCATATCCCTAAGCATATTTTATGATTTCAGATGATGTTTAATTGATATTGTCCTTTTTTACCATTAATATGCATCTGATATAACCATTTATTATATTTATATTACCTAGTTCATAGTTAAAGTACAATGTACAGTATTTCTATGAATATAAAAAAATTGTAATATATTCACTGGATATGTTTAATATCTATTATGAAATAATAATAATGTGTAACAAGTCTCTAAATACACAAAACCTATAGGGTATTTGGGTGTGATTTATGAAATGTATTGAATAATAATGTATTAAGATGTAATGTATATGTATAAAGAGACTAAGTGTCTATATTAATACATTCCTTACATAAATCTCTCACATTCATTCATCATGAAAATTACATTGGTTAAGATACGGGAAAATATTATACAAACCATTTCTTTTCATGAGTAATTAATATGTTTAGGATTTATGATTGATTTAATATTAAGTAAAAAATAATCATGAACTTGTTATAATGGGTGTTCCCAGATCACTCTTGAATTCATTGGGTGAATATTTCGTATCAAGAGTCATCTTTTAAAATACATGGAAGTAAACTAATTCCCTTATGGGAATTTTTTAACCATGTTACATTTTATAGGCAGTTAGACTTGATTCATGCTTATGTCATGTTATATGATACTTCTATATTTTTTATGATTTAATGATCATATGATCCCATGTTGATTATGTTATTCTCACATGTGATTACTTATGATCTTCATCTTTTATGGTATCACGTTCTACTTTTGGCTCACAAGTTATGCTTCTTTATCATGGTTATTCCCTTAAATCTTCTTAGCCCACCCAATTTCTCTATGTATTCCCTAGGTTATCCAATGAATTTAGAAAGCAACAAATTATTTTTGATCACATAATGGGGGAAAATAAAATGTTTTATTTTAGTCTCACTTTGATTTATTATGAACCCTATCTATGAAGTACACTTGGACCCATTATCATTGGTTTTTAATTAATAGATTTTTATATAAAAATAAATTAATAATATGTGTGTGAGGCTTGGGTCACTAAATATATTTCCCTTATAATATAATTTTATACATTTTTTCTATTTATAGGTTTATATTAGAGCATAATTTCTTGGATTTGGTAATGGGTTTTTCGAACTTAAGTACCATTAGTAGATTAAATACTGGAAGTTTGGGCCTATAATTCTTATAATAAGTGTCTTTTAACACTTCAGTGCATTTATATTTCTATATGATTATGTATCCAAGCCATAGGGTGTCATTCAGTTTTACAGGATTCCTTGAGTAGGTCTAAGGATATTATTAGTGGTGTAAGATAACCTATGTCCGGGATCAAGGGATGATGGGAAGGTATTAGAGGATGGGGGCATGGGGTGATGGGAGATACATCTATATATATCATGAGTGAATAGGTTCAATGTCATGAGGTTATAAATGAATATTGGGGTACATTTAGAGTGGGTAGAGTCCTTTAGGAATTTATGTGTGTGAAAAGAGGGGTTTCCTTCTAGCACCAGGAAGAATGATCTCGATAAGAGATTTATAAGAGACAATGGTCAGTGTCACATGAGGTTCTTGGGGCATAGAATATGTATTCTAAGGGGTTTTTTGGTTAGTAATTGGAATCTGTATGGATATTTTTTAGTAGATAATGATGTTGTGATAATATACTTGGGGAGTGGGAGAAGTATTGATAATGGTCATGGAGAGGTTAGACCAGGCCGTGAGGCATGGGATAAGATGAGCCTTCGGGTATTGTTGTCACCACTGAGTGATAGGTTTGCAAGAGTATTAATGAGTAGAAATTAAAATGGGTCTTGAGGGCCTAGTGAATTATATAATGGGAGATATGAGATTCATTTTTATATAATAGGATAGATGATGTAAAATCCTCAGTGTGATTAGCCGGTGAGATGTTTGATGGGTGGTGTGCATTTATTCTAATACTTGTGTGTTCATGAATTTATGTAGGGGAAAAATGATGGTGAGGGAGTGGATATCAATACTATAAACATTGTACATTGAGATGGGCATTAGATTGAATTCCATGGGGGAGATAGAGACCACATGTTCTTGAAATAATATTTTTCATTGACTAGGATTGGGTTGAGAACATCCTATGAGAGGGAAACATAAATGTTTGATTCAAGACATAGATATAAGACCTTCTTGTTAGTTGAAATGGGTAGAGGACCACATGGTAGGATAGGTCAAGATGTGATGTGAGTTTTGGTAAAGGAAATTACCCTAAGAGGATTAAGGTGTGGAATTGGACAACTCTAAGTGAGAGGGATGGGTTGTGACATGACGTGAGGAAATAATGTTAGACCCTAACCTAAAATATTAGGAACTTGGTTGAGATATATTCGTATAACCCTTATATGTTCCTTTCAGTTGTGGGTCAATGTTAAGATGTCACCCAACCCCAGGTCTTCAAGTATGAGTTGAGAATCGGTTGTGGTGCCACAATGTTATGAGTATAAATTAGTATAGATCTGAAGAAGGTATGGTTAATCTTCATGATAGCCTGGTATACACTCCATTTCCCAATGGGAAAGTGTATCATTATGATTGGTGTTGGATTATGGTCATAACATAATGAATTACTAATCGTTATTATTTGTTTTATTTATTTTTCTTTTGTGTGCACACGCAAGTGAAAATATATATTAGAAGTTGTTATTGAGACCCTCCTAAGTTATACAATCACACCATACATTTTCATCTTAGTGTTTCCACATACGGTATGTGTGTTTTTCAAGTCATAGAAAATTATTTACAATGGATCAGTCAATAAAAACATAATGGGAATCATATATTGGGATGAGGCCCAATGATGGAATTATGGCAGGTGTGTGTATATTGGTTTTTTATTTTGTATATGTTAATAGTCCAATGGGAGACCAATTATTTTTATTTGTATGACAACATTATGTATGTTATAGGATATATTTATTCATTTTTTATACATTTATATGGTTAGATGTTTGATTATTTTAAATTGTTTATGTGAAATTAATTTGAGGTAATAGTCTCCTAACTATATGGATTATGCATTTTTTTATTATCAACAACCTTCGATGAACAAGGAGGTGAACTTTTGGCAGTGTGGAACCATAGAATGTATTGAAATTATAGGGAACAACGTCAAAAATACTTCATATTACGAAATTATATGAAATTTTATTTTTCATATCTCAAAATATAAAACTACAAATGATATTTGGGTAATATTACATGTTATTCATTATGGAATTGACAAATTTAAAAAAAGAAACTTGGGATTATAAGAGTTGTATATTTTGGATTTAATACAGTTGATAAAGTAATTTTTAATCAAATAATTCATCAATTAACTAGTATTATAAATTTTATGAGTTTCATATGTGAAAATGGGGATAGAGTAGTTGTTGTTTAAAGGGTTACTAGATCTTTATGTAAAAATTTTCTTTCTACAAAAGCGGTTATTATTGAAATTAAGAACTTGAAAGAATATACCCTAGATGAACATATTGTTTTTTTCTACAATTTAAATTTGAACCTACAAATATAGATGATGAAGAAGATATAAATAAAAAAGGGTTGACATTAAATGAGGAATGAATTTTAATAAGTTTTTATATAATTATATGATACAGGTAACTGATAAGGAGGAAGTTTCTCATTAAGATAATGTATTTTATAGGGGAAACAAATGGTATTCAAGAAGGAATAAATGGATTATCATAGAGGTTATTATGAGGGAGGTTGAAAATGCAATTTTTTTGAGTAATGTTACTAAATTAATATATTGTGAATACAGAAGGAAGGTACAATAAAATATGAATTTAAGAATCTATAAGAAAAGGGGATTTTGATTAATAATAAACAAAAGAGAGATCTTTTAACTAGAAGGATCTATATAGACGATTCAAATTCTAGTTAAGATTCTGGAACTTAAAAAGAAACAAAAAAATTAATTCACATTGATTCTATAAAATTGGAAATATGTTTTTATTATTATCCAATTGATTATGGTTATAAAAAATTCACAATTTCTGAATTATATAATGAAATAGATTGATTACAGAAATGATGTTTTATAATATTAGATCTATAAAAATAAGTCAAGGATACGAATAAAAAATTGACTGGGGAAGATAAGATTACACATAATGAAAATGAAAATATCAAGATTACTTATTATAGAATTAATGAGATAATTTTAATATATTTTTATATCATTAAAATATAAAATCAGAATATCAAATATTATCTTTCCAAAAATAAGATTTTTGAATAGAGAAATTTTAATGTAATTTTAGAAGAAAATGAATATCCCAAAAATTAAATTGAATTATTAAATAAATATACAACCGAATTTTCTCACGGGAAATTTTTTTGATAAAATATTCAAATGAAGAAAATGAATAATAAAAGATCATGTATATGATATTCAATTACCTAAAATATAAAAGACATTATTTTTTGAAATTTCACATCTAATTTTATCTAAAAAATGTTTTGTATGAATGATGAGGTTATATTATGAAAGTGAATTTTCGTTAAAATTTCCAAAATATATGACATATAAAAATTGATTATTTGAAACTACATATACACAATATATCATATAAATTATTGTTTGGAATACATTTCAGTTCCTAATAATAAAAAATAGACCTGTTTGGGAAAAAATCACATGGGTACTAATTTTTTTAAAATATCAAATTGTAGGATATATTAGTGGTATGTTTTAAAAAGGAAACCATGTTTATAGATAGTGGATTATCCATGAACATGACAGTAGATGTATCGGTTTTCTATTATTCAATAAATATGACGATGATCATTTGACTTTTAGTGAAAACTAAAATGGTAAAAAAAGATTTGGTGAAGTTGGAATTTTATAATCTGTTATCATATATAATTTTTTATATGTTTAATGATCCATAAATAACCTAATATATATATAAAAATTATTTAATGATCTATTTTTCTTAAATATCAGAACTACAGTGCATAATTTGAAAAAATTTATCTATATTGTTTTATTCAAACAAAAAATATAATATATTTTTAATTAATTTTACAAATAGATACAAATTGAAAGTGTTTAAATACTTTAATTTCATAAAATTTTCTAGATCATACGAGGCCCAAACATGTGAATTTTAGTCTATTATACATATTTGTAAGAATTAAAATGTTCTATAACTTCCCAAAAAAATAGTGGATAACAGCTATCTACGTTATTCTGGCAGGAAAGGTAAACAACACTAAGTTATTTTTAAATCCATTAAAGTAGTTCATACTGTAATATTTTCACTACTTATTCAATTTCATTTATTTTTAAATTTTAAAATATTTAGAATGGGTGGTAAGAAATATTTCATTTAAATTGTAGATGACTTTTGTGTATTTACTTGGATTTCCATAATTTTTATTAAATATAAAAAATATATAAGTTTATTTATTATTATATTTTAGTTTAAAATATTAATGTATAACTAATGTTTTCAATTATAATTGTTATTGGAAGATTGTTTTTGAAATCTCTTATTTGAACAATTTTGTGAATAATATTGTGTTTTTACATTTTTCAACCCCAAAAACACCCCAACAAAATTAGGTTGTTGAAAGGAAATATAATTGTTCACAGGAAATTTATATAACCATGTTAAATGAATTGAAAACACCTAAATTAATTTGGTTAGTATCTATGAATTAAATTTTCTACATTTCTAATAGAATTATTTAATACCTATTATAGGGAAACCCCCAATCTATTTTAGAAAGGGTGAAACATAAAAATCGATATTTTGGATGGTTTTAATATTTTTATTCTTTACATTAAATACTTTTTATATATTTTTCTGATTAATCTTATGAATCTACATTTTTATGATATTCAACTGTTATTTAATCATGTATATTATATAATAATTCAACTATGGAAGCTGACGAGTCTATATATATAAAAATTTAATATCATGAATTAAAAGAAAATAGTGATTATTTATATGAAGTTGATTAATATTTGAGAAAAATTAACATTTAAAAAGAAGAAAATAGATATTTTAATACACCAATAAAAACGAGGACAACCCTTAGGAAAATTATTAGAAAAAACCTAATGATTAACCAATTGATATAATTTCTGGAAAAAACAGAATCAAGAGGTAAAAAAAATACATCGACGAATTCCTCTACTTGTCATAATTTTATTCATAATTTTGTTCCTAAATCTATATGTGATGCATTAACTAATTATAGTTAGATATTAGATATGAAAGAATAACTAAAAAATCTGTTTACATATATTATAGAGACTTATTTGAAACCTCTAATGATTATCTAGTCATTGGTACTAAATGGAACTTTCAAAACCAATTTGATTAATTAAGAAATATTAATAAAAATAAGTCTATATTAGTTGGAAAAGGTTATTTCCCAGAAAATGGTATTGACTGTAAGTACATTTCTAAACTTTTTATCAGATTATAGGCAATTAGAATCTGTTTAGATTATGTACTCTAGAATGGATTTATGTTATATCAGATGTATATGACAAGTGTTTTTTAAATCATTAAATTTTGAATGATTAAGCATATCAATTAAATGGGTTGCATTGCCTATGTACATGTATGGACACACACATCTCTAAGAACACACATGCTGGAATGTTAAAAATAGAAATAAGTTATTCATGTCGACCACTAAGTAAAACACAATTAGAGTGCAACTAAATGTTATGTAACAAGTAAAAAACCAGTCCAGTATAAACCCCCACTAAATGACAGATAACTACAATGTTTGACTTGTAAACATGTGTACTGATGCAACTGTTGGAAGATTCTAGAAACACCTCAGCTCGTATGTCTGATATCACTGAGAACCACCTAGTCCTGGTCCTCCCTAAACTCTCTTAGTGCCTCGGTCCTCTACACAAGAAATGACATGTGCATGAAAAGCCTATGTAGGGGTGAGTAAACAATTCTCATTTAGACACTGCAAAACCTTAATGATAAATCATAAGAAAAAAATCACAATGATACGTAAAGTCAGCACTCAATTTATATATTGTGTTACATATACCTAGAATATTCTGATATACTCCATTCATACACCCTGAATCATATGTTTTTAACCTCTTATCCAGCAATAGGATTCGAATCCAAGGCTCAAAAGGTAACACATAAAACCAGGAGAGAACACTCTAAGATATCATCCACCCTAAATTTCACCCATCCGAGAGGTAAAATCCATATAGAACATACTAATATAACTAGCTCTATTACTCAATAGTCTATGTTCAATCATTATTTTCTTTTTCCCAATGCATGAATAAAGAAATCCAAGTGGAGAGGACCACCCTAATCACTTTACATAGATTAGAGAGCCCTTCTCCAAACCATCTCATGAAATATCTCTCAAACCAATAAGGAGTGACCCGCACCTCAGTCCGTTGAGGAAAAACTAGCTATTTTCTGGGTATCATTTATATCATGTGGATGGGACCATTCATCAAAATTGTGTATGACAGTCCAAGGAGCTCCAACTCTATTGGAGGACCTTCTCACCGGTGCTCCTCGGGACAGGGGAGTGTAATACCATTAGTGAGGAACCACAAATTGATCCCACAAGAGAGTAAAAAATCATGAAGGACCCTCACCAGATCACATAGGGGAGTACGAATTACATGTTGAGGATCTACACCCTACCTTTTCATGGAGTACTACTCGTATATTAGAGGATCTCCACCCTCGTACAACAAGGGAGTACTAACTCTATCAGTTCATGTGTTGAGGTCTTGTGGCATGGAAAAACATGGGGGGTACCGAATCTTATAACAGTGGACCCACACCCTGCCTAGAAGGGGAGCATTGACTCTATGTACATTACATATGTGTAACCCGCTCCATACTCCTATAGGGGAGTACCAACTCCATGGGTAGAGGATCTGCTCCCTGGTCCCATTGGAGAGTACCAACTCTTCCTTCATGAACAACTTCGGGAACCCTCAGCCTAGTCCTTCAGGAGAGTAACACCCCCTGGAGAAACATACCCAACAGACATGAACCTGCTCCAACAACATGGGGAGTCTCAACACTACGAAACACGCTAATTTCTGCTCAATTGTGCATGTATTGGGAGAAACAAATCCTTAAAAAACAATTTGGCCATCTATCAACTTCCACAAAAACGGACTTGAAGTATCTCAAAAGGACCTTCACTTTTCAAGGGTCCCAGTGTCAGAAATGGCTCGTCAAATGGATGCTCTGTTTGGGTCCAGGTCTGGTATGACCCTATCGGACAGATTCGACCCGTTATGGGGTCCGCGGACCTGACTCGGGGTCCGCCAACCAAAATCATGTCTCTCAGCCTAACTATGGTCTGCCGAACTGACCTGGGTATACCGGTCCAACCTGGGTCTGCCGAACAAAACCTGGGTCCACCGATCTAACCCAGGTCCAGCCCGACCCAGTTGGGCCTGACCCCCTTCAGTCCCAGCCAACTGGTTCCATCCCGACCCACTTGGACGCAGGCTAGTTTGTCCACCCTGGAGGCTGCTACCGCTACTTATCCTCTATGTCACGCGGGTAGGTCATCTGGGTGTTGTCTCCACACCCTCCTTGCAGCCTAAGCTACGGGTCATACACACCGATGGTGTACGCTGCCTCCCGCACAAGGCCATCGGTGCATGCCACTACCGGAGCACCAGTGGCCCCTTTTACAGGCCACCTAACACACTCTGGTGGTCCGTTTTCTGATCCATAAGACCACCTACCACTCTTGTTTCACTTTCTTCATCACTATGGTCTTCAATCCATAGTGTAAACCATTCTACTAGAAAACACTCAAGTGATGGTAGCTCCCATGCCACATTGATCCATCCACCATTGTCCTCGTCGCACCTCTGTCGTGCCATGTCCATCTCAAATCTATGATATTGGATCATTGCACCAGGAACCGGGTGCACAAAGATCGATCGATCGAAATCTTGTCGGAATGTGGGCCAAACTAATAACGCCTACAACGAACGAAGAACAGATGGAGAAAATCATGAATGAAAATTTTAGAACAGACATCAATCGATATACATGTCAAAAAAGGTTCTTTTTCATTATAGTTAATGTTATAATCCAACAACAATTCTAAATTTTTCCCCCAAAAACCCCGAGATAATAAAAGTCCTCCCGCAACAGCGACCGATCTGCTGGCCAATATGTCAGTTGATTGGTCCACATTCATCATGAGATTCATGAATGGGGAAAGGAAAATAAAAAAAATAACCCTACAGGGATTTTTTTTATCGTCGATGAATAGAAATGTTTTTTGACATTCTCGATCGTCGATCCACCGCTCTTCGGATCCAAGTCGTGATCCAGATCTAGAAATACATTGGCATTCATTAGAGGTGCCTCCTCCTACATTCCTTAAAGGATTTTCAAGGTCATAGAAATAAAACAAGAATTCTAAAAAATTTCAAATAAATGAAATCCAATGTTGTGTCAATTAAAAATATTTTTATTAAATATTTTAATAATGTTCACCTTCAAATTATAACTTACAGCCTCGACCTACGCCGGTCAATGTTAGGCCACCTCTAAGGTAATGTCGATATTCTGAATTCAACGAAGCCCTTGGATTTATAATCCAGGAATATATTTAAAACATATTATAGTTCAATGTTTCTTGTCCAAGTTATTTTAATTAAAAAATAAACTTTTTTCAATGATTTATTTCGGGCACACCGGGCCTCGGAACTGCAAGTCGTCTTAGAGCCCGATCATGGAATTTTCTCAAATAATTTCTCAATGTAAATTCAGGAAAAATATAGATCATTACATTCTCCCCACATTAGGATTATTTCCCTAAAAAACAAAATCCTACACTAAAGGGAGGAATAAATGAGCTCCCTACTAGTCTCCCAGGCTAGTGAGCTAATCAAGGGTCCCTATGTTGCATAGAAGAACATACTTGAAGGAACCAACAGGATCAACCACTCACATGTCCATCTTTATCTAGGCCATCAACATTCAACAATGACACAAGTCTCTTTAGTTGTGACAAGTGGGAAAGTACCATGCACCATAGCGCACCTCCTGTCACAGGGTCTACCGGTTCACCTCCACGCTAACCTGACATAGATACTGACAAAATTCCATAGTTCACATCGTACATTGGATGAACATTAAAACATCCTCCAAAAGTGTTACGCATTCTAGGAAGACTATAAATGTGTAGGGGTATTTATGAACAAAACCATCTTACCCAAGAATGAACATTGGGTCTTACTAGGCCCATTGTATACAACCTCTAACTGACACATAGTTTGCTAAAATGGAACCACTGCCACACCCACTAGTGGAATCTCGACTGAGTATGGATGGTATGAAACCATTCTCTATAATTGAACCATCATAAGGTCTAACTCTTCCATGATAGAAACGATCCAAAGAAAACAAATGTTTAGCAAAAAAACTCCACTAGCAGGGTCTGGATCTACTCTGACGCATCGTCACAAAACCTCATTAAAAATAGGCAAGACCAAGGGATTCTCCAACCATACCTCAATACTAGGTTTCACAAACCCACTTCTCTGTAATCCATTTTTTATAGTCCACTATTTGATGCCTGAGTTTCCCATTCACTGACATGGAAACCATATTTTATCATCACAGACACACCATACCCTTCGCCTAAAATAGTCAATCTGTCCATGAATTGTATTATTTCATACCAAGGATGACATCACAAGGCCTCACCACGATGAAAAAAAGATCCCAACAAACAATATATCCTCCAAGAGATGGGTCACACAATTAGTGCTAGTGTGTGATTATTGGTCCTCCTCCAACATGAGTCTCTAAGAACGAGGGTTATGTCCATGGTTTGACCCCAAGCTCAAAGTCTAAAAAATCATTAAAAACGGAGAAATACTAGAACTGGTGTCCATTATAACTGAAAAAATTCAATGAAAGAGGACATAACTAGAATCTTCCCTGGAGGCATTGGTTCGTAAACCATGACTGCATGCAACTATCCTCGCATACTTCCTCTAGCTCCCATAGCCTAACGCAAACCACCTCCTACTTCTCTTCCAGCTCATCTGCCTCGCCCGAGATATTACAGAACTCCATGCTCTATGATCTATGTATATCAAGGGGGAGTGTCATTTGGATACCTCTTAGAGACATGATAGGTCAGACAATCTCTAGAAAGATTCCCCCACCATCTCAATCACTACACTACCTCTCTTGTGGATGATATGGTCCTCAATGCTTCTCCTTCTCCAATGACCTTCACATCTAATTACGGGCATGGGTATGCCTCTTAGTATGTGATAATGTTACCTATATTCTAAAAAATCATATAGACGCCTCAGTATCAAGACCTTTATTATGGTTTATATCTATATGCTCCTCATCCAAGAAGCTCACAACCACTAGGGCTCACTCCAGCACTCAAACATAAGTTGGAATACTCAGTGGAATTAATAAATACGTGATATCTCGGTTTAAGCCCGGATTGAAGGTACGAGCATTAAAAAACTAGTCTATCACCATTTCTAGGGAGTATCGAGACAAGTTGGTGAACCTCGCCGAAAACTCCACCACTATCATGTTTCCCTATTTAGACTACATAAGCTCCTGGATACATATAGACCTCAATGTGGCTAGGTAAAAAACTTACCAGAAAAGTAATTATAACTCCTCCCATGTGAGTAACACCTCATCATGTGTATGGGTTACTAAAATACTCCATAGTCTCGCTGATCCCTGATTTAGGCTCGTGGATAGGAACCCCAACAGATCAGGAGTTGTCCTCACTAAGTGGAAAACTAATGTGACCACCATGAACCAGTCATCTACTTCCTGGGGGTCTAGATCACTCCAGTATCTCAAAGGTCGCTGCATCTAGAAATCATGTAGCCAACTTAGCCTGCATCCACCCTCAGATTTAACTACTTGTAATACCTACTACTCTATGGGTGGTGGTATCACTGGAAGACCACCTGGAGGCATTGTCATGAAACCAGTGCCCTATACTTAAGCCTCCTCTTGGGGTGGATTTTCATCATGATCACGCAGTATAATCTTACCTGGTTGTCATCATAGATGCATCCTTAAATGGATCTAGATCAACAATAGTTAATAGAGTATATTTGGATAGATGACTCAAGAAGGACATGGAAGACACAAAACATTCCTATATGATGCATGTACCATTTATTTCCTGGTAACCAATGTCCTAATTTACCGAGTTGAAAAGAATTCTATCAGCTTACCAGTGAATGGATTTGTCGGTTGCTACAATAATACTAGAACCTATGGTATGAGATTCAATCTCAAAATATATTAACACTACTACTTTGAAATCCAAACCAAGAACATAGACTCTTGGTCCCAAAATAGAACCAAACCAACATTGATACCACTATATCACAATCTATCCCAGAGAGGCTCATGCCAGACGTCCCGAATCCCACCACCAATAGGACTGGGGTTGGTGACTAGCATCGAGTTGGCATATCACTAAAAACGGAGGCATTAACTATATACTGGTACACATGAAATCTTCTCTAAGACAAAAAATGATGGAATGTAAAAAATACAATGAATTTATGCGTGTTGATAACTAATTAAAACACAACCAGAGTGTGAAAGAAATTAATGTATATGGTAGAAAATGATACCAGTATACAAACCCAATAAGCGAAATATAATCGGAAGGTATGACCTGTAAAAAAGGTTACTAAAGCTTCTCTAGGAAGCTGTTGAAAACACCTCTATTCTTCTATCTAATCTCAATGAGCACAACATATTCCTGGTCCACCCTAAACTGCTTTACGACATTGGTCATCTGCAAAAGAAATGACACGTGTGGGAAATGCCTATGTAGGGGTGAGTAAAACAATACTCAGTAGGACCCCCCAAAACCAAATTGATAAAGCACAAGTAAATAATAAAAACGATTTCCATAGTCAACTCTGCATAGGAATATAACCATATATATACCATGAATATCTAGATATGCTCATTTCAGAGACTAAAAAGCATATCGTTCCAACCTCACAGCCAAAAAAATGATTCTCATAGAGTCTCAAAAGGATACCCATAAAACCAGGAGAGCACACCCCATGAGCTCATCCGTCCTATATGTCAGCCATCAGAAAGGTTCACTCCATTGGAAACATACAACTATGTTTATCTCAAGTTCTTAGCACTCAAGGATCAGTCATTGTTTTCTGGTACACAACACAAGACTAAAGAAACCCAAGGGGATATGTCTTCCATGACCACTATACAAGGATACTGGAGCCCTACCCCTAACTATAGCATGAACCCTATGTCACACCTCTAAGGAGTGACCCACACCTCATTCCATCAGGGGAGCACTATCTCCAATCTTGGTAGTGTTTAAATCATGTTTTCATCCCCAATCATCCTAACTGTGTCCGACATCCAAGGGAGCTCCAACTCCAATAAAGGACCCACCCCCCAATAACACTCGGGGTGGGGGAGTGAAACTCTATAAGTGAAGGTCCGCACCCTAATCTAATATAAGAGTATGACTCATGAAGGACCTGCACCCTAAACCTACTAGAGAGTAATACTTCGTATGTTGAGGACTGACACCCAACCTAGTTGGGGAGTTATACTCAAAGACTAGAGGACATGTGCCTTGGTACGGACAGGGTGTACTAACTCTCTATGTTCATGTGTGGAGGACCAGCACCACAGAACAATATGGGGAGTACCGACTCCAATAATATTGGACCAACACCATACCCAGTAAAGAAGTACTGAGATTATGTATATTAGATATGGAGGACATGTGCCCTAGTTCTATAGGGGAGTACCGACTCCACAGATAGATTACCTACTCCCTTATCCCACATGGGTTTTCATACTATTCTTTCATGAACATCTTCAGGAGCCCACATCCTGGTCCATTAGAGGAGTAACACCCCTGAAGGAAGTGAACCAAAGGAAATGAACCCGTTCACACGATGTGGGGTGTCCAAACATTATGAAACACACTAATTCCCTCTAAAGTGTGCTTATCATGGGAGGAACAACACCTCAACACCTTATTTTGTCTATGAAATTCAAATAATTAGCACAAATTATCTCAAAATGACTGTCTCATCGCAAGGCTCCGAACTACATAAATAACTCTTCAAACAGACACCCCATTTGACAGTTATGGGCCTTTTAGTGAGAAGGGGATGATGGGGTCTAGGTCCAGTCTGATCGGGTCAGACCAACCCGACCCGGCCTTGCACAGGGTCCATCGACCTAACCTAGGTACACCAACCTGACCCGGGTCCGCTGACCCGACCCGAGTCTGCCGACCTGAACCACTGGGCCCACCCCACCCCAGTTGGGCTCGGGCCACCGGTTCCAGCCTGACATGCTTAAACGCGAGCCAGTTCATCTTCCCTAGAAACAGAAACTATCACATCCCCACCATGTCACACAACTGGCTCAGCCACCTACTAACTCTACATGTGCCCCACGGCCCGAGCTGCGATTCCAACACAACATCGCGGCTCCTTTGAAATTGGAAACTGCGTAAAAATGGATGAAAAATATTCACGCCCCCACCAGCATGTGGCCACCACCATGTGCTACCACCATAGTCCACTGAACTCAATCTAGTTGTTCATTTTTGGATCCTAAAGAACACTTGTGACCCTCATGCCATGTTCTTCATCACCATGGGATTGAATCCACATCGCAACCCATTCTTCTAGAAAATATTGAAGTTGTATTATCTACCATTCCACTTCGATCCATCTGTTATCATTTCTGTCACACCTCCATAGTGGTTTGTCAATCTCAGAACTGTGATAGTGGATTTTAGTGCCAAGAATGGGGCACACAATGATTGATGGATGATGAAATTCTCATGTAGCGGTCCAAAAAATGAATGCCCAATACGTGGGCCAATATATTAGTTTATTGGGTTTTGTTTTTCATGAGATTCATGGTTAGGGAGAGGAAAACAAAACAACAACATCGTATATGGATTTGGTTCGATCGTCGATGAAGATAAAAGTTTCATCATTGTCGATCATCGTTCCACTTCCCTTTTGATCCATGATATGATCTAGATCTTCCAATCCCTTAGAGTTATATGGAGGTGGCTCCTCCACCTTGCCTAAAATAATTTCTTGTGTTATGTAAATAAACATAGAATTTTGAAGAAGTTAAAATAAAATAAATCTGATGTTGCACCAATTAAAACAATTTTTTATTAAATATTTTAATGATGTTTAAATCCAAATTAAAACATTCACCCTCGACCTGTGCCGGTAAAGGATATGACCCACCTAAGGTAATGTTGGTGTTCTGAATGTAACAACTCCCTCTGATTTGTTATCCTGGAATCCATTTGAATAATATTAAAGATTAATGTCTGTCATCTGGGTTCTTTTAATTAAAAACTAAACTTTATTAAAATATTTATTCCAAGTACACAGGGCCTCAAAATCCAATGTTGTCTCAGCGCTTGGTATTGGAATTTTCCCAAATAACTATAAAAATAAAATGTTGAAAAATCTGTGTCATTAAAGTATATATAATGAAACCATTCTTCTTGGAATGTGAAAAATCTAGGACATGTTTTATTAATTAAGAAATATATTTTTGGACTCATAATCCCCTAAATCATAGTATGAATTTCTTCCTTAATTTATTTTAAAAAATTATTTTGTGAATTATAAACAAGAACCTATTATTATTTTTTAAACATTCAAAAGATATTTCTCTTGTTTAAAAATATTTTGATGATATCCGTTTTGTATTTTCAAATTAAACTCTTTTTTAAGAGTTCTAAAATTTAATGACATGTGAATTTTACATATTATTATGGAAGAATTAAAATTATTTTCTTGAAAATAAATTTTTAAGAAGAGATAATGGATTATTGTAGATAAATCAAAGTATGTTAAAAATTTTATTTAATATTTTGGAATTGTTAATTGTAAATTATTAAAAACCCCTATGATAACATCTGGTAAATTTTATGTAGATAAATATATAAGATAAGTTGATGCTAAAAATTTTAGAGTTATGATTAGTAACTTCTGAAATTTAATAGCTACATGTACTGATTTAATGTTTTGTGTTTGTATTTATGTTTTATTTCAATGTAACCCTAATGAAATTAACATAAAATCTTTTAAAAGTATCATAAAATATGTTAATAGTTTTGTTAACATTGGTTTATTATATCCTAGAAAAAAAAATTTAAATTAAAAATTTTCTAATATTCTATTATTAGTGGATATAAAATAAATAGAAAAAATAAATGGGGAATTCATCATTTTCTATGTAAAATATTAGATTCATTGAGTTTAAATAAAAAAATTAATATTTATTTATCTATATTTGAATATGAGTATTAATATTTCAATTTTTTATATAATCCTATATAGATTATAAAAAACTAATTGTCTTTGATATTTATTTGGAGAAGATACCTATTTTTTGTGATAACTCATCTAATAATTATATTTCTAATAACCCTTTATAACACTCTATAACTGACCAAATTTATGTTTGATATCATTTTATATGATATCATGTCCAAAATAATGAAATTAATTTGGAATATCGTCCAACTGATGATCAAACAAAATATATTTTTACCAAACCTATATAAGTAGAAAATTTTGAGAATGTTAATTCTACACTTATTATGATGGAAATATGATCTAATTATTTAATGGGTTTATTGATTTTATTCAGTCTTTTTTTCCCTTTTGAATTGTCTACTTGGGACCAACTTGTTTTTTTAGAGTTTAGGGTCTTTTTAAGGGATATAACCATTTACCCATTATAATACTACTTATTTAAACTCTATTAGTTTAGAATTCCACATTTTTGTGACATTATGGTAGCATTGTTCAATAATAATGATTATTGTTCTTATATTTTATGATTAACAGACATTTACTATATCTATTTTTGATTTTGGCCAGTGATCCTATAATATTATTTAACAAATGGTTTACTTGTATATTCTCTAACATTTAATTACTAGTTTAATTCAAATTATATCATTTTAGAAATGATTGAATATCTAAAAATGTATTTCTGGCTACATGAAGTGTTTAGAATAAATTTTAAATATGATTTCTAACGAATTTATGCAAGTAATTTTTGGAAATATAAATTGAAAATATTATATATATATATACATGGTTCTGATTTTGATACGTTTTATTAAAGGTAGAGATTATGATATTGGAGAGGGTTCCTTTTTACTTTTGTATATATCTCTTTTCTTTATATTTTCATTTAATTTAATTTGTATCTCTCTTTATAGTGCAATAATTTAGGGGGAACTACATTCATTAAATTTTATTTATTAAATTTATGTGTGATAAAATTTACTTTATAACTTTTAAATATGGTATGTATAATTATATTAGTATATACATAAGTTTATATAAATTAATTAGAGTTAAATCCCTATAAAATAAATGGTTTTATTTTAAAAATTGGTCAATTATTCTATATATGTTATAATTAAAATAAAATAAAATTTTGTTTACTAATAGGTGGATGAAACCATTAATTTTTGTTAGAAACATATTTTCCAAAAATTGTAGACATGGTATCACAGTAATTGCTTGAAATGTTTTTCTTAATTTCAAAATGAGATAAGTTTTATAAATTTTAATTGGTTTTTTAATTATCCAAAAGGTGATATTGTTGGGTGGATCCATTCTACATAATAGTATTAAAGATATTGTTTTTTATATTTTATAATATAACAACTAGAATGAATATAAATCTTTAAGACGTATTTGACCCTTGAAGTTGATAAAAAGGACATCCAACCAGAGAAATTAATAATTTTTATTTATATTAATTCTTTTTATTTCCCTATAATTAATTAATAATCACATTAAAATATACTTATTCATCGGTGATAAAATAGGTGGTTCTGAGGGAGAAACACTTGTGTGGATGAATACCTTATCTCATAAGGATTTTAATATCTATGTTAACACTTCTCACTCAACTAGAGTCATTTTATTTGGAGTCTTAGATATGGGGTTTCATTAGGGATAATATAAATAAAGAAATAAACCTCTTCATCTAGGGGAAATCTAAAAAATTTAGGAAATGTATTAATATATTCTATCAAAAATAGTTTGTATTATTTTATATGAAATTCAATACCCTCCACTAATTACATACCATATAATTCATCCCTATATATTTAATTAAGATAATTTACTTTAGTAGGTTACTGAAAATATTTAGGTAATGAAATCATCCCTCTATAAATAATTAATTCCCTATACTCTTGACCAATTCCAATAATTATAAAAATAAATAATTGTTTTTTTAAAATTGAGAGAAAATATAACCCAATTATTACAATAAATACCCACTATTTTTATGATGGATATATTTTTCAACTTGAAAAAACTTGGGTAATCTAATTTTAAACTGATGTTATATAATTCTAATAATCATATTACCTCCCAAGGTTATAAATGATAAATCATTCAATAAGGTACAGTGGGATGATTGAATATTATTTGAAACATGCATGACATGAAATTACTTACTCGTATCTTTCATTTTCACTCATAATAATGATAACCTCCATATACAAATTTATATCAATCACATAATCCTTCAATAGCTGTCTGATAGAGTTTCCTTCCACATTTATTACATATAGGGAGCCCTAATCTTCCTTTTCTTTATTTTTTTGTTGGTTCATTCAAAATATAGGTCAACCATGCTATTATTCTCTAGATTCATTTTATAAATTAGCCATTTTTTAACCTACTTATAAATATTGATAACATTTATTATTATCTCTTTATAACTTCAAAAATATTGTGATACGAATAATTTTCAAATACATCCAGTGAAAAAAATCAAAAAGAAAATAAATCTGTATTTCAAAATTATACTGATAAACTAAAATATACATTTCTAGACTAATGAAATTATCATCATACTCAACCATCATGTCATCATCCATTTTTCTTAGAATCAAGAATTTCATTTTCATCACATCATATCTTCCTTGAGGAAAGTATTTTCATGAAAAATAACTTTAAATTATTTTCAATCCAAATTTACATATCCTCTTCCATAGTAGTATTCTTAATTGGTTCCCACTATTGGTAAATATATACATTTAAAGGATAAAAAACAATAATAACTATTTCCATTTCAATTCACTCAAATTACTTAATGATCTCCCATAGAGATATTACCCATTTATATTGCACTTTTGTACTAGTGGATCCATTGAATGATGGAGGTTGTTTCCTAATAAATTTATCTAAAGTAGTTGATCCATTTTAGGAGAAATTCGTTTTTCAATGCAATCAAAGATATGGTTCATATTCAGAGATAGTTTTCCTATATTAGTACTATTTTTTGAACAACCACATTAACTCCATTACCCTTATTATTTTTAAATCCCTAAATTTTACTCAATTATTGTTATGATTTATTTTACCTATAATTGGTACAATTATCTACCAAATGAAATATCTTATTTGTATATATATTAAAATATTACTATATAGAATATGATTCATTTATCATGTTTACCTTAAATAAGGTCATATGCATATGACACCTATCATACTAATTATAGAATAATTTATAAAATATTCTTTTGTGAAAATATAAGTTCATTACCTTTGTTTGTATACATTTATTTATTAATGGTTATACTAATCCTTTATCTGATAATAATTGTATCATCCCTGAACCAAATCACCTAAATGTGATGGATTATTTATTACATATTAATCTTAATACATTAGATTACATGTAACACCACATTTGGATTTTTTATGTACACCCCTTTTTATGATTTGTTTAGCTTTACTATTTTTGTGTGTTGGCATACTTATTTGGGATGGAGATCCTTTTCTAGGAAAAATAAAATAACGATCAGGGAATTGTTTATTTGAATTAATGGAGTTCAGGGATAAATGTGTTAATAAATTAGATGGGTTCTCCCCATGTTCAGAGGACATCTCGGGTGCCATGGTATTTTTCTCCTTAAACATGATGTTCCTTCTGTCTAATATGGAATTTCACACCATGTAAGGGGTCACTTGAGTTCTCTTCATTTCCTAATAGATTCCATGAACTGATAAAAGATCTGAAATATTTACACCCTAAATAATAGTTTCACAACATGTAATGGTTAAAAATAAGTGTTTTAATAAAAATGTGTTACATTTTTTGATAGCTACTGCCTTAGTAGACAAAATGACATGTAATGAGATTACACACTATGTAATTATCATGACTTGAGGTTTTTTGGTTGTCACGTGAGTTATTTTCATTTCATTCATCTCTCCATTCTACCACTCCCGACCCAAAGCTCTCCTTGGTCGGTTTTGGACATATCTCTTAATTTGGGATCATTCTTTCAATGATCAATCATCCAGGATATTGTTTATCTATAATATTATGAGTCACCTATTGTATTTTTTATGGTCTATAATTTCAGATATAGTTAGATTTCATATTATTGATAAGACTTTTTTTGCTATCAATCCTCATCAGTATCTTGTCACACATTTTCTTTTGAAATATGGTCTTCTGGTTTCCAATCACCATTGTCAATCATGGTAAGGTTCATATGGCTTTGAGGTAGTTGTTTCTATACTATTAGTTAATGCAAATAATTTATTATCATTGTTAGTAAATTCTGTAGGGTTATTCATTTATTTTAATTTATGTTGTTTCAATTGTTTTTTTTAAAGTAATTTTTTTTTAAATGGTTTTTTCATTGAAAACATATTTTCTCATTTTAAAATGGGTCTAAAAATAATAAATAGGATTAGATTAAATTTTTAAATGTTTTTAAAAAATGAACATGGTTTTGAAATGAATTTTACAAGAATGAAACTTTTAGAACCTTAGGTGCATTGTGAAATATATTTGGGTATACCTAGTGTGTGTGTCTCTACTAGAAGGAAACCTTTGTTATATCAATGGACAGTGGAAAAGAACAATATTTTTTGGATCCTATGTTATTCCAATTTGAGATCTTAAATTTCTAGCACATATTTTACCATAGTCTAAATCCGAAATTGTCTTTTTCTTGTTAATTTTTTGATTTGTATCACATGATGGTGATTATCATGGATAGTTTCTCATAGGTTATTATGTGATCATGTATCACATGGAATTGGATTATGGTATTTCATGGAAATGTTTTAAATTTCTTATATTAGTATGTATAGGCATGCTACACTATTTTATTATATCAACTTTTCATATTTATGGTCTGATAATATGAAATTATTTTATGAAAATAAAAGGTGGAAATTATTTATAAATAGATTGGACTGAAGAAAATTATTTGAAAACCTATTTTTATTTTAAAATCTATAACAATTTCATTATTAATTTTAGCCCATGTATAAACACTATGGTTGTATCTTATTTGTATTTGTTCTCAGACCCTTCTTTTTTCCTTTGGGTGGTTGAATATGTTGTATTGAAGGATCCATGTAAAGCGAAGGGCATCTTATAAAATGTAGAATTCTTCTTAGGTATATTACTTTGGTTCATGTTGGTCTGTAGGTGACTACTGTTCTCATTGATAGTTTTTGGTCTTGATATATTCATACATTATAGTCTTAACTATTTGGAATTAATTTTATGGATCAGGATGTATCTTTTTCTTCCCCATAGTACCCTGGATGAATGTCTGGATTCATTATACCCAAGATTTTTCTTTTTTACTTTTTTCACCATACCATGTGATTGTTGACTTAGGTATATAATTTTGATGATCTAGGTTATTCTATTAAAAATTAGTATCAGATGGATGGCTCAGCCTGAAATGTCATATCACTTCCTAATTTGGGTTCTGTGTCATGGGTAGAAAATATTTCCGTCCCTTGAATTTCGAAAAGTTTGTATGAAAAGGGGGCCTAGACAGCTCACTTATATGACTAAACATTATTAACCGTGGGTGGTCAAGTGCTATTATCAGTTTTGAGACTTGTGGTTTGGTTTTATTTGAATTAAATGTATGCAAATTTCTTATAAATTGACCTATTCGTTTTGATGTTATGTCTTTCATTGATAAAAATACTAATTACATTAAATTAATTTTGTTATGAATAATGTGTTTAAATTTTAGAAGTGTACTTATGATTTATGTGTTTTCTCATGATCTAATTGGTTATTTTATTTTGTTTATTATATAATGGATCTAATATGATCTCATTCAAATACCAGAGAGGAGGATGTGAGAGAGAAACCACAAGACATTCCTTTATTGGACACTTCTTTGGTTGAAGTAATAATTTACACTATTCAGGCTCTTGGTCAACTAGATTTTGAGAAACCTTGATGTGTGGAGGATCATGGTTCTATGTTTACTATGAATAATCCACCCTTATTCAATGATGAAAAAGGACCAAAAGAATTCAAGGAGTTGATTGAGTGGATTGAGGGGATGTTAAATTTCCTAAATACTTTGGAAGACTAAAAGGTGGGATTTTCCATATACATGCTCAAGGGACCGAGAAGAAGATGGTGGTACGTTGTTGTGTTAGATATTTTTTATGAGCACATTGCCTGAGCTTATTTCATGGAAATATTTATTCATCAACTTTAACCAGATACTTTATTTGAAATAATTACATTAGATTTTTTGACCTTGGATCGGGGTAAGAATTTTGTTCTAGTGTATTCTAGCCACCATATTGAGCTAGAGCATTTGAAATCGGAGCTGGACACTAATGAGAACCTAATGGATTAAAGGTTTGAGTTAGGGATAATACCTGATATTAAGTAAATGTTTATTCTTATGTTCCTTCAAACCTTTATAGAGGTAGTTAAAAAAACATCGTTGGTTGAGGAAAGAACAAATAGGAAGTCAGGTTTGGGTGAAACATTAGTTGGTGAAATTGTTCGCCAAATCTTATCTTCTAGTATGAAAAGGAAATATAAGGGTGGTTAGTTATCTTCAGTACCCGTTTTAGATACATCAATAGGATAAATTTATATTTTTTTCTATTATTGTGGGTGTATTGGACATACTAGGATAACTATACAGAAGCTCCATGGACATATCATCTTTGGAAATTATTGTTCTATCTGAATAAGTTATGTGAAAATATATCCCAGGTTAGTATGCTAGGATCCAATCTCACCAAGAGCTTATAGGTACGTATTAATGCTTCAATGTGTGGTGGATCAAGTCTTTAAGACCATGGGATTTGTAATGGGGCTACGAATAGACAACTTTATTTCACTGAATATGCACAAGAAGAATTTGAATTAGGTCCAGCTACTATTATAGGTACGTTTTTTTATTTCATCTTCAATGGTTCTACATTTTTTTGATAATGGTGATACTCATTATTTTATATGGTAAAATTTAATTATATTATTTTTGTTTTGTTCAGATCTTATGACATACTTCTGGGAAATTTCCATGCCTTTGGGAAAGAGTTCCAAATAAAATTTCAACTGTCTAGTCTGTCAGGTGATGATAGACATCTTTGAGGTAGAATGGGACTTCCTGGTACTTTCCTAGATATCATTGAATTGATTACAGAAAAGGATTGGATGATAAATTTTACGGAAAAAATAAACTATTATAACTATCAGGTATAATTGTTTTCCACTCATGGGGTTACTCATGTCATTTATAGAAAGTGCAACTCTTGATCAGGAAGGGAAGGGACTATTTCTACTTATTATGGGGTAATATAATGTTAGTATTTATATATTTTTATTGATTATTTTTACCCCTGTTTTGGTTGATGAATTCATATAGTGTTGAGTACATGCCCCAATTCCCTTCCCGATGATTTTTCTGGTTTACCTCTCAAGAGATAGGTCATGTTTAAAGGTGACCTGATACCTAGAATGATTCCCATTAATATGCACTATTATCCAATATAACCTTCTAAGTCGGTGGAACATAATGTCCATATTGAGGACCTCAAGTCTAAATGACTTATTCTTTATAGAGTTTCATTATAGGCTTTGCATATAAAATTTTCAAAGAAGGATAATAGGATTATTAGAATTTATATTGATAATATGAAATTAAATATGTTGATATTTAGTTAATTTTATAAATTTCCTAGAAATTATTATTTTTTACAATGTTAGGGAGGCATGTTCGTTATTAAATAATGAATTGTGATTAGGGTGCTACCAGTTGAGGTTCGGATAAGAGGGCATTCAAAAGAATCTTTTAGGAGCCTATAGAAGAATTTTATGTTTCTGGTTATGTAATTCAGTCAGAATAACACTCTTGTAGTATTTATGGTTTTGAGGTACTGGATATTTCATCGGTTCTTGAAATCTTTTTTTGTTGTGTTCGTGGATGATATTTTTATGTACTCCATGTTAGATGAGGAGCACAAAGACCATTTGGATATAATTATTTGAACCTTGAATGGGCATCGTCTACATAGTAGTACCTCTAATTTAAATTTCTGGGATTGATAATTAATATTTATGTGGGATTTTATATCTAATATGGGTGCCTCCTTGGATCTTGAAAATATCTAGGCATTGATTACCTTGGAGCAGCCTAGAAATATTTTTAAGATCCAATGCATCTTGGGTTTATATGGTTACTATAGGTGGGTTGTTCAACATTAATCCAATATCACAACATTGAGGACTTCTTTAACCTGTAAGGGTGTAGTTTTTGAATGGAATGACAACTATTATAGATATTTTTAGGTGGTTATAATGAGGTTGAATTCCACACCAATTTTGATTCTTGCAAAAATGGGTTTGGGTTAATATGTTTCCTGTGATTATTCTAGTATGGTTTTGGGATGATTATTAATTAAATGGTAATAGGTGGTGGGCTATGTATCATTCTAGTTATTCACATCTAAAGAAGAAGTACCCTACCGAGGAACATGAGTTGGAAACTACTATGAATTCCCTGAAAAATTGGTTGTACTACCTCTTTTGGGAGCAGTTTACAATGTATTCTAATTATAAACTCCTTGAATATATTTTTTACTTAGCAGTATCCTAACATGAGACTGAGACACTGGGTATAATATCTTAAAAACAATTTTACATTTATATTGTATACACTCGTGGGAATATAAATGTGTTTATTGATGCATTGAGAAGAAACATAATGACATAGGTTTTGCAGGAATCATTTAAGGAGTGGTCCTTAATGATTTTTTATTTTGAGATGTGAATGATATTTAAAGAGGTTGGTGGGAATGTGTTCATGGATTTGATGAAATATAAATCATATCTTTATGAGAGAGTTCAGTTCGAGCAGTATACATAAAGTAGGTTCAAAAACGTGGGTAAAGTATTTATGATGGGGAGACCACATGGGAGTGGTCTTAGTCTCCTAATAGTGCTTTTTGTTACCTTAGTAGGTTGGTTATTCCATTTTACCTGATGTGGGAGTTGATGGATAGTGGAAACTGGTGTTGTTATTCCATCCAACCTAGGGTGACCTAGATATATCAAAATATGAGATGTCAATATTTGTGGTCAGGGATGAGGCAATCGATTATTTATTTTCTATCATGATATTTTACTTTTCATAGAATTAAGGTGGAGAAAAAAAGTCATGCATGTTTGTTTCGCCCCTTACCCATTATCATATGAATGTGTGTTGAGATTTCAATCGATTTTGTCAAATTTTTTCATTACACCAGTATTTGGAAGGATAAAATTTGGTTGTTCATTGATCAAATCATGAAATGGACATATTTATACCTCATCAAGGAGATGATAATCGTGGAACAACTTGCGTACTTATTTATTTGAAATATTATCAAAATTTAGGGGGTTGAATCTATTGATGTATATGAAGGTGTCCTAATGTTCATGTCTATGTTTTGGAATGTTTTAAAGGAGGTTATGGGTTCTAAGATTACATTTCGAAAGGATTGTCATCTATATATTGAAAAACAAAGAGATTGGACTATCCAGGTACTTGAGGATACGCTCTCATCTTGTGTGCTTGATTTTAGAGAATCTTGGGAAAATAATTTTCATCATGTTATGTTTTCGTATAATTTTATTTTTTAGGTCTAGATTGATATGGATCCATTTGAGACATTTTATGTGTGGAAATATAGATCTACCTTGTTTTGGGAAGAGTTGGGAGAGAGGTCCTTGGTTTGTAAAAGTCATATTCTGGAGATAACATAGATTGTACGGTTGATCTAGGGGAGATTGATAATGGAAGAGAGTCATCATAAATATTTTATAGACTATAATAATCATCTTATATAGTTTTAGTTAAGTGATCATGTTTTTAAAATAGGTTCACCTCACATGGGGAATCATTGGTTGGGTATGCTGGGAAAGATGGCACTGATGTTTGTAAGCCCCTTTGATATCATAGGATGACTAGGAATGGTGGAATATCTGTTGGACTTTCCATATAGTTTTCAATTGATCCAAAATGTGTTACATGTTTTCTAGAAGATGATTTATTTATCAGATCCTTCCCATTTGATTTTATATGAGCATGTTGATCTTGATACAAAAACAACTTTGCTTGAGAATCCAATTCATATTATTCATCACTAAGAGATGCTACTACATGTTAAAATGATTCATCTGATTCATGTATTGTTGTACTGTGAATATTAAGAACATAAGACATGGGAGAGTTATTTTTCGATGATTTAGTAGTTTAGTTGTTTGGAGTATTGTAATATAATGTTTTTTGGGGCTGAAAGCTTCTATGATGGTGATATTGTAACACCCATTACACCTTTCTAGTACTCACACATATATTCTTTATTTATATTCATTATTTCGATGAATTTGTGGAATTTTTGATAATGTTGATCCTTTTATAGAAAAAATAACCTATTTTTCATGGATAAATGTTTATTTTAATTAATAGATTCCAAGAATACATGCGATAATGGATTAGAGGGTTTCTCTCCATGTTCAGAGGAAGTCTTGGGGGCCTTGGTGTTTTTCTTCTTAAACGTGAAGTTCCTATAGTCTATTTGGGAACTACACATCATGTAATGGGGTTACACAATGTGAATTCATCTCCTGATAAATTTCATGAACATACTCAAGGTGTGAAATATTTTCCCGCCATGACGTTTAATGGTAGAAAATCATATTGTTTTTTAAAAAACAAATGTGACACATTTTTCCGTGTTTTAAACCTTCTTGGATTACACAACATGTTATAGGATTAGTCAGCATGTAAATCTCTCAATTTGTGCTTTTTATGGTTTGATACATGTTATAATCAGTTCATTCATCCCTTCATCCTCCCTCTCTTGAACAAAATATCACCCAAGGTGATTTTGGAGATCTTTTATCCATATGTATCATTCATTGTGCGATCAATCATTAGGCTTGTTGTGGTTCAAATCTTTAGGTATGTGTTCCTCTTTGTCCGTTTTTATATTTGTTTTCAGAAACAGTTTGGCTATATTTAGGTTTTAGATTAATGATCGTCTTCTATTTTCAATCAATCCAATGTAGTTTCTTATTATACCATTTCATTCGAAGGTTGGTTTCTTGGTTTCCAATCACCATTTTCAAAGAAGGATATGTTTATACCACTTTGAGATAGTTTTATCTATATAATGATTTAATGAAATTACTTAATTATTATTAGTGGTAAATTCATTGGGTTGGATCATTCAATTTAAGTGATAATTGGTTTTTATTTATTTTAATAAAATGAAAATATTTTTAATGGTGATTTTATTTGAGAATTTATCTTCTTAATATTGAAATGGGTTTTAAAACACCAATGAGGATTTAAGTGGAGTTAAAAATGTTTTATAAAATTATGAGCATGGTTTTGAAATGTATTTTAAAATCAGGGTACAGTGGGAACATTGGTCGCATGGGGAAATAGACATGGATGCCTTAGTGTGTGTGGCACCACTAGGAGGTAACCTTTGGGTTATCAATGGAATAAGGAAGGAAATAGTATTTGTTTAATCAACTAATATTCCCATTTTGGATCTCAAATTTATAGTATGTATTTTCCCATAGTCTAGACCCCAAATGACATTGTTCTTGCTCATTTACAAATTTTTATCACATAATTGGGATTATCATGGATTGGTTCTCAATGACTTTTATGATGTTTTATTACATGGAATCACATGATGGTATTCCATGGATACATATTTACTTTATAACATTATGATTCATTGACATTCACTCCTATTTTTTCACTTCTATGTTTCATATTTATAGTTTTATAATATGTAAATATTTTTTGAAAATGAAAGGGGAAATGATTTATATATTGGTTGGATTTATGAAAATACTTTATAAAACTATTTTTTTTTTAAAATATAAATTTTTTTGCATTATTTATATTAGACATTTTATAGACTCTATGGTGGAATCCTAATAGAATTTATGCTCAAAACCCACCTTTTACATTGGTTGGTTGTAGATGTTTTATTATAGGTTCTAGGTAAATGGAAGGTAATATTATAGCATCTCAACTTATCCTTTGGTCTATTCCTTTGGTTCGGGTTGTTTTGGATGTGATTGTTGGTCCCATGGAGACTTGTAAGGGTTTATTTATTCATTATTTTTTTTAGTTAGGATGGATTGATTTTAATAGACACGGTTGAATATTTAACATCCATATAACAATCTTGTTATATGTATTGGTTTGTTGTATAGAATACATGTTCTGTTTTCATTAATCAAATCACCATGTGATGGTCGAAATAGGTGTATGTTTTGGATGACCCAAGTTGGTCTATTATATTACATAACCCAAATCATAATGTAGTAGTCCTTAAGTGACCACTTACGTAACATTATATATCAATATCAAATACTACAACATTTGAGTAGAAATCATTATTATCAAATTTAATCTGATGTTTTCATATTTTTATACATTCTTCAACATCTTCAACAGATAATAATTATATTTATAATGTGGAAATAATATTTTAAAGGATAGTTTTCAAATCCGTGATTGATTTGAGTCAAAACTATTATTCATCGAATATTAAACATAAATTGGAGTTTTAGGATTGATTGAATATAGGTTATTTGAATTAATTTCAATATTATATAATAATATATTACTTTGGTTTCTTTCAAAAATAAAATATTAAATAATTTTTAATTTAGGTGAATTTAAAATGTTCTTTGATCATGGTTTTAATTGTTTCTAAATTACATGATCTATTATTATATATACATATTGATAGAAAGTCATTTTTCTACCATTTGAATAATATAATTTTTTATATAAGGTAAATTAATTATAGTTCCCTATAATTTAAAATGTGTAAATGAAGATCATAGGTACATGAGCATGATGATGAAGTTAGTTGGGATGAAGATTTAAAAAAATTTGTAGAGAAGTTATGTTGAATTAATATTGCTAGAAACTCATTTAGGTTCGTATTTCTTGCTTCCAAAGCTTATACAACCTAGGGGAGGTTATTTAGTTTGAGATTTTTATTGGAATCGCCTATGGGGAATGAAATGAATTGTGATATGAATTATATATGGAGAATTTTGAGTTGAGTTCATAGTAACAAGCTATGATACTTATGTAAGAGGTTTATTATGATTTATTTTAATTAGATAACTCATACACTTAGAGAGAAGATGGTTGATTTGATAGAAAGATAGGTCCTTTAATTCAAAGTGTGATTAGGAAATAACTGTGCGATATGGCACCAACATGAACTGGAAGTAGAATTCCATGATATATATAATTACTCTTTATTTTTTCTTTATGTTTCTATTTGAAATGAATTCCTTTGATAATATTAATGTCTGAATATTATGCATCTAAAAATTTTTCTAGAGTGAATTGTGTTTTTATCACTTTTACATAATGTGTGTCATTATTTCTTGTTGATTTACAAAATGTATATTCTTAGATAGTTAACTTTTATAAAAATGTCAGGGATTGTTGACAACTGATATCGATTTAATTATATTTATGCCATTTTATATTTTTTAAATCAATTTAAATTGATATTTTATCTTAAGATTAACACACTAAGATCAAAATACTATTTAATTATGGTGACATTTTATTTGATTTATTTTTTCAATTGAGAAGATTTTGTAGTTTAGAAATGATAATATTTAATCACATTCTTGTTAGACAACTGATAATGTTGTGTAAACTGTTTCATTTCATTTTTATGCTATTTTCTATGCATTAATAATGGAAAATACCATTTAAAAATTCCAATTTAACTAATCTACCTCATTAATTGTATCTCATTTTTTGATCTCTACTCTTATGCCCTTCTTCAAATATTACCCACTTTAATTCTACACCATTTCATACTCGTACTTACGCTTGGTTTTTCCTATTTTTTATTAACCTTTTTTTCCATGGGTTAGTACACACACATTAACATCCTTTATGGACCAATCCTGATCATCACTATATTATTTTTTATAGGAAATTAAATAATTATTTTAGAGTTTTAAAAAATCACTTCAAATATGAGTACTCTTATCATGGAAGAAATGAGAAACTGAGATAAAAATATAACAAATAGTAAAATCCTTTTTCAAAAAAAAAAATAAATATATATTTTTTACCAAATAAGGAAAAAGTATAATTAAACCTACTATGTGTGTGATATCCCAGACATGGTCCACTCCTAGGTAACCAAATCAATTTGTCTGCATAGACTCAAGCATGCCTCCATATATGAAAATGCATTCCAACATGTAGTGAGGTTATAATATGGTTTAATGAGGGTATTTAACCCTCTTTGACAAATTGGAGCACATCGGTAAATAATTGATAAATTAAATGACGTAATATAATATAAAAATATAATATTAGATTAGTATGAATGATTCAAATCCATTAATAATAATATAAAACCAATAAATAGTATAACATTAAAAGTATGATTTTATGATGGTATAAAAAAATGGTATTAATGCAAAAGAGGGTAGCAGGAATACACAATAATGCAATGAAATAATAAAAAATATATCTCCAATAGAGTCATGAGAACTAGCTTTGTAAACTACTCCTATACTCTATCTTAGTACAAGGAATCATGTGTCTATAGCATGGATCTTTTATTTGTAACATCTTGTATACATAAATCCTATCTTGGTACAAATCTTCCACCTGAATAGGGTGTGAGTTAAACTCGGTAGGTCACCACCGATGGTTTCTAATACTATAATGTTTTTAATATTTCCCAAATGAATGTCCCATTAATAATAAAAAATCAGTAAAATAAATAAACAATACCCATGTTCGCAATGGTTCCTCACGGGATACTCATATGATACTACCTATTTTAGCATAATCCAAAATTTCTATAATCCCAATATCAATAGAGGACTCATTTTTAAATTTAAGGGAATCAACCCAAACATCCAAACTAGAAAATATAGAGTGACATATATGAAAATCACAACAAAAAATCTAGAGATCCATTTTCTTCATCGAAAAAAATAAGGGCATGAAGCATCATGTCTAAGAATTAAAACTAATTAGTAATATAGTCCCTATTTAATGATTATAATAAATAATTAATATATCCTTTAAAATTAAATTATATAACAAAGAGGAGGGTCATGTATGATAAAATAATATTTTCATGATGCAATAACTTTCCATTCCTATCAAAAAACATGTAAAAGGAATGCATCCCTTAACAAAAATAAATTATATTCATCAACTAATGTCATGTGATGATATGTTGATAAAAGATAAAAGTGTAATCTTTATTCCAAATCACATTTCAATTAAACCATTTAACGATTCTAGATAATATATTCACCATGAAACGTATCCACCACATTTTACAATTCATAAATGATTCACTCATAAGAAGAATAGTATCTAATTAAAATATCTATCCACAATCATATTATTTTTCAATGAATTCCATTCAATAATCTAGTTTGTGAGTGATAAGTCAAAACACATCAAGTGTTGTTTAATTTCTGGAAAATTAATAGGGTTCATTGGTATATAATAATAACACTGCAATGGGGTGGTTTATTGCGAGGTAGAAAACCTCCAATGATGTAATTAGGTGAAAAATGACTAACTAATTTAATGAATTAGAAATTTACATAATAAAATTTTCATTTTAGATGTGACACACAGAGATACCAATTTTCATCACAATGACATTTGATATTGCATTCATTAATTTTTGTGTAAGGTATCATGCCTCCTAAATTATACCCATAGTTGACTCCTAATCTTGTAAAAGCTTCAGTCTAATGATAGAATGGGAGAGGTTAGAGAAACTACAGAATTTATTCAAAATAAGGCACAAAATATCATATGAATATAACATCAATGATTAAGATAGAAAATTAGATAAGAAGGAAGGGTATTTATATCCATACTAAGGATGATATAATTAAACATACATTGTTCTATTTTGATCTCACACAGAAGAGATCATTAAAATACAAAGATAGTGTCCTAGGGGGACTTCAACCAAGACTCTATATGTTGAACCAAGAAGAAGAAAGGGTGTAATTAGGGTTAAAATAAACTGGTGAATAATGGTAAAATCACATGTTTAAAGGGATGAATGGTTTTACCACATGTTTTTCCAAACCATACACCAATGTTCCTTGTTACATAACCTAAGAACCATCTTCTTTACAATGTTCATGTGCACAGTTTCACTGACATTTTAAAAATAGTGACTTTGGAACTGTCCCAACCACACACCTTTCACGAACATGGTGTAGGGTTGGAACTAACTATGGGGACACCGTGTGACTTATACCAATAATTTTTTATAGGGTATTCAGTGGTGTGAAGACTCCCTCACATGGTTAGACAATCCTCGATCCACCACTTTGGGTTGTATGGTTGAGCCATACTGTGAGTACTAACCATATTCTAACTTCGCGCATCATTATCGGTTTTCTAATAAATTGAGCTCCAGGCTCCAAAAAAGATTCAGAGACTCCATAATCCTTTCTTAGTTTCATAGAAATTTTTATAAGGGTAAAATAAGTTTCTTGAAAATATTTAATAGATTCCATAACTCCAAAAAAGTATTTCATCTTACAAACAATCTTCCATAAAAAACTCATCACTTATTTTCCTAGAGGGTTGTGGATTTGCATCTGTGAATAACGTGGACCACTGAGAATTTATGTCAACCTCTCTCTCCCTGGTATCATCTCATTCTTTTCCAGGTAGGCATAGAACCCAAATTAAATGAATTTTACTTCCCTTAAATTCCTTCATTCTATGATAAAGTGTACAATATGGATAAGCCTATAAAGATGAATTTACATCCAACTCCTCTTCATTGGGTAGAATAGAAAAAGGTGGGTAAAAAAAGTAATGATGCAACTTTGTGAAATAAATGATACCATACATATCCTTCTATATATGAGTAAGATCACTTTAATAATCCATTGTTCATTCCCTCTCCAACATATCAAAAGTTTTTATGAATATATGTGAAAACTTGAATTGCATATGAATTCATTAATGAATTAATTTTTGTGAAACATTAAAAAAGAACTGATCTTGTAACTCAAAATGTTGAGGTTGGTTGTGAATATTGGAATAATACATATACCAATTATGAGAAGTAACTATATTATTTATGATAAGCAATACATAATTCAATGACTCCTTAACAAGATGTATTCTTATTAGTGATACCTTCTCTACCACTAACCTGTGTACAGATGATCAGCATGACCTACCATATAAAGATTTGTAAGGTGACATATATATAGACTTAGGGAATATATTATTATTAGATAAAATATAAAGTTGTAAATTTTTCACCTTAGAACATAAAAATATAAGGACTTAATCTTGAATCATGTCCTCCAATGCATATTCAATATGCTCGGTCTGATATTCGGTGTGAGTGTGAAAGAAAACTCAGAAGGACATGGGATCCTAGAGCCTTCTATAACCCCATCCAGAACAGTGATGTAAAATGACTATCCCTATCTGATATGATGTTATATGGAATAATATGAAGAGATTTAATCTATTATATATATAGACTATCATGTTTTTCAAAGGATATGTTCTCCCTAATAAGAATGAAATAGGAAACCATTATGAGCCCATCAATGATAATCTCCTTAGTTTCACATCCATAAGGGGATTTTAGTAATCAAATCATGAAATAAATAGTGACATCATCCCTCTTTCACTCCAGAATAGGTCATGGTTGTAAAAGACTAGCTCACCGCTAGTATTTCACCTTTACCATCTGACAGGTGGAAAAATACGTATCAATAACCACTATCTCCTTCTTCATCCCCATCCAATAGTAGTGGTAGACTAAATAAAAAAACATATTAGTGATTCCATGATGTTATTACTATTTAATTTTATAAGAGACTTTAATCATATCCTCTTATAATTATGTAGGTACATAAACAAGTCCATGAATACAAAAGATATCTTCTTTTTTAATAACCCTAACATGTGGTGGGTCCTCCACTGAAATTCTTTCACTTAAAAATAATATTTTTAGAATCAGATAGATGTATCATCTTCATTCAATATTGATGTTATGAGGTTACTAGAAAATACATAAGAACAATATTATGATGACACTCATGAACCTCCATATGTTTATCAAGATACATATCCATCAACAACTACTCACTACTGGCTTCCTAAACAACTTGTGTCTCAGAATTTTGGATCGATGACCCAGAAACTACATTACCATTCTCAGCCATATAAACAATTTCTAAATCTAAATATAGATGTTTCTATACACATATTAACTAAATTTTTATAAAATAATAGTGAGTGGATATTAATTTTAGTCTCTTATAGTCTTTAAAAATTGTAAACCTCTCTCCCAACAAGTAATGTTTTCAAAAATGTAAGCCATGGAAAAATGATGCTAAATACAGGTAGTTCATTGGGTAATTATGTTCACGTGGGATCAAATAGAAATACCCATATTACATGACTTCAAACCATTTTATTATATTTTCTCCAACCCTTTTCCAAATGCAACACAATATATAATGTATCCCTTATCAGGCTCTGGTAGAATTTTGATCACCGCTAATGTTATCCTTACATTTAATTATATGCTGGATTTTTCACAATCTTATAACCATGTAATATTAAAAAATTTCTTAGTAAATTCAAAAAGTGATTTTTTAAGTTATGATATTTTCAAAATAAAACACTAAAAATGATTGGACAGCTACTAAAAACTTCACATGTCAAAAAAATTATGGGGATTCTCCAAAAAAATAATGACTCTCACCTTCTCTAGATCCATAGATATTCCTACTTCATATATGATATATCATAGTAAGTGAAACTCATTATTCAAGAAGCTGAATTTTGTGAAAATATAATCTATCATGTTATCTATCAGTGTATCCAATTAGAAGTTAATATGTTAGGCATTGCCATTTATATTTTAAGGATACATCATGGTATCAGTCATGGAAACTACCACAAAAGAATCTTGGTTTGAGTGAAAATGCTAATTTAATATGACCATAAATATTACTAGCATTATAATTTGACCTAAAAACATTACCAAATACTCATAAAGGCTATACTTACCATGAAAATCTATAGTTTTCTTGTCAAAAGTACTAACTCATACCAGATGATATCCTCACCTCAATTGTTTTCTGAAGACCCTATCGCCTTGAAACTAGTAAAAGAGATTTCATGTATGTGGAAGTGGGTAATTGTTTTTAACCATAAACTAATTCAACCCTCGATAATCCAAACATATCATGAGGGTCTATCCACCATGTTAGATAAAATAATGGGTAAACCACAATATGATTTTATAGGTTTTTAAAACCAGTTTACTTCCATGTCCTCCAACTATATCTTGAGTTTATATTGAATAGAATAAGAAGTCCTATAAGTAAGAATAATTAAATGTTCTTATATTGGATGAAGCTTAATGGTTGACTCTACCCCTACTCTTGGTATGTAGTCTAAAAATTCATTCGGGAGAACATCCCTGAAATGATCCACCACAGGAGGGGAATCTATAAAACATGTTCCATGATTGTTTAGAAACCAATAGAAATATGGGATGAAACACCACCTAACCAATAATTCATAGGTCCATCTTGACATTTTTACACATACCATTTTCCATTATATACATAACTACTTTTCTAGAGTAATGATAAGGATACTCGATGATGATAACAATGGATAGATGTGAAAAAGAGAACAAACCAATCCATACTGAGAATGACATCAAAACTATTCAGGTCAAGGAATAAAATATTCCAACATAATATAGTCAACCTATATAAAGAAGTCACACCGTACATAGGTGTTCACTCTTTCATTAAAATCCCAATAGAGTATCCAATGTAATCTATCTATAGAAGTATTAATTCACAAAACAGTAACTACTCACCAAAGTAGAATATATGAATTAAGGAAAGGATATAGTTTTAAATAATTTAGATACAGAAGTCCAGGATAATAAGAGTGTACCTAAAACTGTTGATGGAGTTACACTCTACTCCTCAAGTTTACGTTGTCCAATATATATCTGGTCTGATCTGTGGCCCTGATCTATAACATGACTACCCTATGTAAGTTCACTTTTCTAGAGCTTCATTTCAAAAGTATCAATTCTTCAACCAGATCCACCTCCTATGCCAAAACTATATGTTGTACTATGTATCCTCTCTTGAAATATATCTACTTATACCACTTTAAAATGTGGAGTTGTTAAAGATCCACTCTTTCCTGGTATAGCTGGGAAGGTCTGACAAAAACACTATTGGTGTCCCACTTTTCCATAGTATTGAAATTTAAATGTGTCTCTATCACACTAAGGATTAATTTGATCGATCTTTCCGTATAGATGGAATATCACTGGGCTAGCAGGGTACACACTCTAACTATTAGTCCCCTAATAGAATTTAAAAATTAATTATTTCTACCACCAGGTGAATTTCCACCCTTTCCAGGTGAGGCATAATCATCCCTCACACCATCAGATACTCTAAATTTATAATCATATAGAGTGACTAGTTCAAAATTTTTGAGATGGTTTAAAAAAATCGACTATTATTAGATGAATTACCAAAAAAATACTCAAATCATCTAGATTTGGATGATTTATCAAGAAAATTATGATAATGCAATCATTGGGGATCTTTGAAACAATCTGATTAGTCAATAATGGAGAGAGTAAACATCAATAGATGGATAAAATTACTATCTCAATTAGGTCTCAATTTATCTTGGTAGAAGTAATCATAAAATATATATTTTAAATACCTATAAACCATGTATCAATGTTGACCCACCTGAGTTAGAGCATCCCACTAATACTTGTCTGATTTAAATAAGGAATAATAACCACTAGATTAAACCTACATTATGAAGGCCTCCCTAGTTTATAAAAGATCAAAAATTTAGACACAATCCTTGAATCATCAGCCTTGGGCCACCATTCCATGAGACATTTTGTGGATGATACTATTGAAATTCCCTAGATAGCTTATACATAGTCAATGAAAGTTGTGGAACTCCATGCATAGATATCACTAGTCATAGTAAACCCTCTGGAATTTGATCATCAGTTCATAGTCTACATATAAAATGAGGTTCAATTGGTTGAACTACAAGAGTAAATATTGTTAGTTCACATCTCACCACATTATACATAAGTTTTTTCACCTTAAAAGAGCTCTACTCATGTTAATCGCTAGAGGATATATCTACAATGCGAAGAACACACCACAAATATATTAAATAATGGATGGGTTACCAAAATAGAACTGAATAGACCCGATCCTCAACATGCAATAAATAAACTAAAGAGATTCACTTCTGATAATATTATATGTATAAACATCCACCTACCAAATTATACTAACCCAAACACCCACTAATAAGGCTATGTAATTGGTAAGATTCCATGCCTTCAATCACAGAGGATATATCATGTGGAGTTTCAATTGAAACTTTTAGGAAATATTCATTAATTTTAAATTCATATCAAAATTTAATGATAACCATTTCATTAATGATTTGGAATTTAAGAAATTTTACATTTTGTCCTGATATAGTTCGATGACTTAAAATTGAAATGTTATAAAGTTAGAAATTTTTAAGTTACTATTAGAACATAATCTAACAAAAACATATCCTTTTCATCCATTCCTATGATGTAACAAGATAACAATTGATGATTTAGTTACATGGATCACTATAACGAATTTATAAAGGCACACACACTATAAATTTCAATTAGAATCCATATAATCACAATAAACTAATGTTTCATCCAATGTACTAAAGTTCCATGCCTCACGAATGTGTTAAATGGTTACTTAACATTTCACCATCAAAATAAATGTAAAAACACCATTAAGGAAAATGAAAACAATTTATGTAACAAATTATTTATCCCTTTTTACCTGCAAGAAACATTATTCCAATTACCAATACAATAGCACCAACACCGATAATATGTGTTTGAAAATGCATGCAGTAAATAAAAATGACATAGAATATGAATGAAATGTAAATCCTAATGTGCCTATATTGATCCATGAACAAATATTCCTTTCCATATTATTCATAGAGTAAATAAAATTCATAAATATATGGAACATAAAATATCATTTGCATTAAACTATTGTGAAATACTTACAACTTTAACATGTGAAATACAAAATATAAAGTAACTGTAACAACCCGATATTTTATGATAAGTATTTTTTTAATTAATTTGATGTAATGTGTTTTATGATACAACAAGATTATCTTGTGCTATACTCCATGTTATATTAGCTTGAAGTAGACACAACACTATTCTTAGATTGTGTTTCACACAATTTCAAGTTCGTTTTATAATAGTCATTCTACGCAACATTGAGTGTATATATATATATATTCAATGTATAAATTGAATATGGCTGGATTCTGATATACGAAATAATAAAGGCTTCTTTCACAACACGCAATCCGGACTTGGCTTGCATTACATGCAATCGCGACCTTCCTCGATAGCGTGTGTTTTACGCAATACCGGGTTGTATTAAACAACGATTTATTATTATAATAATATTATGAACGAGCCATTATGAATAGTATAAACTAAATTTTAAATTTTATAACATTATTATTCATCTTACATATTTTCTAGAACATGGTATAAGAACAAAATAAATTTTTTGGGTAAAATAAGTATTTTTCAAAAAAATGCAGTTTTGCCGCCTTTTGATGGCACACTCACTTTAAATCTAGTTTTTGACACGTTTATAAGTTCAATTTTACAAAATAAAATATTATTTGGAATCATGATATAAAATATTACCTTGGATAAATTTTTCATATTATTCTGACAACTTTTATATTTTAATGAATAGTAAAAACACGCTATATTTTAATTTAAAAACAACTTTTTTCATCATAATAAATTATGAGATTAAATTATAACATTGAATTGTTTAAAAGTATAAATATAATATATTTTTACCAATTAATATAATGTATGTAACTAGCCATTATTTTACATTGAATTCGTAGGTTAAATAAAATCAATCGTTTCCAATGTATTAAACAAAAACCCGTTTTCTTTCGACAACGGGATTAGTTTTAATTTAATTTCTGCAACTTCTATGTATTGAATTTGGAAAAATGGATTCCATATTTGGAATCAGTGGGTCCAAATTATATTAATAGACTACTTTTTATTTTTGGGCTTTATGAATAGTAACAACGGTAAATTTTATTTAACATAGTTAAAGGTAAATAGGGTAATTAAAGGTTAAAAGAATGTTATAATAATTCAAAATTACCTTCACACTTGTCTAAACATTATTCGATGAGTAATAAACGACCATGGTCATCCTTGGGTCGATTTGGGGACCCCATGGAGCCACTTATGAAAGACAATGACACATTCGATTAATTAATTTAATGTAAAGACAAAATTGGCATTAACAAAAATCATTTAGTAATTAATTTTTATATGTGTCTATATAAATTATCCTTCTGACTATAAATATTCATGGGAAATCAAAAAAGATTTCTGACTTGTTGGTATTATTTTATAATTGTTAGACATCAAATAAATTAAATTATTTATTGCACAATAATGATGCAGTATTTACCTCATTAATAAATGATTTAAATAAATAAGATTATAATGATTAAAATATTATCCAAAAAATTTTCAATACGGATTGGATGATTTTATTTCGACCATGAGTCATCTTATATTCATCTTTAATGATTTTTGGACCTTTTGAAACCGAAGATAAGTTTATAATAAAATAATATTTTCACACTTTCCAAAGGTCCCCTCTCCTCCCTTATAAAAGGGCACCACCTCCCTCTCTTCCTCACACCAATTTGTGCCTTCAAGATCGGCCAACCCCTACCCATTTCACTTACCCACATCCTTAGAAACCTAATAGAGGTATTGGTCTTCTCAGAATACCAACTCTATTGCCTTAAGAGAAAGTTTAAAGGAGACACTTCGAGAAAGAGGTCATACCTTCTACCGTTTTCTTCGAGTTCAATTCTTCTTATAGACCCTCTTATTTAGTTGTTTAATTATGAGGTAATAAAATCAATATCCCTAATATACTGATATGTTATTACAAATATGAAACAACCCTATTTCACCTCTTATCCATCCTACAGAAAATGAAATCACTGTGCGTGCGTACGTACGGAATACCGTCTCCACGCCGGGGTGTAATCTATTTTCCACCACCACCTTACTTGGATGGGTATAATGGTGTAAATAATAACTATATATGATTATTGTATAGTGATATTTATTCTCTAATAGTATACATACACTCCAATAAAATTCCATGATCATGGGAAGGATATCATCGCTCGTGCGTACGTACGTAATACCATCTCCACGACGCGATGAGATTCATTCTCAATGATTAACCATTCATAAAAGATTATAAAGTATATATAATAAGTAATCATGAAATATATTAAATAATAATGGTACTGTATTTATGTATATATATATGTATGTCATCCAATTAATTCCATTCAATTCAACGAGGAAACGAAAACTACGTTCATGTGTACGTACGGCCTACCGTTTCCATGAACGGTGTATTTCTTTACATTTATCGATCTATTATATATATGTATAGTATGAATATATATTATATATAAATCATGTTTTATATTCTGGAATTATTTAATCATGATCTAGGTAATCATATGAATAATTACAAGTCAAAACACGGACGACAAATGAAACGATTTTACCCAAAACGCTACTTAAACACAAATTTACAAAAGAACGGGTAATATAAAGTCATAAGTGAACCATATATGATATAATAACAATTAATATGATTCTGTAATAAGTCAATGACATTATTTAAATCATTATACAGGAGTATTGGATATGTATGAAGCATATCAGACCTACGGTAAGGGATAATTTTGCAATTCTCATTTTTATCCGAGATTTCTTATTCGTAAGTATTTACTGGGGTTATTGCTATCATCCATGTCCATGTTTTATAAAAGTTTATTCATGTATGTTTAAAGTCCTTTTTACCCATTTTTTACTTTTACTACATGGTATGTATGGAATCATTCTTTTACAAGGTACTTTTTGACTTTTCTGTCCAAAGTACGAGAAGAATGTTTTTTAACGTATACGACATGAAAGGATTTTTACAGTTTTATAAAGCCTTATTTTAATGAAGCTTCATCCAAAATATTTCATGACTATTTTCAACAAAATCATTTTCTTTTTAAATTACATGACATTTTTTGAAAAGAAAATGATTTTGAAGAAAAATGGATATTTTCCTCAAGAATTTATTTGAAGTGTTTTGTCAAAACCATTTTCCATCTAAGATGACATTATTTTCATATGTGTATCTTTCAAGTATAATGTCTCTATGATTTACATGTTTTCTCTTTTCTTATTATGAAATGATATCCATTACTTTTATATGGATTATGTGATGATGTGATGATGTTTATGAAACCCATTTTATTTATTGGGTTATTACGAATGATGTATGTTTATTTTGTGGCACAAGTAAGAATGATTTCATTATGAGATGGTTGGGACCTATATCTCCCTCCAATGCATTGGGTAAAGATTTATATCTCATGAGATATACCTGGATGGAACGGTAAGTTAATCTGATTCAGTGTTACAGGACTGAAACGAGGAGTGAACTCGATTTAGAAAGGGGCTTTGTCCACTAAGATGGTCTTGGAAACAATGCCTTGGCTACTATGGAAATAATAACAAGTGCTGAATGGTTTCCACAATTACATGTTTTACTCCCATGCTATTTTATCATGCTTAATGTTTCTTTATAATCTATGACTTACGTACTTCCATGTTTTATGTCATTGCTCATGTTTTTGATGTTTAAACATTATGTTCATGTTTTTAAGTTCAAATGTATATGATTTGTTTTATTTTATCCATGCATACCCTTACTGAGAATTTGAGCTCACCCTTTATATGTTTTCTTTTCCCCAGGATAAAAAGAAATGTTTTATGTAATAAAACAAAAGGGGAAGATCTTTATGGGAGATGTTGAAGATCTTTCACCACGATTAGAAAATTACGTTCCATGTTTCCAAAGACACTAAACTATTACAGTACTTGTGTGTCTGTTTTTTGTTATGTATTATGTATTCCGAAAATGTAATGTAATTTCCAAGTACGTCAAGCTTCGGGTCTCTACATTTGGTATCAGAGGAAAGGTTTAGTCAACCTTTGGAAAATAGGATGCGAAAACATTAGTGAGATCCCTAGAGATATTTCTAAGGTATGTCTAGGGATGTCCCTAAGGAAAAGTATATGTATAGGATATAGTCCTAAAACTATGGTGAAGATCTTAGAATTTAACCTCAGATGTTAGATATTGAGGGTACTCCCCCATTAGTATGTTGTTTTATCTAGCATGATTTTTTCCTCTCACAGAATTCTTTTTGTGTTTTAAGTCAATGGAGGGAACCAGAAGGAATTCGGTTAACATTGAATCCAATGGAAAAATTGGTGACTATGAGCAGCGAAATTGCGTAATTCCTAGAGAGAAAGATATTATGATTATGCCGAATCAGACATCGCGATATATGATTAACAAGGTTAACTTTAGTGGTATTCCCAATTCATCAAATAAGTGGAAGATGTAACTTTATGCATGTTTGCATGGTGAGGAGAATAATGAAAGGAATATTGAGATTTCTAGAGAAGGGAAGAAGAACCTTTAGGAATACCTCAAATTGAGGGAAAGATGTTATATGTGTGGAGAAAAGGGTCATAGAGTGACAGACTGTTATGAAGTTCAATGTCTTATTTGTGGAGAACATGGGCATTACCCAACTCAATGCCCTGACCTAAAAAGTTACTTCTAAATCAAGGAAGTAATTATTCTAGGACAATAATTGAATAGGATGGATTGAAGTTTTTATGTATTGGTATTCAAGAATAATGTTGTTGAGGTACTTTTATAGTATATTGAAATATCTGTGTATTGGTCCATTGTGGTTTTCTGTATGAATATGGTACCGGTAACCATGAAAAGTGATTGAAATATTTTTGGAAAGAAGATGATATGCACATAATGAAGGGATACAAAGATAATGAGATGTTTGATTGTATTCATGATCTCATGATTGATATAAGGACAAAGTGATATCATGATTTGAGTATATAGAATTTTGAGGATTTTGGAATGTGGATAGTGTTATCTTTTAATTTCATTCATGTTTTCATTAAGATTAAATGGGTATTCATTTTTGAAGAGAATACATGATTATGGCCTTCGAATGTTTGGAATGTGACAAACAAGACATATCTTATGATATATGGGGATCAATGATGGTATTAACATTCTTGTTATATTAAATCTATGGTAATCATTTTCACTATAATATGAGAGTGGACTGCAGTATTATGGATAAGCCTAAAGATTGAAATGGATTATGTTGGAAATAAGTAAGTATTGTTTAAGGATAGAAGTTTTCGATATTATTGATGGGATGTTATAGTAATGTAGTTTTAGAAAAAGGACATCCTGCAGGATGGGCGACATCCAATCACGTCGGACAGGGCTGTGGGAATCAAACCCACAACCGAAGTGCGACTGGCCTTTATCGCCTACCGGTGGCCTACAGGAAGTCCCTGGTTAGTAGAAACTAGTTTTATTTTATTAAGCGGTATGATATATGAAGTATAAGTTCATTTTTGGAATCGTATATGATTAACCTCACTATAGATGGACTTATGTATATTTGATAACATTGGCTGGAAACAGTTGGAATGACCCATCATTCTATCACATGATCTGCTAACTCTTAATGAATAACAAATTCAACTTCATTTATTTAATAGATGAAGTGGAAATTATTCAAAGAATGAACAACAGTGAGATTGTACCAAAAGTAAGCAAGTATTTATTCTAATTCAAAATTTTCAACATTAGGGATATGATCTTGAAAACCAAAAATGTTGTCCTAGTGCTCTTATATCCGGGGAATCAGTTGGTACCTTAGAGCATCACAAATCTATGGATTTTTTATTGATGTATTTTTCATAGCCATGTTCTCTACCACTCTCCTTCAAGAACTGTATGGTTAGATTTCTCTTCCATATCCATATTTTCAACTATGTTCTCCTACGTGGAAACCCAGGGATGAGTTAATTTGGGTAACCGTTACGTTTCATACTTTAGTTTTTAAAGCCACGTTTTGGTATTCCTTTTTATGATGTGGGTTTCTATTGAAGAGACTTTCGAGTAGTAAACCATTTATAACCCCGACGAATTTCGAGGGCGATATTCATTTTAAGCGGGGTAGAATGTAAGAACCCGATATTTTATGATAAGTATTCTTTTTAATTTATTTGATGTCATGTGTTTTATGCTAAAACAAGATTATCTTGTGCTATACGCCACACTGTATTAGCTTGAAGTATACACAACTCTATTCCTAGATTGTGTTACACACAATTTCAAGTTCATTTTATAATAGTCATTCTACGCAACATTGAGTGTATATATATATATATATATTCAATGTATAAATGAAATATGGTTGGATTCTGTTATATGAAATAATAAAGTATTCTTTCACAACACGCAACCCTGACTTGGCCTGCATTACACGCAATGATGACCTTCCTCGATAGCGTGTGTTGTACGCAATACCGGGTTTTACTAAACAACGATATATTATTATAATATTATTATCAACTATCCTTTATGAATAGTATTAACTAAATATTTAATTTTATAACATTATTATTCATCTTACACATTTTCTAGATCATGGTATAAGAACTAAATAAATTTTTCGGGTAAAATAAGTATTTTTCAAAAAAATGGAGTTTTGCCGCCTTTTGATGGCGCACCCACATTAAATATAGTTTTTGACATGTTTATAAGTTCAATTTTACAAAATAAAATTATTATTTGGAATCAGGATATAAATGTTTACCTTGGATAAATTTTTCATATTATTCTAACAACTTTTATATTTTAATGAATAGTAAAAACACGCTATATTTTAATTAAAAACAACTTTTTTCATCGTAATAACTTATGTGATTAAATTATAATAATTAATGGTTTAAAATTATAAATAGAATATATTTTTACCATTTAATATAATGTATTCCATTATCCTTGATTTTACATTGAATTCGTAGGTTAAATAAATTCAATCTTTTGCAATGTTTTAAACAAAAACCCGTTTTCTTTCGACAACGGGAGTAATTTTAGTTAAATTTCTGCAACTTCTGAGTATTGAATTTCTAAAAATGGATTCCATATTTGGAATCAGTGGGTCCAAATTATATTAATAGACTAACTTTTATTTTTGGGCTTTATTAATAGTAACAACGGTAAATTTTATTTACCGTAGTTAAAGGTAAATAGGGTATTTCAAGGTTAAAAGAATATTATAATAATTCAAAATTACATTGACACATGTACTAACCTTATTGTTTGAGTAGTGTCCGACCATTGGAATCCTTGGGTAGATTTTGGGACCCCATTGTGCCACTTGGTAGTCACAATGACAATTTGGATTAATTAATTTAATGTAAACAAAAAATTGACATTAAAAAAAATTCTCTTAGTAATTAATTTTTATAAGGGGTTATATAAATTATATTTTATACTATAAGTATTCATTGGAAAGCTAAAGATATTTCATAAATAATTAAATTTTTTATAATTCTTAGACACCAAATAAATTAAATTATATATGACATAATAAGGATGAAGTATTTACCTCATTAATAAATGATTTAAATAAATAAGATTATAATGATTAAAATATTTTCCAAAACATATCCAATTATGATTGGATGATTTTATTTCGACCATGAGTCATCTTATATTCATCTTTAATTATTTTTGGACCTTTTGAAACTGAATATAGGTTTATAATAAAATAATATTTCCACACTTTCCAAAGGTGCCCCTCTCCTCCCTTATAGAAGGGAACATCCTCCCTCTCTTCCTCACACCAATTTGAGCCCTCAAGCTCGGCCAACCCCTGCCCATTTATCTTCCCCACTTCCTTAGAAACCTACTAGAGGTACTGGTCTTCTCAAAAGACCAACTCTAGTGCCTTAAGAGAAAGTTTAGAGGAGACACTTCGAGAAAGACGTAATACCTTCTACCGTTTTCTTCAAGTTCCATTCTTCTTCTACTCCCACTTCTTTAGTTGTTTCATTATAAGGTAATAAAATAATTATCCCTAATATACTGATATGTTATTATAAATATGAAACAACCCTATTTCATCTCTTATCCATCCTACGAAAAATGAAATCACCGCGCGTGCGTACGTACGGAATACCGTATCCACGCCGTGGTGTAATCTATTTTCCACCACCACCTTACTTGGATGGGTATAATGGTGTAAATAATAACTATATATGATTATTGTAAAGTGATACTGATTCTTTAATAGTATACATACACTCCAATAAAATTCCATGATCATGGGACCGATATCATCGCTCGTGCGTACGTACGGAATTCCGTCTCCACGACACGATGAGATTCATTCTCAACGAGTAACCATTCATAAATGGTTATAAATTATATATAATAAGTAATAATGAAATATATGACATAATAATGGTACTGGATTTATGTATATATATGTATGTCATCCAATTAATTCCATTAAATTCAACGAGGAAACAAAAACAGCGTCTTGCATACGTACGGCCTACCGTCTCCATAAACGGTGTATTTCTTTCCATTTATCGATCTATTATATATATGTATATTCTGAATATATATTATATATAAATAATGTTTTATATTCTTGAATTATGTAATCATGATCTATGTAATCATATGAATAATTACAAGTCAAAACACGGACGACAAATGAAACGATTTTACCCAAAACGCTACTTTAACATAAATTTACAAAAGAACGGGTAATATAAAGTCATAAGTGAACCATATATGATATAATAACAATGAATGTGATTCTTTAATAAGTCAATGACATTATTTAAATCGTTATACAGGAGTTCTGGATACGTACGAAGCATATCGGACCTACGGTAAGGGATAATTTTGCAAATCTCATTTTTATCCGAGATTGCTTATTCATAAGTATTTACTGGGGTTATTGCTATCATCCATGTCCATGTTTTATAAAAGTATATTCATGCATTTTTAAAGTCCTTTTTACCCATTATTTACTTTTACTACATGGTATGTATGGAATCTTTCTTTTACGAGGTACTTTTTGACTTTTCCGTCCAAAGTACGAGAAGAATGTGTTTTTAACGTATACGGTATGAAAGGATTTTTACGGTTTTATAAAGCCTTATCTTCATGAAGCTTCCTCCAAAATATTTCATGACTATTTTCAAATAAATAATTTTCTTGTAAAATTGCATGACATTTTGTGAAAAGAAAATGATTTTGAAGAAAAAATGATATTTTCCTCAAGAATTCATTTCAAGTGTTTTATCAAAACCATTTTCAATCTAAGATGACATTATTTTCATATGTTTATGTTTCAAGTATAATGTCTCTATGATTTACATGGTTTCACTTTTATTATTTTGAAATGATATCCATTTCTTTTATTTGGATTATGTGATGATGTGATGATTTTTATGAAACCCATTTTATTTATTGGGTTATTATGAATGATGTATGTTTATTTTGTGGCACAAGTAAGAATGATTTCATTATGAGACGGGTGGGACCTATATCTCCCTCCAATGCATTGGTTAAAGATTTATATATCATGAGATAAACATGGCTGGAATGGTAAGTTAATCTGGTTCAGTGTTACAGGACTGAAACGAGGAGTGAACTCGATTCAGAAGGGGACTTTGTCCACTAAGATGGTCTTGGAAGCAACGCCTTGGATACTATGGAAATCATAACAAGTGCTGAATGGTTTACATAATTACATGTTTTACTCCCATGCTATTTTATCATGCTTAATGTTTCTTTATGATCTATTCCTTACGTACTTCCATGTTTTATGTCATTGCTCATGTTTTTTATGTTTAAACATTATTTTCATGTTTTTAAGTTCAAATGTATATGATTTGTTTTATTTTATCCATGCGTACCCTTATTGAGCATTTGAGCTCACCCTTTATATGTTTTCTTTTCCCCATGATATAAAGAATGATTTTAGGTAAGAAAACAAAAGGTGAAGATCTTTATGGGAGATGTTTAAGATCTTTCACCACAATTAGAAGATTACGTTCCATGTTTCCTAAGACATTAAACTATTACGGTCCTTGTGTGTCTGTTTCTTATATGTATTAAGTATTCTGAAAAAGTAATATAATGTCCATGTACGTCAAGCTTCGGGTCTCTACAGTAACATCCTTGGAAATGTGACTTTTCAATGTCAATGTGTTATATACACCCAGGAACATGTTCATTACCCAATTTTGACATGTCCCAGTCTCTTATCTTCCATCAAAAAATAGTTAGAAAAAGAAATTAAGAATCTGATACAGCTTTGTGACCTCTAAAACATAGTTCAATCATATGTAATATAACAATTTCAGACATAGGTCTCAAGTTTCTCTTCTGATACACTAGTGGATGTCTTCTAGAAGTGAGGTTATAAGATTATATACTGGGGAGAATATACCCACTTTTTCAATGTTTTGAAAACTGCTATATAATGGATAAATCAACAGAATAAACATGACCTTGAAATCTAATTTTATAGAAGAAAAAATGATAAACATCTTCCTAAATCAATAAATAACCTTCAAACATAATCATGTAAAAAATTATGATGTCTCAATTCTATATAAAAATGATACTTAAGGGATACATGGATGATATCATATGTATTATCTACTATAAAAAATATAGAAATACTAAAATCTATATATAATTTCATCACAATCATTAGTTTAGACCCTACTCATGTAATACATCATAATATAGAAAATCTAATATTCATGGTTGGGAACATCCCTTTTTCTGTACCTACATCCATAAATTCGATCAGGGTACCAATCATCAACCCAAATGGGGTGTGAGTAAAACTCAGTAGTCTACCACCAAGGATTTCTAATACATTATAGTCTATTAATATATAATAACGAAGTGTGAAGATAATAATAACCAAATTATAAAAATAAATAAATAATACCCAGTTCATCTTAGGTTACTCACGTTATATCCTTTCAATACTACCTTCATTGGCCTAATCTTGAATTTCCCTGACCCGTATCTCTATAGTGGATTCAAATTTTTTATTTTGGGGAACATACCCAATATAAAAGACTAAGAAATATATAGTAAAATAACAAATAAATCCAAATAACAATGTGAATTACCATGCCTATCATTCAAACCAATAAGGGTGTGATGTATCATGTCCAATAATTGGAAATAATCAATAGGGAGATCTATATCTAATGATTCCATATAAAAACAATGGGATTCAGGTCCAACACAATAGATAATAAAGAGGAGACACATTTTTAATATAGTATGAAAAGCATGATGTAATACAATCGATTTTATATCACATTTCATTGCCAAGGAATGTTTCCATTTTCAAATATAAATTACATTCGTAAATTAAAGTCATACGACTAATAAGTAAATAAAATTCCAAAGTTTAATAAACTTTTTATATCATATTTTAATTTAATCATTTAACTATTCCAATAAACATACTCACCAAGTGAGGTATCCATATCATTTTATAATTTATACAAAATTCAATAATATGCAACATATGGTCCAAATGGCATATTTATCACCTCTCAGACTACTTTTTAATTAATTTTATTTAATAATCCAATCTGTAAGGGAAAAGTCAACACACCTAAAGTATTCTTTTATTTTAGGAACAAGAATAGGGTTCAGGGTCCTATAAGAAACAAACTCTAATGGGTTTGTTAATGTTAAGGTAGAAATCCTCTAAACATATAACTTGTTGCATAACGACTAAAAATTTTATGTCATTAGTAGTTTATTTAATTAATTTTATATTTTAGATGTGAAACATGGAACGTACGACATGCAGAAAAATAGAACATGATAGAAATTTCAATAATTTTCTGTATAGGTAATAGACCACATACTTTATACCCATAAACTACTCCTCATAAGGTACCAACTATAAATTTTGGATATAACTGGAGAAATTAAAGAAACTATAAAAAATCCATGAATATAATGAATCATAGACAAAATGAATATGAAATCAATAATAGTGATAGAAAACAAGATAATAAGTAATTGGATTTATATCCTTTCAAACATTGGTCCAATTAAGTAGATGATTTTATATTTTGATCTCATAAGAAAGATATCCTTCAAATACCAAGTGGAGAGGCAACGGGGACCTCAAACAAGATGTTTTGAATTGAATGAAGAAGAATAAATGGTGGATATAGGGTTAAATGGTATATGAGTATGAAGGTAAAATTACCATTTTTAGAGGGGTTCATGGTTTGGATGAAAATTTGTTCAAACTATGTGAAAATTGTGTGTGGAACAACATCTAATCATTGGTCCCCTCTCATGGTTTAACCAAACAGGATTAAAACATGCATTTCGAACTATCCCTTGCCCCCACCTACGTGGCCTAGGCTTTTGTTTAGTACTAACAGTATGAACACTTTCAAAATTACACTTTCAATTTATTATAATCTTATCATGCTTTTGAGGTCCCCCTTTCTTGGTTAAACAAACAATTATCTTCTTCTTTGGGCCACATAGCGGAGATACATAGTTAGTAATAAATGTTTTCCATCCATGGGCCTCACTGTAGTTCTCAAAAAATTGTTGATATGGGATTATGGTTTTCCCAACATACTCCAAGAACCATCATTAGTCCTATTTTCAGTATTACAAGGTCAAAATAAGAGGCTAAAAGATAATAAAAAGAGTATATTCCTATATAATAACCTGGGATCATAGATTGTGTTTCCATTCATTCCCTTAAGAAATGTCTTAAAATATAAAGATGAATGTAAACTATGTCTTCTAATTAACACATTGATAATTTTATTCCAAAAATAGAAATAAATGTAAGAACCCAATAAATAATCATTATATTGAATTTAATATATATATATATATATGTTCTCCAATAAAACATCAACCCATCTAAATCTAGAAATTATGATACTGAGTGAGTTTAACTTTTGGAGTTCCATGTGCCTACTATTTCTAGTAATATATCAATTATTTCAAAAACCCCTAGGTATCAAAACTATGAGAACAAAAAGTTATATTTCCTTATGATACAATCTATTACGGATTACCTAATGAATATTCACTTGAATTGATTAGATATTTTTATAATGTGGTGGATTATATTTCGCATTGTGGACAGAGTGAGGATGAATTAAAATTGGTCATTTACACATTTTTCTTATAGGGAAATGATAGAGATGGGTTTGATCAATTATATAAGGATATTTTATTCATTATATTGAATTATAATTCTTTATTCATGAAATTTTACCCAGGAATAATGATAATTTTAATTAAGTATAAGATCATTTATTTTAAAATATGGGTATGAGTTGATCAATGAAGTTTGGAATAGATTATTTGGTATACATTCATTGTTTTTTGAAATACCAATTTAATATAAAATACTTTAAAGATACCTCTAATAATATTCTCACACAATACCATTTGACTCTAATAGACCAGTCTTCTCCAACATAATTTTAAAAAAAAGACTAAATAACATACAAGTTTTTTAACCAATTTTCCCAAAATTCACTATGTGAATGCACTTGAATTATATCCATATATAGAAAATAAATGAATACTATCCAAGAATATGAATTTCATGATTTAGGATTTTATAATGAAAACCCTTAAAATTTAATTAGGGAGTAATTCCACAACTATGGTATATTTGGTAGTTAGAATTCTTGTTTCCCAAACATCGGCATTCCTGATCTGCCCCTATAAATGTCTTTTTTTAATGATATAGGGCTCATCCTTGGGATGGTGATTTATCAAAAAACTAAATAAAGGGTTATATAAACTATTTTAAAAAACTCCATCAAAGAAAAAGTGATTTTTTTACTATCTACTCCCATTGATTTTAAAAAAGACATTGAAAAAATTCCAAAACATATTACATGACACGTTTTTAAATTAAAAATGAAATATAAAGGCACTAATGGTAAAAATGTTATGTAAAATATTCTTTCTAGATTAAAAAATAAGGATGAGAAGGAATCACAAAATCCTACATTCAAAAATTAAATGAAAAATATTCAAAATCATATCAATCTAATGGATAAATAATTATGTGGTAGAGAAAGAGGAAACAATTCACGAACTACTAAAGTACATAATATGAATATATTATGTTTATAAAATGTGGTAGTAGTCTTTAAAATTATTAATTAACTTATATAGACCCTAAAAATTCTCAAAATAAAAATTATTAGGAACCTAAATACCCTAATTTATAAACCATTAAATCCAAATAAAATCGACAAAAAAACTGAAATGAACTTAAAATATTATATTCAACTAATAAAATACATAAGAATACAGATTCTAAAATACTATTGGTAATAAAATTTTGAAAGAGTTATATAGAGGATTCCATGGATTTTGAACAAATTCCCCACAACTATTCTCCTTCCTCAGAGGATTAAAAATAAGAATTCGGATCCAATATTTCTCAAATTAATATATATTTTCATGATAATTAATATTAGTATTCTATCTGATGAATTATTAGTTAATATTTCCTCATATCTAAAATCAACGAAGATAATTATTTCAAATAAAAATATATGTTTAATTTTTTTTATAATATCTGAGATGAGTTAAAAGTTTTCCTTGAGAATACGATTTTTCCTCAACATTTAGATCAATAGAATTTTTTCATCCTTTGTAAGAAAAATTAATGTGGTATGTTTGGCTATTTATATAGAATTTTTCAAAGTATGAATATGAATCCAATATAATTTTTTCAACACATAAAATTAAGAGTATCATGGCCCAACATAGTTGTCCTACAGAGGGAAGAGTAATTTATTTCTCACCCTATTGAGAGGGTGGATGAATTGGTAGATAGATTTGTGAAGATATTACTACCTATTGATTTAATTATCTTATATATGGAGTGTGGATATGAAGTTCCTATCAATATTGGAAGAAATTTCTTATCCATAGGAGGGGATTACATAGATGTGTCAAAGGGTACGTTTCTTTAATTTGTGATGGAATAAAAAATATTCAACGTTTGTTAAAATAATAAATTACTCAAAAAATGTAAAAAAATATCAAGAGATGATCTTCTATAATTTGAATAATATGTTAATGAGGAAGATGATGAATTTTTTAGTACGGTTAATGAAATTAATATAATATAGAGACGTGTATAATCTTGGTTTGTAATATCAACTAGCCAATTAGAATACCCTTTAGAATAGTATGTGAGAGAGTTCATAGTAAAACTAAATGTGTTTTTTGTAGATGAAATTCTAAACCGATTAATATATTTTTAATATGATGAAAAATTTTCTAGAGAAAAAATTTATGAATAAGAGCCTTTATTAAGTAATTTCATTAAGTGACATATTTTTCAAATTGGAGTCTAGCTCATTATATTATTTCTAGTAAAAAAACCTATCATGAAGCTCAAACCCATTTAAAATAAACTAATATACACATTTTTCTGTTCATATTTTTCATTACGTGTCATCATCTCATCCATGTTAGGATAAAGTTTATATTAGAGTTTTCTAAATTTTGTTTAGGAAGGATAGGTATATTATTAGTTGGAATAAAGCTTAAATTAATGTGTTTAATCCTTAATACTAATTGAATAAAATTCTCATCAATCCTATACAAAAATTATTAATTTAGAGGTAGATAATAATGAATCCCAACATGAAAGAGGTGGTAAGTGAGGAATTGATAAGGCTTATTAATTATATAATTATATTTCCTATTTTATATATTCTATGGGTTATCCCTATTAAGATGGAACCAAAAAAGACTATTTATTATTATTAAAATTGAAAATAATGATAGAATGCAAACTAGGGAAGTGGAAAAATAAATGTTTTTCATTTAATGTAGAAATATTGAATCTTAAACTAGAAAATAAAATTTTCATATTATAATTATAGGCAAAATTCTTGAATAGTTTTTTAAAATGAATTTTTTTCATTTTCTATATTGCTCTTCTGGTTGTAAACAGGTTCTAATATCCCTACAAGATTAGGAAATACAACCTTCACATGAATCATTGGGACATTTTCCTATTATATAATTACCTTTGGGTTGTGTGATGCAATAAACATAATTAATAGATATTGTATTGAAATAATTTTGATATGATAGAAATAATATTTTAGGGATTCAGGGATGACTTCTCTATTGGTTGAATCACATTTGAGAACTGTCTTTTGAAATTGGATTTTTTTACAAAGATGTCAAGATAAATAATTGTTTTATGTTGAAAAATGTTAGTTTGTTGTCATAAAATGGATAATCCTAGGTAAAAATGACTATAGTATGGGGATATGGGTATAAAATGCTACGATTTATGTGAACCGTATTCTTCTAACTTTTGAAAATCTCAACAAAACTATAATGTTTTAAGACATACTGAGTTCTACTGAAGACTCATTATAGATTTTTAAAATTTATAAGGCCCTTATACTCACTATTAGTCAAGGATAAAATCATTTTGTTTTATATGGGGTTCTTAAAATCCTTTAATCATTATAAGGAGAATATTAAATCATCAACCATTTTTACCATACCTAATTAGGAATTTCCAATTAATGTATTGTGTGATGCTAGTTATTTCACTGGGGGATTTTTTTGAGGAAAATAAATAGGAAGAGGATAAATCTAGTTTATTATTATAGTAATGTATTATATGATTTCAAAAATAATTACACCACTATAGAAATTGTTTTTTTGTGTTATTTTATCCCTTGACATGTTCAGAAAAAATTTAATCAGGTCTATATTCGTAATATTCACTGATCATTCTGATCGCAAGTGTCTTAACTCTAAAAAAAGTGACAAATAAGACTTATGATTTATAACCATAATTTACAAGAATTTTATTTATAAATAATGTATATGAAAGGAGATATAAATTTGGGTGATGTTTATTATTCCTGGTTACCTATCACATAATTTGTAGAACTAATAGAAATAAATACTTTATTTATTTATGAATAATTATTTGATGTTTCTATAAATCTATCTAATCATTATAGGTTTGTATAACATTGAATATATAATAGTCCTAAACAATGAACTATATTAAAAAAATGGAAGAAGATCATTTTGGAGTAAAGTAAAAAAATTTGATATGAGGAATTTTTTTTAAAATGTTATTAGGATTGTATCATTAGTTTTTGTGTTCCTTAGGAGGAGATATTACCCATTCCAAATAGCTATAACTCTTCACCATAGGGTGGAAACTATGTGCGAGATAGGAAGAACCCCAAATTATTTTTGAATATTTTTTAATGGAATACATTGTTCAAGTATTCTAAGAGTCTTGTAGTTGACTGCGATATGTTTCTGAGTTTAGGAAACCTGTGTAGAGAATTAGAAATTCCAAAAAATGGATTTTAGATGTAGAAGTTTTTTTATGTCTGGGGATGTTAATTTAAAGTTAAATTCCAAAACTCTTAATGGAATGAGTACATTTTTTTGGTAGTAGGTTAATTAACATAGTTGTTAGAGGTTGTGGAACTTCTGAAAACCCCATCTATCAATGTTTCCAATTTCATCAAATATAACACATTTTCTTTATTTTTTGTTCCTAATAAAATTATCAACGATAAAGAAACCCATTTCAATAACAGTAAATTATAATCAATAATTTAAAAATATGGTTTTGTACATTGAGCAATGCTAAATTAACACCTATGGTCTAGTAAATAATATAGTGTTTCAAATAATGAATTTAGTTTATTTTTAGAAAAATAGTATTTGTATAGAGGAAATATTGTTCAAATAAAATGGATGACGATTTTTGGGGCTATTGGAATGATTAAAAGACCCACATAGGTATTACTCATTTCAATTCATCTTTGATAAAAATTTCATTTTCCATTTGAGTGGCACCACACATCTTCTTGGGGTTTTAAAGATGAAAATTTTAATTTTTAATACTTTGTTAAAGGAATGTATTCAAATATATTGAGATAAATCATATTTTAGAATATTCATTTAAAACTTATAGGATTTAAAACCAAATAAAACAAAATATTTTAAGGAATTTATAATTCTAAACATGGAATTTAATTTTCGGAAAACGGTCCTACTTTTCAACTTTTCACATCATTATTTTTTTAAAAATCAAGAAAAAATGATTTGGTCCTATAACCTTTGAGAGAGTTATTATTAATAGGGTTGTCATGGCACATGTATAGGATAATAAAAATCTTAATATTTAATTATTATATTATAAAAAAGTATATTTAGGGAAATATAAATAGCTTGTATAATATCTATTTTTTGGAAATATGAGCATTCCATGATTCTAAATAAGAACTTTAAAATCAGTACCTCAATGGATTCAACCCCTGGACCATCTAATTTTTTTTATTTTACTTAAATACAGGTAAATATATTATTTTTATGCATTTTTACACTTATATACATATGTTCAATCTCTTTAGTTCACATGGATTATTGAATTTTCATTTCCTTAGTGTGACTAGTTGATATACTAGAAGAACCCCATGGTTTATTTGTTCTTGGTCAATGATTTTAACTTTCTGTCGAATTACCTACCACACAACTCCAAGTTTAATTTACTGACAACATACCTCCATGGTCTACTAACCTACATCATGTGTCTTAGTCGGTGGGGTATGTTAACACTATAGTTTATTCTCTATACAGTAGCATGTTACACTTATCCATGTTTCTAATTTGAATTCAAGTTATGTTTCTAAATAATTTTGTAAATCAATATGAAAGGATAATTTCTCATGATTTTTACGCACATGTATCATATTATAATTCTATTTTGGTAAAAAATGATTTCACAAATTTTTGGATTGATTGATTTATATAGTTAAGAAACTATAGGATTTAATATTATACATTTTTACAAACAAAAAAATTTAGGTATCCTATTTCATTCATTTATAGGGTAATGAAATTGAATTTATATATTGAAATTTCCCATTTTTAATACATATATTTTTCATAGAAAGAAATATAGGTGATAAGAACTAAAATCAACTTATCGTTAATTCATAACATATTATATTTAATATATTACCGTGGGATAAAAATCTAAATTGTAGAAATATTTCATGATTTAAAAGGAATTTTTAATGAAATAGTTTGTATTTTATTTTGTGTACAAATATCTAGAATTAATTTTTACTATTTATTTTAGTTTATTGTAACGATTTGACATTATTTTTTGATTTAACAAGGGAAATTGATATTGGGATAAATTTATTTCCTTTAAAAATGATATTAAGATAAAAAATGCTGTTTTTCCAAAAGGGTCACTTTTATACTTATATAAGAGACTCAATATTATATAGATAAAATATGTATTCTGCTAATAATTTTATTCATTTCATAGATATTTTTAATTTTTTTATAAAACCTTTATTTTAATTTATAATACGTACATAATATTTTATTTATAATAATTTTTTTTACATGTCATTTAATTTGAAATTATTTTGGTGAATTTTGATATTTTCTTGATTTTAAATTGGAATAAAATTAAATTTCTTTTATATGGAACCAATCTAAATCCATCTTTAAAAATTGATTATTTTGTCAAGAATTCATTTTTGTTCAATACTTAAGATCAGTTTGGTTTAGAGTTTAATATAATTATGTCATCACCATTACCAAATTAAACAATACAACATAAGGTGTAAAAATCAACTCATTATTCATTTTTTCCACAATAAAAATTATTAAAGATTATAAAATTTTCAATTTCCTGAAACATTATCAAAATCTTCATCTTGACTAGATTATTATCTATACACATCCTTATAACCCCCTGAAAATATATTAAAACATGCGATGTGCCCAATAATCTCAATAAGGGATATATATAAATAATTAAGGAAAATCGTTGGACTTCAAATACTCAATAAAAACTTTTGAAAAATAAACATCGATCTCAAATTATTCTTTTAATTATCCTCGACATATGTTTATTTTTCCAATGATTTTCTTAAAAATTTTCATAAAAAATATTAAAGGAAAAATGAAAAGTCAGAGATTTTGTTTTTGAGTCCTGAACATATCAGGAATCCTTTTGATAAATCTATAAAAATTACCCATAAAAAGTAGCATATACTTTCATTTTCATATAATATCATTAACTTGTCTTGTGAAATTATAATATTTATGAAAAAAGCTATAGGAAGAATTAATAAATCATATGGGAAACATTGGATATAAATTTCATATCACTCTTATAGTCACTCTTAAAAATGGATTAACTTACTTGGAAAATTCCAATAACCTCTTATGAGAAACCTAATGGATTAACATTTTTTCATTACCCAAAACATTAGAGTGCTAAATCAAGATCACACATTCTCAGTTGATAATAAAACCAAATTTCCATGGTTAATCAATGAACAATCAATCACCATAAATGATTCCCCTGAACCAGAACATATTCATAAGACATGAAATATTGAATATCCAAAAAAATATTCTTTTCTACCATAATCAAAACTTATTTTTATATTTAAAAATACATTCCATTTAAAATATTTTTTTGAAAATACACCGAATAAAGGGAATGGGGGTTATTTCATTAAAGTGAACATGAAATATTGTCAAGGAATCCAAAAAAAAAAACAAATAACGGTTATGGAAGTGGGGGAAAATTTTGATTCCATATATGTTAAAATAGAAAATTATTATTGTAACGCCCCGACCCCAGTTACCTAGAGTCTATGCATTATTACATAACATTGGCATGATCACGAAAGATCAAGTCTTGAAAGATCGATTAGTTTAGTTTCCTTGGAAATAGTAGATACATTCATAAGTCATACATTACATCATAAAGTGAAAAACTACAACAACATAATCTCAAAAGTTCAAACTCATATCCCCTTAGACTATCCCTATAGGGCAGTCAAAAAATAATTCTTCACATCTTGGTAAAAATAAAACATAGAAAGGGGTGAGCTTAGATTCTCAGTAAGGATAACAATATTGCCTAAACTTTCATAAATAAATATAAACATTTAAGGGAATGTATAGCTAAAACAAAAACATTTTAAACTTGAACTTCAACATAATATGGAAAAAAAATAAAATGAAATAATTCAATTTACTTATTCACATGGATATTATACTAGTCTAATAATCACATGCAATATCAATAAGCACTTTCTTAATGATGGAATGCATAATGCCAGACTATCATAACCACATAGTGAAGGCCTTGTGCTAAGACTACAAATAAGATTTTGTCAAGTCCTTGTGGCAAGACACTAGTTTGTCTCATGAGACCTACCAATGCATCGAGAAGATATAGCGGGCTCCACCCATCACTTACTATGTCTAATGTATTCCTCATATGAATAGGTTTAAACATAACATAAACATTCGTATTAAAACTAGCATAAAAAATGTCAATACTTTCTCTACAAACCATGAATGGTATAAAAATTACACATCCACAGTCAAACATATCACTAAACCTTCAATACAATATGGAAGTTTTGTATCATAATAAATGAACTTCAAATAAGCTTAAAATCCATCAAAGGATGTTGACATAGATGAAATCAAAACTATTTGAGAGAAATATAACTTTTTGGGAAATCATTTAAAAGTCACATAATTATAAAAATACATTTACTATGAAAATATTCTTATAAGATTTTAAGGGAATATTCGATGATTTTATAACAGCGTAAAATATCCGCACCTGCCGTATAAGTTAAAAAAGAATTTTTACCCTAATTTTGTCGAAAAGGTTAAAAATGACCTTGTTTGGAAAAAGACAGGAAGATTCCTTTATAAAAATCTTATAAAAATTCAAACATGGGTATAAATGAATTTTAACCATATACTATAAAATATTAAAAATGTTTTGAAATAAATTTTTATGAAACATGGATGTGGATGATAATGAAGTCCCAGTAGATAATTACATATAAAAAACCACGGATAATGAAGGGATTGTGAAATTAAACCTTACCTTGTACTTTTCCTTGGTCGATGGTAGTTTAACCTCCTGTATAATGGTGAAATAATTTTTATTAAATTATAAAAGAATTATATACATTAATATTATATCATATATGATCTTTTAACATTTCTACGTTAATAATATCTTAGTATTATCGTTGTTTCGGGTGTTAACAGATTTGTTTTCCTTTATATTCTTTGTTATGTGAGTCATATCTGTTAGGGATGGGATGTACCTTATTCATATCCAGAATTATATCAAGTCTTTAAATATTATTTTTAATCATATAATGATGATTAGTCTTGAATGGTTACGATGGGGAATAAAATTCATCGCGTTCGTGGAGACGGTAATCTGTACGTACGCACGAGCGACAATATCATTCTTTAATATTAAAATAATATATAATTGGATGGTATATCATATATACAGAATAATTATCAGGTTATATTTATTATTTACATAAATTACACATCATTATTATACCCATCCAAATAATAATTTATTGAATAATAATTACACCACGACGTGGAGACGGTAAGCCCTACGTACGCACGTATGGTGACATGTCATTAAAAGGATGGATAGAATAATGAATTTTGTTGTACCATAATTATTATAATATCACAGTATATAGAATATTCTGGGGTTATAATTTTATAATGGAAACAACAAAGATAAAGTAAGTGGAAGAAGAAAGGAACCTAAAAGAGGGTGGGGAAATTATTACCTCTTCTTCGGGTTCTTCCAGTTGATTTGATGAAAATGGATCATTAATATGGATTTATGGATATATTAAGGAATATATAATGAATTGAGGGAAGTTGAGAAGATATCTGGTTAGGGTTTGTCTGAGTCAAATGGTTTTGAAGGTGTGAATTATAGAGAAGGGGGAGTGCCCTTTTATACGAGGGGTGAGGGGCACCGTAGGAAAAGCTAGAAATATTATTTTATAATAAAATAATTTTCGGTTTATAATGGCTCTAAAATGGAATATTTAAAGTATAAGGTGGGTACGGGTCGAACAGCACTCATCCAATAGGTTTTAGACAGTTTTGGTTCACTATATTAACCTTATATTCAATATTTAACTCTTAGTTAAATAGTTTGACATTTACCATGTCTCTTTGTATTTTTATATTATATTGTTAATAAACGTACTATATACATAAAAGTGAACCACAAGTGGTTCATTAATGATAAACCTATCATTATATTAGTCCTTTGGATGAACTTTATATTTTTAGGAATATAAAATCAATTAATAATATAATATTTGTTTTAAAAATTCCTTTATATCAATTTTGACATTATTTAATAATTTATTTTTGATAAAGTCCTAAAAACTTTATTAATTCAAACTAAATTCTTGTAATCAATCCTAACATGTCATATTAACCCATAAAATTCGTGGATGGCATCGAAACGTTCAAATTATATTTATTTTAACATTTATAAAACCATTTATTTGATTCATTCATTAATAAGGAAAATACTGCATCACTATTGTGTCTTAAATAAATTTAATTATTAAATGTCTAAAAATTATAAATAAAATACCATTATGTAGGAAATAGTATTTTATTTCGAATTAATATTTATAATCTAAAGGATAACATATATAACCCTTTGTAAAAATTTTATTTCTAAATGATATATGGTTATGTCATTTTTTGTAATTACTTTAACTTAATTAATATAAAGTGTCATTATCACTTACAAGTGGCTCCATGGGGTCTGAAAATCGACCCAAAGATGTACATGGTCGGACATGTATATGAAAATAGGGTTAGGACAAGTGTTAGGGTAATTTAATATTATTATAATATTATTGTTTACCCTTATTTACTGAATTTTCCCTTTAACCTTGCAAAATAAAATATTTACCGAAATAATTATTTAAAGTGTATAAAATAAAACTTTCCTATATAAACAATTTAGAAATCCTAATTCTAAATATGGAATCGATTTTTATAAATTCAAAACAAAGAATTGGTAGAAATTAATTTAAAATGTTTTCCCATTGTCAAAACAAAAAAGGGTGTCTTTTAAAAAATAATAACTACCAAAAGATTGACACTTGTTTATGTCTAGTTTAGATGTGAAATTACATCCAATGACCAACATTGGATTAAATGGTAAAAATATATTCTAAATATTCTTTAAAACCACTCAATATTATAATTTATCACTATAAATTATTTGGATTAAAAAAGTTGATTTCAATTAAAGATTAGTATTTTTCACTATTAATCAAAAATTAGGGTTTCTCAGAAAAATACAAAAAACTCACCCAAAGCTAATTTTGATATTCTGAATCCAAAAATGATGTCCAATTTGAATAATAAAATTTATAAAATTTCAAAAAGTGGGTATTACTATTCATAATGGCTACTTTGATTGGTTGTGATGTGTGTTAGAACCTCAATTTTGCGTACAACACACGGTACTATATTACTCAAAGAGAAGCGTATCGTGGAAGCTTGGGGTGTTACACTCTCCCTTCCTTAAAACAATTTTGTCCTCGAAATTTTATTGAATATTACTATGTAAAAAGAATCAGGTGGTTCTTCATCATAAGTTCCTCGGGTTCCCACATTGCCTCTTCCATCTTATGGATTCTCCATAGAACTTTTACCAAATGAGTCGTCCGGTTTCACAACACATATTCTCTGGTATCAAGAATCCTGACAGGCTCTTCACAATAAGATAGATCGGGTTCCATATCTACTTCTTCATAAGTGAGTTTATGCATTGGGGTAGGCATGTATTTTCTCCATAGTGACACGTGGAACACATCGTGAACTTTGGAGAGACTTGGCAGCAATACCAACAGGTAAGCTACAGCCCCAATTAGTTCTACAAATTCGAAAGGTAGGATGTACCTAGGACTCAATTTTCCCTTCGTACCAAAATGTATAACAACCTTCTATGGAGATACCTTCAAGAAAACATGATATCCTACCTAAAATTCCAAATCCTTTCTTCGGTTATCGCCATAGCTCTTCTTCCTACTTTGAGCTGCTTTGATGTGGGTTTGGATAACCATATCATTTTCCATCATTTCCTCCACAAGATCTAGGCCTTTGAGTTTTCTTTCTCCAACATCATCCCAAAAGGTTGGTGTGCGACATCCCTTTCCTTATAATGCTTCATACGGTGCCATCTGAATACTTGAATGGAATCTATTGTTATAGTAAATTTATAAAAAAGGTAAATATTGATCCCACATACCATAAAAGTCAAGTGGGAATGATCTCAACATGTCTTTTAAGGTTTGAATAGTCCATTCTGATTGTCCATCAGTTTGAGGGTGGTAGGTAGTGCTCAAACGAAGTTCAGTATCCAAGGCCTTCTGAAGACTCTTCTGGAATCTTGATGTAAAACATGGATCACGGTCAGAAACAATTTATATTTTTACTTCATGATGTCTCAAAACTTCATTAATATATATCCTTTCTAGACGTTCATGTGGTAGATCTTCTCTTATAGTAAGAAAATATGCATACTTGTTAAGACGTTAAATAATGACCCATATTGCATCATTCCTTCTAAGAGTCTTTGGTAGTTCCATGACAAATTCCATCGTGATATTATCCCATTTCCACTCAGGTATGGGAAGAGGTTTAAAGACTCCACTAGGTTGTTTCCATCCAGCTTTCACTTATTGAAAACCATACATCTTGACACAAAATCAACAATCTCCCTCTTTATATTGTCCCACAAAAAATGTTCCTTCAATTCTCTATACATTTTTGTGCTCAAATGGTGTATGGAAAATTGGTACTATGAGCATCATCCAACAATTCCCTTTTTAGATCAGGTATATTGGGAACACAAATCGTCTTCCCAAATTTCAAAATTCCATCTTCATAAACAAAGTCACTCAATCTCCCATCATTCACAGCTTTAATCATCTTTTGAAACTCTTCATCACCGGTCTGAGAACTCTTTATACTTTCTAGTAAATATGGTTTGGCAACCTTTTGAAAAAGAATTGATTTTTCACCTTCCATGGTTATTCCCATGTCCATATTTACAAGATCCATGAAAATAGGATCCCTTTCAACTCTCATCTTGGTCAAAACTCCATGATACTTTCTACTCAAATCATCTTCCACCTAATTTGCCTTCCCCATGTTGTAATGTATCATGAAATAATAATAATTGAGTAGTTCAAGCCATCTCCTTTGCCTCATGTTGAATTCTTTATGTGAGAAAATATACTTCAAACTCTTGTGATCAGTATAAATCTCGAATTTTTCACCATATAGATAGTGTCTCCATATCTTTAAAGAAACTATTACAGCTACTAACTCAAGATCATGAGTAGGATAGTTTTTCTAATGAATTTTTAGCCATCGTGATGCATAGTAAATAACCATATAATTCTGTATAAGGATATAACCACGTCCTTTCTTTGAAGCATCACTATAAATGAGAAACCCATCATTCCCCGATGGTAGAGTCAATATAGGTGCATCGACTAATATTCTCTTTAGTTCTTCAAAACACTCTTCACACTCTTTTGTCCAAACAAATTTAACCCCTTTACGTGTGAGGTTTGTTAATGGATTATCCAGTCGGGAAAAAATCTGGACGAAACGTCGATAATAACATGCTAAACTAATAAAACAGTGTACCTCAGTTACACTCGTTGGTGTAGGCCATTCTTGAATTTCTCTTGTCTTAGAAGGATCAACATAGATTCCATCCTTAGAGACAATATGGCCAAGAAAAAAATCTCCTAAATCTAGAATTCATACTGGCTAAACTTCCCATATAATTCATGTCTTCTTAGAGTCTTCAGGATAATGCGAAAGTGATTTTAATGATCTTAATAGATTTTGGAGTGTACCAAAATATCATCAATATATACCACTAAAAATACATCAAGATATTTCATAGAAACATTATTCATTAGATCCATGAAAAAAGAGGGTGCATTAGTCATCCCAAAAGGCATTACTGTAAACTCATAATGCCCATACCTGGTTCGAAATGATGTCTTTGGAATGTCTTCCTTCTTCATACACAACTGGTGGTATCTAGATCAAAGGTCAATTTTTTAAAAGTTTTTATTTCCATTAATTCGGTCGAATAAATCATCAATGCGAGGTAGGGGATAATTGTTCTTTATTATTATAGCATTTATCCCCGTGTAGTCAATGCACAACCTCATAGATCCATCTTTCTTCTTAACAAAAAGAACGGGGGCTCCCCATGGAGAAACACTAGGGAAAATAAATCCATTATTACTCAATTCCTCCGGTTGTTTCTTTAGTTCCACTAATTCCATAGTGGTCATTCTATAAGGGGTCTTCGATATGGGCCTTGAACCATGAATTAAATAAATGGAAATCTCAATTTCTCATTCTGGAGGATGTCCAGGTAAATCTTCTGGAATCACATAAACATATTCTCTCATAATAGGTACATCCTCTATTTTAACATTAAATTCCTCACCCATAGTCATTTCATTCTCTTCCTCCCCAATAATTTAATTTAGTTGATCTACTGGGGTTGGATCTAGATAAGAATTAGGTGGTGATGATTCTGCTCTAAAGATAAGATGTTTTTTATCATCATCATAAAAAATCGTAACCTCCTTCTTCATAAAATAAATCATCACATTATGGTCTGAAAGCCAATCCATACCGAGGATTGTATCAAATTCAATCATGGGTATGACAAATAGATCAGCAGATAAAGAACATTTATATGCCCTAATGGGAACTGATTCATAGAACATTGTAGCAATGATACTTTCCTTTGGAGTTTTGATTGAAAACTCCTTTGTTAAATAAAATTGGAAATATCTAATTTTCCTAGAATACTGGGAATATATGAAACAATTCGATGATCCAAAATTGAATAAAGCATTGGATAAACTTCAAGAAACCATTAAATTACCTGCCACCTTGTCTTTCGGAGCATCTACCCCAGCAGTAGTGATAGCCTAAGCTTGGCCTTGATCCCTTGGACTTTTTTTAGGTAATTTTCTCAGACTCATAAGACATTCATTTTCATAGTGTCCAATCTCCCTACAATTGTAGCATTGAACATTGGTAGCTTCTTTCTTCCCCTTGCAATCATGAGCTTGGTGGCATTTTTCACCACACATTTAGCAGACTTCCATTCCCTTCAAGAAAGTACCGGGGTGTTTCTTCCCACATTTATTGTAGGATGGATAATCAAATTTTCCCTTCTTTCCCTTATTTCCATTTCTAGAGTGATCAGCAGATCTATTCTTCTCTTTCTTTGCATTAAAGTCGTAAGACATAGAGAATTCCTTTTCTATCTTGATAGCACATGAGACAATATCTTCATATAGAAAGAAGGATTGTGAGACTAATGATCAATGGAGAAATTGTTTTAACCCATCAAAGAGACAATCAATCTTACTTATTGGGTAATGTATACATTCTGCATTATTCCTCACTAACATTGTAAATTTAGCCTCATATCTTGCGACATTCTCATCCTCCTTTTACCTCAGACTTAGAAATTGACTTTCCATATCTGCTCAATGGTCATGAGGAAAGAATTTTTCTATGAAAAGCTCTTTGAACTCCCTCCATTCCATATTTTATTCATCATCATCTTTTTTTTTGTTTTGAATCAATGACCGCCATTGATCAACATCTCCAGTGAGGAGGAAAACTACCATGACAACTTTTTCCCTTTCGCTACTGACCAAGGCATGGAATATTTTCTCCATGGAATTTATCCATTGCTCGGACACTAGTGTATTTGTACCCCAATTTAATGTTGGTGGTTCTTTCCTCATGAAGTGATCTAACAGTGATCCTCCACGATGCGGATCAGGGTGCTCCATATGGGTAAGGTTATTATTCATAACCTGAGTGAGTTGTCATAGTATGGTGATTAGCTGATCAGCACCAATTGCATCACCAGCTCCACCATAATTACCTTGAGAAGGAGGGAAATACCTACCTTGAGTGTGTGCACAAATACGGTTTCCATTCCTTCCACTAGGTGCCATTTCTAAAAAATGGAATAAACTAGATTAGATTATGAATCAAAATATATAATTCGAAACTTGTAAAACTCTTAAAATTAATTTAATAGTTTATGGATATAATCCAAAATCCTAAAAAATGTTTTTCTGAGGAAGTATATACTCATAAACCCTTCATAATTGTTTGTAAATAAAATTAGAATTATCTAAATCATATCCTCGGGAGTTTTGTAACCAATAGTGCAGCAAGGCCCATTGTCGTGCACCAGTTCCCATTCAAGTCTAGTTCAAAGTGGTTTTTTAGGGTTTTACCCCAAGGTAGATATGTGCCAGAGATGCCTCTACCTACTCGTATCCAGACCTGGATGTATTTCTCGGAAAACTCACAAAATCTCTACAATACCAAAATTCTAGGATGTTCTTCTATACTAATCCTCAAATTCCATCTTAGGTCTATGTGTTCTAATCAGAGGTTATCTAAATCTAGAATCCATGGTTTATACTAAAATTCCTATGACACCACCTTTAACGCCCCAACCCCAGTTACCCAGAGTCAGTGAATTATTACAAAACATTATCATGATCACAAAATATCATGTATCGAAAGACCGATTAGTTTAGTAGCCTTAGAAACACTTGATACATTCAAAAGTATTACATTACATCATATAGTGAAAAACAACAAAAACATAGTCTCCATAGTCCACACTCATATTCCCTCAAGAAAATCCCTGTAGGTCAATCATAAAATACTTCTTCCCATCCTGGGAAAAATAAAACATAGAAAGGGGTGAGCTCAAATGCTCAGTAAGGATAACAATATAGCGAAAACATTCATAAATAAACATAAACATTTAAAGCAATATATAAGTAAAAAATAGCCTTTTAAACATGAACTTTAGCATAATATGGAAAAAATAAATTGAAATAATTCCATTTATGTATTCACATTGATATTTTACTAGTCGAATAATGAAATTCAATATCAATAACAAATTTCATAATGATGGAATACATAATACTAGACTATCATAACCACATAGTCAAGGCCTTGTGCCAAGAATACAAATAAGATTTTGTCAAGGCCTTCTAACAAGACACTAGTTTGTCTCATGATACCTACCGATGCATGTAGGAGATATAGAGATCTCCACCCGTCACTTACTAATTCTAATGCATTCTTCATTTGAACAAGTTTAAACATAACATAAACATTCATAATAAAACTAGCTTACTAAATTTCAATAAATTCTCCATAAACAATGAATGGTATAAAAATAACACATACATATTCAAATATATCACAAAACCTTCAATACAATATGGAAGTTTTGTATCATAATAAATCAACTTCAAATAAGCTTAAAATTACATCAAAGGATGTCTACATAGATGAAATAAAAACTGTTTGAGAGAAATATATCTTTTTTTAAATCATTTAAAAGTCACATAATTATAAAAGAAAACATTTACTTTGAAAATATTCTTATAAGCTTTTAAGGGAAGCTTCGACAATTTTATAATGGCGGAAAATAGCCTCACCCTCCGTATAAGTTAAAAAAACATTCTTACCTTAATTTTTTTGAAAAGGTTAAAAATGACCATGATTGGAAAATGACAGAAAGATTACTTTATAAACATCTTATAAAAATTAAAACAAGGGTATAAATGACCTTAACCCACAGTCTATAAAATAGTAAGAATGTTTTGAAATACATTTTTAAAAAACATGGATGTGGATGATAAAGAAGTCCAAGTAGATAATTACATATAAACAACCTCAGATAATGAAGGGATTGTAAAATTAACCCTTACCTTGTACTTTTCCTCGGGTGAGGGTAGGTTAAACTATTGTATAATGGTGAAATAATTGTTATTAAATTATACAAGAATCATATACATTAATATGATATCATATATGATCTTTTAACATTGTTTCGTTAATAATATCATTGTATTATCGTTGTTTCGGGTGTTAACGGATTCGTTTTCCATTATATTCTTTGTTATGTGAGTAATATTTGTTAGGGATGGGATGTACCTTATTCATATCCAGAATGATATCAAGTCTTTAAATATTATTTTTAATCACTTAATGAAAATTAGTCTTGAATGGATACGATGGGGAATGAATCTCATCGTGTTCGTGGAGACGGTAATCCGTACATATGCATGGGCGACAATATCATTCTTTAATATTAAAATAACATATAATTGGATGGTATATCATATATAAAGAATCATTATCATGTTATAGGTATTAATTACATAAATTACACATCATTATTATACCCATCCAAATAATAATGTATTGACTAATAATTACACCACGACGTGGTGACGGTAAGCCGTACGTACGCACGTATGGTGACATTTCATTCAAAGGATGGATAGAATAATGAATTTGGTTGTACCATATCTATAATAACATCACAGTATATAGAATATATTGGATTTATTATTTTAGAATAGAAACAACAAAGATAAAGGAAGTATAAGAAGAAAGGTACTTGAATGAGGGTGGTGAAATTATTACCTCTTCTTCAGGTTATTCCTTTTGATTTGATCAAAAGGGCTCCTTAAGTTGTCTTTATAACTAAAGTAATACCTCTAGAATAAATTGGGGAACGTTTAGATGATATTTGGGTAGGTTTTGGCCGAGCTAAATGGTTTTTAAGGTGTGTGAATTAGAGAGAATGGAGAGTTCCCTTTTATAAGAGGGGTGAGGGGCACCTTAAAAAAGCTTGAAATATAATATAATAATAAACTCCTTTTTGGTTTCTAATGGCTCCAAAATATATTATTTTATGTTTGAGGTGGGTATGGGTCTAAAACCACTCAACCAATATGTTTTAGAATGTTTTGGGTCACAATATTAATCTTAAGGTTTAGATGTAACTCTTAGTTAAATAGTTTGACAATTTCCAAGTCTCTTTTTATTTTTATATTATATGGTTAATAAACATAATATATACTTCCAAGACAAAAACCAAGTGGTTCATTAATTAAACAAATATCATTATATAAGCCCTTTTGTCGAGACTTTTAAATTTATGAATATAATATCAATTAATAATATAGTATTTGTTTTAAAAATTGCTTTTATGTCACTTTTGACGCATTTTTATTAATTGAATTTTTTAAAAGTCCTAATAACTTTATTAATTCGAAATAAATTCATTTAATCAATAAAAACATGTCATATTAACCCATGAAATTCGTTTATGGTATCAAAAATATCAAATTATATTTATTTTAACATTTATAAAACCATTTATTTGACTCTTTTATTAATAAGGAAAATACTACATCACTATTGTGTCATAAAAACTTTATTTATTAAATGTCTAAAAATTATAAATAAAATACCATTTTGTAGGAAATTATTTTATCTTTATAAGTAATATTTATAGTCTAAATTATAACATATATAACATTATGTAAAAATAGTTTTTCTAAAAGATATATGCTTATGTCATTTTTGTATTTACTTTAACTTAATTAACATAATGTGTCATTATCACTTACAAGTGGCTCAATGGGGTCCCAAAATCAACCCCAATATGCCCATAGTCGGAAATGTATCATCAAATAGGGTTAGGACATGTGTTATGGTAATTTAATATTATTATAATATTATTTTTCACCCTTATATACCGAATTTACCCTTTAACCATGGTAAATAAAATATTTTCCAAAGTAATTATTCAAAATTTCTAACACTAAAAGTTTCCTATTTACACAATTTGGACCTCCTGATTATAAATATGAAATACATTTTTCTAAATTCAAAACAAAGAAGTGTCAGAAATTAATTTAAAATGAATTCCTATTGTCAAAACAAAAAGCGTGTTTTTAAGAAATAATAATTATCAAAAGATTGACACTTGTTTATGTCTAGTTTAATTGTGAAATTACTTCCAATGAAGAAAATTGCATTAAACGGTAAAAATATATTATAAATATACTTTAAAACCACTCAAGAGTATAATTTATCAATATAAATTTTTTGGATTAAAACATTGTTTTAATTAATGTTTTGTATTTTTCATTATTCATCAAAAATTAGATGTTCTCAGAAAAATACAAAAATCTCACCCAAAGCTAATTTTGATATTCTGAATCCAAAAAAGGAGGTCCAATTTGAATAATAAAATTTATAAAATTTCAAAAATTTGGTATTACTATTCATAATGGCTACATTGATTGGTTGTGGTGTGTGTTGGAATCTCGAAGTTGCATACAACACACACTACTGTATTATTTAAAGATAAGTGTACCATTTAAGCTTTGGGTGTTACAATTATTGTATTTTTTCATAACATTCCATAAAAATTTAATAAAAATATTCATTTTCAACACCTTTCAATGAATGTCAAACGTGATATAAATTTGTATTTTTAATTCATCTATGTCCATATAAAAACATGAGTATCTTTTTTTAATAATATGGACATGGAAGAAAAAATATTTATAAAATAATTATTTAAAACATTTTAAATGAGGTTTTTATGGTAAATTGTCCCTTATATTATGTATAACTCAACACATATGTTCTTTATCTGACTCTTATTTAGAAACCATGTTGTTATTTACACCTAAATCGTAATTAATATGGTTCTATGATAAAACATGTCCTTTAAAACATGTTTATGGATTATAGGATGTTCTATGGTTATAAATTGGATGAACTATATTACTCTAACGGTGTGTGGAAGTGAGATGTGTATGTTTCCATTTATTAGTGAAGGGAATGACATAAATGGAATTAATTAAAAGTTTATATATATATATATATATCATAATCATATAAAATGGAACCAAGGAAACATAAATTCTAATATAGTGTGTGTTATTATTGAATTATTCTCAACCAATCACATTTATATAATTATTGGATACATTTTATTCCTTATGGCCCAGTTAATCCTCTGAAAACTCATTTTCTCCCTAACCAGGATAACAAAAAATTTCTCATTATAAGTTACTTTTAGGACCAAAAATAAAAGGGAACTTATAATTTATTTTGAAATAATGATTCCAAATTTGGATTCCATTTTATCTAGTTCAAATTTTTTATATGGAAGAAATTACATTCAACATAAAAATATAAAATGAATGAAAACAGATTTTAGAAAAATATCCAACTGATGCATAAAAATAATTATTCGTAAAAATAAATTAATGTAATTTTTTTTTGGTTAAATAATAAAAATCGAAATAATTTCAAACATTATTATTAATCCCAAACCAAATTTATTATTCTAAATATTCCATTAAATGCAATGACCAATAAATAGTTTCAAATTTGAATAAAATATAACTTATCTTTTCAAAATTCAATAATAGGATACCAGATTACAAAATTGATTAAAATATATTATTTATCTCATTAAATAATTATTTTTTTTAAAATCCACAAATATAATATGATGTAGTCGAGTTTTTCGGTAATTATAAACCTTGTCTCTTTAGTTTAAGCCCTATGTAAAATTGTTTAGCATTAACCATAGAAACCAATTTTTACCATATCTATAATCCATTATAATAAAAAATTATAGTACATTATATAATTATATTAATTATTCTAATTCAAAATTACTTAACCTATTTTCAAAATCAAATTCATAGAAGTGGTATCATTTAATTTAAAATTAGACCATCAATACATGATGAAAAATGGGGTTTCAGGACAATTCATTTTCCATTATGAATATGTTTTCATTCGAAATTTAGGTATAAAGTTGAATCAAATGAAATTAATTGGATAATTTAATGTAAAATGTAAATAGTTATTTTTTAAATCTACACCAATAATATAATACGAATTTCAATATACTTGAAAAGAAAATATATTTTTCAATAAAAATAAATATTTTCCATTATTTTTTTGAATAATAAATCTTTATTGAGTATATTTAAAACATAATTCTAAACTAGTTTTTCCATGATGAATTACAAAATTATATATTTTTTTATATTCAAATTCAAAAAATAAATAAATAATTATTTGGAATAAAATTATAAAATGCCTGAAAACCCAATTTTAATATAAATAAAGTCTTTTCTATTATAACAGTAATTACCTAATATATTTACAATGAATATAAATATATTATAACTAATTAATGAATATAAATATGTTATTAAATATATTTATTCTAAAATTAACAAGGTTGTTATATTCTCCCCCATCTTTAGAAATTATATCCTATAACTTTTAATCATTACCTGAATAAGTGAAAATATTTTTCATTCATAACATTTTATGATTCCCATGTCACTTCATAAATAATATAGGATTTAAAAAAACCGTTAACATGGTGAATCACTATATTATATAATACATTATCTCTAGGGAAAATAATATTAATAGGTAATTCCTCATATAAAATATTCTTGTTTCAATTGAACTACTTCAGGGTTCCAAACAAGAGATGCACCATAAAATTTTTTTTAAAAATGAATCATGAAATATGTCATGTACATAAAATAAAATTGGAGTCAATTGCATTTGATAAGAAACTAATCCAATCTTCACCAAAATTTCATATAGTCTAATGAACAACATACATAACTTTAACTTTTTTCTAAAAAATAGAACACTTTCTCATATAGAAACATTAATAAAAGTTAGATCACCTACCTTAAAAGAAAATTCTCTCCGCTATTTATCTACATAACTTTTCTTCTTACTATGATCCACTACTATATATTGATAAATTATATTCAACCTAAAATCACTTATTTTATAGATTATAGACCCAAAATTATTATTTCCATGACTTCATCCAAAAAAGATAGATTTTTTACATATATTTCCATATAGTTTCTCAAAATGTTCCATCTCTATATATGAATGAAAACACTTATTATAAGAAAACACAACCAATGAAAGATGTTGATACCGAATTCTGTAATAATCTATTGAAAAAAATCAAATAATATCCTCAAAATTTACTACCATTCACTCAAGTAGTCTATGATATTGAGGATTAATGTTTGGATTAAAATTTAATCCAGTACACAATAACATCTAAAGTCCTTCCATAAAATTTGAGTTGACTCTAGGATAAATATCTATTACAATGGAAATATGGACTTAATTTAATCAAATAATATCTTTCTTATAATGTTTCTAAGGTTTATCCAAATAAAAATTATCTAAAATGATCTTAAAATGAGAATATATATTTAATTTATCAAATATTACACAAATCACATTATTACCTTGAGAGATATTTGTTAATCCCACCAGAAAATCGGATGATATATTATCTAATTTCCATTATTTAACTTAAAAATATTGTAGCATCATATTTTTTAATTTTCATTTTGTTTAAACCTAATAAAAATGAAACATTGAATAGTAAGATAAAAAATATCTTTCTTCGTTCCATCCCAACAGAAATTTTTCAGAAATGTATCTATACATTTTTATGTTTCTATGATGAATAAAAAATGGAGTGTTATTAGACTCAATGAATTGTGGTTTCTTTAAATGGGTTTCACCTTAACCACATAACATTTTTTTAATTTTAAACGACATTATTCATAAATCTGAAAACATAAATTAATTAACCAATTATACCATTTCTTTTAATTCATGGTCTTCTTTCTAAGATTTATTAACTCTAATTGATAATGATGATTATACTGACAACTGAAACAAAATTTATTGAGTTCCAACAAAAACAATTATAAGAAAAAATTTATCAAATTATTATAAAAAAGTATGATGTTATATATGTATCTTAGTTAACATTTCATTATCTTTCTTCTTCAAATCATTAGTTACTCTATCTTCATTTCATGGATTGAAATTTATTATTCCATCACAATCATTTAGCAATTCTAATAATATCCTTTACATAATCCACAACTCTTTGTGAGTTAATATATACTTTAAACTTTTTTGATCATCAAAAATTTGACACATTACTACATATAAATTATGACATTTATTTTTTATAAAAATCGCTATAACTTTAGTTCAGTGTCATCTGTGGGATAATTTTTATTATAATTTTATGTTTTTTTGAAAAATAAGAAATCAATCAATCATTAAACATTAAAAAATAACCCTCAACCATAAAATGAGAATAACTTTAGATAAAAAATGGTTTCTAGATGATAGGGGCAAAAATTGTTCATTTACTAATCATATATTCAATTCCTAGAAACATTCATCACATTCTTTTATCAAGATAAGCCTAACTCTTTTTTAGGATAACTTTATTTGTGGTCCTAATAACCATGAAGAATTTTTAAAAAACCCATCGGTATTGGAATTATTGACCTCAACTATTTTGATAATCCCAATTATGTGTTAATATGGGTCTATAATCCTATATTGAAAATAATATCAAAATAATAATTGGAATATGTTAATCATAGTTTATCTATGTTTATACATACTTTGAAATAATTCTAACTCAATCTAGATAAGTTTTGCAAAGAACAGATAAGTGTTAACTTCACTGGTATGCACATAGTTAATGTTATAGACAAACAGACACTTGGTCTTTGGTACAGAACATAGATACCGGTATGTAAGTCAACCGGTACACTGAATTGTTACCGATATGACTAAGTCTACAGATATTTGTAAGCCTACCGATAAAAAAAGGTCACCGGTTATCCAATGTCTCAACTAGTCTAGTCTACCGATACTAGCTACCGATACAGACAGACAGACACACAACTACCATTATAAAGATCTGCCAATACAGACATATGAACAACTACCGATACAAAGTTACTGATACAAATTTCACCAATAGACAAAGCCACTGATATAAGTAGTTACAGATACGAGCATGTTACTGATAGAACAAAGATACCGAAGGAGTTACCGGTATATAGATCTACTATTACATGGAGTAACTGCTATCGATACAAAGAGCTACCAGTACAAGAATAGAGAGCTACCGAAAGAAAGCTCACCACTATAAAAAGTCCACTGATACAAGTCCACTGACAGAGAGCTACTGATGGATGATGACTGTTAACCGGTCACTGTTACTCAAACTCTATACTTTTACAATATTATTAGAATAATGCTAACGGTCATATTTGATGATTTTAATGAAATTAATGTTTTTTAATGATAGTTGTTGGCATGTCTGTGAACCGTACGTCATACCTGTGAAAGGTAATCATTCCCATTGTCTAACCTCAAAGAATAAAAGGGGATATCAAGATACTGGAGAAAAAGATGAGAAGACACGAACACACGTAGAAAGGAAAAAATAAATACACACATACATGGAAATAAGAACACACAGAGAACTAGAAGAACTCTCATACTCATCAAGAACAGAAGTTCAAAGAAGAAGCTTAAGTGTGACAAAGAATACTCTCCTACTTAAGCTGAACACCTAAATTGGAAGTGAAGGAACAGAACTACGACACTCTATTTTTCTTGACAAAATCGAGAGAATGACTCAAAGATTCAACTATTTCAAACCACAGAGTCCAGTGCTTCGCTTACAACACATAGAGCATTCTGAACTCAACTTTATTTGTTGAGATCTGTTGTGTTTCATTCATTCACATTTTGAGTAGTGTGTGTACTCTGTATATTCTATACGCACAGTATCTCATGTGCTAAATTGGAGGATTTATAAATCCTCACACTAAAATTCTTTAACTCTCTTGTATCCCACTGTGGATAGTGGTAGAGGTCAAGTGTGACCTGGATAGCCTGTTTGTGCTATTGTTTTGTTTCCCACGTAAAACTATGGAAGAGGTCATAGGACCTGGACAGTTTTGTACTGTTGTTTACACCGATCTAGGTTGTGGATCAATATTTACATAAATTGTTTGAGAGGATTAAGTATCAGATTGAGATTGAACCTCTTGTTTTAAAACTGTTGTGCTTACTTATTTTGGTTTTATCCTATATTGAATATTCCGCTACTAATTACTTTGAAATATAAAATTGTTTTGATGTTACTTTGATAGTTAATCTAGCAAGACTTTGTATCTATAGTAAATCAGTTGGTTATTTTCAAAAGCTAATTTAATCTTCTGATTAAATTAACTGAGAGCTAATAAATCTTTTTCGAACCTAATCGAACCCTTACAGTTTTACAAATTCATTATAGTTTAACATAGTTTTTTATAGGGGGATTTTAATAGAAATGTTTTTTAACAAAAATTTTTCATTGGAACTCAACTCTACCCCCTCGTGAGTATCCACTCTGACCAACATTTGGTATCAGAGGTTGTTATTTTTTTGGATATCCAAATACTCTATTTTTCAACTGTGAATTTAGTTGTATCTTAAATATCGTAAATTTATGTTAGTTCTAAATTTTATCTCTCTAAATATATTTTATAAAATATAATAATGGATAATAGATATGAAGGTGCTGCTACCAACATTCCACCATTCTTTAATGGTACAAATTAGTTCCAATGGAAAATTAAAATGAAAATTCATTTGGAAAGTATGGAATTTGACATCTGGACTGCTATAGAGACTCAATATAAGATTCCAAAAACCGAAAAGACCACTTGGGATGAACCTACTAAAACTTCTTACAATAATAATTGTAAAGCAATGAATGATTTGTATTGTGCTTTAGGTGATGAAGAATTTAATAAAATATCTACTAGTAAAACTGCTTTATGAAATCTGGGACACTTTGTCTATTTCCCTTGAAGAAACAACCAATGTTATAGAAATGAGACTAAACACCTATACAATTATGTATGATAATTTTTAAATGATGTCTGATGAACCTATTTCTGAAATGTATCTCTGGTTCAATGAGATTGTCAACACTATGAGCTCACTTGGAAAAGTTGTTCCTGCAAAGGACCAGATTATGAGAATACTACGATGTCTTCTAGAAAGATAGAGATGCACATCTGTTTCAATAAGGGAATCGTGTCATATAATTTCACTACCTATTAAAGAATTAACTGGTAAGTTGATGATGTATGAAGAATAGGAGAAAGTAAACAAATAAGAAAATGATGAACCAAATAGGAAGTCGGTAGCATTTAAATCTACTGCCTCAAAGAGAAAGGAAAAGGATAAAGTTCACATACCTACTAAAATCTCAACAAGTGAAGGTTCAGATTCTGATAGTGATGAATAAATTGCTCAGATATCTAGACGGTTCAAGAAGTTCTACAGGAAGAATAAATTCTTCAGAAAACCAAATTATAAAGGAAAATATGACAACAAAGGTCATTGGGAGAAGGATGGGAAGAAAGCTGAAAAGGTTGATGAGATAGTATGTTATGAATGCAAAAGGAAATGACACATTAAGGAAGACTACCCGAAGTTAACATTCAATAATAAATATGGCTACAAGGACATAAAATATAAGAAAGTAATGAAGGGAACCTAGAGTGCTTCAGAAGACAGCACAAGAGATTCTGAAGTTTCTGATTCTGAAAAGAATCATTCGAACATGTGTTTCATAACTAATACTTCTGAGGTACCTTTTTCCCCTTTGCTGGATGATTATTATTCTGGGAATGAAAGTAGTGATGATAATATGTCTAAAGCTGAATTGTTTGAATACTATAATATGCTAGAAGAAACATGTAATGAATTGAAGGACATGTAAAAGGAACCGAATGCTCAATTACCAACTCTGTTAAATATGCACTTGATATAGAAAAGGAAATGAATGCTCAATTACATAAGGAAAATACTGATCAAAAATTGTCCAATGATAAATTAAGGAAGGACTCCTAGAAATTCACAAATATAAAGAATACTATAACTCAAATTCTAGGAAAACAAGTTGCACCAAAATATAACTCGGGAATAGGATATCATCCAGGACAGAGACAAATTACTAAAAATAGATTTATTCCTAAATCCGGACAGAATGCTGCTAATTCTAGTTCTAGAAATACATATGCTTCAACTAGTTATTCACATGATTATAGATCAAATAAATTTTATCTTTCGAAATCTTATGAATCTATTAATTGTATGAGACCCATTAGAATGATTTGTGTACGAAAAAGTTTTCTTGCTAACCTGTCTGGACCCAAGAAAATCTGGGTACCAAAAATCATTTTTTGTTTAAACTTATTTTGTAGGAAACATGCTAGAAAAGTTCCCATAACAAGTTATGGTACTTGGACAGCGGATGTTTAGGGAATATGACTGGAGATTACTCATGCCTCAAGAGTTTAATCACAGTTGATGGAGGTCATGTCACATTTGGTGATAATTCAAAAGGAAAAATCATAGATTTACGTTAGATTGGTAACACTGATTCAGTTTTAATTTCCATATTTTTATTTGTAGATGGACTTAAGTATAACCTGTTGAGTATATTTCAGTTGTGTGATGATGGTTTCAATGTTAAATTTGAAAATGATTCTTGTAATGTTTTTAATTTTAAAAATATTTTAGCATTTTCTACTTTGAGAAATGACAATGTTTATCCTGTTGATTTGAATTACTTGGCTAAACAAAACATTACTTTCTTGAATGCTTTACATAAAGATTCGTGGCTATGGAACAGAAGATTAGGACACTGCAATGTTCATTCACTTATAATACTGACTATGAAAAACTTAGTTAGAGACCTACCTAAACTTGAATTCCCAGTAGATAATGTTTTTTATCCCAGTCAAAAGGGAAATCAATATAATGTTTATTTTAAATCAAATAAAAAAATTTCAACTTCCCAACCTCTCGAGTTGGTTAACGTGGAATTGTTTAGACCTTCAAGAGTTTCAAGTTTAAATGGGTTTCACTATGTCTTTGTCTTACTAGATAACTATTCTAGGTACACTTGGATATGCCTCTTAGCTCACAAAAGTGAAGCTTATTATTAATTAATTAATTATTCCATGTCTATGGAAAACCTTAGTGGACATAAGATTAAGACATTGAGAAGTGATCTAGGTCGTGAGTTTGAAAATCATGAGTTTGAATCTTACTGCTCACATAATGGCTATAGTCACAACTTTTAGGCCCCTAGGACTCCTCAACAAAATTGCATAGTAGAAAGAAGAAACAAAAATCTTCAAGAGATTGCAAGAACAATTCCTAATGAGTATGACATTCCAATTTACTTTTGGTTTGAAGTTGTAAATACAGCTTGTTATATTATCAATAGAATCTTGATTAGACCTGTTCTCAAAAATACCCCTTATGAGTTGTGGAACCATAGGAATCCTAAGGTTAATTACATTAAATTTTTTGGTTGTGAAGACTTTATTCTCAATGAAAAAGATAATCTTCACATGTTTGAATCCAAGAGTGATGAATGAATATTCCTAGATTATTCATTTACTAGAAAATATTATAGAGTTTTTAATAAAATAACCAAATGTGTGGAAGAATCTTTTCAAATCAAGTTTTATGAAACTGATCAACATGAACCCAAATCTTCCATTGAAAATCATGAAGAAGATTTGTCTGTTTTGAACCTTAATGATAAGATCAATTAACCTATTTTAAAGACATCTAGTTCTGAAAGCTTTATAGAACCTGTTTTTATAGAGCCTGAATCTAGAGAAGAACCTGAAATTTCTAGTCCTACCTTTACAAGATAAACTAGGATTCTAATGAATCATCCTTTAGATGCTGTTGTTGGTAATCTTGATAGAGGGACACAGACTAGAGCTTCTCTAAGAAACCAGGTTGAGCATCATGATTTTCATTCATAGTTAGAAACTAAAAATATCAATGATGAAACCAATGATAAATTTGGGGTAATGGTTATGCAAGAAGAATTACATAAATTTGAAAGAAAAAATGTATGGGAATTAGTTGACAGACCTGGGGACACTTTGACCATAGACACTAAATGGGTTTTTAGAAACAAAGTTGATGAGTATGGAAACATAGTTAGATACAAATCAAGGCTTGTTAAAAAATGGTTTAGTCAAGAGGAAGGAATAGACTATGAATAAACATTTTCCCCTGTAGCTAGATTAGAAGCTATTAGGATTCTACTTGCCTATGCTGTTCATTTGAATTTCACGTTATATCAAATGCATGTCAAAAGTTCTTTTCTAAATAGTATTATAATTGAAGAAGTTTTTTGTTGAACAACAACATGGATTTAATAATCCTCATTTCCCAAATTGAGTTTCTAAGCTATCTAAAGCTTTATATGGTTTGAAACAATCTCCACGAGCATGACATGATAGAATTAGCAATTTTATTATTTCAAAAGGTTTTACCAAAGAGATTTCTGATCCAACTCTCTTTATCAAAGGAATCTCTAAAGATTTTTTGATAGTACAAATTTATGTTGATGATATTATTTTTGGATCTTCTAAAAATACTATGTGTATTGATTTTTCAAAGAGTATGCAAAATGAATTTGAAATGAGTTTAATGGGAGAACTCAAATATTTTCTTGGATTTCAACTCATTCAAAATGAAAATGGTATTATTATAAATCAAAGTAAATATAAAAAGTATATTTTAAAACTCATTGGTTTAGATAGTATTAAGGAAAGTGATACACCCATGAGTACTACCTGTAAGTTGGAAATTGATTAATCTGGGAATCGAGTTGATAAAAAAAATTACAGAGGTGTGATTATAAGTATACTTTACCTTACTACTAGTCGACCTAAAATTATGTTTAGTGTGTGTATGTGTGTAATAATTCAAGCTAATCCAAAAGAATCCCATTTTCGTACTGTTAAAAGAATTTTGAAATATCCTAAACATACTACAAATTTAGGTTTGTTTTATCAAAAAGGAAAATATTTTGATTTAATAAGTTATTCAGATGTTAAATTTTTAGGTTGCAAGTTACATAGAAATCGAACCTCTAGAACATGTAATATTCTAGGTAAGTCCCTATTAACTTGGTGTAGTAAGAAACAAAATCCAGTTGCTTTGTCTACTACTGAAGCAGAGTATATAATAGCCTGTAGTTGCTGTGCACAAATTCTATTGATGAAAACATACTTTGTTGGACTATGGATATGATTTTAAACATGTATCTATAAATTGGTGATAACACAAGTGCAATTAACATCTCTAAGAATCCCATATCTCACTATAGGACCAAACACACTGATGTAAGGCACCATTTTTTAGACATCATTACCCAAAAGGTGATATTACTCTTGAATTTATAGGTACTGAACATCAATTAGATGACATTTTCATGAAGCCTTTATGTTCGGATAGGTTAAGGTATATTAGACATGAATTTTGAATGATGGACTCTTTTCGTTAGAATCCTCACCGTTATGAAACCTCACTGTTATACCACACCGGTATGAAACCTCACTGTTATACCTCACCGATATGAAACCTCACTTTTATAACTCACCGGTATGAAACCTCACTGTTACACCTCACCGTTATAAAACCTCACTGTTATACCTCACCGGTATGAAACCTCACTGTTATACCTCACCGGTATGAAATCTCAATGTTATAACTCACCGGTATGAACCTCACTAGTATCCCTCACTGTTAGTGGACCTCACCATTAGGAATTCTCACCGATATACCCTACCATTAGTATGCACTATTTTAATCCTTTTTCTTTAGCCTCCAAAATCTGTATCATCAATATTATACATGTTATGTTTTATTTATTTATTTTATTATTCCTAAATGATAAAAACTATGTTTTAGTTACTTCTTAAACTACTGAACTCTACTCTCTCCACCCAACTCCTAGAATCCCTGAATCTCATGAGAACCCTAACTTCTTCAATCCAGATATGGAAAAAACCAAACTCCGTAATATTAGAGAGAAATTTGATGAGCCGAATGGGAAGAAGCAGAAGACAGGGCCTGAAGCAATAAGCAGTGTTAGTAGAACAAGGTTGGGGAGGCGTCCAGTGAACACGCATTTACAAAATAGTGATTTTTTAATCGAGAAAGAGCTATGTGCAGAATGGCTGATATATAGTAAATCGTTAGTTCTAGAGGTGCTAGAAGATCAGAAATGGGTAGAATTCTTCTCGAATAACAATGGCCCCTACTATTCGGATCTAGTAAAACAGTTCTATGAGTTTGTGAGTTTTGAGAAATCTTATGAGGAAAATAGAATGATTTCATGGGTTAATGGGAAGGAAATAGCCTTTTTATCTGTTGAGTGGGATGAGTACCTGAGAGTACCACATGAAGGAGTTTTTGGATATTCATCAACAGCAGTACCTCCTACAAGTGACATATTTGATTATGAGACTGCCTTAGAGGAGCTCACTGGTAGTTGAAAGATGATAAAGGTGGTGGCTGCTGAAATGGATGAAGAAATCATATTTTTGTTCAAAATGTTGCAACATATGCTAAGTCCAAGAAGAGGGTACCTTTCAAATTTGAGATATCAAGATATCCATCTATTAAATCTCTTAATAAATGGTGTGAAGGTGAATCTTTTCATGCTGCTAATGATTCAAATGGAGGATATGACCAAACCCAAATCAATGTCCAATGCTTTGTTCTTTGCCAAGTTGATTTCAGTTATGATTAAAGTAAAGGGTGTAGCTGAGTCTCTGGATGAGAAAGTGGTGGTAAGAAAAAACTTTTGTACCATAAGCATAGTGTGTATGTATATAACGATAAGATGGAACCCATGGAAAGGGGAGTGGGTTACAGATGATAAAAAGTTATATGATAAGTTTAATCATGTGGATCATCCTTCTAGGCCTAAGGATGTGAGGGATCCAGGTCTCGGATCTAAGGAGTAGGAGCCAAAGTATAGTGATGATTCAGAAGAAGAGGATTCCTCTGTAACAGATGGAGGAGATACGAACTTGCCTCCTAGCCCAACTCCTGAAATTGTATCACAAGAAAAGTGAAGTTCTTATTTTAACCTACCTTGTACAGAAACTGTTTTGGGTGTAAGCAATGAAGAGGCACCTGTGGATGAGGAAGACCAGCAGAGATCAGATTAGGAAGAGTCTACCCCAGATAATGAGGAAGAAGAAGTAGAATCTGAAACTGAAGCATCTGCTTCAGCAACCTTAAGTTTGAGTCCTCTGATTGGAAGTTATATTGTGCCTTTAGAGGCTATTCTTGTTGAAGTTGAATGACCTTCTACTGTTTTTGAAGAGCCTCATGATATTTGAGAAATGGAGATGGTTGTGCAAGATTCTTCTGAGGAAGGCCCAGCAGCTGAGGGTGTTATTGCTGTACAGGAGAATGCACTAGTTGAGGGGGAGCATCCAACCAGATTTAGCAGTGTTTCAGTGGCCGTTGAGATTGAAGACTGGGCAGAGGACCCAGGGTTTGTAGTTTGTTGATTGGATTACCCAGATTCTGATAATGAGACATCCCTTAGTCGACCAGAAGTTAATTATGATATTATTTCTGAGATATTAACTGAGAATTTGGTAAGAAAAGATGATCTGGATCAGTTTAGGTCTGATCATAGGACATCCTTTATGGAAGAGATTTGAAAAATGGAAGCATCCTCAGTGTCATCCATTCAATAGGTTATGAATGACTCAGTTTCCCATATTGTATCCTAAATAGAACCTGTTGTTGTGCCTGATGATATAGTCACAAGGGATGACTTAAAATCTTTGAAGGCTGAGATGAAAGAGTTTTCGAGTGCTTCTGTTGCCGATTTAAAGAGTCTCTTTGTTGAAGAGATGAGAAATATGGAAATGTATTTTGAATTATATCTTGGTTGTAATGTGTCAACATCTTTGGTAGAGATAGTGGATGAAATCACAGCTTTCCAAAATCAGGTTTCTAGCATTGTAGAGGATGTCGAAGTTCTGAAGAGATCAGTTGTCTCTCTAGAATCCTATATGAGTTCTAAATCTCATGCTGACAAGGATTTAGATTATGTGAAGAGTGTAGTCTTCCAAATGGTCTCAATTTTTGAGGATTTTAATAATTCCATAATAAATAATGTTAGCACCCAAAATTCTGGAGTGAAAATTCTTATTAGTTGGCTAATTAAGAGTTTCAAGGAATATGTGACTTTTTCTATTGGTTCTCTTGCTTCGAGACCTTCAATAGAATTGGATCAGATTAATGCTTTGATGCGGAGGAGCTTGGTTCCGCTTCAACCAGTAGCTATGTTGTAGAGACCCAAATCTTGACATAAATGTAAATTACATTAATTTTTTGGAATACTTAATACATAAAAAATAGACACATAAGGATCGTAAGAGTTTACTGTCTTTGTAAACTCGGAACGTAATCTTCTAATCATGGTGAAAGATCCTCCACATCTCCCATAAAGATATTCCCCTTTGGTTTTCAAACCTAAAACCTTTATTTATATCTTGGGGAAAAGAAAAAATATAAAGGGGTGAGATCAAATGCTCAGAAAGGTTATGCATGGAGAAAATAAAACAAACCACATACATTTTAACTTCCAAACAGGAACATAATGTTTACACATCAAAATCATGAGTTGTGAAATAAGTCTTGGTAGTACGTAAGGAATAGGTCCTAAAGGAACATTAATCATGATAAACTAGCATGGAAATAAAACATTTAATTGTGGGAAATCATTAAGCACATGATATGATTTCCATAGTAGCCAAGGCATTGCTTCCAAGACCATATTAGTGGACAAAGTCCCTTTCTGAATCGAGTTCACAACTCGTTCCAGTCCTGTAACACTGAACCAGATTAACTTACCATTCCTGCCATGTCTATCTCATGAGATATAAATCTTTCTCCAATGAATTTGAGGTAGATATAGGTCCCACCCATCTCATAATGAAATCATTCTTACTTGTGCCACAACATAAATATAAATCATTCATCATAACCCAAAAAAATAAAATGGGTTTCATAAAAATCATCCCATCATAACATAATCCATATAAAAAATAGATATCATTTCATCATAAGAGAAGTGAAACCATGTAAATCATTGAGACATTATACATGAAACATACACATATGAAATAATTTCATCTTAGATGTAAAATAGTTTTGACAAAACACTTGAAATGAATTCTTGAGGAAAATTTCCATTCTTCTTCAAAATCATTTTATTTTCACAAAATGACATTCAATTTTAAAAGAAAATGATTTTGTTGAAAATAGTCATGAAATATTGTAGAGTAAGCTTAATGAAAATGAGGTGTTATAAAACTGTAAAAATCTGTTCATGCCGTATAAGTTAAAAAAACATTCTCCTCGTACTTTTGTCGAAAAAGTCAAAAAGTTCATTGTATGGTAAAAGAAATATTCCTTCCATAACACATGGTAAAAGTCAAAAATGGGTAAAAGGGAATTTAAACTTACATAAAACACTTTTTTAAAACATGGAAATTGATGATAATAGTAACCGTAGAACATACTTACGAATAAACAATCTTGGATAAGAACTAGATTGGAATGGTTATCCCTTACCTTATGTGTGATATGATTTGTATGTTTTAGAACCTCCTTTATAATCATTTCAATAATGTCATTGACTTATTGCAGAATCATATTCATTGTTATGATATCATATATGGTTCACTTATGACTTTATATTTCACGTTCTTTTGTAAATTCCAAGTTAAAGCACTGTTTTGGGTAAAATCGTTTCATTTATCGTACGAGTTTCGACTTATTTCTCTTGATATTATTACTTATATCCTGATTTATATAATTCGAGAATGTAAAACATTATTTATATATAATATATATTCAGCATATAAATATATATGATATATTGATAAATGGAATGAAATACACCATTCATGAAGACAGTAGGCCGTACGTACGCATGAATGTTGTTTTCGTTTCCTTATTTAATGGAATGGAATTAAGTAGATGACATAAATATATATATATGAATATATAAATTATCATTATGATGTAATATATTTAATTAATATTCATTATATATACATTATAATCATTTATGAATGGTTAACATGTAAAATGAATCTCATCTCATCGTGGAGACGGTAGTCCGTACGTACGCACGAGCGATGATATCATTCCCATGATCGTGGAATTGTATTGAAGTGTATGTATAATATTTCCGAATCAATATCACTTTACAATATTCATATATAGTTATTTATTAACACCATTATTCTCATCCAAGTAAGGTGGTGGTCGAAAAAATATTAAACCATGGCATGGAGACGGTATTCTGTAGGCACGCATGCGCAGTGATTTCGTTTTCTGTAGGATGGATTGAAGGTGAAATAGGGTTGTTTAGTATTTATAATAACATATAAATATATAATTAATACTGCTTTTGTTACTTTATAATGACACAATTAAATAATGAGAAGTAGAAGAAGAAAGAAACATGAGAAAATCGGAAGAAGAGATTACATCTTCTTCGACGCACCTCCTTTAAGCATCCTATGAAGGAAGTAGAGTTGGTCTTTTCAGAAGACCAGAACCTCCAGAATGTTTCTAGGGAAGTGGAAAAGAGAAATGGGCAGGGTTTTTCTGAGCTTCAAGGCTCAAAAGTGTGTAAAGAGAAGAGGGATGGGGTGCCCTTGTTATAAGGGAGGAGAGGGGCACCTTTGAAAAAACTCAAAATATTATTTTATAATAAAGTCATATTCAGTTTATAATAGATCCGAAATGATTTATTTCTATGATAAAATGTGGATGGGTAGAAATAATCACAAAAAATATATTTTAGACAGGTTTGGGTCATTATATTAACCTTGTCTTTTATTTTTAACTCTTAGTTAATTAGATTGACATTTACCATGTCACTTTGTATTTTTTTATTATATAGTTAATAAACATACCATATACATCCAAGAGACCCTCAAGTGGTCCATTAAAGATACACCTATCATGATATAAGTACCTTGGCCGAACCATATATTTTTTGGAATATAATAACAATTAATAATATAATATTTGTTTTAAAAACAATTTTATGTCAATTTTGACAGTATTTGGTAATTAGTTTTTTTAAAAATCATAACAACATGATTAGTTCGAAAAAAGATAATTAAATCAATACTAACATGTAATATTAACCTATAAAATTAGTTTAATTCATAAAAAGTCTCAAATTACATTTATTTGGGTATTTAAAACATCAATTATGTTAATATTTAATTAATAAGATAATTACTGCATCATCATTGTGTCACAAATAAATTAAATTATTTAATGTCTAATAATTGTAAATAAAAATCCATTATGTAAAAATATTTTTACCTTTCTCATTAATATTTATAGTCGAATTTATCGTATGTATAACACTATATTAAAAATGATTTAGTTATTCAAATTTGATTTTAACTATTTTAACCCTTCTTTAAATAATTTAATAATAAATATCCTAATCTAATCCAAGTGGACCTAAATGGTCATATTATATTCCTAAGGTTTTTTTGGTCGAATTATACTTATCCAATAGAATTAGGACATGTGTTAGGGTAATAATAAAACCATTTTACCCTTAATTACCCTATTTACTTTTAACCGTGGTAAATAAAAGTAAAAAGTTACTATTAACCAAAATATATTTTCATCTCATTGAACCACATTTTAGTCCTTTATATTAACTGTGTCTCTCGGAGTTTCAAAATTCCACTCACAGAAATGATAAAATTAAGTTTTATGTGAATTTTCAAATTCTCCTTGGAGGTGGATAAAAGACGGTGAAGAGTTCAATAAATTTTTTTATATATAAAATTATAATAAAATTACTCCAATTAATTACATTGAACTTATATTGGTATTATTTATCAATTTTGACCTAAAATAAATTTAAACAAAATAAATAATTATTTTAATAAAAAGTCAGTTTTTAAATTGTAACCTATTGTTTTCACTATTCATCAAAAATTGAATGTTTTTAGAAAAATACCAAAAATTCACCCTAGGATAATTTCAATATTCCGAATCCAAAAATGAAGTCCATTTTGGAAGATAAAATTTATAAAATTCCAAAAATTGGGTATTACTATTCATAACGGCTAGTTTATATAATATTTTAATAGTATATCTTTGTTTAGTGAAACTCAGTATTGCGTACAACACACACTATCATGGAAGGTCGCGATTGCGTGTAATATAAGCCAAGGCAGGGTTGTGTGTAGTGCAAGACTCCTTTGTTGTTGCGTATAATAGAATCCAACCATATTTAATTTATACATTGAATATATATATATATATACACTCAATGTTGTGTAGAATAACTACTATCGAACGAACTTGAAATTGTGTGTAACACGAGCTAAGAATAATGTTGTATATACTTCAAGCTAATATGGTGTTTCGTATCATACAAGCTAAACTTTGTGTAGTGTATAATAGAATACATCACCTAAATTAAAAGAATATTTTTCATAAAATCTCTGGGTGTTACATTCTACCCCCTTAAAATGAATTTCGCCCTTGAAATTTGTTGGGGTTATAAATGGTTTATGACTTGAATGTTTCTTTAATAGAATCCCACATCGTAATAAGTAATACCAAAACTTATCCTTAAATCTAAAGTATGAAAAATAACGGTTACCCAAATTAACTAATCATTGGGTTTCCACATAGGAGAACATAAGTGAAAATATGGATATGGAAGAGAAATAAAACCATCATGTTCTGATGGAGAGTGGTAGAGAACATGGCTATGAAAAAGCCTACAATCACAAAGCCATAAATTTGTGATGTTCTAAGGTACCATCTGATTAATCAAATATGAGAGCACTATGAAAACATTTTTTTAGTTTTCAAGATCATTTCCCTAAAGTTGAAAAAATTTTGAATTAAAAGAAATTATTACTTGATTTTGGTACAATCTCACCATTGCTCGTGCCTCGAACAATTTCCACTTCATCTCTTAAAGAAATGATGTTGAATTTGTCTTCTGTGAAGTGTTAGCAGATTATGCGATAGAATGACAGGTCATTCCATCTATTTCTATAGAAAAAAGTTTCAAACTATTTATTAAATATAAAAACGTCCATCTATACTGGGATTTATTGTATATGGTTACTAAAATGGACTTGTACTTCATCTATCATAGCGCTTAATAAAATAAAACTAGTTTTTACTAACCAGAGACTTCATGTAGGCTAGTGGTAGGCGAGAATGCCTGTCGCACTTTTCTTGTGGGTTCAATTCCTGCATCCTTGTCCGAAGCGACAGGTTGTCACCCATTCTGAAGGTTGTCCCTTTTCATATACTACAATATTATAACATTCTATCAATAATATCTTAAAAATTTCTAGACTTAAACAATACTAACTTATGTTCAACATAATCCATTCTAATCTTTAGGCTTATCCAAAATACTTCTTTCCAAACTCATAGTATAAAGATAACGATTACAAAAAATGTCATATAACAAGCACGTGAATACCATCATTTATGCCTCATATATCAAAAGATATATCTTGTTGATCGTATTCCAAACATGTGAATACATTAACCTAGTATTCTCTTAGAAAATGAATACCCATTGAATCATAGTGAAAACATGAATGCCGTCAAAATTTAACTCTTTCCACATACCAAAATCCTAAAATTCTCTTTAATCAAACCATGATATAACTTTTTCCTTATATCAGTCATGAGGTCATGAATACTGTCAAACATTTAATTTCCTACTAATCCCTTCATTATGTACATATCATCTTCTTTCCAAAAATATCTCAATCACTTTCCATGGTTACCGGTACCATAAAATTATTGAAAACCACAATTGACCAATACATTAATATTCCAATTTTCCACGATAATATATACAACATTATTTTGGAATCCCGTTAAATAAACACTTAATCATTCCACCACATCGTTGTCATATTCAACATCACCAACAGTGATCGCATGTGACTTCCCTTTGTCCTTCGCCTTAAGTGGTTGCTCATTTCTATCATCATTAACCCTTGGATTAGGGCATTGATTTGCATAATGCCTCATTTCCTTGCACTTGGAGCATTGAAGTGTCGGTGGTGTGTTCTCTGCAGTCTTTTCTTTATTCACATCATTAGCAATAATTTTTCCATTACTCCGACACTCAGCTGCTCGATGACCTTCTTTTCCACACTTAAAACATTTTCTAGTCCCTTTAAGACAATCTCCACCATGCTTCTTTCCACAATTTGAGCATAAAGAAACATTCATATTCTTTTCACCATCATTCTGAGATTTCTCCTTGAACTCTATCTTTTGTTTCTTGTCAAAACCATGAGATGGATATGTTACACCAACTTCCAGTTCTACCTTGATAGCACAACGCCCAATTTATTCATAGCTACTGAAGTCTCTTATAGCTAATGCCCTTTGAAGACATGGTTTTAAGCCACTGAGGAATCGATCAACTTTACTTTCAGGTTGGATGATGAAGCCAGATGCATACCTTGAAAGCCTTGTAAAATTTTCTTCTTATATACCAACAGATTCATCATCCTTTTTCTTAAGATTAATGAACTCATTTTCCATCTTTGTTTGAAGAATACGAGGGAATTACTTACTAAAAAACATGTTCTTGAACTCATCCCATTCCATGGATTCAATTTCATCTTGCGGCCTTGTATTCTTAATTAGAGTCCACCACTGGTCTACTTCACCTTCTAAATGGTAAAAATCTAGAAGGACATTATCATGTTTCAAACAGCGAAGTATGGAAAAAATATTTTCAATGGTACTGATCCATTTTTCAGCAAAAAGTGGATCAGAAGACCCATTGAATTAAGGTGGACTTTGCCTCATGAAGGAATCAATAGAATATTGTTCCCTTCTTTGTTCATTTGGAATTGCAGAATGATTCATAGATTGTGTAAGTATAACAATAATATTTTTCACTCCATCTCCTAAAACATTGGTTTGTTCGGAGGACAATCATTTCATTTCTCATTAAATTGATCAACACGGTTCCTTCGGGTTCCAGCCATCATCTAAAACCCAAAAAGAATAGTGTAAGAGGCAAAACATATGCTAAGAAAACAACATAAGAAAGGGGGAGTAACTTCAATATATAACATCATAGGTTAAATTCTATGATCTTTATCGTAATTCTAGTACTATAAATTATACTTATACTTAACCTTAGGGACATCCCTAGACATACCTTAGAAATATCTCTTGGGATCTAACTAAATTTTTCGCATACTAGTTCCCAATGGTTAACTAAACATTTTCTTTGATACCAACTGTAGATACCTAAAGCCTGACGTACATGGACATTACATTACTTTTTCAGAATACATAATACATAACAAAAACAGACAGACAAGGACCGTAATAGTTTAGTGTCTTTGGAAACTAGGAACGTAATCTTCTAATCATGGTGAAAGATCTTCAACATCTCCCATATAGATCTTCCTCTATGGTTTTCTTACCTAAAACCTTTCTTTATATCCTGGGGAAAATAAAACATATAAAGGGGTGATCTCAAATGCTCAGTAAGGGTAATCATGGAGAAAATAAAAAACCACTAACATTTGAACATCCAAACATGAACATAAAGTTTACACATCAAAATCTTGTGTTGTGAAATAAATCATGGTAGTATGTAAGGAATAGGTCATAAACGAACATTAATCATGATAAAATATCATGGGAATAAAACATTTAATTGTGGAAAATAATTAATCACATGATAGGATTTCCATAGTAGCCAAGGAATTGCTGCCAAGACCATCTTAGTGGACAAAGTCCCTTTCTGAATCGAGTTCACTCCTCATTCCAGTACTGTAACACTGAACCGGATAAACATACCATTCCATCCATGTCTATATAATTATATATAAATCCTTACCCAATGAATTGGAGGGATATATAGGTCCCACCCATCTCATAATTAAATTATTTTTACTTGTGACACAACATAAATATAAATCATTCATCATAACCCAAAAAAATAAAATGGGTTTCATAAACCTCATCCCACTATAACATAATCCATATAAAACAAATGGATATCATTTCATTATAAGAAAAGTAAAATCATGTAAATAATATAGGCGTTATACATGAAACATACACATATGAAATAATTTCATCTTAGATATAAAATAGTTTAGACAAAACACTTGAAATGAATTGTTGAGAAAAATATCCTTTCTTCTTCAAAATAATTTTCATTTCACAAAATGACATGCAATTTTAAATGAAAAGGATTTTGTTGAAAATAGTCATGAATTCTTGTAGAGTAAGCTTAATGAAAATGAGGCATTATAATACCGTAAAAATCCATTCATTCCTTATAAGTTAAAAAAACATTCTCCTCTTACTTTTGTCAGAAAAGTCAAAAAGTTCTTTGTATGGAAAAAGAAAGATTCCTTCCATAACACATGGTGAAATTCAAAAATGGGTAAAAAGGAATTTAAACATACATAAAAACACTTTTAGAAAACATGGACATTGATGATAACAGTAACCCCAGTAAATACCTACGAATAAACAATCTCAGATAAGAACGATATTTGAAAGGTTATCCCTTACCTAATGTATGATATGCTTCGTATGTTTCGAAACCTCATGTATAATGATTTAAATAATGTCATTGAATTATTAAAGAACCATATTCATTGTTATGATATCATATATGGTTCACTTATGACTTTATATTACCCGTTCTTTTGTAAATTCCATGTTAAAGCACCGTTTTGGGTAAAATCGTTTAATTTATCATACGAGTTTTGACTTGTTGTTTTTGATATTATTACTTATATCCTGATTTAAATAATTCCTGAATTTAAAACATGATTTATATATAATATATATTAAGCATATAAATATATATGATAGATCGATAAATGGAATTAAATACACCGTTCATGGAGACGGTAGGTCGTACGTACGCATGAACGCTGTTGTTGTTTCCTTATTGAATTGAGTGGAATTAAGTAGATAACATACATATATATATATATACATAAATACAATATCATTATTATTTCATATATTTCATTATTATTAATTATATAAACTTTATAATATTTAATGAATGGTTAACATGGAGAATGATTCTCATCGCATCGTGGAGACGGTAGTCCATACGTATGCACGAGCGATGATATCGTTCCCATGATCGTGGAATTTTATTGAAGTGTATGTATAATATTTCAGAATCAATATTAGTTTACAATAATCATATATAGTTATTTATTTACACCATTATACCCATTCAAGTAAGGTGGTGGTTGAAAATAGATTACACCACGGCGTGGAGACGGTATTCTGTACGTACGCACGCGCGGTGATTTCGTTTAACGTAGGATGGATAGAAGGTGAAATAAGGTTGTTTAATATTTATAATAGAATATAATTATATAAGTAATACTGATGTTATTACTTTATAATTATACAACTAAAGAACAAGAAGTAGAAGAAGAAAGAAACTTGAGAAAATCGGAAGAAGAGATTACATCTTCTTCGACGCACATCTTTTATGCTTTTTCTTCAGGAAGTAGGGTTGGTCTTTTGAGAAGAACAGAACCTCCAGAATGTTTCTAGTGAATTTTAGAAGATAAATGGGTGGGGGTTAGCCGATATTCAAGGCTCAAAATGGTGTGAAGAGAAGAGGGAAGGGGTGCCCTTTTTATAAGGGAGGAGAGGGGCACCTTTGGAAAAACTCAAAATACTATTTTATAATAAAGTCATATTCAGTTTATAATAGCTCCAAAATGATTTATATAGAATATAAAGTGGGTATGGGTCAAAGTAATCTCAACCAATATATTTTATATAGGTTTGGGTCAATATATTAACCTTATCTTTTAGTTTTAACTCTTAGTTAATTATATTGACATTTACCATGTCACTTTGAATTTTTTATATTATATAGTTAATAACCATACCATATACATCCAAGAGACCCCCAAGTGTTCCATTAATTATACTTCTATCATTATATAAGTATCTTGGACTAACCTTAGATTTTTAGAAATATAATAACAATTAATAATATAATATTTTTTAAAAAAACTATTTTATGTCAATTTTGACAATATTTGGTAATTGATTTTTGTGAAAATCATAACAACATGAATATTTCAAAAAATGTTAATTAAATCAATAATAACATGTCATATTAACCTATAAAATTTGTGGAATTCATAAAAAGTCTCAAATTACATTTATTTGGGTATTTATAACATCAAATATGTTAATATTTCAATAATAAGATAATTACTGCATCATAATTGATTCATAAATAAATTAAATTATTTAATGTATAAAAATTATAAATAAAACACCATTATGTATAAAATATTTTTTATCTTTATAATGAATATTTATAGTCTAATTTATCTCATTTATAACCCTATATTAAAAATGAATTAGTTATTAAACTTTGATTTTAACTATTTTAACCCTTCTTTTAATAAATTAATAATAAGTGTCCTAATCTAATCCAAGTGGACCTAAATTGTCATATTTTGTTCTTAATGTTGTTTCTGGTCGAATTACACTTATCCAATAGAATTATGACATGTTTTAGGGTAATACTAATATCATTTGTACCCTTAATTACCCTATTTACTTTTAAACGTGGTAAATAAAATTAAAAAGTTAGTATTCACCAAAAAATATTTTCATGTCATTGAACAAAATTTTAGTCCTCGATATTAAGCTTGTATTTATGAGTTTCGAAATTCCACTCACTGAAGCGGTAAAATTAAGTTTTATGTGAATTTCCAAATTCTCCTAGGATGTGTGTAAAAGACGGTGAAAAGTTCAATAAAATATTTATATATCTAAAATTATTATAAAATACTCTAGTGAATTACATTGGACATATATAGGTATTATGTATCAATTTTGATCTAAAATAAATTTAAATAAAATAAATAATTATTTAAATAAAAAGTCGGTTTTAAAATATTAACCCAGTGATTTCACTATTCATCAAAAATTGAATGTTTTTAGAAAAATGCCAAAAATTCACCCTAGGATAATTTCGATATTCCGAATCCAAAAATGAAGTCCATTTTGAAAGATAAAATTTATAAAATTCCAAAAAGTGGGTATTACTATTCATAACGGCTAGTTTATATAATATTTTAATAGCATATCTTTGTTTAGTGAAACTCGGTATTGCATACAACACACGCTATCGTGGAAGGTAGTGATTGAATGTAATGTAAGACAAGTTAGGGTTGGGTGTAGTGAACGACTCCTTTGTTTTTGTGTATAGCAGAATCCAACCATATTTCATTTATACATTGAATATATATATATATATATACACACTGAATGTTGCGTAGAATAAATACTATCAAACGAACTTGAAATTGTGTGTAACACGAGCCAAGAATAGTGTTGCCTATACTGAAAGATAATACGGTGTTGCGTATAGTACAAGGTAAACTTGGTTTAGTGTATAATAGAAGACATCAATGACATTAAAAGAATATTTTTCATAAAATCTTGGGGTGTTACATATGTGGACTCATATGCCATGATCTAAGTGGTGTCTACTAGTAGAGATATAATGAATATTGTCTAGGATTATATGAGATAAGCTTATGCTTCTAAGAAAAAAGTGAAAGACAATGTAGATTACTATTTTCAAAGGATCGACAACAAGCATCATCTCAAAAACCATTTCAAGCTTATGATAGAAAAAATGAAGCTAACTCCTGTCAATCAAGCCTTCAGAGAACAAGTCAGCAAGCTCAGAGAGTTGACCCCTGCACTAGACAAAATCATGGAGAACAAGGAAGATTTCATTTCTTCCATGGAGAAAGGATGAGGAATCATTATGGTTTTTACAAATCTATTATTGCCCTTCCTGCATGTTGATGCTCGACCAGTGATTGTTCCTCCAGCTTTATCTGCCTCTTCTTCTATTTCTTCTCCTGCTCAGATGACATCATCCCAAGCCATCCGCATCATTACTCCTATGATCACTCATAGATCTACATAGTACAGGCCAGGAATAGTTTCAGTATCTCAGCATCCTCTGATCATTTCTAGTGTTCCTAAGCCTCCACCTGCATCCACACCACCTGAACCCTCTTCTGATCCCAAGGGAAAATCTCATGATGATTAAGTGGATTGATTAGTGGATAAGAAGTTTGATAGGAATCACATTTATCTGTTTTTTTTCATTTATGTATGTCTTTGTATCTATTTTATCCAAGGAATATATATTATATTACTTTTTCATTTCTTTTTCTCGGTTACATCTCTTTTCCTGTATTTCCTTTTTGTCCCACTTTTTTCTAATCACAAAGGGAGAGAAATAATATCTAAGGGAAACATATCTGGGGGAGAAATAATATCTGAGGGAGAACAAGGAAAATTGATATGAAATATCATTAGATTTTAGAAGCATAATACATTTCCCTCTGGTACATTTGTTTTATATTTTACCTCTGATATATGTGTTTTATAATATATTTTTTTCACTGATACAATTTCATATAGATACCAGATCCTTTAATACTTTTAACATCTCACATTTGAACATGTCATCACTCACACTAAGAACTACGATCCATTGTATTGTTTACTGATAATTTTGGATTATAATATAATGTGTTGTGATTATCAAAAAGGGGGAGATAGTTGACCTCACCTATTTTGATAATCCAAATAATGTGTCAATATGTGTTTATAATCCTATGATGATAATAATATAAAAATGATCATTGGAATATGTCAATCACTTTTTATCAATGTTTATACTTACTTTGAAATAATTATAACTGAATCTAGATATATTTTTCATAGAACAGATAAGTGTTAAGTTCACTGGTATGCATAGAGCTACTGTTACAGAAAAACAGACACTTGGTCTTTGGTACAGAACAGAGCTACCGGTATTTAATTCTACTGGTACATCGAATGGTTACCCATATGAGTAAGTCTACCGATATGGGTAAGCCTACCGATAAAAAAGGTCACCAGTTAGCAAATGTCTCCGCTACTCAAGTCTAATGATACATGCTACCGATACAGACAGACAGACACACAAATGTCGTTATAATGATCTATCGATACATATAGATGAGCGGCTATTGATACAAAGAAACTAATAAAAAGTCCAACGATAGACAAATCCACTGATATAAGTAGTTACCGATACGAGCAAGTTACCGATAGACCAAAGAAACCGAAGGAGTTACCGGTATATAGAGATAGTGTTACACAGATTAACTTCTACCAATACAAAGAGCTACCGGTACAAGAACAGAGAGAAACCAATAGAAATCTCACCACTATATAAAGTCCACCGATACAATTCCAGCGACAGAGAGCTATTGATGGTAGATGACTTTTAACCAGTCAGTATTACTCAAACTCTATACTTTTTAAATATTATTAGAAAAATGCCAATGTTCATATTTGAATATTTTAATGCAAGTAATGTTATTTAATGATAGGTTATGGCATTTCAATTAACCTTACTTCGTACATGTCCAATGTAATCATTCCCATTATCTGACCTCAAGGAATAAAATGGGATATGAAGATACTAGAGAAAAAGATGAGAAGACACGAACACACGTAGAAAGGAAGATAATATACACACGTACATGCAAAGAAGAACACACGGAGAACTAGATGAACACTCATACTCATCAAGATCAAAAGTTCAAAGAAGAATATTAAGTGATGCAATGAATACATTATTACTAAAGCTGACACCTACACTGGAAGTGAAGGAACAGAACTACGACACTCTGTTTTTATTGATAAATACCAGAGAAGGACTCAAAGCTTCATCCTTTTCAAACCAAGTAGTCCAGATCTTAACATAAAACACATAGAACATTCTAAACGCATCTTTATTTGTTCCGCTCTATTGTATTTCATTTATTAACATTTTGAGCAGTGTGTGTACTCTGTATATTCTATACAGACACTGTCTCCTGTGCTAAACTGGAGGATTTCTAAATCCTCACACTAAACTTCTTTAACTCTCTTGTATCCCACTATGGATAGTGGTAGATGTCAAGTGCGACCTGGATAGCATGTGTGTGATATTGTTTTGTTTCCCACATAAAACTGTGGAAGATGTCATAGGACCTGGACAGTCTTGTACTATAGATTACCCCGATCCAGGGTGTGGATCAAATTTTATATAAATTGTTTGAGAGGACTAAGTCTCGGCTTGAGACTAATCCTCTTGTTTTAAAACTGTTGTTCATACTTATTTTGGTTTTAAACTATATTGAATATTCCTCTTCTAATTAATTTGACTTATAAAATTGTTTCAAAGTTACTTTGATTGTTAATCTAGAACGTGTTTGTAACTATTGTAAATCGGTAGGTTAGTTTCAAAAGATAATTTAATACTCCGATTAAATTAACTGACACCAAATAAATCTTTTGAGATCCTAATAAAAGCCTTTCAGTTTTACAAATTCACTACATTTTAACTTCGTTTTTAATTGGGGGATTTTTATAGAAATATTTTTTAACTGAAATTTTTATTTGGAACTCAATTTACCCCCCTCTTGAGTATCCACTCCCACCGATAGGAATTATATTAAAATTAAAATAAAAACTCAATAAAACTATTATATCATGTTCATTCATCATATCATATGGTTCTAGTTGAATCAATAGTCAAACTTTCTATATTTAATATATGTATAAGGATTGAGATCATCTGCAACAAAAAATCAAATTTAATAAATTTCCAATTTAATTTATTTTTATTCATGTTTTTTGATAATAATTCATATATGTTTTTCATGATCCTTATAATATTTAAAATATATCATGATATCCTAAAAAACCACAACCATGAAATTATTCATGATCTCAATAATAAATCTATTCATATTTTCAATATATATAACAAGATAAATAATTATCCCAAATGAAATAACCAAAAATAATTCCCATAGCTAGTACGTAACACTATCTTAGGGATGTTATATTCTGGAGCCTTTTGATAATGGTTCTCAATCCCAATATCAACAATAAAAAAGTAATGAGCTCCATGGAACCGATCAAATAAATCATCAATTTGAGGGAAAAGATACATATTATTAATAGTGATGTTATTTACGGATCTATAATAAATTTAATTCCTCGAGGAACCGTCATTCTTTTTAATAAATAAAATACGAGAACACCATGGTGAAGTGTTTGGATGAATGCAACCTTTATTAAGAAATTCTTGTAACATCATTTTAAATTTCAAAAGTCCTACTTGAGATATTTAATACTGAAGTTTTGAGATTTTTTTAACAATAGGTGTTAATTTAAATTTAAATCAATATATTTATTTAGTATAATAACAATTAACATATTAGAAAAAACATCTCGATATTATATTACTAAGGACTCATCATTATGTTAAATATTTCCCTTATCATCAACAATATGAGAAATGTAAATTTCATTTCCATAATTTAACAGTTTCTCGTATTCTTTATATTTTATATAAGGTATGAATTGTTTTTTTATATAAATGGAATATCATTTGAAAAAATAATTTATTTAGATATACATCGTATCTTATCGTGATTTAATGAAATCAAATCAACACTTTTAATAATATCAAATTCTACCGTGGGAAAGATTATAAGGTTTATTGGAAAACCCTCCCACATATGAAAGAAAATAGATCATTGTAAAATATTTTTTTCTTATACTATCCACATGTTTTTAAACCAAAAAAGATGAATTCATTTTTTGAGGATAGGTTTTCGTTTTTCTATGACATTTTACAGAAATGAAAGAATGTGTAGACACTGAATCATATAAGAAATTAGAATAATTTGAATAAATAATTAATGTGAAAGCTACCACTTCATTTTACAACTCACAATTTTATAGAGTTATTGAAAAGGATTTCACCAAACCATTATAATTTTTGGTTCTCTGATTCCCATCATTCATAATCCTCCTCGAACATGTATCCTCATAAAGACTTATCTTTTTAGATTAAAATTACCATATTGCATGATTCTAAAAATTTCTCTTACCACAACAATGATCAATTTTATTGAAATCTAAGTGTGTATGAAAAAACATACCAAATAATATTTACTTAGAATATTTCATAACAAATTTTTTTGGGGTATTTTTACCACATCTAGAAAAAAAACTGGTATTTTTATTTTCTGACATTCATATATCTTTGATGGATTATTTCCGATTTCTTTCCACACAAACGTCTACTTATCTTTAATTTTAGGGAATACATTATCATCAGTACAAACCATTTATACCTTTTCATTATAGTAAAAAAGTTTCTCATAAATTTTACATTAACAGTAGAAAAAGTCTCTTTACTATCATGTATTTAATTTGGTGTACAAGTGATTAATTTTAATATTAATATGACTGATTCTATTGAGTGAATATATTTCAAATTGAGTTAATTTTATATCCTAAAATGATAACGAATATTCCTACCTTTCATTCAACAATAATAATTTATTTTCCTTCATAATTTTAATTTCCATAGATAAATATTTCATAATAAAAATATTCTTAAATGTGTCTCCATCCATAGAATTAATATATTCTATTTCTCTAGTAATCATGACTATTTACCATCATTATTTAGTTTAAACGTACAAAAGATAAATATGAAGGGTTAAATTTTGATAAACTAAATAATCCATGACATAAAAAAGATTTTCTTGTGATTCAATCCATCCCTCAAATAACAATAATTTAGATGATCCTTTTAATACCTGAGGGTGTTATCTCCTAAAATGCTACACTATCAGCATGCTCCTCTATTGTAGATATGATATATATCTATTGTGTATACCACCACCATTCATAGAATATATCAACTAAGTCATTAAAGAGAAAATTTTTTGTTCTAATTTAATTATTTCTAGGTCACTAATTTAAGAGTATATAGTCCTCTTTGTTCCCCCTTACTTTAGCATCCCTATTAAATTTTAGAAAAACATACTAAATAGACGTAAATAAAAAATTAACAAGGTAATATTCCCATTCTATATGAAGATACCCATATATTATAATTTGAAACTTTTATTTACATATATTATAAAAATATTTGAAATGATATTAACTTCTCTTCTAATACCATTGATAAAGAATCGGCCATGAACTATATGTAAAAATTGATTCTTTATATGATAATTTATTTTAATGTATTGAAATTGATCTGTTAGTTTTAGTGTTTTTGATGAAAAGAACTCAACCATACTAGACCAATATTAGTTTTACTATATTACATGTAAATTATATAATGTTGATGAAATCATAAAGGATAGAATAATTTAGTTGCCTTGGTAAATTAGATACATAATTAAATATCACATTACTAATGAGTGCATGAGATAGAACATAGTGAAATAAAAAATTCTATATCCTTGATCTTATTTAATGATTTCTTCATCATATCCTAGGGAATGGGAATAAATAAGGTTTTTTTTAAGTAACAACAAGAGTTATATAAATTGGAAGCTATTAAGATTAGTTAAAGAATATTCAATAAGGAATAATCAATATGACAAGTTAAACATCTAAACACGCATTCCATTTATTCAATAACTTGGGAAAACATGCATCCATGGATAATATAAATACGATAATATCATGGATAATAATCACATAAATTATTAATTATAGAAATGATTTTTATTGGACATCATCATCTTAGACATCATGATATCTATATCGCAAATACCTTTCATAAGATGGTTTAAAACTGTGGGTAAAAATTCATTTAATTCAATCATAATATTTGTCCAACTGAGACTACCAATGCTTAGAGGGGTTATATAATTTTGATCTCCAACCAAAACTATATTTCTAATACATTTCTCATATATCAAATGTTTAATTTAATTCATAAAAAATATACCTTATCAATAAGGGTCTATATTGAAAAAAGAATTCAGAATATCAATACATCGCATGTAAATCATATATATTTCAAAGTAAAACACCACATGTTGAAATGAAATATGGTTTACATAAAATGGATATCCATCAACAAATAATTTCCATATTTATGGGAAATATAATGTCTAATTCTTATAATAATGTAAATATTTTAAGGGAAGGTTAATGGTTACAAAAATTAATAAAGGAAGAGAGTGCCAATAATTTCCCAAGACTAACTAATCATAAAAATCAAGATAAAGAATAAGGATTTTATTATTACAAAATAAATCTAGTGTATTATATGAAAAATAATGTGTTCTTTCCTTGATGAATATAAATACCATCAAAACATATTTTAAAAGAATAGTTATGAAAATATATTTTTATCATTGAATTCAATTAAATAACTATATGTATATGGAATTTCCCAAAATAGGTTTCCTTAAAAAATAAAATTTTAAACGTATAAAATAATCTTCAAAGAAAATATTGGTCATTATGGTGGGGATTTTCCATTACTTCCATGTACATTAAAACAATGTTCCTTTATAAAATTTTCATGAAAACTCATATGAACATTTATTGGAAAATTATATGAATATTATATTATAATAGTTTTGAAAAAATTAATATTATTTTTAAATATTACTACAAATAATAATTTTAAACAACATTTTTCAACACATTTTAATTATTTTTAGAAAAAAAATTTATTTGGAAGGAAAATATTTTTGATTAAAGAGATAAATGAAGTAAAATTTTATTAAAAAAAATTTCTAAATAATTTTAAATAACAACTATAATAATATTTTACTATTACATGAACTATTAAAGATATATCAAAAGAATATAAATAAACTTTTTTTATTAAAAAATTATCAAAAAATATCTTTAAATGGAAATTCATGCATAAAAAGACCATAATAAAATAATTTTGAAACATAAATTTCTTACCATATTAGTAACATTTGAATTGTAATCCCTACTAAAGGATTAATATTAATTAAAATATTAAAATAAGTTAATATAGGTATTTTCGTGATTTAAAATATTAAAGGGGTACTATATACACCTTATGAAATAATATGGGTGTATGACATGATATATGCCCCAATGAAGAATATTTGAGGTGACAAACCCTTATAATGATCATAACATTCATGTAATAATTAATCAATGAATCAATTATGTGTATAAAAATTAAATCAATATAAAATAATTATAAATAAAACATAATATAATGAAAATTAATTATACACATATTCTTAGAATATCATTGGAAACAAAGATGTAATATATCCCATTTAAGAGAAATTGAGTTATGAAATTAATTACTGTATGGTAATTTTCATGTCAAACACACTTGGATTAAATAATTGAAATTAAAATATAATATAAAATTTAGTATAAAGGATTCATGAAATTTAATATAATTGGGGAATTTTATACAATATTTAAATAATTTTTGGTATAACATTATAATATAGTTTAATGAATGGAAATTGAGGCAAACTCTCATACCTCACGCTTCATTTTGCTTGAATGTACATTAAAATAATATATAATGGTTCTAATAATGTTATTTATTTATAAAACAAACATATTTATGTTTTTAATATCATACATGATCCTCTTATAACATATTACCATGTGTTTATTAAATTTAATAATTATTATTGTTGTTTCAAGTGTTAATTTCCATGTTTTATTATTAATGTTTTGTCATGAATGTTCTCGTTCTTAATTATTGGTTATAGTTCCATCAAATACATAATTTTTTATGGTATAAATATAATTATTAATACTTAATTAATTTTAATATACATTAATGAATTTTGTACATGGGAGATTAATCTCATCACTTTGTGGTGATGGTCGGTCGTGGTATGCCCGAGCAATTAAATAATTATCTTAATGGGTGAAATAGTAATCATGTGTGTGGTATATTAATTTTAATGAGTTAATATCATGGAATATTTCCTATATATCTTTATTATTTATATCATTTAGACTACCCATGTGATTCGGTGATGGAAAATAAATTACATCAGTTCAAAATATATTAGTCAGTCATGCACAAGAGTGTTGGATTTGTTTCCCAATTAACAGAGGATGATATTCTTAGATATTATTCTATAAATATTATAAAATATTATTGTATAATTTATAAGTGGTGTATTTATATAGTAATTATTAAGATATAATTTATTTTTGTAAAAGAATAAAACAAATTGAAAAATCATCTTTATGAATATTATCTTCTCTTAGAAAATCCTATATAGATCACTTCTTAAGGACACTAGATATGATGAATTTTATTTTTTTAAATACACAAATATATTCAATAATAATAAGTAACTCTCAAACAATGTGACTAATTTTTTTAATAATGATGTTGATAGAGGATAAGGTCGTTCCACACCAAAAACACATAAAATGTCAAAATAGAAATTTTATTCTATTATCTTATAAGTTTAGCTAATTTTACAATTTTTTCCCCATGCTGATTATTTTTTAATCCAAGTTAATTTTTCCCTATATCCAAAAATAAAATGATAATAATAAGATAATTTTTAACCACTAATTATTAATATTAAATAATATATATATATATATATATATAATTCTATTTGTGTAGAAAATTACATTTAATAAAAGTTCATGTCATGTGAAAAACCACACCTTAACCATAATCAGGGTAAATAAATTTTCATTAAACTAATAAACATTATATAAAAAATTAGTGGAACATATAATGTAATATTAATTATTATGATTATGTTATATTGGATACAATTTTTGAAAATCATTTCACAAAAATTATGTAATTGAGTTTACAAATAAACCCAAAATTCGTATCGAAAAACAAGTTTTCATGAATTTCATTTTTCAAGCATATAATGATCATATATTAAATATATGACTAGTAATAATAATTATAATAATTTAAATTCATATATTAATGTATATAATATAAACATATAATTTACATATTTCGTTATTATTGGTTATTTTAATTAATTAAAATAGAGGAACATTATGAAAATAAAAACAGTTTTCTCAAAAAATGAATTTTTAAGTGTCAAAATAGTCTTACATCAAAATTGGATATACAGATAAGACACATTTAATTTATTATTTCAAATGATAATAAATTATAATTTTTTTTAATTTGAAAAAATTTTATTGTATAACATGATATTTATATATTTAAATTTATTGAAAAAATGGTTGTTTAAAAAAAAGAGGTATTCTTTACCATTCACTAAACAACATTATTTTCAGAAAAAACCAAATCTTTTACCCAAATATAATTCTAATTTTATTATTTCAAAATGAAATTTAATAATATTAAATACATTTCTAATGGTTCTAAAAATTGTTTATATTATTTTCTCACAAGGGTAGAAAAAACCAATTTTGACGAAAATGTACTTTTTCACAAATAAATTTTCTTTATGAAAATTGAGTCACTAATATCAATACATATGTAACATTTAAACCCTATATATATTTTAAATTTTTCTTATCATATTCGAAACCAAAAAAATAAATTTATATGATATAACTACCATATTTAAATAATATATTGTTGGCGTTCTTTAATCATGGTGTTGTGTATCGTATACACATTCAAGAAAAATTTTATTATTTTAAAATAACAGGGTTTTTGTTCTATAATCTGATTAAAGTTTAAATTTATTTTAAACTAATATAATTTAAAATTTCATGGTTTTACACTATCCCCAACATAAATAAAATATTTCCTCACATTTTTAACTTTCCCACGTAAATAAAGGGCTTTGAATTTGAACATTATTTTATTAAAACCCATCAACATAAAATGGGTTAGGAAAATATTCCCTTTTAAAGAGAGTGATGTTAGAGTGAAGCTAATCATGTATAACTAATAACTAGATTTCCATGTTGGACAACATTAGTGTGATGTGAAAATATATAAATAGAAGAAAAGTGTAAATAATTATAGAGATTCACATAGTTAATTTATGAAAAGAAATGGAATGATCAAGAGATAATTAATGACCACAAAAACAGAAAATTTGGATGAGTTGAAAGAGAAAAGATTCATTGAATATGCCGTAAATAGGATAAAACTTTGGTATCATGACCATCTTACATAATTTGATGAATTATTTTACAATCATAATTGAGAACACACTAAAATATAATTAGATGATATCTTTGAGGTAGAATTTCAATTTTGGTTCTTATTCTATCATTTTACACTACATTTATTACTCCAAAAAATGAATATATAATATTAATTGTTTATTACTAAAGAACTAAAATTAACTTTTAAGGGATCATAAGACCCATAAAATAAAAATAATTTTATCATATTTCCTTTCAATATGAACCAAAAATGATTTGGTTTACACAAGGTAAGATAATAATAAAAATGTATAAGCCTTCATATGGAGAAATAATGCATTTAACATAACAATTTCCATGAAAGGTTCATTATAGAATGCTTCACAAATTAATAGACCTATATCCTAATTTACCTCAATATTTTAAATATTGGGGAATATTTTCTCTGTAAAATTCCTATTAACATACATCCCAAAATTTTAATTACATTATCACTAAATAATACATTACATTAAACTAAATGATAATATATACCTCAAGCCAATAAACAATCTCCTAAAATGTTATTAATTACCTCAAAACAAGAAATATTTGATCCTATAATATTTTTACCAAAAGAAAATTAATATCTTATAATAAAAAAATGATTTTAAAAACAATCATTTTAATTAATAAATCATATGTGATAATGGTATAAACAACACCCTCATTACACTTGGGTTGTGGGTTCAATCACCAACAACCTTGCTAGATGAAATGTGTTATGACCTAATATAGCGGTTGTCGTTTTTTCAAAACTATATTAATATCATTCCTATATCGTTCCCAAAAAAATTCCGAACATTTCAAAAAATAGAATTAATCATTAAATCACTTTTTATCCACTACATATTTCTATATTTCCTGTTTTTTTTTTAAAAATAATTTTAATTAACTATTATTACATTAACATCAATGATCATATTAAGCAAAATGTTTTTAAATTTCTATATTATTTTGTCAAGAAAATATAAAATAATTATTCCACATATAACCTATTCCCTAAAATGTATACTAAATTAAAGGGTTTTATTCTAATAAATGATTCCGAAATTGTCCTTAATCAACTAAAATTTCAATCACATAATTCCTAAAAATGAGAATTTATACCATTAATCATCTCATTGAACTTTAATATATCGACTTAAGAGAATTTATCTTTTTTCCATGGTCATTCATGGTGATTATCTATTCAAATTACTTGTAATGGTTTGTAAATAAAATGTGAATCATTCAAATCATATCCACCCTAGAGTATCAAACATGGGGCATATTATGGCATGTTGTTGTGTACAAGTGATGATTGAGGGAAATCCCAATACACCATTTTATATGTTATTACATCTAGGTAATACTGTTCCATAACATCATCCACTTTCAATATCTATATAGGGATATTTGTTTTTTGAAAACAATATAATCTCTTCCCCACAAAAACATTAGGATGTTAATATATAGATATCATAAATTTATATAATAGGGTTATGTACCCTAGTATTTTTTTAAAATATACTTCTCATGGTTTATTCTAAACATCCTCTAATATTAAATATAAATACCACAACCTCATTATCCTTGAGTCTATGATTACATTATTATATTTCCATAAGATTCAAGTGATCACATCTCAGGTGAGTGAATTGTTTTGTAGTCTTGGAAAACTAAATACATATTTGAATCTCACAATAATTCCAAAACATGAAATAAAACATAGTGAAATTAAAAATTAATCATAATTTAACCCATTCAAATATTCCTTCATTATATACTTATGAAGACAAAAAATGTGTGAGATTTGATTATCAGTAAGAGTTGCATAAAGAGAAAGTTATCATCAATAAATAAAGAATAATTAATATGTAATAATCAATATGGTATGATAAATATGTGGACACAAATTAAATTTAATCAGTAACATGATCACAATATACATTCATGGATAATAGTAACTAAAATTACTAATAAAGGAAACTCTTAATATTTGATTTCATGATCCCAAACAACATGTCATCTATACTGTCAATACCACACACAAGACTATAAAACTATATGTAAAAACATATTTAATGATAGCTTACTAATTTTCTTTATTATAATATAGATGTATATAGGGACTACATAATTTCAGACCCCACCCATAACTTTATGTACAACTCAATTCTCATATATCAAATGATCCATTTAATTTAGAAAAATTATACCTTATCATGAAATTTAAATAAAGAATAAAGAATATGGAGTATCAATATTTCCTTAATAAATTATATAACGTTAAAAGTAGAACACTTTATATATAGATGATATAGTTTTTGAGTAATAAGAATATCCATGATAAATAATATGGATATTTAGTTGAAATGTTATAACCAAAGATCACATGAAATTAAATATTTCAATGGAAAGTTAACGATTATATAAATTAATCAAGAAAGATAATTTCAGTACATTTCCTAGTCAAAATGAAAATAATCTATATATAGAATGAATAATGATGGTATAATAATAACATATCTCTAATGGAGTATATGTAAAATAATGGGTTGTTCTCATTAATTAATATAAATATAATAAAAATATATTCAGATAATTCATATGTAAAATAACTTTTAAACTTTGATATCCATTTACAAGAACATTAAGTATCATGGATATTAAAAAAATATTCCTTAAAAATAAATAATTTAATATTTTAAATTATTTTTCAAAGAGATGAGTGGACATAATAGAGGGAACGTTACTTTCATGATGAGTATATTAAATTAAATATTCCTTTTACATTTTTATAAGAAGTCCAAAATTACCTTTTATGTAAAACTATTGGAATATTCCTTTTAATTTAAAAAATATATTTTTTGAAAAATTAATTTAATCAATAATATTGAAAATATTTGAATTTTTTATTTGAAAAAATTGATTTGGAAGAAAAATATTTTCTGTCGAAGAGACAAATAAAGTTGGGATTTATTTTAAAAAAATTATAAATAATTGTAATTAATAATGATTGGAAAATGGTAATATCACTAGAAATATTAATGAATAATTATAGGAGTTTAAATATAAATTTTTTAATTATATATTGATAAAATAATTCCATTCAATGGAAATTAAAACATAATTAATCCTGACTAAACTGACGTTGAAACTTTAATCTATTACTACTATAGTAACTTTTTTATTGTAATCCCCCAGAAATGAATAACATAAAATGAAACATTAAACACCATGAATATAAATATAATAATTATACGTCATATCCAAAGGATAGAAGTTATACCTCATATAATAATATATGTGTATAACATGACATATTCCCCCAAAAAGACAATTTCAGACAAGACACTATTATGGTGATCATATAGTTGAAGTGATAATTAATCAAAATAATCAATTATGTGTTTCAAATTTAAATCCAAAAGAAAAATTTGTAATAAAAACATATAATAAAAATTTATTACATAGATAATCCTAAAATATCAAAGACAATGAAGAAGTAATATATCCCAATAAAGGGAAATTGAGTTAGGAAATGCTTTACAACATAGTAATTCTCATCTCAAATATAATTGGATGAAATAATTCAAATTAATACATAATATAAAATTTTGTATGAATTATTTTGGATATGAAATATAATATACTCAGTATATACAAAACAAAACCAAATTAGCTTCATAATAATACAATATTCTTCAATGAAAGGAAATTGATACAAAATCTCTTACCTTTTGATTCCTTTAGGTTGAACAAATATTTTACTATTGTATAATGGTTTTAATAAATATATTAATTTATACCATAACCATGTTCTTATTTATAATATCATATATTATCCTTTTATAACATCTTACCACTTGTTTGTTAACAATATGTTATTAATATTGTTGTTTAGGGTGTTAACTTGTTTCTTCTCTTAAGCAATTTTTGTCAAGAATAGTCCATTTCATGATTACAGGATATAGTTACATCATATACAGAAAGATATTAAGGTTATAAATATCATATTTAATACTAAACATATTTTTCCAAATCATTGATTAATGTTTTACCTGGAAAATGAAACATATCGATTCATGGTGTTGGTAGGTCGTACAAACGCAAGAGCGATGTTATCATTCCATTAATGGGTGATAGGGGAAATATGTTGATGGTATATTAATTTAAAATAATTATTATAATGTCATATATATTATATATATTTAGTATATCCATCATTTTGACTAACCATATGAGTTGGTGATAGAAAACAAATTACATTGGTTTGCAAGGTTGTAGTCTATCATACACACAAGTGATAGATTTGTTTCCAATTTGATAGATGTGGATTTGATATATATTATTCAATAATCATAACAAAATATCAGTGTATGTGATATATTGGTGTTATAATATTGAAAATTTTATGCCTTAATTGAAGGTTGTAAAAGAATAATGAAAAGGAGAGAGCTTTGTTATGATGATTACCTTCCCTTAAAGAAACCATTTATGGATCTCCTCTTACCGACAACAGAGTAGATATATTTGGAAGAAAATCAGACATATATTTTGGATAAGTATTTTTAGGGGATTTTTTTTTTTTTGGTTTTAGTCATGATAAATGTCTTTTGAGGTGTGAATAATTTATTGGAGGGAGTTCTCTTTTATAAATGGGGAGGGGTGTTATTTTTGTAAATAAACAAAACTAATCAATAATGGGATGTAAATATCACCCAAACTGCCTCAAAAATTGATAAATAATGGGGTGGATTGATGTTAGTGTGTATCTAAAACAATAAAAAAGGAAACATTTTTTAAAAATGTAATTCCATTATTCTATAACATTACATAGTTTTGCCATTTTATTTCCGACTTGGGTATTTAGTTTTTTATTTTAGATTATTTGTTTTTTATGCAATAATTTATATGATAATAATTGGGTTAATAAAAACAGTTATTAATAATATAAAATATAATTTAAAAAATAAAAATAATATTATTGTGTAAAATTAATTTTAACACAAGATCACGTAAAGCACAAAACTACATTTTAACAACAATCATGATAAATAAATATTAATGTCCTTACTAATCATTATACTAATTTTTTTTTACCGAAATTATCCTATAATATTAATTATTATGATTCAAAATTTCCAATCCATTTTATGATGTTAAAGTTTCATAATATTTATTGTTTAATTTAATAATAAACCCACAGTTCGTGTCAAAACTTGGTTTTCTCTAAAATGAATTTTTTAAGTATAAAATGATTTAATATTATCTATATAATTTTTAATAATACCTATATGAATTTAAATTCATATATTTTTATTTATAATACATATCTATTATTTAAATCCTTTTTATTAGTGTTTATTTTAGTTAATTATAGTGGGGGAACATTATGTTGTTGAAAAGAGTTTTAAAAAATGTGTTTCAGTCGAAAAATATACTTTGACCAAACATGGGTATAAATTTGATTAAAATTTCACTAAATTTTTTAAATATAATTAAATAATATTTTTTACCTTTAAATAATATTCTATAAATCACTATCATTTTAGATTACTTTTTTTTTGTAATGAAAAGAGAGTTTTACAAAAATTGGTATTTTCACTATTCAAAGAATAATCGCTCTTTTAAAAAAAATCCAAATATGTAACTCTATAGTAATTTTTATATGATAATTTAAAAATTGAATTAATTTTTTTAAATACATTTTCTAAAAGTGGTAAAAAAAATATATTGTTTTATTACAAAATAAGTATAAATGAATTTGTCGAAAACATATTTTTTATAGAATAAATAGGCTTTTTTAACAATTGAGTGATTATTAAAAATAAGTTTTTTTAATAATAAAAAAATAGATATATAGCTATATATATCAAACCTTTGTTAATCCCATTCATATACTCTAATTCGTAATATAGGTTTTTTTAAAAGGTTGGGGCCAAAGCCTCATTTATTATTAAAGCAAAGAAAAGACCTCTTTAACTAGGTAGAGGGAGACCCATTACATAGCCTGAAGGCCCAGTGGGCATTTAGCCCAATACATGGCCCGCATACCCATTTTTTGGCCCAAGACCCATTCTGTGAATAGTACTACTATAGTACCCACACTGCTATAGTACCACACAGTACCCTACAACCGTTACAGTGACCTGCCGCCGATATAGTGCCCATCGCCGCTACAGTGCCACCGTTGCTAAAGTGCTTCTACAGTCCCTGCCCCCAATGGGTTTTTGAACCCCCATTTATCATGTAGAATTTAGGGGTGCTTACCACTAATCCAAAATAAAGGTTTTAACAGTTATGTATAAAAAAAATATTTTTTCGGTCATTTAAGCTTGATGTTTCACATCGTATTTAATAGAGAACATAATGTTTAAAATCATGGCGTGTTATATAATAGATTTTTTTCATCACCCTTATATAATAAAATATTAAATCATAATGTGGACACTTCCACTTAGTCTCCAATTTTCCCATAGTACATGACATTTATGATATTGTTTTTCTTTTTATGAAATATCTTCAACATTTCCATCAATACCTCATAGTTTTCCATAATAATCTTTAAATCCTAGTGAAAATCATTGGAAAAATCAGTATAAGGACAACAATCCTTGTAAGGGATATATAAAAACAAGTAAAATCCATAGTTTATGAATAATCATACAGTTTTTCTTTTCTCCAAATAGACATAAATATCAAAATAAAAATTTTATTACCCAATAAATCAATTAATTTTCTCAAATATTCTTATAAAACATTACATAAGAAATATTAAATAAAAAATGAATAAAGGATTCTTTATAATAAAGAAAAAATCTTGATTTTTTTTTAAAAAAAATTATAAATTTCAACCTTAACAAGTACAATATAGATTCTTTTAAACATAGTATAATTAGCTTACCTCATTTAATCATAAGTCCTCTTTAATAACACATATACAATATAGATAAATCATGTAAGTAAATTTGTAAATAATATTCATATCACTCTTTATATGATCCATATAAATATAATAACCTACCTATAAAATTCCAATAATATTTTAGGATATTAATAATTTATTAACTATACACCTTTTCCAAATTAATTATGGAGCTATATTTGACCCACCCATTTTTGATTTATAATGAAACCACCAATATTTAGTATATAATAGAACCACCCATTATCATAAAATTTTCAAAAGAACCATAAAATTTTCCAAACACATTAAATCATTCATTTCCTTCATAAATGCCTTCTAAACCATAAGAAAAACATTTTCAAAAAATAATATCTACACCATTTAGAATATTATTTTTTGAAAATACTGAGAAAAGGGAAAATGGTTTTATTTGAAGTTGAAATGAAATATTAAAAAAGAATCCAAACATAAAATAATATTTATAATGTTAGGAAAAAACATTGACTCTATATAAATTTAAAAATAGTCCATTTTTATTTTTTAAAAAGTACCATATAAAATATTTACAATGTTTCCTTTTGAAACCCTTTGAAAGAAATTCAAAATTAAAATACAATTTAATTTATAATTCATTCATGTCCATATAAGAACATAAAAAAATAATATCATGTATTATAACATGTTATAAAAATACTTAGAAAATAAATAATTAAAATAATATAAGTGATGTTTTTAAGGTAAAGTGTCTCGATCATTGAGTAGAACTCATCATTTATGTTCTTTACCTTCCTATTATTCAGAAATACTCTATATGTATATTGCTAAATCTATTCTAGGTCACTATTATGAAAAACCTATAGTGTTTAGGAAATGGTGAGGGACGATAAGAAATTATTTGGGTAGGTTTTGGTCGAACTAGATTACTAAAATATAATGGGTAAGAGGGGATAATATGTTCCCACTTATAATTTAAGGGAAAGAAAAAGTTGGAATTACATTTAATATAAAATACTATATAAGATAATATGTATGTAAAGTGGTACCAAGGCACCCAAAATGTGAGGACAAGATATTATAGGGTCTAAATAAAACCTACCAATAAAATATAGATAATATTTCGATAAATTTTAATCCTTATCTAATATTTTAATCATGTTAAACAAATTTTATCCATATCTATGATTACATAACTTTTTACCACGATAAATTAATTATAAAACAAAAAATAAAAGGATCCTTGTAGAAAACATTTTACATACTAATTATCAAATTGATATTTATATTTTTAAGGTTCAAATGAAATTGTGGAAGAAATTAAAATTAATATAAGTACACATAACACATCAAAATCATTTATTATAAAAATACTCAATTTAGGCATAAAAATAGTTTTAACATGAAATAAAGTAATAAATTTCTATCTATTTTTTTAAATAAAGAATTAAATAATGGTTTTAATTATTTGAGAAAAGAAAATGGAAATTAAACTTAAATCCTTTCCATTAAATGAAAGGACAAAGATATTGTTTTAAATGTGAATAAAATATTACTTATCTTAGGTAATGGCAGAGCGAAAGAAGACTGAAGAAACCCTTAAATCCACTCTGCATGTTTCCTATGAATATTTGATTCCTTATGTTGTTTTAGTATCTAAATATCTTGTGTATAATATCAGGTACAAGAATTTGTTCAACTTTTCAACAGGCAGGTCGAAGCCACCTAATATTGTTGCTGGTATGAAGAATAACTTTGTTGAGGTAGTAAATTAAGCAGTCAATCCATCCTTCTCTAATTTTGAGTTACCTCCTCCATGAAAAACCATCGAGAATGTAAATGTGGCACATGGATCCATAAATCAATAAGTGGTGGAGGATAAGGTCATCCTCCACTAGTATTATATCATTACAGGGGGTGTTGTCCAAAAGGGCGAGAAATTATTTATATTTGGTGATCTTACGAAGTGAGTTATTGAGATCTAGAAATTTGTTTACTAGACGATGATGACCATGTGTGTGTGATACTAAAATGTGCTGTTTCTTTCAGATGACAAAACAATGAAGGGCATGAAGCTTCATATCAATATATATGAGGCATATATTCTTATGTATCTAGGAGTGGGATGTGAACTTTGATACAAATTCACTATGAAATACCCACACTCAAGTCTAGATTCACATTTTTCAGTTGAATTGGCCATATTAGAACATATGAATTCTCTAGGATATCACCTCTATACTGGGGAACCCCATTTGGATTGAAAAGAGAACTAAAAATACAATATATGTACACTATACAAGGATCCTATAGCAAGTGGATATATAAATCACTTTAGTTGAAGAAGTTGTTTTAACCACATGGGATGATGGGATTAACTTGTAATTTCAATGAGAGGAGGCCAAAGTTCTTCATGTACTATTTTTTTGGTATATCTTATCTATATATAATAGAAACAAAGAATCCATGGTTTGTAAAATGAATGGGAATGATGAATCATGTTACATAATGAATAAAGGTAAAGAAAAAAATTCATCCAGTTGTGGGAAATGTGACTAGAACATACAAAGTTCAAAAGATTAGGCATGGACTAGATAATCCAGAGCAGGATGCTAAATAATCTTCACCTCTCAATGCTACTCGTACTGAGGTTAATGTAGAGAAGAAATATAGGGATAATTTAGATACAAACCCACTAGATCATGATCAGTTTTAATTTAATAAGAAGAATGTGAATCCCATGGTGATATTGAATGATGATTCTCCTAACAGAAGATCAATGTAACAACCACCTAATTTTGGAACTCCTATGAACTTTAATTATAGAGTTATCATATAGAGTAATGATTCTAATTTAGGTCTTATTGATGATAACACTTTAGGATATCTATCTGAATGAAGGCCTCCAGGTAAAGTGACTGGGGCTGACACCAAATAATACCCTAGTGGTCTTGTGGATATATATACAGACATTCATCTAAGAGAAAATAGGCATAAAAACTTCTATACAGAGACAATCTGCACTCTATTGAAGATAAGTATAGGTTACTCTTCAAATCTTGGGGACTAAATTCATACTACTACACCTTGTTTGGAAATTGAAATGGGGATGAGTAGGGATCATGGGTGAAAAACAATTCTCCCTGAACAAAATATGGAGCCTCCTGCTATTATAATGTGTCCTCTAAAGGATAATTGCATAGTTTAGGTGGGTATGACTCCACTTCATTCTGGGAGAAATCAAAATGATGGGGATGACCCGGAAAGGGAGTTCACACAGGTCCATGTCTCCAAAGATTTTAAGATGAAATTATCGACTAAAAAGTCTGGTGATCATGGCCACCTTATGAATAAATTCACCCAATGAAATGTAATTTTTTAGTCGGATTTGGTTGAGGATATATAGCCCTGTGAGAATAAAGAATCTAGTCCACATGAGGAGAACAGTGATAAATATCTATTAATATAAGTCACAAGGGACTCATATTCAAGTAGTATTGAAAATGAAGGGAAACTGTAAAGAAAAATAAGGATAACGGTAAAATGAAACCTCAAGGAGGGACCTCCAACAATGGGAAAGACCCATAAACTATGATGGCCATTTATTGTAACTACTAGTGTGTAGGGAAATTCCTAACACCCAAAGCTCTTAGGCACCTTATCACATCCCAAAAACCAATGCTCATTGGGATTTCTGAACCAAAGATTCTATTTCATAATTGGGATGTTTTTTAATAGGAATTTCTGGGTTACATGTTTAATTAAAAAAAATTTCATAATTGTTTCATGGTTCACCTCTGGGTTTTCTATCATTTGAGAAATAATATTCGGGAATAATGTTTAAAATCTCATAGCATCATAGTCTCTTGTGATATAGAAAGATTGTAATATTTCAATCTCAATTTTTTGTTCCTCCTCATCAAACATCAATTAAATATAAATTTGGAAAGAAATTTTTGTTGTATCTAAGGTCACTAATCATAAATGGGTGGTTCTGGGGGATCTCAATGGCCTTTTATCACTTGAAATGGCAACTGGATAGAACATCAATCGAGTTGCTTCCATGGATTTATCTTATTACATTGAACAATGAAACTTCATTGAGATTTCAATTTTTGAATCTGATTTTACATAGAGTAGATAAACAATGAATGGAAGACAAGCGAGCAAGATTGATAGATGCTTCATAAAAATGGATGATAGGAATGGTGGAAGGGTATTATCATGTTTTACTATACCTAAACATCACTCAGATCATAATCTAATCCGTGTGGATGTTTCAAATCATTTCCCAAGATTTAATCCCATTCCATTCAGATTTAACAATGGATGGCTTGTGAACCCTTGATATAGGGATATCTCGGGAGGGGCTCAGAAACATGACCCCATTAAAGGTCCTTTTTATAATATGGCTACGAAACTGAAGAATGGAAAGAGTTAACTCTGAGAGTGGAGTAGAAAATCATTCTCCCAGATTGACTTGTAAATTAAAATTGATGAAGGACATATTTCGTGATGTCAAAATAGGTACCAATATCAAGACACACCTTCGATATAAGAGATACAGGATCATCGATTATTTGATGATATACTAATGCTAAAGGAAAGGCATGATAAGAATAAAATGAACATTAAATGGTTATAGGATGGCTATATAAATTTTATATTCTTCCACATATTTCATAAATATTGGTGATAAAAATATGTAACCAAAACATCATCATAAATATTTGTCTCTACACCACTAAAAACGAGATCTCCCAGTTTGTGGGGGACAATTTCATGGATATGTACACTGATAATGTGCATACCAACATTCATAAAATGATGCAAAACATTGACATTTGTGGGGAGGATCACCAAAACAGAATTCTTGTCATGTATCCATCAAAATATGAAATCAAAGTAGTTATTTTCTCTATTTATTTGGAGATTCCCCTGGTCCTAATGGTTTTAATAAAAAAATTATATATTTTATTGTGATATTCTGAAGGATGACATATATCAAGCGATAAATGAATTCTTTTCTCACCAATCCATGCTGCATGGTGTTAACACATGCTTCATTGCTTTCATCCCCAAAAAAATAAAATTCTCTTGACACCAAAGATTTCCAGACACTAACCATGGGAAACACTATTCCTAAGATATTCAGCAAAATTATCATGAACAAGATGGGTGATATTTTTAATCATTTAATTCTCTAAAATTAGTTTGGTTTTATTCCATAGAGAAACATCTAGAACTATATTTTTTCAACATATGAAATTTTAAATCTAAAGAATATGAAAAAATATAGAAATTTATCTATTAAAATTAACATCTTCATGTGCTTAGATAAGATAAAATGGACATTAATATTTGAGGTCTTAAGATGATATGGTTTCTCAAATGATTATATTAGAACAGTTAATGTTATCCTCAACTCTGTGAGGTTGTCCATCATTATTAATGGAACCCATATTAGTTCATTCAGTATACAAGGGGTGTGATATGGTCATCCATTTTTAGGGATTCAATTTTCCATTGCTGAAGATTACTTAAGTTGGTGTATTAATGATCTCAATAACATTCGTATTTATAGAACAATAAATGACAGAAGGTGTGGTCATGTTCCCTCAAATATTCTTTACACTGATGACATACTCTTGTTTGGGAAAGAATCACTAAAAAACATATCTCGCATTAAATCTCTTTTCATTACTTATAAAAAGGAGGCTCAAAAAGAAATAAGTTTTGAAAATCATTTATTTTATTTATGATGGCATGCTGAATGGAAAACAAAACAGAATTTCTATCAAACTTAGGGTGAAGAAGGGGTCTCTTTTGTTAATTTTCTTGGTGTTATCCTATTATGGGGTTAGGTCAAGAGATAGTTTTTGGAGGGAATATAATCTATCATTGTGAATCAAATGGCCAGGTGGAAAGGAAAATCCATTCACATGGATGAAAGTGTATGTCTTGTCAACACTATGGTCACATCCAAATTCATGTCTTTCTTATCAATCTACAAATGGCCTAGGGGCCTTATCAAATAACTTTAAGGCATGAACATGAACATTGTTTGGACTGGATCAACTTATGAAAGGAAATATTATATTATTTCATGGAAGGTGTGTATTAAACCAACTCGCATGGGTGAACTTGGGATCAATGATCTATAAATATTTAATGATGGTCTCATTAGTATGTTCTTATGGATCTTAGTTTCCAATTTTGACTTTATGGATTTTCTATCCACCATCATAAAAAGGAGACATCTTAATGGATACAAATTCTCCTTAACATCCTCAATTTGTCCAGCTATTAAACACTCCTTTCATAGCGTCATATGGGATACTCAATAAATGGTATGTTGAGATTCAAAACTCAACTACTGAAACACTAACTTGTCTGAAAGTCTTATATAGGATATTGTTCATATACCTATGGAGTTAGATCACAAGACCATTACTTGTTTACATGAACAACAACAAACTTATGAGATTTTGGTGGATGCAGAGACTAATATGGAAATTCAGAATTGCACATTTATGTATTATGACTCAATTATTTGGAAACACAACTGAGTTGGCCAGATCAACACTAGAGACCACTACAAGATGAAATGTAGTAGCTATAACAAAACACCAATATGGATTATGAATTTCAAATAAATATTTATTCATCCCTCTTAATTTTTGATCCTATGGAAAATATGGAAAAATCTTCTCCCAACTCCAGATCATATTTAAAAACTAGGGAAAAAATTGGGCCATCCTACTCTTTTTGCTTGAAGGATGAACAATATATCCAACACTAATTCATGAGTTTTTTGTTTTATAAGGATTTATGGTCCAATGTTGAATATCTTTTTCAAATGAGCATAGAAACTTGACTATATGTAAATGAACTGGTTGAGATGATCACAAATATTGGCCAATGTAATGAAGTGCAGAAGATTTTATTACCAGCTATTTCAAGGCTATTTTCTGATGTGTGGGTTTTAGGTAACAACAAGCTATTTAACAATCAAGAGCCCTATGTTCAATGTTTCATTATTATGCTACATAGGGAGGTTTACGCTACTTCTGTGGTTAAAATAGTATGGATTTAAATAAATTATGTTGAACTAAAAATAATGCGGCTCTTGGGTGTCTTATGTAGGCCAAAGAAAGCCAATTTTATTAATTGTATTTGATGGATCCCACACATTGGTTCATCGATCAATGTTAATGTGGATGGATATTCCTCTAGTGTACAGGGAACTTCAGGCTTTGGAGGGGTCTTCCAAACCAATCATGGTGTTTTAAAGGATGTTTCTACCATTACATTAGAAATGTACTTTCATATTAGGCTGAGTTATGATCCATTGTGTTTGATGTCATGTATTCCATCCAATATGAATAATGTTGTTTATGGATTGAGTCTGACTCGTAAATCAGTGTCAATAAATTAAAGACATGGACAAGGAACGTGGCATTGAAAATTCCTCCTCGCTAGATTGAATGTATGTAACGCCCCGACCCCAGCTACCCAGAGTCGGTGCATTACTTCGTAACATTGGCATGATCACAAGAAAGATCAAATCCCGAAAGACCGATTAGTTTAGTAGCCTTGGTAACACTAGATATATTCATAAGTTTTACATTACATCATAAAATGAAAACTACTACAACAACATAATGTTTCCAACGTCCACACTATAAACCCCTCATAATATCCCTGCAAGTCAATCATAATTTACTTCATCACTACCTGGGAAAAATAAAACATAGAAAAGGGGTGAGCTCAAATGCCCAGTAAGGATAACAATATAGAGGAACATTCAAAATAAGCATAAACATTTAAGGCAATGTATAACTAAAACAAAAGCCTTTCAAACATGAACTTTAAACATGGTATGGCATAAATAAAATTAAATAATGCCATTTACTTATTCACATGGATATTCTACTAATCGAATAATCACATGCAAAAATCAATAACCACTTTCATAATGTTGGAATGCATAATGCCAGACTATCATAACCACATAGCCAAGGCCTCGTGCCAAGACTACAAAAAATATTTTGTCAAGGCCTTGTGCCAAGACACTAGTTTGTCTCATGAGACCTACCGATGCATCGAGGAGATATAGCGGGCTCCACCCGTCACTTAATAAGTCCAATGCATTCCCATATGAAAAGGTTTAAACATAACATAAACATTCGTATTAAAACTAGCATACGAAATGTCAATACTTTCACAATAAACTATGAATGGTATAAAAATAGCACATCCAAAGTCAAACATATCACAAAACCTTCAATACAATATAGAAGTTTTGTATCATAATAAACCAACTTCAAATAATCTTAAAATCCATCAAAGGATGTTGACATAGATGAAATCAAAATTCTTTTTAAAGAAATATCTCCTTTTATTTTGAAATCATTTAAGATCCATATAAAATAAAACATTTTCTTTGAAAATATTCTTATAATCTTGTAAGGAAAGCTTTGAATATTTTATAACGGCGTAAAATAACCGCACTAGCCGTATAAGTTAAAAAAAACATTCTTACCTTAATTCTGTCGAAAAGGTTAAAAAGGACCTTGTTTTGAAAGCGACGGAAAGATTCCTTTATAAACCTCTTATAAAAGTCAAAAAGGGTATAAATGACTTTAACCCATATTCTTGTAAATAATAAATATGTTTTGAAATACATTTCGAAGAAACATGGATGTGGATGATAAAGAAATCCCAGTAGATTATTACGTATAAACAACCTCGGATAATGAAGAGATTGTGAAATAACCCTTACCTTGTACTTTTCCTTGGTTGGGGTAGGTTAACTCCCTGTATAATGGTGAAATAATTGTTATTAAATTATACAAGAATCATGTATATTAATATGATATCATATATGATCTTTTAACATTGATAATATCTTAGAATTATCGTTGTTTCGGGTGATAATCGATTCGTTCTTCTTAAATGTTTGGTTACGTAAGACATGTTTTTAATAGATAGATTATATATTATTCATAATCATAATGATATTAACATTATTTTTAACCCTAAAATGAGAATAATACTTGAATGGATATGATGGAGAATGAATCTTATCGCGTTCGTGGAGACGGTAGTCCGTACGTACGCACGAACGCTACTTCCATTTAATTTTCATTTTAAAAGAATCAAATCCAAATGATACATAGGTATATTACTATTCCTGTATAATATAATATTTTATATATGTTACTTAAGTTCATTAACACCATCCTTTATACGTTCCATGTGTGGTATGAACGAGTCATATCATTTTAAGGGGGCGGTAGTCCGCACTTCCTCAAATGAAATTATCGTATGTATATACAACCTGAAACGAATAATGGTATGAAATAAAATGGAATTACAGAAGCTTATATATAAAATATATATCATTAATATCATATTTAATTACAGTTCCATCATAATGGCCACCATGAGAGGTGGTAAGATGTATTTGAACAATCATCGTTTCGTGAGGCGTTAGTTTGCCATCCACAGAAACATTATGTTCATCATCCATTAGATGGAGTTGTGTGTATGTGTAGTTTTAATCCTTCTTATAACAACATACTAGTATATTTAGGATACTGGTGTTGTTACAAAAGAAAGGAAATAAAAAGATTTTGGGGGTTGGAGAAGCAAAATAAATGAAAATACTTTAAGAGAAAATGTTACCTTTAATTTAGGTAACTCACTTTGGTTGGAACCAAAGGACTTCTTGAAATGCTTTCTGCCTAAGGGGAAGCTTCAAGGAGGAGGAGAGGGATGTGGGGAGCTTAGTTGGGTAGAGTTTGGACGAGCCAAGTGTCTTGAGAGGTGTGAGGAAAAGAGAAGGAGGAGTGCCCTTTTATAAGAGGGGTGAGGGGCACCTTTGGAAAAGCTAGAAATATTAATTTATAATAAATTCATATTCGGTTTCCAAGGCTCCAAAGTTGACTATTCAAAGGATGAGGTGGGGATAGGTCGAAAAAAACTCATCCAATAGAATTTATACAGGTTTGGGTACTTATATTAACCTTATCTTTAAGTATTAACTCTAAGTTAATTAGTTTCACTTTTACATTGTCTCTTTGTATTTTTATATAATATGGTTAATAAACATACTATATACATCCAAGCGACCCCCAAGTGGTCCATTAATGATTAAACTATCATAATATAAGTCTCTTGGCCGAACCTTAGATTTTTAGGAATTTAATATCAATTAATAATATAATATTTGTTTTAAGAACTCTTTTATGTCAATTTTGACACTATTCAATAGTTGATTTTTGTGAAACTCATAACAGATTGATTACTTCGAACAAAGTCCATTAAATCAATCCTAATATATCATATTAGCCTAGAAAATTAGTTTAATTCATTAAAAGTTTCATATTATATTTATTTGGGTATTTATAATATCAATTATTTTAATTTTTCACTATTTTAGTAATTACTGCATCATCATTGTGTCATAAATAAAATAAATTATTTAATGTCTAAAAATTATAAATAAAATATCATTATGTAGGAACTCTTTTTAGCTTTCTAATTAATATTTATAATCTAAAATCCAACATATATAACCCTATGTAAAAATTGTTGTTCTAAAAGATATATGCTTGTGTCATTTTTATTTTTATTTTGACTTTATTAATATAATGTGTCCCTACCACATACAAGTGGCTCTAAGGGGTCCCCAAATTGACCCAAGGATGCCCATGGTCGGGTATGTGTCCACCAATAAGGTTAGGACACGTTTTAGGGTAATTTTGTATTATTATAATATTATTTTTTTAACCCTTATTTACCGGATTTACCCTTTAACCATGGTAAATAAAATATTTACCGCAGTAATTATTCAAAATGTGTAAAAATAAAAGTTACCTATTTACATAATTTGGACATCCTGATTCCAAATATGGAATCCATTTTCCTAAATTCAAAACACAGAAGTGGCAGAAATTAATTTAAAATTAATTCCCGCTGTCAAAACAAAAAGCGTGTTTTTTAAGAGATAATAATTATCAAAAGATTGACACTTGTTTATGTTCGGTTTAATTGTAATATTATGTCCAATGACCAACATTATATTAAATGGTAAAAATATATTCTAAATATACTTTAAAACCACTCAAAATCACAATTTATCACTATTAATTATTTTGATTAAAAAAGTTGTTTTTAATTAAAATTTAGAAATTTTCACTATTCATCAAAATATGAAAGTTATCCGAAATGTACCAAAATTTCACCCTAGGCTAATTTTGATATTCCGAATCTAAAAATGAAGTCCATTTTGAAATATTGAATATATATGATTTCAAAAAGTAGGTATTACTATTCACAATGGCTAGTTTAATTAGTTGTGGTGTGTGTTAGAACTCGAGGTTGCGTACAACACACGCTATCGCATTATTCGAAGGGAAACGTACCATAGAAGCTTGGGGTGTTACATTCTCCCCTCCTTCAAATAATTGCGTCCTCGAAATTTCTAGGGTATTACTGCATAAAAAGACTCGGGTGGTTCTTTATCATAAGTTCCTCGGGTTCCCACGTTGCCTCTTCCATCTTATGATTCCTCCACAAAACTTTTACCCGGTTTCTCAGCACTTGTTCTCTCGTATCAAGAATCTTGATGGGCTCTTCGTAATAAGACAGATCGGGTTCTAGTTCTAAATCTTCATAGGTGAGTACATGCATTGGGTCAGGCATGTATTTCCTCAACAGAGATACGTGGAACACATCGTGAACTTTGGACAGACTTGGCGGCATTGCCAATCGGTAAGCTACAGCCCCAATTTGTTCTAGAATTTCAAAAGGTCCGATGTACCTGGGACTCAATTTACATTTCTTACCAAAACGTATGACTCCCTTCCACGGAGATACCTTCAGGAAAACATGATCACCGACTTGAAATTCCAAATCCTTCCTTCGATTATCAGCATAGCTCTTCTGCCTACTTTGAGCTGCTTTAATGTGATTTTGGATTACCTTCACCTTTTCCACCGTTTCCTCCACCAGTTCTGGGCCTACAAGTTTTCTTTCACCAATGTCATCCCAACAGGTTGGTGTACGACATCTCTTTCCGTATAACGCTTCATATGGTGCCATCTGAATACTCGAATGGAAGCTATTGTTATAGGAAAATTCTACTAGTGGTAAATATTGATCCCACATACCCTGAAAATCAAGTGAGAAAAATCTCAACATGTCTTCTAAGGTTTGAATAGTCCGTTCTGATTGTCCGTCTGTCTGAGGGTGGTAAGCAGTGCTCAAATTAAGTTCAGTATCCAGGGATTTCTGAAGACTTTTCCAGAATCTTGAAGTAAAACAGGGATCACGATCAGAAACAATCGATAGGGGTACTCCATGAAGTCTCACAACTTCATTAATGTATAGTCTTGCTAGACGTTCCAGGGGTAGATCTTCTCTTATAGCAAGAAAATGTGCTGACTTGGTAAGACGATCAACAATAACCCATATTGCATCGTTCCTTCTAGGAGTCTTTGGTAGCCCCATGACAAAGTCCATTGTAATATTGTCCCATTTCCACTCCGGTGTGGGAAGAGGTTGCATGACTCCTCCAGGCTGTTGCCTTCCAGCTTTCACTTGTTGACAAACCATACATCTTGACACAAAATCAGCAATCTCCCTCTTCATGTTGTCCCACCAAAAACGTTCCTTCAAATCTCTATACATTTTGGTGCTCCCAGGGTGTATAGAGAAATTGGAACTATGAGCATCATCCAGCAATTCCCTTTTTAGATCAGGTATATTGGGAACACAAAGTCTCTTCCCGAATTTCAAAATTCCACCTTCATACGCAAAGTCTCTCAATCTCCCATCATTCACAGCTTTAATCTTCTTTTGGAATTCTTCATCATCAGTCTGAGAACTCTTAATCCTTTCTAGTAAAGATGGTTTGGCAACCATTTGAAAAAGCATTGATGTTTCACCTTCCCTGGTTATTCCCATGTCCATCTTCACTAGCTCCATGAAAATTGGATCCCTTTCAATTCTCATATTGTTCAAAACTCCATGGTCTTTTCTACTCAAAGCATCTGCCACCTTGTTTGCCTTCCCTGGGTGGTAGTGTATCGTACAATCATAATCCTTGAGTAATTCAAGCCATCTCCTTTGCCTCATGTTGAGTTCTTTTTGTGAGAAAATATACTTCAAACTCTTGTGATCAGTATAAATCTCACATTTTTCACCATAGAGGTAGTGCCTCCATATTTTCAAAGCAAAGATCACTGCTGCTAACTCGAGATCATGAGTAGGATAGTTTTGTTCATGAATTTTCAACTGTCGTGATGCATAGGCAATAACTCTATCATTCTGCATAAGGACACAGCCAAGTCCTTTCTTTGATGCATCATTATAAATAACGAACCCATCATTCCCCGATGGTAGAGTCAATATAGGAGCATTTACTAATCTTCTCTTCAGTTCTTCGAAACATTCTTCACACTCTTTTGTCCAAACAAATTTAACCCCTTTACGTGTGAGCTTCGTTAATGGGTTAGCCAATCGGGCAAAATTCTGGACGAAACGTCGATAATAACCTGCCAAACCAATAAAACTACGTACCTCAGTTATACTCGTAGGTGCTGGCCATTCTTGGATTGCCTTGGTCTTAGAAGGATCAACAGAGATTCCATCTTTAAAGACAATATGGCCAAGAAAAGAAATCTCCTGAAGCCAGAATTCACACTTGCTAAACTTTCCATATAATTCATGCCTCCTCAGAGTCTTCAAGATAATGCGCAAGTGATTTTCATGATCTTCGTAAGTTTTGGAGTATACCAAGATATCATCAATAAATACCACCACAAATTCATCGAGATACTCCTTGAAAACTCTATTCATCAGATCCATGAATACAGAGGGTGCATTAGTCAATCCAAACGGCATTACAGTAAACTCGTAATGCCCGTACCTGGTTCGAAATGCTGTTTTCGGAATGTCTTCCTTCTTTACACACAACTGATGGTATCCAGATCGAAGGTCAATCTTTGAAAAGTATTGAGCTCCATGCAGTTGGTCAAATAAATCATCAATACGAGGTAGGGGATACTTTTTCTTTATCGTTATAGCATTGATCTCCCTGTAATCGATACATAACCTCATAGATCCATCTTTCTTTTTAACAAAAAGAACAGGGGCTCCCCATGGAGAAACACTAGGGCGAATAAATCCCTTATTACTCAATTCCTCTAGTTGTTTCTTTAGTTCGACTAGCTCTACAGTGGCCATTCTATAAGGGGTCTTCGATATAGGCCTTGATCCAGGAATCAAATCAATAGAAAACTCAACTTCTCGTTCTGGAGGATGTCCAGGTAAATCTTCCGGAAATACATCTACAAATTCTTTCACAACAGGTACATCCTCTATTTGAACATTCCTTTCCTCACCGACAGTTATTTCATTCTCTTCCTCCCCAATAATTGAATTAAGTTGAGCTACTGGGGGTGGATCTAAATAAGAATTAGGTGGTGACGATTCTGCTCTAAAAATAAGGTGCTCCTTATCATTATCATCAAGAATCGTAACCTCTTTCTTCTTACAATAAATCTTCGCATCATAGTCCGAAATCCAGTCCATACCGAGGATTATATCAAACTCAATCATAGGTATGACAATGAGGTCAGCAGATAAAGAAAATTTATGTGCTCTAATGGGGACTGATTCACAAAACTTTGTTGCAACGATACTTCCCTTAGGAGTTTTAACTGACAACTCCCTTATTAAATCAAATTGGAAATATCTAATTTTCTTAGCAAACTGGGAAGATATGAAACAATGCGATGATCCAGAATCAAATAATGCATGTGCTAAACTTGAGGAAACCATTAAATTACCTGCCACCACGTCTTTCGGAGCTTCTACCTCAGCAGTAGTGATAGCATAAGCCTGGCCTTGATCCCTTGGCCTTTTCTGAGGTAAGTTCTCCTGACGCTTAGGACATGCATTTGCATAATGCCCCATCTCCCTGCAATTGTAGCACTGAACGTTGGTAGCTTCCTTCTTCCCCTTGCAATCATGAGCTTGGTGGCCTTTTTCACCACACTTGTAACAGACTCCCATTCCCTTCAAGCAAGTACCAGGATGTTTCTTCCCGCATTTACCACAAGATGGATATTCAACCTTTCCCTTCTTCCCATTATTTCCATTCCCAGATTGATCAGAAGGTCTCTTCTTCTCTTGCTTCGCTTTAAAGTCATAAGACTTAGAGAATTCTTTTTCGGTCTTGATAGCACATGAGACAATGTCTTCGTACGACGAAAAGGATTGTGAGACTAATGCTCGACGGAGAAATGGCTTTAACCCATCAAAGAAACGATCAATCTTACTTATTGGGATGCGAATATAATCTCCAGCATACCTCGCTAACCTTGTAAAGTTAGCCTCATACTTTGTGACATTCTCATCCTCCTTTTGTCTCAGACTCAGAAATTGCCTTTCCATATCTGCTCGATGGTCGCGAGGGAAGTATTTTTCTAAAAACAGATCTTTGAACTCCCTCCATTCCATGTTTGATACTTCATCATCTTCCTTCATGTTTTGAATCAATGACCACCATTGATCAGCATCTCCAGTGAGGCGGTAAACTGCCATGGTAACTTTTTCCCTTTCACTACTCCCCAAAGCCTGAAATATTTTCTCTAGGGAAAATATCCATTGCTCAGCTACTAAGGGATTTGTACTCCCATTGAACGTTGGTGGTTGTTGTCTCATGAATCGATCTAACATTGATCCTCCACGCTGCGGATCAGGGTGCTCCATACGGGTAAGGTTATTATTCATAACCTGAGTAAGTTGTCCCAGTACGGTGATTAGCTGATCAGCACCAGTTGCATCACCAGCCCCACTATAATTATCTTGAGCAGGAGGGCAATCCCTACATGGAGTGCGTGCATTGATACGGTTTCCATTTCTTCCACTAGGCGCCATTTCTAAACAATGGCATAAACTAGATCAGTTTATGAATCAAAATACATAATCCCATACTTATAAAACACTTAACATAAATTGAACTATTTATGGATATAATCCATAATCATAAAAATGTTTTCTTTGAGGAAGTATATACTCATAAACCCTTCATAATGATTTGTAAAGAAAATGAGAGTTATCCTAAGCATATCCCCCGGGAGTGTCGTAACCAAGAGTGCAGCAAGGCCCGTTGTCGTGCACCAGTTCCCGTTCGAGTCTAGCTCAAAGCGGTGTTTTCGGGTTTTACCCCTAGGTACATCTGTGCCAGAGCCGCCTCTACCTGCTCGTATCCAGACAGGGATGTATTTCTCGGAAAACTGACAAAATCTCTACAATACCAAAATTCTAGGAAGTTATTCTATACTAATCCTCAAAGTTCATCTTAGGTCTACGTGATCTAATCAGAGTTTATCTAAATCTAGCTTCCAAGGTTTGTACTAAACTTCCTCTGATACCAACTGTAACGCCCCGACCCTAGCTACCCAGAGTCGGTGCATTAATTACATAACATTGGCATGATCACAAGAAAGATCAAATCCCGAAAGACCGATTAGTTTAGTAGCCTTGGTAACACTAGATATATTCATAAGTTTTACATTACATCATAAAATGAAAACTACTACAACAACATAATGTTTCCAACGTCCACACTATAAACCCCTCATAATATCCCTGCAAGTCAATCATAATTTACTTCTTCACTACCTGGGAAAAATAAAACATAGAAAAGGGGTGAGCTCAAATGCCCAGTAAGGATAACAATATAGCGGAACATTCAAAATAAGCATAAACATTTAAGGCAATGTATAACTAAAACAAAAGCCTTTCAAACATGAACTTTAAACATGGTATGGCATAAATAAAATTAAATAATGCCATTTACTTATTCACATGGATATTCTACTAATCGAATAATCACATGCAAAAATCAATAACCACTTTCATAATGTTGGAATGCATAATGCCAGACTATCATAACCACATAGCCAAGGCCTCGTGCCAAGACTACAAAAAAGATTTTGTCAAGGCCTTGTGCCAAGACACTAGTTTGTCTCATGAGACCTACCGATGCATCGAGGAGCTATAGCGGGCTCCACCCTTCACTTAATAAGTCCAGTGCATTCCCATATGAAAAGGTTTAAACATAACATAAACATTCGTATTAAAACTAGCATACGAAATGTCAATACTTTCACAATAAACTATGAATGGTATAAAAATAGCGCATCCACAGTCAAACATATCACAAAACCTTCAATACAATATAGAAGTTTTGTATCATAATAAACCAACTTCAAATAATCTTAAAATCCATCAAAGGATGTTGACATAGATGAAATCAAAATTCTTTTTAAAGAAATATCTCCTTTTATTTTGAAATCATTTAAGATCCATATAAAATAAAACATTTTCTTTGAAAATATTCTTATAAGCTTGTAAGGAAAGCTTTGAAGATTTTATAACGGCGTAAAATAACCGCACTAGCCGTATAAGTTAAAAAAAACATTCTTACCTTAATTCTGTCGAAAAGGTTAAAAAGGACCTTGTTTTGAAAACGACGGAAAGATTCCTTTATAAACCTCTTATAAAAGTCAAAAAGGGTATAAATGACTTTAACCCATATTCTTGTAAATAATAAATATGTTTTGAAATACATTTCGAAGAAACATGGATGTGGATGATAAAGAAATCCCAGTAGATTATTACGTATAAACAACCTCGGATAATGAAGAGATTGTGAAATAACCCTTACCTTGTACTTTTCCTTGGTTGGGGTAGGTTAACTCCCTGTATAATGGTGAAATAATTGTTATTAAATTATACAAGAATCATGTATATTAATATGATATCATATATGATCTTTTAACATTGATAATATCTTAGAATTATCGTTGTTTCGGGTGATAATTGATTCGTTCTTCTTAAATGTTTGGTTACGTAAGACATGTTTTTAATAGATAGATTATATATTATTCATAATCATAATGATATTAACATTATTTTTAACCCTAAAATGAGAATAATACTTGAATGGATATGATGGAGAATGAATCTTATCGCGTTCGTGGAGACGGTAGTCCGTACGTACGCACGAACGCTACTTCCATTTAATTTTCATTTTAAAAGAATCAAATCCAAATGATACATAGGTATATTACTATTCCTGTATAATATAATATTTTATATATGTTACTTAAGTTCATTAACACCATCCTTTATACGTTCCATGTGTGGTATGAACGAGTCATATCATTTTAAGGGGGCGGTAGTCCGCACTTCCTCAAATGAAATTATCGTATGTATATACAACATGAAACGAATAATGGTATGAAATAAAATGGAATTACAGAAGCTTATATATAAAATATATATCATTAATATCATATTTAATTACAGTTCCATCATAATGGCCACCATGAGAGGTGGTAAGATGTATTTGAACAATCATCGTTTCGTGAGGCGTTAGTTTGCCATCCACAGAAACATTATGTTCATCATCCATTAGATGGAGTTGTGTGTATGTGTAGTTTTAATCCTTCTTATAACAACATACTAGTATATTTAGGATACTGGTTTTGTTACAAAAGAACGGAAATAAAAAGATTTTGGGGGTTGGAGAAGCAAAATAAATGAAAATACTTTAAGAGAAAATGTTACCTTTAATTTAGGTAACTCACTTTGGTTGGAACCAAAGGACTTCTTGAAATGCTTTCTGCCTAAGGGGAAGCTTCAAGGAGGAGGAGAGGGATGTGGGGAGCTTAGTTGGGTAGAGTTTGGACGAGCCAAGTGGCTTGAGAGGTGTGAGGAAAAGAGAAGGAGGAGTGCCCTTTTATAAGAGGGGTGAGGGGCACCTTTGGAAAAGCTAGAAATATTAATTTATAATAAATTCATATTCGGTTTCCAAGGCTCCAAAGTTGACTATTCAAAGGATGAGGTGGGGATAGGTCGAACAAAACTCATCCAATAGAATTTATACAGGTTTGGGTACTTATATTAACCTTATCTTTAAGTATTAACTCTAAGTTAATTAGTTTCACTTTTACATTGTCTCTTTGTATTTTTATATAATATGGTTAATAAACTTACTATATACATCCAAGAGACCCCCAAGTGGTCCATTAATGATTAACCTATCATAATATAAGTCTCTTGGCCGAACATTAGATTTTTAGGAATTTAATATCAATTAATAATATAATATTTGTTTTAAGAACTCTTTTATGTCAATTTTGACACTATTCAATAGTTGATTTTTGTGAAACTCATAACAGATTGATTACTTCGAACAAAGTCCATTAAATCAATCCTAATATATCATATTAGCCTAGAAAATTAGTTTAATTCATTAAAAGTTTCATATTATATTTATTTGGGTATTTATAATATCAATTATTTTAATTTTTCACTATTTTAGTAATTACTGCATCATCATTGTGTCATAAATAAAATAAATTATTTAATGTCTAAAAATTATAAATAAAATATCATTATGTAGGAAATATTTTTAGCTTTCTAATTAATATTTATAATCTAAAATCCAACATATATAACCCTATGTAAAAATTGTTGTTCTAAAGGATATATGCTTGTGTCATTTTTATTTTTATTTTCACTTTATTAATATAATGTGTCCCTACCACATACAAGTGGCTCCAAGGGGTCCCCAAATTGACCCAAGGATGCCCATGGTCGGGTATGTGTCCACCAATAAGGTTAGGACACGTTTTAGGGTAATTTGTTATTATTATAATATAATTTTTTTAACCCTTATTTACCGGATTTACCCTTTAACTATGGTAAATAAAATATTTACCGCAGTAATTATTCAAAATGTGTAAAAATAAAAGTTACCTATTTACATAATTTGGACATCCTGATTCCAAATATGGAATCCATTTTCCTAAATTCAAAACACAGAAGTGGTAGAAATTAATTTAAAATTAATTCCCGCTGTCAAAACAAAAAGCGTGTTTTTTAAGAGATAATAATTATCAAAAGATTGACACTTGTTTATGTTCGGTTTAATTGTAAAATTATGTCCAATGACCAACATTATATTAAATGGTAAAAATATATTCTAAATATACTTTAAAACCACTCAAAATCACAATTTATCACTATTAATTATTTTGATTAAAAAAGTTGTTTTTAATTAAAATTTAGAAATTTTCACTATTCATCAAAATATGAAAGTTATCCGAAATGTACCAAAATTTCACCCTAGGCTAATTTTGATATTCCGAATCTAAAAATGAAGTCCATTTTGAAATATTGAATATATATGATTTCAAAAAGTAGGTATTACTATTCACAACGGCTAGTTTAATTAGTTGTGGTGTGTGTTAGAACTCGAGGTTGCGTACAACACACGCTATCGCATTATTCGAAGGGAAACGTACCATAGAAGCTTGGGGTGTTACAATGTATGAAAAAAATAATTCAACTCAATAAGATTATCTCACATGATTATCAAGAGGCAAATAAAGTAGAATATTCTCTCTTGAAGAAGGGTGTCACAAAGATGAATATGATGTGGTCACTTAGGACTCGTGGCTATAGTGGCATAATAGTGAACATAGATATATATGGTGTTACATACGCCCATTTTTGTAATAATCCTTTGTAACTCTTATATCTTATTTCTAATTTTTACTAAATGTTTCTTAGGACTGGCTCCAACCAGATCCTAATCTTTTGGGGATAACTTATATTCTCAAAATCCGATCATGGTTTTCTAAATTTAAATAATTTTTTTAAAATATATTATTTAAAAATTAAAATATATATTTTGTAAAATAAATAATACAATAGGATAAATGAATGTGTTAAGGCAAAACTAATCCAAATTCCTTTATTTTTACCCCTGTTAAACATATTATAACCTTAACTGTGGTAAAAAAAATATTGTTTGTACTATTAGTTATTTCCAAAAATTATACCGGCCCAACTAAATTTTATTAATTAATTTGGTTCCAAATATTTAATATAATATATATTACTGAAATTTAAAATTGGAATAATTTTATTTAAAATTAAACCGGTTAAACACGATGACAAAATCATTTTCAGAAAAATGAATTTTCGATTATAAAAACAATTATATGAATTTAACATGTAGTGTTTATTACAATGAATGTTATTATATTATTTTTAACAAAAAAAGAAATAGTTAACATACAAAAATAATCCAAAATAGTATATATTTTTGTTCATAAATGAAATGAAAAGGTGATTTTTAATAAAAATTTATATTTTCCACTATTTGTTTGAAAAATAAAACTTATTTAAAAATTATTCAAAATTCATTCTATGATAAATTTGATATGATGAATTAAAAAACATGTACTTATTTGTAAAATTAAAGTTCTATAGTTTGAAAATAAATCTTTCAAATAAACCATATAATCAATGGAAACCCAATTTCGATTGAAATAATGATATTTTCCTTTTGACTGAAAAATACATAAAATTCCCAGAGTGAATTCAACACTATAAAATTAAAATAATGAATATTAATATGAAATGTAAATAATTTATTATCATTTTTACTAGGATTTTATAGTTTTATAATGACCAAATTTATGTATTTAACACAAAAAACATTGATAATCATATCTAACACTTAAAATTTTAATTTTTAAAATAAAATTTTTATACGAAACTATTTTTACATGATATTTGCACTAATTAAAAAATTATTTTCTATAATTGATATTTTTTAATTTATAGTGTTATTTAAAATGTTCAAATAATAATTTCCAATATTATTAAATAATAACAATTTTAAATTTTCATTTATTTTTTCCCATGGGTAGAAGTGTAGTTACTATGGTAAGGGTAAATTAGTGTAAATGTTTTTTAATATAGAGAAGGTTGTTACAAAATTTGTAAAATTTCGGTGTTATTATATGGTGGAGGTATTATAGGGTTTATCTCTTTCCTAAAATTATTATTGTCCACTTTGATATATTTTCATTAAATAATGGAGTGGTATTATTGAGAAATAATGAGCTTTTACAAAATGTCCATTTTCATTACATATAAGTGGAGACCACCTACTCCCAATTTATTGAACCATTAAAAATATTTATTTCTACCAAAACTCTTCCCTAGTGTTTCCCCAATACCCTCTCCTATACTTTTAATTCTTGGTCTTTCCTAAAGGTAATGTTATTAATCCTTAAGTAGCTACCCAATAAAGAACATCGAAGAGAGAAATAATATTCTCAAATTGACATTTCTATGATCCTTTATTTTTATACACACCTCATATACCCTCTTTCCATGAATTTATGATAACAAAAAACCTTCTTCAATGATGAAATTTTATGATACTAATTGAATATAAATTTTATATTTCCATGAAAAATCCTTGAGAAAAATAAAAACTTATTCCTGCGTATGTGAAGACTACCATAATCACAACTGAAATGTTTTTTTTTCCATCACCACCTAACATGGATGAATTTAAAAATGTAATTAATTTTATAAATTGATAATTTTTAAAAAATTAATATCCATTAATGATAATATATGAAAATATATAATTAATCAAAATAATAAATATTTATAATAAAATTAACTAACTTAAATGGAATATTCAATGCACAGTTCATAAATTGGATATTTATTGGGACAACATTTAAAACAATATAAGTATTCCCAAATTAAATAATAAAGGAAACAAAAAATGATAATTTTCATGATAAAAAATTTATTTTGCAAAAAATTGACCATGGTGAACAAATTTGAAATTATTATGAATAAAGTTTCTGAAAAAACCTGTGTAATAGAAATAATAAAAAAATAAATTAAAAATAAATAACAAGATATAATAGAAAGGATTTATAAAACAACATATAGTTGAATAATATTTTTGGGAATATATTTTATGAATTTAATTTGACTATTCAGTAAGTTATGTTCAAGTGAAATGCGTTATAAGACATGAGGTAATGGATATCAAAACCACCATTTTTTTCTTTTGAGTTACACAATACCTTTAATTTTATACATTTTTATGCAATATTATTCTAAAAAAATTATTTTAAATTTTTATATATATACCCTAAATATATACTTAGTTTAAAATCATTTTAATTTATAGGCTTATCCATGATTTTAGTTCCCTTTACAATTCCCACTTTTAAGTAAACTTGATATAAAGATATTTTTATTTATTGACTCAAATTAAAAATCACCACAATCAAATGTTTCTATAAATGAATAAAATATAAAAAAAGTCAATGTTTAAGAATAAAAATCTTAGTTCAATTTTAATTATTATGGAAAATAATATTATATTTCCATATTTAATAATATATTTTTTTTGTTTCATAAATTATATCCCAAGTGGTTCATTTTTATATTTATTTTTTCCCCCTAGATCCTTCTAATTAATTTTATACATTTGAACTCCATATTCAGGAGACATGTTAATTTTTTATTATGAATGTTAGAAATGGATTAATTCCTTTTTATATTATTAATATGTATGATTTATCTATTGGTTATACCTTGAATAAGAATTATAAAACCCCATATCCTTCTCACGGTTTTAATTAGTACTATGAATTATGTATGGTTTATTTACCTCATTTGTAATGAATATGTTTCATTTTCATTAATATTAAGGTTCTTCTCATAATTATATATCCCTATAAGGCATTTGGTTAAGTTTTATATCTCATAACATGTTATGTAGTGGATTAGAGAGTGAACATAACCGACAATGGAACCTTTTCCTTTTTATGATGAATGTTATGGGAGTGACCCTTGACATATGTTTATGATATAATTTTTATGTTGTTTCCACATTTATCTGATTAAATAATCATATGATATCATTAGTTTATTATTTGTTTCTAATATTATGATCATCCACTTTGTGGTATCATATTATTCCTTTAAACTATCATGTTATGATTTATTTAAATGTTTAATCCAATACTGGGATTTCTAATTAACCATTTTCTTTATGTATTTTTATTGGGTATCCTATACAGTTTTTGAAGATCTATAGGGGTTTGTATCACTATATTGAATTTTAAATGATCATTTTTTATTTTTATGAGGATGTAAATATGTATCTAATAATCACATGATATTATACCTCTAGATCATTGGCATTTATTGTGGTTAAATTATTTTTTAAATCATGATATAACGTTTTCTTATTGATTGCTTTAGTATAGTGTGTATCATGGAATAGTTTCATTATTTTCAAAGATTTATTTAAGGGAACATTAGTGAAAATCATCTGGAGAAGACTAAGGGATAATATCGAGTTTAAGAGAAAATACTAAACTTTTAGTAATGTAGAGATTATGTTGGTTTCTGAATAAATAAACCCTTATATAGATAACAAAAATTAGGTCAAATATTTGTGATATTTTACCTAGAGGTAATAACCCTAAACATGGAAAGTTGGGTATTAACTCAACTGCGAACTTGTGTATTAAAAACTATCCTAACAGCACATGTAGCTAAGTACTCATAGTGGATATGATTTAGTTAATCCAAATACACTTGAAAATACATTATAATGGATTGGAACACTTATTATATAGAACATAATTAGGATAGATAGCCTAATACGAAAAATAGCATAAGAAATAGAGATTGAAAATCAGTTATTCATAAGTTAGGTTCTTCACATAATTAATGAGTTACTTCTTTTATATTTATGGTTTATGTTTTATATATGAATTGATAATAAAATTACAATCAATAAATATCCTTTATTTTCGAAAATGGAGGGTTATAGGACGAATAAGGTTAATGATATGTGAAATAAGAAATGTGGTGACAAACCTAGTGAAATTCCAAACATGATAAGAGTGTGATCCAAGAACCTCATGAGATTACTCGAATGAATGAATGAATTCCTAAATAATAATATAAATTATACAGAACTACCTCTATATGAGTATGTTATGGTGGATGCCTTTTGTGTTAGAGACTTCCCAATTTAGTGCATCTTATGATCCCATAATTGTTTAATAAAGATTTATCAAAATTTAGAATATATTATCTTTTATTCAATGATCTGAGTAAGATATAGTCATTATAAATATTTACTACCTTTAAAGAGGATCTGATTAGTGGTGTAAATTGATTAACAATATGATTCCCTTGGAAGTAATATAACATTTATAGTGGTAAGAAGTCAAGAAGTTATTTATCAATTCTAATTTTCCTCTCACACTATAAATAAAAAATGCATAGGGTGTTCCATGATTTCAAGAAAAATGATGATGAATCTATCAAATATTTTGAGTAGAAATTAAAAAATGTTACATGATATGCCTATAGATTAATCATTAACAGAAAAAGTAAAATCAGATGCTTTATTGGTAGGATAATTACATTCTTCGAAAAGATTTGGAAATTTAAGAGTTTGACATATATGAAGAAGGTTTTTGGATGTTTCCTAAATGTTAATATTGAAAGTGATGATTTGTAGTTGACACGTGGGATATGATATAAGAAGTATAGAATGAAGATTTAATTTTGGAGATCAATGGATAAAATTAAAGGTGATAAGAAAATAACACATCCCATAGGTAAAACGTATGAAGAGAATAATACTATAAAATATTTTAAAGGAAACATAAAATTTTCAAAGTGTTGAAAGGATTTAAATCTATCTAATACATGTAAAATATATAATAAGAAGCCCAATAACAATATTAAAGGTAGAAACATATAGAAAAATATTCAAATTTTTTTCTAATGTTTCATCTATAATGAATATGGGAACTACACATGCCAATTTACAAATATAAGATTTATTGATGATAACGAATGACAAAAAAATACAAGGATAAGTGAGAATGTGTGGGTGTATAAAATAACTACAATATAGGTATATTAATAAAATGATCTGGGGATAGGTATTCTTTTCATTCATTAAAAAATTTAAAAATATTTTTTTCTTCTACACACTCTTCTGTACCATGAATTCTTAGTATAAATAATCAAAAACTATCATAAAAGAAGCTGGTCAAGTAATCGGTGAAAATTTCCAATGTAGAAATTGTTTCATCTAAAGTCTAAAAATATACAACAGTTGATATCTGTGGGATAAATATCCGAGAGAACCATATTATAATATCTTTTGTGTAATTTGATTCAATTTTTAGAATGGACCAGTTTCCTCTATACAGATCACACATCAACTACTCAGAGAATGAAATAAACTTTCATGTCCCAAATTATGATCCAATTATATACAAGTATAAATAAGAAAATGAAGATACTTTATAATATTCTTTTAATTAATGGATATTATTTCATTATGAGCAAATATATCTAGCATAAATTATTGAATCAATGTAGAGCAATGCTCTTGAGTACATAGCCATTGTAAGGCATTATACTGATGTATCCGTCAATGATTTTACTATAATTTCTCTTAAAAAAGAATTAAATTATCATTTAAACTTATAAATAGATCTCTACTACAATTAAAGACTCCATATTAATTGGTCCGCATTGAATAGACTGAACTGAAGAATAAATCATAAAAAGTCATGACACATGATTCAATTGCCTGAGTGATTCACTATGGGGTTCCCAAGTAATCTTTTTCCTAAATAATGATGAGTCTTTGAATATCTATATTGATTATCATAAAATAAAATAATCTAAATAAAGAACTAGTATCCTCTACCATGAATTTATGACTTTTTAGATTAGTTATGTGGATATCAATACTTCTATAATGTGGACTATCGACCATGATATCAATAGTTAAAGATGAAGAAGGAAAAAATTTCCAAAAGTGTCTTTTAAATAATGTGTTTGAGCTTGGAGTTCATAGTCATAAAATTTGGTATCATTACTTTTATATGGGTCCTCATTTAAATAATTAATATAATATTTTGACATTACCTTGATAAATATTTGGTATTTTTTATATATTTTATTCTTATATATTCTAAATGGAAGGAAAAACCTGAGGATCATTTGAATATGATGGTGAAGACTTATAAGAAGGATAAGAATTATACACAGTATATATGATGTGATATTTATATGGTGTATATATAATTATTGTGGAGTGTTATAAAATTTAACTAGCTATATATTGGTCCTTCATATTATCAAATGAATAAGAATTTTTATAGACCATTATCTATGACAGAGAACCACAGTCTCCTTGGATTATATGGGTACTATCTGTGATTAGTGAAAAACTTTCAATGATTATAAAACCCAATTTAAAATATTACTTTAAAGGTAGTGAAGAATGTGTTGATAAATGAGTGTGTGGGGAGCTTCATAAAGAATAAAAAGAGGCCAACATCAAAAAAATTACTCACTATACTAAAAAATGGGAATGGATTTTTTTTATAATTCTTGATCAAAAAATGTCTCTGGTTGTGTAATCTTGTAGAATGATAATTTCATATCCAAAACCACATGATAAAAAAAGGTTCTCGAAATAATTATCTGATGCATGATCTATAGTTTGATGTGATGATATTTTTAATGAAAATATAGATTCACAATTTATATTGATAGATATGTGATATATATATATGTGTGTGTATGTATGTATTTTTATATGGACCATAAGATATTAAAAGATCAACATGCACCAAAAAAATATTGTTAGATATTTTTGACACGTATTATTTATCTATAAGGATGAAAAGATTATCATGAGAACCTTAAACTACTAAATATACTTTGAGATAACCAAGGGACTTTCCCAAATGTACCTGTTCACAAATACCCATGCATGCTACCAAAGCTACAAAATTATCCTTTTTGGACCAAAGGGGAAGGCCGCCCCTATGTCGGACACCTACACTGTGGGCGTATGTAGATAACCACTTTCTTCTAGGGTCCCATATTTTCATATAAATAGAACCCTTGGTCTCTTCATTTGAGAGATTTAATATTCAGAAAAACCTTTGGAGCTATGATTGCACAACACCTTCACCCAAGTCCTCCATAATTTATCAGTTAGCTCTCCAGAACCCGCTAGAAGAGAAAATTAAAGGGGATAATGTAAAACTGATGTCCCTAAAGGGCCTAAAATAAAAGTCACCTATCAGAGGACACTTATTCCACAATCGGATGTTAGCTGTGTGAGGCTCGTTCCATAATCCATGACATATAGTAATCCCTTCTGAGGAAACCATAGGAGACTCATGGTGCTTTGAATAGAGCCTCCCTATTGCCTTTTTTCTCCAGTGTTCCAATTACCATGGAATATCCAACTTGCACATGCCTATATCCCATGTGTGAAACATTTGTAATTTTCCCTAGGACCTGCACGACACACCTATGTGTGCCCCCCTTTAATCACTATTCCATTACACCTATGGAAATTCTCCTCTCCTATTGGATCCCTTTTCTAAAAGACATCACATTTAAGACACCATCATGACCATCTGACTTACACAACCATAGAGAGTAGAACAACAACATATCTTCCAATTGGGTAAGTATTCTTATGGTCATTCATTTCCGCATTTGTTTGGTATCTAGTCAGGGAACTCAGGGTGGATGTGAGTATGTATCCCTATATTCATGAGGACCCTTACCCTAGCTATGGTGTCGAGGACTTCCAGGTCTATGATACAAGGTTTACAAACGTGTCTGCCACTTCTCATCTCTGAGACCCGGGGCCTCCAGTTCTAAGTTGGTAGGATAAGGATAACACTTACGTTTCGATTTTTCATGTAATGACATCCTCCAACCATTGTGGAACCCATTTTATAGTGTCCCTCCTAGAGTAATATCTTATCCTTTCTTGAATATGGTTTTAGTATTGATCTTATCTACCTTTTAGTCCTTCAACATCATTCATTCCATGGGCTCTATGACTTGGAATCACATCGAATGTAATGTGAATAGAGGGAAGTGATGTATCCCTGACCTCTCCCACCATTGGGTAACAAACTTTTTGTGGTTCGTAAAATCATTCATTTCCTTTTGTTTTCACACTAATCATGAATAATGTGGGCTTAAGGGTTAATGGTGATAATATAATCTACATGATCCAACTTTCAATTGTACTACATGAATATTTTTTCCTTCTATAAGAAAGATTTGTATGATGCCTACCTAAGGCATGAGCTCAATGGGAATCCTCCTTAGGAGTAATTCCCAATAATAATTTCCTTAATTTAGGCCTAACCCTTAGAAAAAATTTCCAAAGTAAACCTCCAAACCACTATGCATCAAAACATTCCTTATCTTCCCTTCACTACTGCATCCTCTATAAATGTAAGATCCAACTTAATCCTCTCAAATGTCCATATTTTCTTATGATACTAACCTTCAAAGACCTATATTGGAAAAGGTAGTCACCATCAAACAACAATGGATTTTATTGCCATCTAAATTGGATATGTAGGAAGCCTAAATGAGGTTCAAACCCAAAAACCAAATAAACCCTTATATCTGTGTTCTATATCCCTAGTAGGGTCTTATTCAAATAAAAAATTCATACCACTTCTTGGTTATCTGGGCTAATTTGGAATAAGGCCCCCACTAAACATTGACTAGACACCTTCTGCATAGATGTCCTTGCCACATGGTGTTAAATTGTACGGTTAGGTCCTCATCACACGACCATAAAAAGTATGATGTGTCTCATTAATTGGCACTAAGCTTTGTGATATCTAATTTCATTCAAAGAATACGTAGGAATCCCATCTATGGGCTTGATCCCAACATCAAAATAACTCCCCCTTCCTAGATGATGATAAACTCTAGAATAACCCCCATCTCCCTAGATGGAAATAGACTCTATAGTGCCCCAATATGTGGCTAAAAAACCAGAATCATCGTGATAGTGAACAGAGAATAACTATTTTGTTTATAAGAGGATACCATTAATAGATAACATCAGATGAATACAGATGATTCAAGATTCTATACATGCAAATAATTGATTACAAATTTCAAGGTAAACCCATATCATAAATGATAATTAATGAAGTATTAATGAATATATATTATATCTAAAATACAGTTCCATAGTAGGAAAAGATTCCCCTGGAAATGGTGTGATGAGGCAGACCTCATATCTGCTCAACCAATGTGTGTTCTTAAGAATCGTAGGTTAAAATCCAAAACAAGCGACTACCATTGTAAATAATATCCCCATTGTAACGCCCCGACCCCAGCTACCCAGAGTCGGTGCATTACTTCGTAACATTGGCATGATCACAAAAGATCAAGTCTCAAAAGACCGATTAGTTTAGTATCCTTGGAAACACTAGATACATTCATAAGTCTTTCATTACATCAAAAAGTAAACAAACTACAATAACATGGTCTTCATAGTCCACAATCATATCCCTTTCTGACTACCCCTTCAGGTCACTCATAAATTACTTCTTCACATCCTGGAAAAATATTAAAACATTGAAAGGGGTGAGCTCAGATGCTCAGTAAGGTTAACAATATAGCGGAAGCTTTCATAAATAAACATTAACATTTAAGGCAATGTATAACTAAAACAAAAGCCTTTTAAACTTGAACTTCAACATAATATGGCAAAAGTAAAATGAGATAATGCCATTTACTTCTTCACATGGATATTCTACTAGTCGAATAATCACATACAATATCAATAACCACTTTCATAATGAGGTAATGTATAATGCCGGACATTCTGAAACACTTTGTCAAGGCCTCGGCCAAGACGTCTAAAATGATTAAGGCCTCGGCCAAAACCATAAATCAAATTGGGAAAGGGCCTCGGCCAATTCCACGTCTAGTTGTCTCATTAGACCTACCGATGCATCGAGGAGCTATAGCGGGCTCCACCCGTCACTTATTAAGTCCAATACATTCCTCATATGAATAGGTTTAAACATATCATAAACCATAACATAATCGTATCACATAAAACATGCATAGAGGAAACATAACATTTCCACATTTCAATCACAAGATATCAATACAACATATTGATATAATAAAAACGCTTTCAAAACCATTTTCAATACCAAAATAAAAGAAAGTTAAAACATTGTATTTATTTTTCATTAAAAAAAATGATGGCTTGTAGAGGAAGCTGAAACTCAAATAATGGTCACGGCGGCAGAGAAGTCGTTGTCACCGCATAAGTACGGAAAGAAAAACATTCCCTTTTTTTCTTTTAGTAAAACGCTTCGTATAAAAAAAGATTCCTTTTGAATAAACATAAAACTCAAAGGGTTTTATACTCTGTATAAAAGAAAGTTGTGTATAAAATAAAATATGCCTCAATGAAAGGAGATTGAGACGAAGTCCTGAAAAAGATCATTTTTAAAATAAAATAGATCTATTATGTGTATTCACTATAGGTACACATGAAGAAAGTAAAAATACAAAATAGGACATAATAACATCATGACATAATTTTGAAAGTAGGAGATTAACCCAAAGAATGGAAGTTGGGTTAAGAAGTTCCCTTACCTCGTGTCTGACTTGACTCAACCGTTCTTTAACCTCCTGAATAACAAACTAGAGTTAATATATACGTTATTAAGAACCATTTTCAATTTCATTATCCTTATTATATCACTTATTACAATGTTATGAACATTATGTAATTATTTAAGTTAATAACGGTCGTTTTGTCGATCTTTGGTACTTGAGTCAACAATAAACTTCTTATAATTACAAGTTGTTCATGTGGTAGAATATCCATTATATCCAGAATTATATTCATGATTTAGATGTCATATATATCTTATATATCCAGTATATACGTAACATTTAGAGGTAAGAAATGAAATGCACCGTTCATGGAGACGGTAAGCCGTACGTACGCATGAACGCTACCTTCATTTCAATGTCATATTTAATGGAACTAAATCATAATGATATAAATGTATAATATAATTCCAGTATAATATAGTGTATAATACCATTTACTCCATCCTTTATACATCCCACATATGGCATTAACGATTCAAATCACTTTGAGGGGGCGGTAGTCCGCACTTCCTAAAATGAAATTATCGCGTTTTACCCATAATGGAAATCATAAAGTATGCCATAAATGAGAAAAACAGAAGCATAAGTAAAACATAAACATATTATATATCATATATAAAAGTAGTGACATCTTAATGGCCACCTTTGAAGGTGTTACATGAGTGTTGAACAATCATCGTTTCGTGAGGCAGAAATTCTCCATCAACAGAAACCGTATGTTCTTTAACCATTAGAAGTAGGTGTGTGTATGTGTAGCTCGAATCCTTCTTATAACAACATCCTAGTATATTGAGGATACTGGTGTTGTTACAAAAGAAATGAATAAAAAGAGTTTAGGGGGTTGGAGATGAAAAATAAAACAAAACAACATTAGAAAAGACATTACCTCAAAATCGGGTAACTCTTTTTGATTTGAGCCAAAGGCTTCCTTGGGAAGATTTCTGCCCAAAGTGAGGCTTCTATGAGTAAGGGAGGAATGTTGGGAGAGTATTTGGGCAGAGGTTGGCCGAGCCAAATGGCTTGATAGTGTGAATAAGGTGGGAGTGGTGGGGGCCTTTTATAAGTGGAGAGGAGGGGCACTTTTGGAAAGATTGAAATGTTACATTATTTCACAATGCTTTTCGGATTCTAAAGGTCCCACACTTATATAATTAGAGTCTAAGGTGATAAGGTTTCGAAATATCTTCATCCAATAGGATTTGGACAAGTGTAAGCCTTGGATTTTTCATTATCTTCTAATTTTATTTAAATCATTAAATAATGAGGTCATCGCCACATCATAATGATGTCATAAATAATTTAACTTATTTAATGTCTAAAAATTATAAAACAAATATTATGATTTAGGAAATCGTTTTAGCTTTCTAATGAATATTTATAATCAAAATTTGGACTTGTGTAACCCCACGTAAAAATTGTTTTAGTAAAACATTTTATGTTTGTGTCATTTTTTACTTTAACATTAAATAAAAGGCATTTATGTCATTTTCTAAATAAAGTGGCTCCATGGGGTCCCCAAGTTGACCCATGGGTTTTCTTGGTCGGCCATGACTCATCCAATAGGATTAGAACAAGTGTCATGCTCATCTCATATTATTATAACATTATTTGTACCTTAAACTACACTAATTACCTCTAATCGCGATTAAGAACTTAAAAGTTACTATTCACCAAAAAAATATTTTAATCTCATTTAACCACATTTTACTTCTTAATGACAACCATGTATGTTGGATTTTTGAAAATCAAATCACAGAAGTGGTAATGTTTCATTTAAACGAAAAATCAGTTATTTAACTATCACTTAGTGGTTTCACTATTCATCAAAAATTGAAGTTTTTCAGAACAATGCCAAAATTTCACCCTAAGCTATAATTGATATTCCAAATTCAAAAATGATGTCTATTTTACAAAATTCCAAAAATATAATTTGCATTAATTAATTTTATAATTAATTCCCGCTGTCACAACAAATAGTGTGTTTTTAAGAAACAATTTATATCAAAAGATTGGCAATTGTTTATGTCCAATTTCAATGTTAAATTAATTCTAATGACCACCATTGGATAAAATGGTAAAAATATATTCTAATTATACCTTAAATTCACTAAATAGTATAACTTATCACTATAAATTATTTTGATTAAAAAAGTTGTTTTAAGTATTTTTAACTATTCCTAAAAATTTGGAAGTTCTCGGAAAATTACAAAAAATTCAACATAGGCTAATTTCAATATTAGGAATACAAAAATGAAGTCCATTTTGAAATATAAAATTTCTATAAATTTAAAAGGTGGTTATTACTATTCATAACGGCTACTTTGATTAGTTGCAGTGTGTTAGAACTCGAACTTGCGTACAATGCAAGCTATTGCATTATTGAAAGTGAGGCGTATCGTGGAAGCTCGGGGTGTTACACCCATTGATACAAAACAATTGTATTTTTGTAATTACACAAAAAAAGCTTTGAAAACCATCTGTTAATAGTGATTCCTAGCCAAAACAAACATTCTATATGGAAAAAAATGGTGAACCTGATGTGAATCATTAACCAAGTTTATTGTGTCACCCATATTTTAGACCCATTACAATTGATAAAATAGGGAGAGACAAGGAAATCAATCAAAAAAATTTCTTTCAGAAATATTATTTTTTTAACAGGGCTCTCTTGATCGTGTCTTTCATATATTTTATCTGCTTACTAATATGGATCCCTTAAATCCAATGGAATCATTCTAACATTCATCATGAATTCCATAGAAGCCACCGAGGCCTGGTCTTTGTCCATGTAGAGGACACCATCACCAACCCAACTTCTCAATGTTGGGTCTAAAATGAAGTGGTTCAAGAGTATCATCGTCATGGTAATATCACAACACTATAGGACACCGTACATGCCTTTTAACTCAACAATCCATGTCGATTGTCAGTTCAACGATGCTAAGTGGTCCTGATGGAGACTGTGTTGACCATCATCTTGAACCATTCTGGAAGTTTTCTCCAAGAACAAAAAAACTAGTCCTTCTGATATCTCAAGTAGGTGGATCATGAAGTCTCATATAACCTCACCAAAAAGACTCATGATTAGGGTTCCATCTAACAATCATTCCAACCAATGTTGTGCTACATTGATCCTTGAACATAATGGGGGTTTCACCTTCAGATATCTATCCCTAATCCTACAAACTAAGGCATGAAAGATGACCTTTTGGTTATGAAAACCTGCCAACATAGAGTATAGTCATAACTTTCCCCCCTCTGTAGAAGGCCATCATCTCAATTTGGTGGAAAATTGCATGCAGCAACATACACCTGTCTACCTTTATTCATCCAGCCAGCAGACTCATCTAGAAGAATCCAATGAAGCTTATCATTCACATATGGAAGATTACAATGAATAGGGGCATACTCTTTAATGCACCCATCAATCCATATAATAGAATCATCTAGAACCATTCAAAAAAATTATGAATCATGTTTGATGATAAAGTCTTGAACAGACAAAACAACCTGAATATATCCATCCATCATATCAGAAGACTCGCATGAATGAACCTGGGGAAGTCAGTTAGAATGCCTAGATTATAAGCAATTAAAAGACACACATGAGTATTTTATGTATCCAGTATTATAAAATAGAGGATATTGGAAGGCACCTACACCTACCCCAGATACAGAATGGACATATATCCTTGTTCAAGTCAATATACTCGCCAAACATATCCTAGAAATGTTGAAAGGGAAGACACAAGTCGCTGCCCACATCCTAAATACATTCTAGTACATAATAACTGTGATGATAGAATTTCCCTAGGGATGGACATATAACTCTATCTCCATGACTTGGGCATCTCATTGAAAATAATTCACATACCAATTATAAGTCACAAGAAATGACTGAACTGATGAAGGGAGACGAATAAGCTTATATTCAACATGTAGCTCCCATAGAATCAAAAAGGGAGAGGATAAGGCCTCATGAAGGGAGACGAAGAATCTTATATCATAGAGATAATAAAAAAACACTCATAATTCATTACACATCAGTGAGTGTCATCAATATTGTAACTAAAAATCTTCTAGAACATGAGTTCAGTTTAGAGGAGTCTAAAGAGGATGTATTGGTCCATTATATGGTCCATAACAAAATGAATTATGTTTTTGGACATTCCCTGATCCAGAGGATTGCCTAGAATTTGGAAGCTCCCTTAAATACTCTACCCCAACATCATTTAAATAAGGAAAAAGGAACTGATAAAATTGTACCTCATCTCCCTTCCAGAGTAAGTCCATTTGGGGGGGGAATGATATCTCATTAAGATGAGGAGATTATTCAATTTAGTAGAGTCAATACATAGCTACTCAGAGGCATATTTCTTACTAGATACATTTTCAATAAGACCGTATACTCTCACTTCCCATTAGTGAACCTCAATAAAAAGAATGTGTCATGGTAAATTAGGAATAATTGAAACATTTTCCCAATGTGGGATACCAAAAACCAATATATATAGATCCCAGAGTATGAGATTAAGAATTACCTCTGTTGGGGGCACAACCTGAACATTATCATACCCAGCCTCATAGACTATTACCTATTGGTTATCCATGGAAAGTAAAAAGAAGTGCCACCACCGATAATCATATCTGTTGCAGGACAAATTCAGGATCAATCTATAGTACTTTTTTAGGTCATGGATCGTCCATATTTTACTCAAATTCTTATGAACACTATTAAGTCACTGACATATTGATTGAAAGATATGGAATAATGGATCACACCGGTACAATGCGAAATAAGGCTTTCCCGAATGGGTAGATCCGCCCCTTCCCTATCCAAACATTGGGAATCCTAAATTTAAAATTTTTAATGGCTCGAGATATATAAAGCCTCACATGAAACATTTCATCTCTTTCTACGATCCCATTATTGGGCCCCTAACGAACATGATCTGGTCAAACCCAGTAGCTTTGTGCAATTAGTGTAGTGGACATCATTTATATGGTACACATGTTTTCAATCTAACTCAATCACTATATGGGATGATCTATATCAAAATTTCCTCTTTCAGTTCATCTCAACACTGTAGAAGACAATGGTCTCTAATGTCATGATCTTCAAGCAAACATATAGTGAAAGGGTCTAAAATTTCATTGGTCGGTGGAAAAGATTTTCATACTCTTTAAACATACCACTTATTCTAGAAGAGTTTCTTCCATATGTATGGTATATATTTTTAAATAGTTATGTAAACCATTAATCCCTATGATATACACATGAGGGTTTGAAGACCCTACCACAATTTCTCAACAGGTGGATAATTCCATCACCGAGACCAAATCCAAATACCAAGTAATTCCATCATCATAAGGAATGAGAATATGAAAAATAGAGGTCTCTACTATTACACTTAATCATAACATTATAGACTCACCTAATTCAAATACCACACCATATCATAGGGCACTACATCCTGATCATCAGCATCAAGGGAAACCTCATTAGGATGATCAATGATATCTGAGGTGGAATCAATTTGAGGAGATGAGAACATGTTCTATTATTTTTTAAATGAATAATTCATGAGTTAATTTATCTTAGCATTAGAAAACAACTTAGTTCGGTTTCCACATCCAAGGAAGCCCGAAAACAAAAAGGTGAAGAAATATTTCCCAAACTATTCCTCTTCTATAAAATGTTGGGGTGACCCATCCAGAGCAGTTCTTTTTTAATGACCTCCTACAAAACATGCTGGAATCTGGATATGTGAAACTAAAAAATTCTCTATTCAAGGAAGCATGTGTATCTATCACCAATCTAGAGGAAGAAGGTCAGTTTCAATAAGTTAAAATAAAAATTACACAGATGTTCAGTTACTAGATGGTCATAAAAATGATCAACCTAACTCATGATATTTGTTGATAATGGTTGAAACATCCACCTATGTCCTTGAATGGTTGTGTTATATCCAAGCTAGATTCATCAAAATTACAATCCTCTAAATTAAAATCCTCAAAAAAAGACATATGGACAGATGGATAAGTAGTAAATGGAAGAAGATGAGTCCATTGAAGGGCCAATGTTTTCCTTGAAATAACATGGATTCCAAAAAATGATCACAAAAGCACAAGCACCTCCTCACAAATAAATGAATAAGAGTTAACCTGTCAGAGATAATATTCATTAGATGATGAGTTGATCTTCACTTCCATTAAAATTATTCACTTAATAGATCCCTTGTCAAATGATCATTATGATTATAATATTGATTTCCATATACATGATTAGGTAAGTAAAAGAATAGGTCATTGAGGTCAATGATATAGAGGAATACATGGTCGTTCTAGGAGTCAATACTTCAACTACACCCCTTATCAAACATTCACATCTCCTAAACTCATGGGAGAGCCCTCTAGTTATCTTAGTAGTGAAAAGGGACCCACCCTCTCACCCTCACACACAAATGATAGTGTTTACCTTGAAATTGTCATCTTGGATGTTCTTTTAGTGGATACACCACAACATCCTCAGTAGGTAGGAATACCTAGTAGACCTAATCTATTACGAGTAGATCCACTTACAACTCCTTATCCAAGGGACAGTGCATCCACATTAGGAAAATTAGATCCCATGGCACATAACAAATAGCATCCCAATGATGGGAAGTTTAGACCTCTCGATCAGAAGTATGACGTTTTGAAACAACTGGAACAAGTACCAGATATGTTATCAATCATTGATTCCATGAGTCCATCAAAAGATCTTCGGTAAGCACTAATAGAGGCCTTGTTAATTCCTCAAGATTTTGAAATCTTTGTTGTTGTTGTAGAAGTTTAGTATAGAAGGAACGATCTGATGAAATTCCATGTGATCATATATTTCATAGACCAGGATAATGAGGATAGCTTTTAATGAAATGATATGACCCTATACACATCCATAAAGTCAAATGACACTGATATCCAATGAGACTTTATAGAAAATGGCTCAGGAGTAAAAATTATTTTGGTGTGGACACTTCACCAACTTGGTATCACAAAATCTCACTTGTATCACACCAGTGTTATGTTACAAGGTTATGAAAATAACGAGGAAGAACCTCTCGATGAGATTATACATAGAACTCGGTTCATGGATCTTGTGTATGATCCAGAGTTCATGGTTTTTCGACATGATTCATAATTCAATGTTCTGCAATAAAGACCTTGGATACCTCAACATGTGCCCATTCCTTCTTCATACCGCCAATTTCTCAAATATTTAGTCAATTTTAAAATTGAGACATTTCATGGTGCCATGGACCTGTTCAAATCTTGTGAGTCTCAGTATATAGATGCAAGGTTTTATAATAATGGACTAAAACAATCCAAGGCATATGATGTTAGTAAAGTCAGTTCCATGAATGGTCTAAAGAAGATATCGTCTAACCCATTCAAGAATATAAATGTAGATTATGTGTTTCCAAATAACGATATTGAAATGTTGATCCCAAATTCATGCACTCGTTCAGTGGATTTTGTAATGTCAGTTGTAGAAACTGAAACCGATAGCCCTGAAGAAGTCTTTATTATTCCAAACAGTGATTTGGTCCCCGATGAAAATGTATTAATTACATCCCTTGAGCTTCAAATATTCTATGTTTCATCGTCTATCCTAGAATAATTTTTCTCTCTAATAGATATAGACATGGATCCTCACTCCCAACACTTCAAATTACCTTCAGAGATTTAGAAAGGTCCTCCATTATTTGAGCCAGAAATGATTGTTTCATTTTCTAGATTTCCAAATGATGATTTCATCATTAATTCAAATATTATTATTTTATCACCTACCTTCTAGGAGGGGAGAAGGAAGTAAAGGATGATAATGAGGTAGAAGAATAAGACCTTAGGTATTCCCCTCCAACATTTGAATAAGGTTTCACCACCATTGTAGATGATATCATAGAGATATATTTGAGCACAAACAAAGATACATGACCCACTCTGATTAGTGAAGACTTGAATTTTAAGGACTGTAATTTATATAATACATTTATAAATTAAAAGTGATATTTTTTTGTATCATCCTAGGTAAATAAAGAATAATACATTTTCATATTTATTAATATTTGCGAATTAAATATTAATTTTACTTTAAAGGGTATTCTATGTTCGATAGCATACCCTATACGCAACAAAGAGTTTCTTTGAAATCTTACGTTGCACACTAGTAATCAAATAATATTATTTTAAATGGTAGTTAACACATTGTCGTTGTATTGGCGGGAATGGATAGAAATAACTAAAATATGATGATATATGTTTTTTAAATGTTTCTACATTTTTTCCAATTAAAGATAAAGGCTTAAAATACGAAAAGAATTCAATTTTAGGCATTTATACCCTAATTTTCACTAAAGGTTCACTTATCGCCTTTTGATGGCGAACCATAATTAAATATAGTTTTGGTAACTCTTATAAATTCTATTGGACCAAATAAAACTCTTTTTTAGAATCAGGACATCAAAATTTACTTGGTGTAAATTTTTTGTATTTTTCCGATAAAGTTATTTTTTTAATGAATAGTAAAAAATGTTGTATTTTAATTCAAAACATGTTTTTAATATAATTTATTTATTTTATTAGATTATTGTTTGAATTGGTTTAAAAGTGAAATTAGAATATATTTTTACCATTTAATCCAACAGTGGTCATTGGAATTAATTTCACTTTGAAATCAGACATAAACTAGTGTCAATCTTTTGATACTTATTGTTTCACAAAAACACGATATTTGCTCTGACAGCGGGAATTAATTATTGAATTAATTAATGCAACTTATATGTTTTGAATTTTGAAAAACAGACTTCATTTTTTAATTCGGAATATCAAATATATCTTAGGGTGAAGTTTTGGTAATTTTCTGAAAAACTTCAATTTTTGATGAATAGTGAAACCACTAAGTGGTACTTAAAAAACTGATTTTTCATTTAAATGAAATTTTACCACCTCTGATTTTTAAATTTCAAAAATATGACATAAATGGTTGTCATTAAGAAGTAAAATTTGGTTCAATGGGATTAAAATAATTTTTTGGTTAATCACGATTAGAGTTAATTAGTGTAGTTTAAGGTAAAAATAATGTTTTAATAATATGAAATGAACTTGAAACATGTCCTACCCTTATTGGATGTGTCATGTCCGACCAAGACAATCCATGGGTCCACTTAGGGACCCCATGGAGCAACTTTAGTAGGAAAATGACATTAAAAAATTTTCATTTAACGTTAAAATTAAAATGTCACAAACATGAGTTTTTTTTTACTAAAACGATTTTTAAATGGGGTTATACAAGTCATATTTTTTACTATAAATATTCATTAGAAATATAAAAAGATTTAATACATCATGATATTTTTTTTATAATTTTTAGAAATTAAATAAATTAAATTATTCATGACACCATGATGATGTAGCGATTACCTCATTATTTAACGATTTAAATAAAATGAAAAGTTAATGTAAAATATAAGACCTAAACATGTCAAAAACCTTTTGGATGGGTGGATTTAGAACTCTTATAACCTTGTATTCTAAATATATAATTATGGGACCCTTTTTATCCAAAAATCATTTTATAATAAAGTATCTTTTCTTAACTTTCCAAGAGTGCCCCTCCTCTCCTATTATAAAAGGCCCCCACCTCTACCACCTTACCCACACCTCCCAAGCCTTTGGATCCGCAAGGCTCTGCCCATTTTGTCTTTCCACATCCCTCTCTTACTCCTAGAAGAATCACTTTGGGAAGAAGTCTTCCCAAGGAAGCCTTTGAGCTCAAATCAAAAAGAGTTACCCGTTTTAAAGGACGTTAAAGAACGATCGAGTCAAGTCGGACCCGAGGTAAGGGACTTCGTCTAAATCTCCTTTTATTGAGGCATATATCGTTTTATACACAACTTTTTTTTGTACGGTGTATAATCCCCTTTTAATTTTAATTTTATACAAAAGAAATCTTTTTCTATGATGTGTTTTACAAAACGACAAAAAAGAATGTTTCTTTTAACGTATGCGGTGACAATGACCTTTTCCACCACCGCGAGTATTATTTTGGTCTTTGGCTTCCTCAATATGCCGTAATGTTTTCAGAATGAAATAAATACCATATAATCTTTTATGCATTTTGGTATTGAAAATGGTTTTTATAATGGATATATTATGTCAATATATTTATGTTATATATTGTGATCAAAGTGTGGAAATGTATTCTCTCAATTATATTTTTTTTATGTCTTATGATTTTATAATGGTACTTGGAAATTTGGCGGGTGGTTACGTGATAAACCATATGATGGGTGGTTACGTCATAACCTCCAATGCATTGGGTATGGAAGTCGGCCGTACGGCTATTCCATTAAGTGATATGTGTGGAAGTCGACCGTATGGTTATTCCATTTAAGTAGGTTTATGTCCCAAGTTACCTATATATGTTATGTGATATTTATATGGGTTTTATGGTAATATTTCGGTTACAAAAGGGTAAGTAATGATATTTTATTTCTGTGAAGAGTTTTTACTACTTCATAAAGGTGAAAAGTATTACTTTGGTATAGTATACATGGTTTACTTGTTGTTTTGAAAAACTAACAGTTTTCATTAATTGTGTATCCCTTACTGAGCATTTTATACTCACCCTAAGTTTTTTTTTTGAAATATTTTTCACAGGACATAATGTGGAATAGGGTCAAGGATGGGATCAAGGAAAAGTTATGCTATCTAAAACATGGAACTAGACATGTTTCTTTTTAAGATTTTTTATTTTATGGAAATTTAGTAGAAGTTTCTACTTTGTAATCTTGTGATATGTAATAGTTATGTCCTAATTCCTTGAAACTCTAAACCTGAAAATATCCTCAATGTGAATTATTTAATTAATTCAATATTAAGAATGGTTTAAGTTCGGGGCCTTATAGTTGGTATCAGAGGACGGTTTAGACAACCTTAGGAGTTAGAAAATTGTTAAATTATATGTTAATTTATGGTATGATTGAAATGATATAGCATTTAAATATTACCATGTTGCTTCGCCTAAGATATTTCTGTGTTCAGAATGGATTTCCGCAGTGGAAACAAAGCATCTATGTTGGGACGACATCAGGAGGAAGACAACATTCCAAATCATCAACCTAAGATGGTCAGAATTGGAACTGAATAGTTTGTTGTAGTGATGGTATAGTTGGGTCAGGCTATAAATGGTGGTTGTATACATGCACGAGATCATCCAGATCAACAGAAAAGGAAAATGTCAGTGGTGGAACATTTCATGAGGCAACATCCCCCATCATTCAGAGGATCATCTGACCCCGTGCAAGCTGAAGGGTGGATTAAAGCACTAGAAAAGATTTTTGATGTCATGGGGTGTTCAGAATATCAAAAGGATAGTTTTGTTGCTTACCATTTTGAAGGTGAAGCTGGTCAGTGGTGGTCTATGGTGAAAAATATCAGGGATAGTGATGAGATTGATGATCTTCACTGGGACAAATTCAAAGGTATTTTTCTTGAGAAATATTTTCCTAAGGTGGTTCATCTTAGGATGGAAAAAAGTTCCTAGAATTGAGGTAGGAGGATGACTTAGTGGCTTCTTATGAAGCAATGTTCACTCGATTGGCAATGTATTCTCCAATCTTCATACGAGATCTTTATTGTAAAATAAACCTTTTTTACTCAGGGTTAGAGACAAATTATCGAAGGGATTTAGCTTCCCGTGAGTTCAAAAGTTATGAAGAACTTGTTCGATGTGTGAAGAAGGTGGAAATGGAGTTTACCGATGATCAGGTGTTCTTTGAAAAACAACAGAATAAGAGGTCCAGTTGGCAGGCAAAGGGGAAGAATTCATTAAAGAATCAAGGAGGTAAGAAAACCAAATATCCATCCTATGAGAAGTGTGGTAAATTGCATCCTGGAGAATGTTTATACTAGTCTGTTAAGTGCTTTCAGTGTGGTAAGTTTGGTCATATTGCTCATAACTGTAAGGAAGATGATCAACCAGGCAATTAAAAGCCAGCGGTAAGATGTTTTAAGTGTAATGAAATGGGTCATTATGAAAATTAGTGTCTAACGAAGATATCAATTGGGAAAAAGCAGCCATACTACATGCAGAAAGGGGTGGTGAAATCCTTTGCAACTACTTCAGCAGATGTTGGGCCATCGAATGAAGTAGTATCAGGTACACTGTTTGTTTGTTCAGATTATTCCAATGTGTTGTTTGATTCAGGGTCTACACATTCTTTCATTTCTGAGAAGTTTTCTAGTAAACTGGAAATTCCATCTCAAGATATGAATCCTGAACATATGGTAAAAACACCCGGAGGGAACGTTGAGACAAAAAGGAATTATAAGAACCTTCCTATGCTTGTGTGTGGAAAGAATCTACCAACAAACCTTATTTTTTTGCCTCTAGTAGAGTTTGATGTTATTTTGGTCATGGATTGGCTTTCTGTTTATCATGCTAAGATTGACTGTAGAGCTAATATGGTTTCTTTTTAGAAAGATTTTCAGTTTGTGTACAAGAATGAACTCTTGATTTTGATAACATATCAGGAAGTTGAGAAACTAGTAAAAGATGGAAATGAATGTTACCTTGCACAAATTGTTGAAAATAAAGGAACCGTTCAAATTAATGATGTGCCAGTGGAAAATGAGTATCTTGATGCTTTTCCTGATGAGTTTGCTGGTATTATTCATGACCGGGAAGTTGAATTTACTGTTGACTTAGTTCCTGATTCTAAGCCAATTTCAAAACCCCCTTATCGAATGGCTCAGGTTGAACTTTTAGAGTTAAAGAAGCAATTGCAAGTGTTATTATATAAAGGTTTAATTCAACCTAGCACATCACCATGGGGTTCTATTGTCTTGTTTGTTAAAAAGAAAGATGGCTCAATGAGACTTTTCATTGATTATAGAACCTTGAATTATATTACTATTAAGAACAATAATCCTTTGCCTCATATCGATGATTTTTTTTATCATCTCCAGGGAGCTCAGTATTTTTTGAAGATTGACTTGAGGTCAGGGTACCATCATTTGAAAGTAAAATAAGTAGACATTCCGAAGACTTAATTCCATACTAGATATGGCCATTATGAATTTTTAGTTATGACTTTTGGGTTAACCAATGCACCTACTGTTTTCATGGTCCTTATGAATACAATTTTCCATGAGTTCTTGGATAAGTTTGTGGTTGTTTTCATTGATGATATTTTGGTGTTTTATAAAAGTAAATATGAGCATGAAATCCATTTATGGGTTATCTTGAAAACCTTAAACGAAAAGAAACTGTATGGAAAATTTAGCAAGTGTGAGTTTTGGTTAAAACAAATTTCTTTCCTGGGTCACATTGTTTCAAAATATGGCATAACTGTTGAACCTGCTAAAACAAAAGTTGTTGAAGAATGTCCAAGACCCACAAATGTAACCAAGATCGGTATTTTTCTTGGTTTGGAAGGTTACTACCGAAGTTTTGTGGAAATGTTTTCACGGTTATCTAGTCCAATGACTAAGCTAACTCAGAAGGGTGTTAAGTTTATCTGGACAAAAGAATGTGATGATTTTTTTCATGAGTTGAAAAAAATATTGGTGAATGCTCCATTTTTGGCACTTCCTTCCAGGAATGGTGGGTTTGTTATCTACATTGATGCTTCATTGAAAGGACATGGTTGTGTCCTTATGCAGAATGATTAGGTAATTGCATATGCTTCACGTCAGTTGAAAACTCATGAGGTAAATTACCCTACACATGATTTGGAATTAGCTCCTGTTGTTTTTGCTCTAAAAATTTGGAGGCATCATTTGTATGGAGTAAAGTGTGAAATATATACTGATTACAAAAGTTTAAAGTATATATTAACTCAGAAAGAATTGAATATGATACAATGGAGATGGCTAGAATTAATCAAGGATTTTGATTTTACAATTCATTACCATCTGGGAAAAGAAAATAAAGTGGATGATGCTTTGAGTCGAAAAAGTAATTCTTCATTAAATATGCTACGTTTGGAACGAGATCCTTTGGTTTTGGATTTGATGAACTCTGTAATGGAATTTGTTTCTGCAATAAGTCCTTTTGTTTTGTTTCAGGTATCAGTGAAATCTTCTCTATCAGACAGAATAAAAGCAAACACAGAATCAAGACAGTGAGTTGTAGAAAAAGTTAGAGCTAGTTCAGAATGGTAAGTTTCCTGAATTCAACATTGATAATGATTGTGTTTTGAGATTTGGGAAGAGATTTTGTGTGACTTGTGATTCATAGTTGAAGAGATAGTTGTTATGTGAAGCTCATAGTTCTCCGTTTTCAGTTCATCCTAGAAGTACTAAGATGTACAGAGATCTGTGGAAGTATTACTGATGGGACGAAATGAAAAGAGATATTTCTGATTTTACAGTGAAGTGTTTGACTTGTCAGCAGGTTAAAGCAGAGTGGAAGTTACCGAAAGGGATGTTTCAGCCTTTACTAGTGCCAGAGTGGAAATGGGAGAATATATCCATGGACTTCATTGTGGGATTGCCGAAGACACCTCGAGGTAATAATGGAATCTGGGTTATTATTGATCGCTTGACTAAATTTGCTCATTTCCTTGCTATACGAGAAACTTTTTCCCTAGATCAACTTTCTCATTTGTATCTAAAAGAGATAATCAGGTTATATGGAGTTCCTATCTCCATTGTGTCTGATCGTGATCGCAGGTTTACTTCTAACTTTTGGAAGGGACTTTAGATGTCGTTGGGTAATGAATTAAATTTTAGTATAGATTTTCATCTGAAATCAGATGGGCAGTCAGAACGAAAAATTTAGACATTAGAGGATATGCTACGTGCTTGTTCAATGGATTATCAGGGAAGTTGGGACCAACATCTTTCTTTGGTTGAGTTTTCTTATAATAACATTTTTCATTCCAGTATACAGATGGAACCATTTGAGGCATTATATGGGAAGCGGTGTCAAACTCCAGCTTTTGAGATGAAGTGGGTGAAAAGAAGCTGATGGGACCAGAATTTGTAGAAGAGATGGTAGAAAAAGTTCAGTTGATTCAGAAACACATGAGAACAGCTTAGAGAAGACAGAAAAGTTATGCAGATAACCGGAGGAAGGAACTATCTTTCAAGGAAGGTGATCATGTTTTTCTCAAGGATTCTCCATGGAAACGTTTGATGTGATTTGGTAAGAACGGAAAGATGAGTCCATGGTTCATTGGACCATATGAAATTCTAGAGAATGTTGGATCAGTTGCTTACTGAGTGACTTTACCTCCAATTTTATCTCAGGTACACAATGTTTTTCATGTTTCTATGTTGAGAAGGTATATGCCAGATTAATCTCATGTTTTGAGCCCAGAGGTAGTTCAGTTGGAAGAGAATCACTCTTATGAAGAACAAACAGTCCAAATTCTTGACCGAAGAGAGTAAGTGTTGCGAAATAAGGTAATTTACTAGGTAAAGGTTTTTTGGAAAAACCATATGGTTGAAGAGGCAACGTGGGAAACTAAAAATTCTATGAGGGATAAATACCCCCACTTATTTTGATAAGTTAATAAAATTGCGAGGACGCAATTCCAAAAAGGGGGAAGGTTGTAACATCCCAGGTAAATAAAGAATAATACATTTTCATATTTATTAATATTTGCGAATTAAATATTAATTTTACTTTAAAGGGGTTGCTATGTTTGATAGCGTACCCGATACGCAACAAAGAATTTCTTTGAAATCTTATGTTGCACATTAGTAATAAAATAATATTATTTTAAATTTTAGTTAACGCATAGCCGTTGTATTGGCGGGAATGAATAGAAATAACTAAAATATGATTTTATATGTTTTTTAAATGTTTTTACAATTATCCAGTTAAAGATAAAGGCTTAAAATATGAAAAAAATTCAATTTTAGGCATTTATACCCTAATTTTCACTAAAGGTTCACTTATCGCCTTTTGATGGTGAACCGTCATTGAATATAGTTTTGGTCACTCTTATAAACTCTATTGGACCAAATAAAACTCTTTTTTAGAATTGGGACATCAAAATTTACTTTGTGTAAATTTTTGGTATTTTTCCGATAAAGTTCATTTTTTAAATGAATAGTGAAAAATGTTGTATTTTAATTCAAAACATCCTTTTAATCTAATTTATTTATATGATTAGATTATCGTTTGAATTGGTTTTAAAGTTAAATTAGAATATATTTTTACCATTTAATCCAATAGAGGTCGTTGGAATTAATTTCACTTTGAAATCGGACTTAAACTACTATCAATCTTTTGATACTTATTATTTCATAAAAACACGCAATTTGCTCTGACAGCGGGAATTAATTATTAAATTAATTAATGCAACTTATATTTTTTGAATTTTGTATAATAGACTTATTTTTTTTAATTCAGAATATCAAATATAGCTTATGGTGAAGTTTTGGTATTTTTCTGAAAAACATCAACTTTTGATGAATAGTGAAACCACTAAGTGGTACTTAAAAAACTGATTTTTCATTTAAATGAAATTTTACCACCTCTATGTTTTGAATTTCAAAAATCTGACATACATGGTTGTCATTAAGAAGTAAAATGTGTTTCAATGGGATTAAAAAAAATTTTGTGAATAGTAACTTTTAAGTTTATTAATCGCGATTAGAGGTAATTAGTGTATTTTAAGGTAAAAATAATGTTTTAATAATATGAAATGAACTTGACACATGTCCTACCCTTATTGGATGTGTCATGGAAGACCAAGAAAGTCGATGGGTCAACTTGGGGACCCCATGGTGCCACTTTGGTAGGAAAATGACATTAAAAACTTTTTATTTAATGTTAAAATTAAAATGTCACAAACATGAGCTGTTTTACTAAAACAATTTTTAAATGGGGTTATACAAGTCATATTTTTGACTATAAATATTCATTAGAAATCTAAAAATATTTACTACATCATGATATTTTTTATATAATTTTAAGACATTAAATAAATTAAATTATTTATGACACTATGATGATGCAGTGATTACCTCATCATTTAACAATTTAAATAAAATGAATAGATAATGTAAAATTTAAGACCTACACATGTCAAAAACCCATTGGATGGGTGGATTTAGAAATCTTATCACCTTATCCTCTAAATATATAATTGTGGGACCCTTTTTATCCAAAAATAATTTTATAATAAAGTATTTTTCTAATCTTTCCAAGAGTGCCCCTCCTCTCCTCTTATAAAAGGCCCCCACCTCTACCACCTTACCCACACCTCTCAAGCCTTTGGTTCAGCCATGATCTGCACATTTTGTCTCTCCACATCCCTCTATGACTCCTATAAGACTCACTTTGGGCAGAAGTCTTCCAAAGGAAGCCTTTGAGCTCATATCAAAAAGTGTTACCCGTTTTAAAGGGCGTTAAAGAACGATCGAGTCAAGTCGGACCCAAGGTAAGGGACTTCGTCTCAATATCCGTTCATTGAGTCATATTTCGTTTTATACACAAATTTCTCTTGTACGGTGTATAAACCCCTTTTACTTTTAATTTTATACAAAAGGAATCTTTTTCTACGAAGCGTTTTACAAAACGAAAAAAAGGAATGTTTCTTTTAACGTATGCGGTGACAACGGCCTTTTCTACCACCACGAGTATTATTTTGGTTATTGGCTTCCTCGATAAGTCTTAATGTTTTTAAAATTAAATAAATACCATATACTCGTTAATGTATTTTGGTATTGAAAATGGTTTTTATAATGGATTTGTTATGTCAATATATTTAAGTGATATATTGTGATCAAAGTGTGGAAATGTTCTCTTTCCATTATATTTGTTTTATGTCTTATGATATTATAATGGCACTTAGACATTTGACGGGTGGTTACATGATAAACCATATTATGGGTGGTGTCGTGAATACTAGGATGGGTGGTTACGTTATAACCTCCAATGCATTGGGTATGGAAGTCGGCCGTATGGCTATTCCATTAAGTGATATGTGTGGAAGTCGATCGTATGGTTATTCAATTTAAGTATGTTTATGTCCCAAGTTACCTATATATGTTATGTGATCTTTATATGGGTTTTATAGTAATATTTTGGTTACAAAAGGGTAATTAATGATCTTTTGTTTTAGTGAAGAGTTTTTACTACTTCATAAAGGAGAAAAGTATTACTTTGATAAAGTATACATGGTTTTCTTGTTGTTTTGAAAAACTAACAGTTTTCATTCATTGTGTATCCCTTAATGAGCTTTTTATGCTCACCATAAGTTTTTTTCGAAATGTTTTTCACATAAAATAATGTGTAATAGGGTCAAGGATGGGATCAAGGGAAAGTCATGCTATCTAAAATATGGAACTAGACATGTTTCTTTTTAAGAGTTTTTATTTTATGGAAACTTAGAAGAAGTTTCTACTTTGTAATCTTGTGATATGTAATAGTTATGTCCTAATTCTCTAAAACTCTAAACCTGAAAAGATCCTCAATGTGAATTATTTAATTAATTCAATATTAAGTAAGGTTTTACGGTCGGGGCCTTATATTTTTCCTATAATTACACAGATATTTTAGGCTTTTCCTCGAGGTGGCCACCACTAACATGAGTTTTTAAGAAGGGTATCAGGGATATAAACATGAATCCTGAAGTACCCACTCAACTAAATCCAGCAAAATTATGGCTGAATTGGACAAGTTTATCAAGGAAGAAATTATCCAAGAGGTTCAATATGAAAAATTGATAGCCAATATATTCTCAATTGAAAAGAAGAATGGAAAAATTATACTTTGAACTAACTTCAGAGATCTTAATTGGAATTGTCCTAAATATGACTTCCCAACACCAATCATAGTATTCTTAAATGATAAAAGGGCTGGTTACCAAGACCTATCATTCATGGATGGATATTCTAGGTTTAACCAATCTAGGATGGCCGCAGAATATGAACAAGGAAAATACATCATAACCCCCCAATGATTATTTTTCTATCTGGTAATTTTATTTTGATTGAAGAATACTAGTTCCACTTAACAATGTGCAATGAACCACATATTCAAATATTTTTTTATGAAATTTTTTTAATACCATGTTGATGATATTTTGGTCAAAGCATGGAAATGTTTTGACCCCCATTGATGAAATCGTGGACATTTTTAATAAGCAACGAAAGAATAACCTGAGGATAAACACATGGAAATGTGCTTTGGGGAAAACCTTGGGAAAATTTATAATCTTAGTTCTATTCCATCGTGGTATCAAAGATTATTATTAAAAAATGAAAGATATCCTTGTCATGTCACCTCTTTGAAACCTTTATGAGTTGAGAGGAATTTAAGGAAGCTTTGTCTACATCCAGGGATTCTTTTCCAATTTAGAAGGTAAGTGTATTCCATTCCTCAAATTGTTGAGGAAGGGGGACACATATCCATGGACCAATGACTATCAAGAAGAATTTTACACCTTGAAGAAATACCTCTTGAGTACACTAGTGTTAATGCCACCTATAGATATAAATCCACTCATCCTTTTTGTAAAAGCCTTGGAACTATCATTGGTCTCCTTCCCTATGCCAAATAATGATGTTTGGAATGAAAACAATATTTATTATCTCATTCAAACCATTATTGATGTTGGGACTCATTATTCATATATCTAGAAAAGATTCCTACAACTAGTCATTGTTGTTCTGTACTGTAGGAACTCTCAGTAGCATCATTAGGTCCACTTAGTTCCTTGAAATAAATCACTCAAAATTATCCTTAATCGTCTTATGATGACAGGATGTATGGAAGGATGGGTAGTTATTCGGCAGTAGTTTAATATATAGTTTTTTCCTCAGAGATATGTAAATCGACAATACTTGGATGATTTCCATACTGAACACCCATCTGCAGAAGATACATCATTAAATACTAAACTACTAGATGAATAAATCTTCTCCATTTAGGAAAACCCAAAAATGGGAAATTTATTTTTACATTGAATCCAGGAGTCGAATAGGGAAGATAATTGAAGAACCTAATCTCGAGAAAGATGGGTTAGGGATTGTTCTTATCACCCTGGAGAATGAAAACATTGTTTTAATCCTTAATGTTATTAGAAGGACATACTAGAAATGAAGTATAATTTCATTCTCTCATTGCAAGAATAGAACTGGAACCCCAAGTACTAGTGAACTAGCTGGAGTTGAAAGGTGACTCAGAGTTTGTAATCACATAGATCAATGGGGTTAAAGTCATAAAAAAAAGATCTAGTCACCCAGTGTTATTATTTCTAAGGGATAATGCAAAAACATCCCAAGAAACTGACATTGAATCATATCATGTGATTACAAAAATACTAGGAATATGAAATTGAAAATTCAGCCACAACCTTGGAAGATACAAATTTGGATGAAATTGTCATCATCATTTCCCATTATATCATGGTCTCAACTATAGTTAATATGAGAACAAATAAGATTAATGATGTTATCCCTATCACCAAGACATATGGTCCTTCCACAGGATGGATACCACCCATTATAAAATTCCTCAAAGATAGAGTACATCTACCAGATAGAACTGGGAAAGATAAAATTTCATGATGAGTGGTCAATTTCACTCTTTTAGATGGACTGAATTATTAGAATGTCCTATTATAACAACCCTGCTCATTTATTACAAACATAAAAATAGTTTATTAAATGAACTCTTTACTTGATACAACATGGAAGATCAAAGGTTTTAGTGTCTTTGGGGATTAGTAACATTACATAACATCTTAGAACCTAAAACACACAATATCTTTATTGATAACTTCTTTACTTGACCTCTATATTCACTCGTACTAAGAATTGAATGGGATAAATTGAGGACATGCATAAGAAAAGGGTGAGCTATAAATCCCAAAAAGGGAATAAACATGGAATAACATGAGTAATACAATACATTTCAGCAAATAGGAATATCAATGGAGAATAATAAAAAAATTAACATAAAGGCATGATAAAGAATGATAATCATAACATGTAAATGTGGCAACAACACTTAACATGGAATTAGCAAGAGCCAAGGCCCATTGCACATGGAGAATGATTAAACCCTCATTTCAAATGAAGCATGAGTAAGACCTAATTTCACTTTAATTATCATTGGTCAACAATCATTGGACATGCTGTATCATGATACAATACTTTAACCAACGCATTAGAGCGCTATCTGGGTGAAACCTTCTTAATCATTTGAATTCATGCATAAGTGTGCCACAAGGATCATAAAACATGGATTTATTAAATATAATCATCTATTCCATGATAAAAGAGTGTGTCATTCATACATGAAACTATTTAAGAAATATGTTAATGGGCATAATGGTGAATAAACTTGATAGAGAAATGGGCATGGTATTCACTACACAATGACTTTGTCTTCGAAAAACGTGGTGCAATTTTGGCAGCATAACGGCGTAACATAAGAATTCATAAAAATGTATGATGATAAATAAATGGGTGTCTCATTAAAATCACATGAAATGGAATGTAATTGGGACTTATGGATATATCTCCCAACAATTTTAATTGAATTTAAATTCATGATACAAAATATTTACATGAATGTAAATGAGAAGAGATAAATTCCTCACAGAATTTCAGCATGGTAACAGGTGTATATGGGAGGCATTTAATGAGAGATAAAATGGTCTCTCATCACTAAAAAATAAATAGGTAAGTATGGGGGAGGTTTAAAATCATACCCCAACATTTTTAATTGAAAAGAAAGTGTAAAAACAACTTAAAAAAATTAGACAAAATGAGAAATGAAGAAATCCCTTACATGGAAGTGTGATCCCAAAGGCTTGGGAGAGGATTGAGAAAGGATTATTGGGAGCTTGGGTCACCTTGGGAGGATTCTAGATATAGGAAGGAAATTTTTTGTTGAACTGTAAAGGCTTTTATTGAAAAGGAAGTGAGAGATTTGGAGGGTTTATATAGGAAAGGATAGGGAATTATTTATTATTTTGGTTTGGGACTCCTCACATTAAACTAATCAAAACCACAAACTAGCCCAGGGTTTTTGCCCATGTTTTTTTTTCAAAGCGGTGTCGAAAAACATATTTTATATGGCCAATTTCCTAACTTCTTACAATAATTGGGTTGCTTATGTGGAGGTGAGTCACACTCTCAAGGAAAGCAATTTAAAAAGACAAAATGTTTCTATGCCTTGAAGGGTCCACTAAAGCTTCATAAAATTTATCAACCAAACCCAAAATCACATTATTTTAATGGTAAATAGTGTATTGGCAGAACATAATATTTATAGTCTTGTATTAAATCACTATTGGGTCATTATGATGTCATAAAATACATTATATTTTTAAACGGTATTCAATTTTTACCCGAAAATTCGACTATCGAAGAAAATTATGAAACATTAACTGTTGGATAATTTTGACATCCTGATTACAAAATTAATATTTATTTATCTAAATAATTTTATAAATTTTTGAATTTTAACTTTTAAAATAAAACCCAACATTTACCGAAAATTCATGGGTTTTGACAAAAACAACTTTCAAACATTAATAAAAATTACAATGGCATTCATAAAATTTTATGATCATTAATAAAAATTAATTTAATAAAAACAATATTTTATTAAATTATTATTTAATTAAAAAATCCATAAATTCATCAAAATATATTTCGTAGTTGAATATTAACTAGAAATACTCCTTGTGCTTTAAAAACTATTTACAATGTATCAATAATAAAAAGAATGCACATTATTTGTAAAACAGTAATGTACATAGTAAAAATGCTTGGCTTTTGTTACATAACCCCTTATAACACCTGCATAAGACCAAAGGGTATGGTGTGCAATAGTGACAGACTCTTAGGGTGGCTCGGATAACATCGCTTGGGTCGTAATTTCTATTATCTTACACCTCTTCTGTAGTGGGTTCCGCTCATTCTTAACATGTACAAGCTCATCATTGGGACTGGTAAAGAGCGATGACCAATGACACCACCTCTTTTCTGAGCTCTGTTAAATGGGATTCGTACGGGGAAAGTCTACTGGATGAGTCCATCGCTTCCTTTGTCTATGTAAATTGGATTTTTTAATTCCATATATTTATACTAGTCATGTGATCACTATTTAACGACTATATTAGAAACAATCACAATTCATAATGGTATTTTAATGAATGTTTGGGTTGTTAAAATATTCCCCCTTAAGAAATTTCTCCCCCAAAATTCCATTTCCCCAATCTAAAACAAAAGTGGGTAGCTCTTCTTCATCACTACCTCCAATTCCCACATCGTTTTTTCAAATGTGTGGGTTTTCCACAACACCTTTATGGGGGGAATTTTTTTATTTCATAGATCTTCTTCTCTATGATCTAAGATCTTCACTGGTTTATCCTCATAAGAATGATCATCCTCTAGTTGTACTACCTCTGAAGAGAGTACATGTGAAGGGTCTAGTATGTACTTCTTTTAGAGGGATACATGAAAGACATCATGTACATTGTCCATGGTAGTTGGAAGTTCTAGTCGATAGGTCATAGCCCCGACCTGATCAAGAATCTCAAAGGGGCTGATATCCCTTGGACTTAACATCCATTTCATTCCAAATATCATGAACTTATTTCATGGGGTTATTCATAGATATACCATGTCTCCAACATTAAAATAAAGGTATCATTGACTGTTATCGGAATAACTCAAATGTCAACTATGGGATGCCATGATATGTTGCAGAACGGTTTTCACCTTCTCCACCATTTCTTCGACCATTTCTATTCCTAGCATCTTATGCTCACTAACTTCATCCCAACATTCTGGTGTTCTACACCTCTTCCCCTACAGGGCTTCATAAGGTGCCATTCGGATGCTCAAGTGGATACAGTTATTATAGGATAATTCAACTAGAAGAATATTTTGATCCCAACCTCCTTTAAATTTCATTGAACATGATCTTAATAGATCTTCCAGTTTCTGAATTCTTCGCATAGATTGGCCATCCGTTTGAGGATGATATGCCATAATGAAGTTCATTTCAGTATCCAGAGCATGTTGAAGACTCTTCGAAAATATAGAGGTGAACCCTGGATCTCGATCGAATACAATAGACAATGGTACACCATGCAGCCGTACCACTTCCCTGATATATATCTGTGCTAGTTGATCGACTGAAAAATCCATCCAAATTGAAATAAACTGTGCATACGTTTTAGGATGATCCACAACAACCGAGATTGATTTTTTTCCTTGGGATTTATTCGAATGTCCAGTAACGAAGTCCATTGTGATGTTCTCACATTTCCATGATGTTATGGACAATGGTTGCATCATCCCCTTAGATTAATGCTTCTCTTCCTTCACTTTCTGAAACACAAGGCACTTTGATGTATACTCAGTGATCTCCTTTTTAATATTATCCAACCAATAATGATCTCTGAGATCTCGATACATTTTTGTTTTTCTTGGGTGAATAGAGAAATTTTAACTATGTGCATCATCCAAAAGTTCCTTCTTCAGCTCTGGACTTGATGGAACACATATTCATTTCCCAAATCTCACAATTCCTTCTTCAATAATATTAAACCTTGTAGATTTCTCTTTTCTGATAGCTTCCACATTCTTCTGAATTCCCACAACATCCTTTTGAGCATTCTTTTACCTTTCTAAAAGAGACGGTTGAGAAATTATTGTGAAATTATTGATGATGTTCCCTTCATTATGATTCCCTTGTCTATCATCATCAAGTCTAATAATATTATATCCTTCACAATTATCATCAATGATAGAATTTCTAGGTCCTTTTTACAAAGAGCATATGCCACCTTGTTTACTTTCCCAGGGTGGTAATGGATTGAGTAGTCATAGTCTTTGATCAGCTATAACCATCTTTGTTGGCACATTTTCAACTCTTTTTGTGTGAATATATACTTGAGGCTTTTGTGGTCCTTATATATTTCACACTTCTCCCCAAAGAGATAATGCCACGAAACTTTTAAAGCAAAGATCACCGCAACCAACTCCAGATCATTTGTTGGATAATTCTGCTCATGAACATTCGATTTCCTTTAAGCATAGGCAATGACTTTGTCATTTTGCATCAAACCACAACCCATGCATTTCTTCAAAGCATCACTGAATACCACAAAAATTTCTAAACTTGTGGGTAATGTGAGCACGAGCATAGTGATAAGCCTCCTTTTAAAATCCATGAATCATTATTCGTATTCATCACTCCAAGAAAACATTACTCCCTTCTGAGTTATCTTGGTAAGAGGGTTGGACAATCGTGATAAATTTCTCACAAATCATCGATAATATCCATTTAACCCCAAGAATCCACAGATATCAGTTACCGATGTTGGCCTTAGTCATTCTTTAATTGCATCGGTTTGGGAGGGATCCACAAATATCCAATTTCATGTGATGATATGGCCCAGGAATGATACATTCTTAAACCCGAAATAACATTTTCTATACATTTCATAGAGATTTTCCTTTCGCAAGGACTCTAGTATAGTTCATAGATTCTCAACATGATCCTCCTTGGTTTTGGGGTATATTAGAATATCATCTATGAAGAATACCAAATATTTGTCTAGGTAATCTCTAAAAACTATACTCATCAAGTATATGAAGATTTCTTCAGAATTACTGTGTCCAAAAGGAATTTCAATGAATTCATATTGCCCTTTTCTTATACGAAAAGTAGTCTTGGGGATACCTTCCTTATTCACCCTTACATGATAATATCCAGACCTTAAATCTAGCTTGGAGAAATATTGTGATCCACATAACTGATCTAACAATTCATCAATTCGTGGGAGAGGATACTTGTTCTTTATTGTGATTTTTTTAAGCTAACGACAATTGATGAAAAGGCACACTGACCCATCCTTCTTCTTGATGAAGAGGACCGGTGCACCCCATGGTGAAGTACTTGGGTGTATAAACCCTTTATCCAAATTTTCATGTACTTATTTCTCCATCACCTCAAACCCCACAACAACCATTCTATACGGAGTTTTGGATATTGCCAATTCCCCAGGTATAAGATCAATTGAGAATTTAACATCTCTTATAAGAGGAAGACCAGACATTTCCTTGGGAAACACTTCAACGAATTCCCTATGAATAGGCATGCCTCTGTGGATGGTTTCTCCGTTATAATCAATTATCTAGGCCGTATACCTGTTCTCATAGGTTAATAATATCCATGCTTGAGATGATGGAGCTAAAGTAGATTCATCTTTCTCTTTGCACTTGTATATAATTGGGGGTTGATTCTCCACATCGAGAGTGATTTCCCTCTCATAGAAATTTATGTTTGATCTATATAGGGAAAGCAAATCCATGCCAATAATTTCATAAAATTCAACCATAGGGAGTATGATGAGGTTCATTGGGATGTTCATTCCATTTATTATGATAGGGGAGCAGTTATCTTCTTGTGATGCAATGATTTCCCCATTTATCATATTCACCGACATCTTTACTTCCATGATTTGTGGTGGTGTTGGGATTGTTCTACTAATATTTCGGAGTATAAAATAATGTGTTGAACTAGAATACAAACATAATTTCTCTATTTTTGATTGAATAACTAGCGTATCTGTCACCACTTTGTTTTCGAGGTTCACTTCGGCGGTAGTGATGGAAAATCTTGCCCTTTCTGCCTTAGAGATTGTTAGTTGCCTTTGAAAACCCTTGGATTAGGGCACAAATTTTCAAGATGCCCTAGATATTTGTATTTTTATCAATGCACAATGCATTGAGGTTTTAACAAAGCATTCCTCTCCTCTGTTGCAGCCGCGAGGTTTTCTTGTTAGTAGTTATCATCTTGGTGCCCTTCTCCTCCACACCTAATGCATTTCCTCACCCCCTTCATGCAATTTCCAGGGTGATTCTTTCCACACCTTTGGATAGTGGGGTGCTGGATTTTTTTTGTACCGTTGGATGTATCCATCAGACTGCTAGAATTGAAGTCCACCTTATGCTTTTTATCCCCATGATATCCATGAGATTCTCTGATCTCCATTTTGTCTTTGAGGTCATATCGGACAATTTTTTCATGGCTGCTGATATCACGGATCGCCAACGCTTTCTGTGGGCTAGATTTCAGCCTACCAAAGAATCATTCAACCTTTCATTCGGGGGTATCAACATTGTCAGAGGGGTATCTTGAAATAATAGTTATTTTTTCCTCATACACTCTGATATATTCTTCTTCATTTTTCATAAGGGAAAGGAAGTCCCTTTACATCTTATGTTAGAGGTTTAATGGAAAATATTTATTAAAAGACATATTCAGGAAATCATTCCATTCCAGTGCCTTAATCTCCACTTCATGCTTCTTATTTTTGATCAACGTCCACAATTGATCAGCTTCACCCACCATATGATAAGAATCCAAGAGAAACTTCTCTTGTTCAGAACATTTAAGGATGGAGAAGATCATTTCAATGGAATTGAACCATTGTTTGGTGGTTGAGGGATCAGTTGATCTATTAACAGTTAGAGGTCTTTTCCTCATGAATCTCTCAATAGGGACTTGTTCTTTCTTAGGAGGTGGGGGGGGGGGGGGGGTTGAACATTCTTCTTGACCCATGTTTCTATTCAAATCATGACCTAACTGAGAGATAAGCATGAAAAAAATCAGTGATTCATGCTCTCATCAGATTGGGCATCTCATTAACAAAGAAATCACATTGATCTTCACATTATTTTTAGCCCAAGTCCTCTTATTACCAACCACTGTCAGGAATAAAAGGAAATACAGGGGTAACACATAAAGGGTAATCCACGGACAAAATTAATTACTTATAAATAACTTTTATATCATTAAATTATGAATCCATAGGCTTCAATAAATGCTATTCAATATCTACTTTCTAAAATATTTTCCTTGGGGCATTTTTTTTATTTATTTAATAAGGTTTCATACTAAGCTTGTGAATTTACCAAAGCATATCCCCGGGGAGTGTCGAAACCAAGAGTGTTGCATGTCCTGTTTCATGCACTATTTCCCTTTTCGAGTTTAGCTTAAAGTAGTGTTTTCGGGTTTTACCCCTAAGATACATATGTTCCAGGGCCGCATCTACCTCCTCGTACCCAGAAAAGGATGTATTTACTTGATAAACCACATAATTAATACTCACCAATAGTTATGGATATTTTTATTATTCTTATTCTTATCTCTAAGACTTCACTATGGTTTTCTAATACTAATCCCAAAAATTACTAAACCTATCCTCTGATACCAACTATAACAACCCTTCTCTTTTATTAGAAACTTAAACATGATTTATTATATAAACACTTCACTTAAAACAACATGGAAGATCGAGAGGTATAGTTTCTTTGGATATTAGGAACATTACATAATAGTTTAGAACCTAAAACACACAACATCTTTATTTAAAACATTCTTTACGTGACCACAACATTCCCTCATACTTAGCATTGCATGAGATAACCTGAGGACATTTATAAGAAAAGGGTGATCTATAAAGACCAGTAAGGTAATAAACATGGAATAACATGAGGAATAAAATAACTATTAGTAAATAGGCATATCAATGGATGATAAGAGAAACATGAACATAAAGGCAGGATAAAGAATGATAACCATAACATGGAAAGGTGGCAACAACACTTAACATGGAATTAGCATGAGCTAAGTCTCATTACACATGGAGCATGAGTAATATAGAGACACTAGCCTTTTACACATAACTTTTCAGGATTTTAAACATAATTCATCATCCATGTACAAGCCAAGGATCATTAAGTCTAGTGTCTTGGAAGACTAGGTACATATAACATAAAACATGGGCTAAAAAACAACTTCTTTATTTAATCCTCATAATGATCTCCTAAATTTTTTGAGCCCTTACATTTGCATAGGGTGCCCTGGGGAACACATCAGCAAAGGTAGGAGCTAAAAATCCCAGTAAGGGAATGAACATAAGAATAAACTTTAAGCACACGAGTTAGGACGCTTGACATAATGATATTGGAAGCATGGAACATATGGAATCATAACATAAAAAACATGGGATCATAAAAACATGGTATAAAATAATCATGGGATCATATAAGAATGATATTATATAAGCATATTTTCATATAGATGTGGAAAAAACTTTAAAAAAGACTTTAGTACGAGTCAAGGCTAACTTCCAAGCTCGTTTCCCATAGTAGCACAAGCCAAGGCTAACTGCTCAGACTGTTTGCCCATAATCTTCTCATAAGACATTAACCTTACACAATGCATTAGAGAGCTATCTGGAAACACCCATCTATGCTTATTTAGTTATATTCTTGCCACATAAATAACCTCAATCAAACATAAACATAAGAGTACCTATGGAATGAAATGGGCACACAATCACGTCATGAAGAATAATAAAATGGGGTGTAACATACAAGAATCCATTAAAGAAAGTAATTAAATCATAAATAGTCATTAATAACGTATAAAGTCATAAATCATGACAATAGATAACAAACTGAATTGATAACATGTAAAAATAGTTTTTAGGAATCTTTGAGTCATGACATTTTAGTGTTGTTTAAGAAAACATCGAATATCTTCTAAAACGAAAAGTGACATAATATTTTTTATAAAACAAGAAGTAAACCTGGTGGGTTTCCATAATAAAAATACTGATTTTATAAGGACAAAGGTGACTTAAAATAGAGGGTATAGTACCCCTGATAATAGGAAAGAATTTGGGAATTTCTATTAAAACGGGTTCACTTATCGGGAAGTAATGAGGAGAGAATCACTTAAAACCAAGCATATCCCCGAAAGAAAGTGATGAAAGAGTCCTGATAAATATAATTGGAACATTAAATAACATTTATATTATGCACAAGAAAATATAAGATAACATCATTTTGGTAGAAAGGTAGATAAGACAACCCGAAGGAATAAAAGAGGTTCGGGTGGAATTCATTACAGATTATCAATATGGTATAGGGAGTACTTGAGGGGGATTAGTGAGAGAGGAAATGGAATTATCATCCCTTATAAATAAAGAGTGATGTATGAGGGATGTGTTAAATCATAACCCATAATTAATAATTACACACAACATGTCTTAACATAGTGAACAATCTTGAATAAGAGTGAAATTGAGAGGATCCATTACCTTAGGCCCATTGGTGTTCTCCAGATGATATTAATGACCTGAATAGTCAAATTAGGTTTATTAATAAATAGTTCCAGAACCATGTATAAAAGAAAAAGACTCATTATAACCGTTTTAAGTTCATTTATACCCATCTTTGTTGATTACGAGGTTGAATTTCATTGTTCGAGTCTGTTTGGTTCATTTGTTTTAATTATCGTTTCAATTGTAGTTAGGTTCAAATAAATTGTAAGATGTAAGTGGTTGTCCAAAATTGAAGTTATAAAATTATGGTACATCCATTAGGTTACATGGTTACAAAATTAATTTGGTTAAATATAGTAAAATAGAACATTTACATTAATCATTAATGATAAACACTTGAATTAACTTTAACGATTTTTCCCAAAATTGACTTGTTTTGTATTATTGTATTATATCATGAGTGTATGAAGATTATAGAACCTTAAATAGGAAATATAACATATATAATAATCTTGTTTAACCATAACATAAATGGTTTCATGACCAGAAACAAAATGATAAAATAATTTGAAAACACATTATCCAAGATGTCGGTAATTTGACTCATCTTGGACGATGTTTTTATTACAGAATGTGAGGGAGAGGAGGGGAAGCATGATTCTTGAAATTTTCCATAAACATGATTATCATCCATAATATATGATATTATGGATCTTTCATGCCTTTTGGATAAGTTAAGGGGAAGTGGGTATAAGAAAATAAAGAAAATAAAAATAAAACAGCTGAAAACGAAAGAGGGTTCTTACCCATTGATCTCTTCCCTTTGAGACTCCTCTTAGGGGCTTTGGTTTTGGTATTTTGGAAAGACTAGAAATCATTGGACGTGGGGAAGGAGATTGGGAGGGTATTTCGGCAGAAATTTGGCTAGGCACAAGGCTTGAGAGGTTTGAGGGAAAGAGGTAAGGAGAGAGGGTATTTATAGTGGAGGAGAGAGGGGTTTCTTTAATATAAAATTCATTAGTTTATTATTTCCCCACAAGACAAGGAATAGTGAGTCTTGGATGACCAATTATATTAATTTTATAATTTAATACCGAACCAAGTGGGCTTACATCAGCATAATATTACACATGACTCTATAATTAGCTTATTTAGCTTATTTTTTTAAATTACGGTATTTCACTATTCATCAAAAATTCATGTATTTCAGAAAAATCCCAAAAATTTACCCCAACCATTTTTCAATGTTTAGAATCAAAAAATGAAGTCCATTTTTCAAAAATAATTTTCTATATAAGATTATTTTAATATTTAAATAAAATATTAATTTATTATCAAAACCACCATTAAAGCATTCATTAGCTCATTCTAACCTATAGGTACAACGACCTTCCAACATGAATATATTTTATACCACCATATGTAAGGTTACTATTCATTAGGGTATATCACTATTCATAAGGGTATGTTACTATTCATTAGGGTAGGTTACTATTCACGAAAAATTATTTTTATTTAATTAGACTCCAAAAAACATCTTGAACACAACCGCGTATACCGGATTATCAAAATTCCAAACCCAGAAGGGACAAACTTATGTTTAAAGGTCACTTATCACTTATTAGTTCATTATTATGTGATTTTATGTAATATTGATAAGAAGGGAATTTCCATTAAAAACATTGGGTCGTTACATTCATCCCCCATTTAGAAATTTTACCCTCAAAATTTCATTTTACATTCTAGGACAAAAACATATGTGGGTACTTTTCCTTCATTGATTCATCTAGCTCCCATGTTGCATCCTCAAACTTATGGTTCCTCCACAACACTTTTACAAGATGGGTTGTCTTGTTGCATAGAACTTTATCTCTCTGACCCAGAATCTTTATTGGCTGCTCCTCATTGAATAGATCATCTTCTAGCTGCACCACCTCTGAGTTTAGTACATGTGAGGGATCAGGTATGTATTTCATCATGAGTGATACATGAAAAACATCATGAACATGAACCATATTCGGTGTAAGTGAAAGTCGATAAGCCATGGGTCCTATGCGGTCAAGGATCTCAAAGGGTCCAATATACCTTGGGCTTAGCTTCCCTTTCTTCCCAAATCACATGACTATCTTCCCTGGAGATATTCGAAGGAAGACATTATCTCCAACGTCGAACTCCAAATCCCTTCGACGGTTGTCAGCATAGCTATTTTTCTGACTTTGAGCATCTTTGATGTGTTTCTGGATGACTTGAACCTTCTCTGTCATCTCATGAACAAGATCGGGTCCAAGTAGCTTTCTTTCTCCAACTTCATCCCAACAGGTTGGAGTTCTACATCGATTTCCATATAGAGCTTCATATGGATCCATTTGAATACTCGAGTGGAAGCTATTGTTGTATGAGAACTCAACCAATGGGAGATGCTGATCCCATTCACCTTTGAATTCTAGTGATCAGGATCTAAGAATATCTTTAAGCGTCTGAATAGTTTTTTCAGACTGGCTATCCGTTTTGGGATGATAGGTCGTGCTGAAATTTAATTCAGTACCCAAAACATGTTGTAGACTCTTCCAGAATTTAGATGTGAACCTTGGATCACGGTTAGAGACAATTGAGAGTGGAACACCGTGTAGTCTAACCACTTCCTTAACATATATCTTTGCATGTTTTTCAAGAAAGAGGTCTTCCCGAATAGCGATGAAATGGGATGTCTTGGTGAGTCGGTCAACCACAACACATATCGCATTGTTTCCCTTCGATGTCTTCGGAGGACCCATGACAAATTACATAGTAACATTTTCCCATTTCCACATGGGTATAGGCAATGGCTGCATCAAACCTTTTGAATTTTGCCGCTCAGCTTTAACTTGCTGACATACCAAGCACCTTGATATATATTCTGCAATCTCCCTCTTTATGTTATCCCACTAGAAGTGTTCTCGGAGATCACTGTACATTTTGGTACTCCCAGGATGGATAGAGAATGTCGAGCTATGTGCATCATTCAATAGGTCTTTCTTTATCTCTTGATCATATGGTACACATAATCGTGTCCCAAATCTTACAACTCCTTCCTCATCAATTTTGAAATCAGAGGATTTCCCATTTTTAACAGCTTCCACCGTTTTCTGAATTTCTACATCCTTTCATTTAGAATCCTTTATTTTCTCCAAGAGGTATGGTTGAGTATTCATTTGAGAAAGGATTGAAGATGTTCCTCCCTTAATGATTCCCATGTCCAGCCTTTGAAAATCTAAAAATATCGGATCCTTTTCAATTCTCATCATTGATAAAGATGCAGGATCCTTTCTACTTAGAGCATATGCCATATTGTTTGCCTTACTAGGATGGTAGTGGATTGAGAAGTCATAATCCTTGATGAGCTCTATCTATCTTCATTGGCGCATAATAATCTCTTTCTATGTGAATCTATACTTGGGAATATTGTGGTCTGTATATTTCTCTCATTTCTCCCCATAGAGATAATGCCGCCAGATTTTCAAGGCAATGATCACAGCCGCTAACTCCAGATCATGCGTTGGATAGTTTTTCATATGGATTATCAGCTGCATTGAGGCATAGGCTATCACTTTATCATTTTTCATAAGCAGACAACCTAAGACCTTATTAGAAGCATCACTATACACCACAAAAAGATCCCCACTCATAGGGAGTGTGAATACGGGTGCAGTGATAATCCTCTTTTTCAACTCCTTGAAACAGTCTTTACACTCCTGTGTCCAGAAAAACATTACTCCCTTCTATGTCAGCTTGGGAATTGATTTTGACAATCGTGAAAAGTTCTTCACGAATCATCGATAATACCCACCTAGACACAAAAATCTACGGATCTCCATTACAGAAGTTGGTCTGGGCCACTCTTCAATTGCCTTCGTCTTGGAAGGGTCCACATATATCCCTTTGCTGGTGATAACATGCCCCAAGAATGATACTTCCTCCATCCAGAACTCATATTTACTATACTTTGCATACAACTTCTCCCTTCGCAACGTCTTTAACAAAGTTTCCAAATGCCCCTCATGTTCCTCCTTGCTCTTGGTGTAGATCAGAATAACATCAATAAAGACTACCAAAAATTTTCACAGTAATCTCTAAAGACTCTATTCATTAAATCCATGAAAATTACTGGATCATCAGTGAGTCCAAAGGGCATTACAATGAACTCATAGTGTCCATACCTCGTTCGAAAGACAGTCTTGGGAATATCTTCCTTCCTCACCTTTAGTTGGTGATATCCTGACCGAAGGTCCACCTTAAAAAAGTAAATGGCCCCATATAGCTGATCGAACAAGTCATCTATCTGTGGATGGGGGTACTTGTTTTTTATTGTGATTTTATTGAGCTCACGATAATCAATGAAGAGGCGCATTGATCGATCATTATTCTTGACGAAGAGGACTATATAACCCCATAGTGAAGAACTCGGGCATATAAAACCCTTCTCCATATTCTCCTGTAACTACTTTTTCAGCTCTTCTAGCTCTACGGTGGCCGTTTTGTAAGGTGTCTTTGAGATGGCAGAGATCCAGGGATACGTTCAATTGAGAACTCAACCTCTCGGTCAGGAGGAAGACCAGGAAACTCTTTGGGGAATATATCAGTGTAATCCCTTACGATGGGCATTTCTTTAAGCATGATTCTATCCTTTGTCTCAATCATTTGAGCATGATATGCATTCTCATAAGGAAGAAATATCCAAACTTGAGATGAAGATTCTAAAGGAGACTCATCTTCCTCCTTGCGCTTGAAAAGAATCAGAGGATGCTTCGGGATGTGAAGGGTAATCTCCCTTTCCCAGAAGTTGAGGTTGGCCTTGTACAAAGATATCCAATCCATGCCCAAGATAGCATCAAATTCCACTAAAGGAAGTATGACAAGATTTTCTAGGAGGTTCAGTCAACAAACATTAACCAGGGAGGTTTTATAAACCATGGATGCAATAATTTCCCCATTCACTATTCTCAAAGATAACTTTTCCTCCAAATTTTGAAGTGGTGTTTGAATAGTTATACTAAACATTCAAGATATGAAAGAATGCATAGATCTACAATCAAATAGTACATTCTCTATTATTGAATGAATAAAAAGTTTACCTGTCACCACATCATATTTCGGCTCCACCTCAAAAGTAGTGATAGCATAAGCCCTTCCTTGTTTCCATGGAGGTTGTTACTGTTTCCCTCCGACAACCCTCAGCTTAGGGAAATTGTTCGCATAATTCCCCTTCTCCTTGCAGTTATAACACTACAATGTAGGATGAGTGTTGATCTGAACCTTCCTTTCTTCATCAACATTAGCGGGATTTTTTGTATCCCTTCGGCAGTTCTTGGCCATATGACCAATCATTCCACATTTGAAGCAATTCTTGGTTCCCGTTAGATAGTTACCAGGAAGATTCTTCCCAAAATTTTTGCAAAGGGGAAAGTTGGGATTCTTCCAATCATGGGATTTGTTTGATGGACCACCCATGTTGTCTTCCATCTTCTGCTTCTTTTCACTGGTCACATGAGACCACTGAGAGTTTCCAATCTCCATTTCAACCTTGAGGGCAAAACGGGAAATCTCCTCATAGTTTTCGAAGTCTCGAATCACCAACACATTTCGTAGATTCATCTTTAGTCTACTAAATAAGCGATCTACCTTGCTTTCAGTGTTCATGACAAAGCTAGTGGCATACCTTGAAATCTTGGTAAAGATTTCTTCATACGCTCCGATGGACTCATCTTCCCTCTACTTGAGTCTGAGGAATTCCCTTTCCATCTTGAGACGGAGGGTTCAAGGAAAATATGTGTTAAGAAACATCCTCTTGAATTCATCCCAATCTATTGAATCAATTTCCTCTTGGGACATTGTATTATTGATCACTGTCCACCACTGATCAGCTTTACCATCAAAACTATAGACTTCCAGTACCACCTTCTCTTCCTTTGAGCACTGGAGGATGGTGAATATCATTTCAATGGAGTTAATCCACTGTTCCACGAGGAGGGTATTAGAAGATCTGCTAAAGATGGGAGGCCTTTACCGCATGATGGATTCTATGGAAACATGCTCTTTCCTTGGAGGAGGGGGACATTCCACATGATTCAAGTTATTATTCATAACTCGTGCCAGCTGATCAAGTACTGCTATGAAGTTTTGAGCACCCTCTTCCGTCACATCAGGCATGTCATTAGGGAAATCATCACATTTCCTATCACATTGGTTGTTGGAACATGTTCTTATATTTCCCGCCATTAACTAAGAAAAATAATGTATAATTAGAGGTCTGGAATACATAGATATTGAGCATAGAAAGGAAAGTTTGAACATCAAATGATAATCTTATAAAGAATAAGTACATCATAAATTGTGATTCCTTAGGTTTATATCTGGGTTATCCTCAATCTATTTCATAACTTATATTCATATGGTTTTTCCCCTAATAATTGTTTGTACTAAGCTCGTGAATCTACCAAATAATATCCCCCAGGAGTGTCGTATCCAATAGTGCAGAAAGGCCCGTTGTCATGCACCAGTTCCAGTTCGAGTCTAGCTCAAAGCAGTGTTTTCAGGTTTTACCCCTAGGATACATCTGTGTCAGAGCCGCCTCTACCTGTTCGTATCCAGACAGAGATGTATTTCCTTGATAAACCACTTACTCAATACTCACCAACATTTGGGAATGTTTTCCTAATAATTAGTCTCATCCATAAGGTTCTCACTAAGGTGCTCTATTCCTAATCTCCAAAAATAACTAGACCATCCTCTAATACCAACTATAGCGACCATAGCCTTTTACACATAGCATTTCATGATTTTAAACATAATTCATCATCATAGTACAAGCCAAGGATCGTTAAGTCTAGTGTCTTGGAAAACTAGGTACATATAACATAAAACATATGCAAAAAAGGAGGTCCTAACTTCCTTTGAGCCCTTACATCTGCATAGGGTACCATGGGGAACACATGAACAAAGGGATGAGCTAAAAAGCCCAGTAAGGGAAAGAACATAAGAATAAACTTTAAGAACATGAGTTAGGAGGCTTGACATAATGATATTGGAAGCATGGAACATATGGAATCATAAATATAAACCTGGGATCATAAAAACATGGTATAAAATAATCATGGGATCATATAAGCATGAGATTATATAAGCATAGTTTCATAGATAGGTGGCAGCAACATTAAACAAGAATTTAGTACGATTCAAGGATAGCCGCCAATCTCGTTTCCCATAGTAGCACAAGCCAAGGCTAACCGCCAAGACCGTTTGCCCATAATTTTCTAATGATACATTAATTTTACCCAATGCATTGGCACACTATATGGGTGCACCCATCCAAGCTTATTCATGTATATTCTTTCCACATAAATAACCTCAATCATACATAAACATAAGAGTACCCAAGGAAAGAAATGGGCACACAATCACGTCATGAAGCATAATAAACAGGGGCGTAACATACAAGCATCCATGAAAGAAAGTAATTAAATAATAAATAGTCATTAATAATGTATAAAGGCATAAATCATGACAATAGATAACAAATTGAAGTGATAACATGTAAAAGAAGTTTTTAGTAACCTTTGAGTCAAAACGTTTTAGTGTGGTTTAAGATAACATTGAATATCTCTTAAAACGAAAAGAGACATAATATTTTTTATAAAACCAGAAGTAAACTACGAGGGTTTTCATAATAAAAAGGCTGATTTTATAAGGAAATAGGTGACTTAAAACAGAGGGTAGAGTACACTTGATAATAGGAAAAAATTCAGGAAGTTCCCTTAAAACGGGTTCACTTATCAGAAAGTAATGAGGATATAATCACCTAAAATCATGCATATACTTGAAAGAAAGTGATGAAAGAGTCATGATAAATAGACTTGGAAACTGTACACATCATTTAGATTATGCACAAGAAAAGATAAGATAATATCATTGTAGACGCCGGAAAAGTCTGTTGTTCCCAAACGAAGCTCCGGATGCGGAAAGCGAAGTGATATTTGGAGTCGGAAGAACGTTTCGGAGGGCCCGGAGGCCTTGCGCGGAATTTCAGAGGCCCGCGCGCAAAGGTGATGTTCCGCGCGCAAACCCCCCGGGATGCGCGCAATGCGCCAGTCCGGCGCGCAATTTTGCGCGCCGCGGGTCCGCGCGACTCCCTTGCGCGCCGCGCCCGATTCCGCGCCCGCGAGGAGAATTTCGCGCTCGCATCCTGGATTCCGCGCCCGGGGTTGCCTATAAATACAAGGCGACCCCCAACGTTTCAAAGGTTGCTGGAAGTCGAAACGTCTCTCGTGCACGCAATTCAACCCCTTCTGCGCGCAATGACGAACTTCAGGTAACCTCCTTTCTTTCGCGCAAGAAAGCCTCGGGGTCCGCCTTCGCGCGCAATCCCCGCTGGCTCCTTTCATTTGAATAAAAACTCACCCTAAGGCCTTTGCGCGCAAAAGAACCCGCTTGCGCGCAATTTCCCCCGGGGTGCGCACAATCCGGCCCGATTGCGCGCACCCCCCCTTCTTTCAAGTGGCCATTCGTTAAAGAATGAGCCGTTGCCCCCGCGCGCTATCCGAAGCCCGGTGTGAGCAATCTCAAGCATCCGCGCGCAAGGCGCTGGCCCAATTGCGCGCCAGCCGCCCCGATTGCGCGCCGGCCCGCAGTATTGCGCGCAAAGCTTCCTTTTTGCGCGCAACCTACCAGGGTCGTCCCCGTTGACCTCCTAAGGGTACTCGCCTGTGTGGCACCCGATGATTCTCATCCCGGGTGCCCGCACCGTGCGTTGTCTTCCCGTGCGGCCCTCCAGGTTCGTGCGAAGTGACATGCACCCATCGTCCGGCAACCTATGCCCAGCATGACGTTAAACTGCACATTCGTCCGGCAACCTATGCCCAGCATGACGTTAAACTGCACATTCGTCCGGCAACCTATGCCCAGCATGACGTTAAACTGCACATTCGTCCCGCATGACGTTAAACTGCGCATTCGTCCCGCATGACGTTAAACTGCGCATACGTCCAGCATGACGTTAAACTGCATATTCGTCCAGCATGACGTTAAACTGCACATCCGTCCAAGCTGCACGACATTAAACTGCCTAGCCCCCATCGTCCGCACTGCAAGACGTTAAACTGCCAAGTGTTTCGTCCTCAACACACGACGTTAAACTGTACTTCGTCCGGCAAGACGTTAAACCGTCCGCCTCGTCCTCAACACACGACGTTAAACTGTACTTCGTCCGGCAAGACGTTAAACCGTCCGCTTCATCCGATCCCGTGCTCTGCACGCAGGATCTCCCCCGGTTTGGATGTGGCCCCCACCCGCTCGTCTCTGCAGGGATGTCGGGATTGTCCCGCTTTCGGGGCGATTTAATGGGAGTGGCTTTTCCCTACGGGGGCAGGGTATTACAAACCCCTAGTTTCTCATGGGAGGCTGCACATGTGTATCTCCATTGCGCCTCCCCACTGCCGAAGCCAGTAGAGGGTCTGACTGGGATCGAGGTGTCTTCCGCTTTCGGTCCAAGTCCCTTCCAACTGAGTTTTGCAGCATCTGGGCTGCCTCAAGTGCGTAAGTCCTGACAGAATGAACTACGTGGACTTTGATCCATGTCTTCTATACAGGGTACGTAGGAAGCCTCCCCGAGGTTCAAGCCCACCACCTGGTCGTCCCGGTCGTATTTACGTCGGTCCGTCCATCAGTGGACCCCTCAAGGGTTCACGCTTGCGTTGATTCACCTATGAATCCGCCCCTGTGGGAGACTGCCCGTGTGTATCTCCGCGGTGCCTCCCCACAGCCCCCCTTTTCCATTTCCCCTTTTATCGTCCAGCATGACGTGAAACTGTGATCCACCCGGCCGTTCCATCCCCCTCTGTGCGAGGTGGTTCGGTTCAATCCTCCGCCCGGCGGCCTCGACCTCTTCGTGGGTCGGCTTGCCGACGTCCAGCATGACGTTAAACTGTATACCCGAACTACGTTGACTTTGATCCGTGTTAACGCGCGGTACGTAGGAAGCCCCTCTGGGGTCCAAGCTCTTCACTTCATCATCCATCCTGATCCTTACCCGGGCCGCCACATCCCGGTGGGGTCATGCCACTTCACTCCACTCCACGTTACTTGGGAAGCCGCCCATGTGCTGGCCCCAGCGTCGGAGGTTCCCCGCAAGGGGTTCTGTCATCTGATCCACTTTTTTGTGTTGATCGGTCCGATGCCGTCCCCGCTGGACGTTAAACTCGCGGCATACCCCGTGTTAAACACGGGAAGCTGAGGAAAACCTCAGGTGACACAGTTCCCCGCACCTAGTACGGGATGCCTCAGGCCATCATGCCTTCGAGAAGCCCTATTAGGGACGGAAGACAGATGTGCAGAGCCGCAGTGTTACGACACACCCCCAGCACCCAGAGCCACCCGTCCTTCTCACCGCAGGTTGCTGCCCCGCCCAGACTCCTTGGAATGTCCGGGCGGAAGCAGCGTAATTAACCGGTGTCCATGAAGATATGGCGACGGGAACGAGATTCACGAACATTCTTAAGTCTATGAGGGAGACCCGGATTAGGTGACAAGTTCCGAGGAGACGTCCAAGGAAGGAGGAGCCGACATCCCATCATCCCGGTTTCGATCAAGGAGCAGACGCCCCTGAATAAGGGATGAATGCCGCCCGCCCTTGGAAAGCGGGACTGCGGGACCACAAGCCGCGCGCCCATCCCCTCGGGTTGACGGGTGCACGCGCGAACGCGTCCTGGCGGAACAGCGTAACCCGACGCACATCCGCACCGAAACAGAAAAATGGTGAACCTGACGTGAATCTCTTCTCCTCGATACGAAGACCGATGGCTTTCAGAGGTGTTGGAAGACCGGCATGTTGCCCGGCCAAGCATTCAGTCTTACCCGCCAGGGGCTGGGGAAGTGAAATCGGGCACTCCGTCTCGCAACGTCAAGGGCCTGGGTTCCCCCCACGGAAGGCGTCGTGGCGCTAATGGTTGGTTGTCGATTCCTTTTTCCTGTCAGTGTTAATGGGTCTTTCTCCCTGCTTTCAGAAATCAGGTCGCCCGATCCAGTGCCCGATCGCCACCCGCCCACTGGCGCAGGGACAGGGGAAACACCGACGCGGCTACTCCGCGCGGTCCCGCCCGTTCCGCAGCCGTCCCAGCAGCCGCAATTGCGGGACGACCACGCCCTCTCTCCCCCTCGGAGGTCATCCAGAGAAGGGTGATCAACACCCTGGTGCGGAGATACGAGGAAGAGGGAGTCATCCCCACTAGGGAAATGGCTCACCTAGACCTTGAGGAGGCTGCACCTCGCCACCACCGCCGCCCCCGAGGGCCGCGCAGGGAGGCACCGCTGCCTACCTCAACGTCCAACCGCTTCGGGAGCTTATCCTCGGAGCGCTCTGACAGTTCCCTTCCCTACGCGGATGAGGTGGAAGAGGCCCGGGATCACCCTATCCGGGATTCGCTCCAGGGATCTACGGTAAGGACTCCCGCCAGGCCACGGCGACACCGCCGCCAGGCCTCTCCAGTCGAAGAGCGGGCTCTCCACCTTCCCGCGCCGCTCATCCCGACTCGTCTGTCTCGACGCCAACGTCGGGCACGAGCGGAAGAGGATGCCCACCTTGGGGCTCTAGCAACAGCGGCCGCATTGGCCCGAGCCACCGCTGGCTCCAGTCGCCAGGCCTCTGTGCATCCTGAGCGGGGGAACTCCTATGCCCGACCCGGATCGAGGCCCCGACCGCCCCAAAGGCAGGTTGGGTTGACTCTCCCGGTTGCTGGTACAGGCAGTGGCCACCGCGGACCACCTCGCGGTAGCGCTATTCACCAACAGGGTCTACTCCGTGTGGCTGATCCAAGAGGCATGGGTCATCCCACCTCCCGATCCCGGCCCGGAGGCCTGCCCGGAATCATCTCTCCCCGCGTCCCCTTTGATATCTGTCCCGGTGCCCCTCGCACCTTGGTTCCCAGTCCTCTTGGCCCCAGCACCAGTATGGCCGGAGGACGCCAGGACAGAGATCAGCCCTGCCCCGAAGAACCACCCAGGGGCAGGAAGGCAAGGCGTCGACGCCGAGGGAAGAATGTTACGGAATTCCGGACAGAGATCCGACCGGTGTGCTTCTCTGACTCAGAGGCAGAGTACGATTCGGCGACAGAGCCCCTTCCCCAACCCCGCCAGTCAAGGGCAGGGGTAGGAATGCGGCACGTCAGCCTCGTGCTCCCCGAGAGCGAGATCGATGTGATCCCCGCGTCTCTCCGAAGGTATATCCGGAGTAACGAGGGCCTGGTAGACCCCCAGGGATCAAGCTTGCGGTTGGTACCGGCCCCTCCGGAAGTGCCTTCCGCCTCGATCGGAGAAGCCGGAGACTTTTTCTGGGGATCGACGGTCGAACCACGATCTGGTGCACCCTCGGCGAGCACCGATGCTACGGCAGGATGTTCCCTCGCCGGCCCGTCCTATCGTGATGTGGTAGCTGGGGCACTGCCCCCCTCAGGGGGAGGCCCGGGATATGGAGGCCAATCGGCCTGCTCGCCGTATTCACCGCCGGCCAGCCCGTCGGCCCGGCGGCCCGCCTCGGCACCACTACCAGTTCCCCGTCCGTTCCCAGCCATGGAAGAGGACCAAGGAGATCTGGGTCCCGAGTTTGAGTCGTGGAGCTTCTGGACCGTCCTTGCAGAGGGCCACTTCCCTGAGAAGTTTTGGCCAGTCGCAGGACCGGGCTTTGATGCACCCGAATCGCTCACCCCGGATGAGTTCGAATGCTTCCGCCGAACTCTCCGGGAGACTCGCTCCTGTCTTCACCGCCTACAAATGCCATACCCCGGGAGTCAAGCGCACCTGGAGGATATTGGTGAGCAGTGCCGTCAAATTGACCTGGCCATGCTCCCCGCGGTTCGGCACCCCGGGTCATTTGGGCACCACGAGGCCCTCCAACAACGATGCGTTGAGTGTTTTCAAGTACTCCGCAAAGTTATCGAGGAAGCCACTCCCCACGTGTATATCCGTGGATGGGGGCAGTACGCTGCCCTACGCTTCAGTGTGATCCGCCGACAGCCCGATTCGCTGGGTGGCCCTGAGGGTATATCCCCAGGGACAGGAACGGTCAATATGGCTGACCTGTCGGGAGAGGGGAACGACTTGGAACTTCTCGACGGGGGCTTCCCCCCCGAAGACAAGCCGTCGTCAGATCCATCAGTGAGAGTTACTCGTCATCAGAGAAACCTCCTGGGGCTCCCCGCACCCACTGAAGCACTGACGTTAAGCCGAAACGTCAGCAAAGGAAAAGAGCACAGCGAGGCTATAAAGCCCGCCGACCCATCTGCCTCCATGCAGAGGGCAGAGGAGGATCCCGAGAAGGCTACGCTACGTCAGCAGCTCACCGAACAGAAGAGGCTGGTTGACCAGCTCCTCGCCGAGCGCGCTGCAGAACGGCGGCCTGACTACGGTGATCCCAGGCCAGGACAACAGGGACCGGAACAACCGCACCTCGATGAGACTCTCCCGGGCAACCGTGATTACGCCGTGTTCGCCGACAGGAGAGAGGCCATTGCCTACGGCAAGAGGGCGCGGTATGTTTCGCCACACCCTCCCGAGCGGCGTGACTACCTGAGAGATCCCGCTCGGATTCCTCCCGCTGCCCCAAGGGCCGCTCCGCCCGCCATCCCACGAGCTGCCGAGTTCGACGACACGGTCGACGACCCGATTGAAGGGCCATGCAATGCGCTCGTGGTTAGAGATCCTCGCCAGGACTGGAACCCATGTCCGGACGATCCGATGGCGGCACTCATTGCCCGCTTGGAAGCCTTGGAGACTCGGCAGGTGGCGATCCCACCGGACGGCAAGCCATACCCAGCATGGGTGGATGACATGCCGGCGCCTCCGGGATTCGGGAATCCCACTTTCGCCCCCTTCAACGGGACTGGAGATCCGCCACAGCATTTAGCCCACTTCAACTCGAGGTGCGGGCCTATGTTGGGGACTCCAGCGCAGCAGGAGGCCGCTAAGCTTCGCTGCTTTGTTCAGACGCTGGAAGGGCCAGCATTTGTCTGGTACAGCCAGCTTCCCGTCGGGTCGGTAACTAGCTGGGAGGACCTTCGTAGACAATTCCTCTACCAGTTCAGTTCCACGACCCGGAAGACGAGTATCGCAGACCTCTTCAAGTGCAAGAAGAGGCCTGATGAGCGAGTCGCGGACTTCGTCGCCCGATGGAAGGGTCTCACGTATTCCCTTGACATGCCATTGACTCAGGAGCAGTTGCTGACAATGTGCGTCGGGAACGTCAAGACCGAGCTGGTCCCTTCCCTGATCACTCAGAATTACCCCGGAGGGTTCAGGGACTTCTCAGACAAAGCTCAACGTCTTGAGGAAGCCCTGCAACAGGCCAGCCAGGCACACCCGCTGCCTCCTATGATTCCTGCAAGGAGAGTCAGCAGGGCTGAGCCCGCTGCTGTGGCCCAGATAGAGGCTCCCAGGCCGTTGGAGCTGCTGCCGGTGAGGCCAGCTCCGCAGCCTCACAGGAATCCGCCTCCACGGGCTCAGTTCCCGGCCCAGCAACGGCAGCCTCAGAACCGGTCGGCCCCTCCGCGTAATGTACCGCCACAACCTAGGCGAGATAATCAGGGTCCACCTCCTCGGCAGGCCCCTCCAGCCCCTCGTCAAGACCACGCTCCCAGAGGCCCGCGGTACCTGACTTACTCATTTCACGAGGATCAGGTCCCCGGCTATTTCCGGAGCGCCCTGGAGCAGAGGATTGTGCGATTGCCTGAGTGTTGGAAGCCAGAGGAGGCACATCTCACGGATAACCCCCGCTACTGCCCCTACCATCGGGCCCTGGGACACACCATCCAGCGGTGCTATGTGTTCAAGGACTGGCTCCAAGACCAGATTAACAACAATGTAATCAGGTTGGGCCCAGCTCCAGCACAAGTGGCGGGCGTATTCGTGGGATCAGATGACGATAGTGGCAACGAGGACGAATGGCAGCTGGTCTCCGACCGCGGGTCCCAGAAGTACAATAACTGGATGGCCCGCAAGACGACCATTCGTGCCCAGGGAATCATCCGTGCGCGCTTGAATCAGCCTGAGCCCCCAGAATCTGCGGGTGCTGCTTCGGCGTCGTCGTCCCAGCTTGCCTCTTCCAAGAAGAGCAAACGGCGGCGGCGCAAGAAGGAAGAGCGCGCCCCGCCAGTTCCGCCACTATCCCGCACTCTCGGTGATTTCATGCCCCCGGAGATGGGGATCCCCCCTCGGGTCCGCCCGGTGGTGGATGTTTCGTCCGATGAAAGTGTTGGGTACGCTTCGGTTAATACCGTCGAGCTGGTAAATCCCTTTTCGGTTCCCGACATTGAAGAACACCAGGTGGACCTCCCTAGTGTCCCCGGTCGTCGCCACCGTCGGAAGGACCGCAGCAGCAGGAGTCGCCGGGGCACAGCCGTCGGTACCTCCGGCCAGGCCGTGCACGCCACTGAGACTAGGCGGCAGGCTCAAGATCGAGCTCAACGTGCGCAGGCTCCCCATCCGGGGATGACGGATTCGCCTCCGCCACTGTTTGTGGTGTGGGACCAGGCAGAACCGCCTCAGCCGCGTCGCGACCAGCTCCGCCCTGCCACAAGTCCATCCCGGCCTCCTGACTCCAGTACGGTGACCATTTCCCGGACTGCGACCAATGAACAGCGAGATGCGCCAAGTACCAGTCGGCCGCCGATCCAACCGGTAAGGCCCGTCATGCCACCAACCGCAGAGCAACCTCCTGCAACCAGGAGCTCGCGCTTGGCCAAAAAGTATGATGTCCTGAAGCACTTGGCCGACATCCCAGCAAGGCTCTCCATCCTTGAGGCTCTGCGCATGTCATCTGAGATGCGCGAGGCACTCGCTGAAGCCCTGAAGAGCCCCCTCCAGTTTGAGACAGAGGTTGCGGCTGCAGAGGCCTTTCACGCCGAAACGATCGAGGACGTCGAATGTCAGGCAGTTATCTCGTTCTCTGGTAAGGATGAAGACCCTCCTATACAGGGACACATTCGTCCGCTGTATGTCACTGGCCAGTTCAATGGCCTTGAAGTCCGGCGTTGTCTTGTCGACACGGGGTCCGGGATTAACTTGATTCCGACTCGGACGCTCCGGAGATTGGGGTTGTCTGAGGATGACTTGATCCCCTCCGACCTCAGGATCCAGGGGTATGACCGTACCGAGCAAACCCCGGTCGGCAAGATACGTTTGAAGACCCAGTTCGGTGACTTGGTTGCCAACACCGAATTCATGGTAGTCTCTCAGGACACTGCGTATAACGCATTGATGGGCAGGCCATGGCTCCACCTTCATGCGGCGGTTCCCTCATCATACCACCAATGCCTCAAATACTCCCTTAATGGTCGAGTAGGCGTGCTTCAAGGAGATGCCTCTCCTTTTGCCTCATGTGAAGCCCGTTATCTGGACGCGGACTATTACAAGAGCAAGGATAAGCAGATCCTGGCAGGTGAGGTTGAGCCTGTCGCTGTTGCAAGCGATCCATGGGCCAGCTTGGATGACGCCTACGTCCTCCCGATTCAACGGTTGGACGTAGCCATGGTTTCGACGGCCTGTGAGTCTCCTGATGAGATGACCGCGACCGCCCGTGCCAGCACCAGCGGCCCAGCAAGATCTGGTGGCCCCAATGCAGTTTCCAACGCAGTCTCTCCCGTGGATGATCCCTCCCCAAGTGGAGAGGACGTGGAAGATGCACCCCCAGCCTTTGAGGAGGGCGTCCCCGCCACGGTCGATGAGTTAATACAGGTGAACCTTGGAACCGAGGCCGATCCAAGACCCACGTTGGTTAGTGCCGCCATGCCCTCTGAGGAGCGGCAGCAGTACGTGGACTTTCTCAGGCAGCACCGTGATGTGTTCGCTTGGGGCTATGACGAGATGCCGGGGCTAGATCCTCAGGTAGCCGTCCACCGCCTTGGTCTCCCGGCGAACCATCGCGGGTTCAAGCAGCCTCCCAGGAAGATGCACCCATCCCATGGTGCCATGGTTGAGGCCGAAGTTGACAAGCTTATCAAAGCCAACTTCGTGAGGGAAGTTCAGTACCCCAAATGGCTGGCCAACATTGTGCCGGTCAGGAAGAAGAACGGGCAGATTAGAGTCTGTATCGACTTCCGCGATCTCAACCGCCACTGTCCGAAGGATGATTTTCCCCTTCCAGTGACAGAGCTGTTGATTGATGCCACGGCAGGGTTCCAAGCCCTCTCCTTTATGGATGGATACTCCGGATACAACCAAATCCGGATGGCCCCTGAGGATGAGGAGTTCACTGCCTTCAGGGCCCCCCAAGGTACCTTTTGTTACCGGGTCATGCCCTTCGGCCTGAAGAATGCAGGTGCCACCTATCAACGGGCGATGCACCGCATATTCAAGCCAATCCTCGGCACACTGGTGGAATGCTACGTCGACGACTTGGTTGTCAAATCGCGCCAGCGTCAGGACCATCTCAAAGATCTTGAGAAAGTGTTCAGCTTCCTCCGGTCTCGCTGCCTGAAGATGAACCCGTTGAAGTGTGCCTTTGGGGTCACCTCCGGAAAGTTCCTTGGATTTGTGGTAAGATACCGGGGTATCGAGATCGACCCAGAGAAAATCAGGGCGATTAGCCAGATGCCTCCCCCGGGTACCGTCCGGGAACTGTAAGGGTTCCAAGGCCACTTAGCCTATATACGCCGATTCATCGCGAATCTGGCCGGCAAGTGTAAGCCCTTTTCTCGGCTTATGAAGAAAGGTTCCACCTATGTATGGGATAAAGAGTGTCAGACCGCTTTCGAGGAAATCAAGCAGTACCTGCTTCAACCTCCGGTCCTGATGCCGCCCGTATCCGGAAAGCCGCTGGTCCTTTATGTGACAGCCCTGGAACGGTCCCTGGGTGCCCTTCTCGCCCAGAAGAACAACGAGGGAACAGAGAATAGCCTCTATTACCTCAGTCGCATGCTCCTCGATGCGGAGGTTAGGTATTCCCCCATCGAGAAGAGCTGCCTGGCGCTCGTATTTGCCGTACAGAAATTACGGCACTACTTGCAGCACCATGAGGTACAGTTGGTTTCTCGGGTAGACCCGTTGAAATATATCCTGAGCCGACCTATGTTGACTGGTCGTCTAGCGCGGTGGGCTGTGATTCTCCAGCAGTTCGACATCAGGTATGTGTCTCAGAAGGCCATCAAAGGGCAAGCGTTGGCAGACTTTCTGGCCGCTCACCCGACCTCCGCGGATCAGCCGCTGGATCTAGGCTTTCCTGATGAGACCATTCTCTCGGTTGATCGAGCCGATCCATGCTGGCAGATGCACTTTGACGGTGCCTCCCGGAGCCCCACCGGTAGAAGACTCGATAATCCTAAGCTCAATAGAGTGGGCTTGGGCATCGTCTTCATTACCCCGGAGCGAGCCGTGCTGCCATACTCTTTCCTGTTGTCAGAGGGCTGTACCAACAATGAGGCGGAATACCATGCCCTCATCACCGGCCTCGAGTTAGCTCTCGAGATCGACGTGCCCCATCTGTGTGTGAAAGGGGACTCTGAGTTGGTCGTTAAGCAGATCAATGGCGACTACGTTGTCAGGAAGCCGGAACTTGTGCCATTGTTGGAGTGCACCCTTCTTCTGATGGCCCGGTTCCCTTCTCGGCCGGAAATTGTCCATGTTCCCCGGTCGCAGAACGGTCGAGCAGATGCTTTGGCCAGCCTGGCTGCGTCACTTGCGGAACCTGAACAGGACAACCTGATCGTCCGCGTGACGCGCCGCAGGCTCATCGCTCCCGTTATCCCGGAAGAAGATCGCGGCCCGTTGGTAAGTAACCTCACCACGGTTGCCCCTATGCCCGGAGCCCCGAGTACCCCAGATATAGTAGTCGAATCAGCCCGTGATTGGAGGGCGCCTTTGGTTGAGTACCTCCAACATGGCATTCTTCCGTCAGATCGGGCCGAGCGCGAGCGAGTTCGACGCCGCGCATCGCAGTTTGTCCTCCAGAGCAGTCCCGGTCTGGAGCAGATCCTCTACAAGCGCGGGTTTGATGGTGTTCTCCTCCGTTGCCTTCAGGGAGTCGAGATCCCACGAGTCATGCAAGAGGTTCATGCTGGTTCATGTGGCGCCCACCAGACTGGGCCGAAGCTGTCCCACCAGATTCGGAGGTTGGGATACTTCTGGCCCTCTATGATCCATGACTGCATCGAGTACACCAGGAGGTGCCATGCGTGCCAGGTTCATGCGAACTTTGTGCATCGGCCGCCGGAGCCTCTCCATACCACAAGGTATTCCTGGCCCTTTGCAGTCTGGGGACTGGACGTTGTGGGACCTTACCCGCCGGCGACAGCTCGCCAGTGCCGGTTCATTCTGACCGCCACGGACTTCTTCTCCAAATGGGCAGAAGCGATTCCGCTCAGAGAGGTCAAATCCTGTTCGATCGCTGACTTCGTGACCTCCAACATCATCTATCGATTTGGAGTGCCTCACGCTATCCTCACGGATAACGGAACCAATTTCCGAGCAGCCGAGTTGAAGAAGTTGTACGCCAAGTATAACATCCGCTCGAACCATACATCTCGCTATCATGCGCAGGAGAATGGACAGATCGAGGCGTTTAACAAAACCCTCTCTAACATTCTGCAAAAGATGGTTGGTCAGAACAAGAAGAGTTGGCCGGACAAGCTCCCCAACGCCCTCTGGGCTTATCGGACGACGACTCGCAATTCCACCCAGATGACCCCTTATTCCCTGGTGTATGGAGCTGAGGCCGTCCTGCCCATCGAGATCCAGTTACCGTCCTTGCGCACTGCGGTCTACGACCAGCAAGCGCCGGACAGAGTTGCTGAAGCCCGTCTAGTCGAGTTGGAAGCACTGGATGAGAATAGACTTCGCGCTTTGCACAACTTGGAGAGGCATCAAAGCAGAATGGCTCGAGCTTTCAATAAGAAGGTTCGCCTCCGCTCCTTCCTGCAGGGTGATCTAGTGCTAGCCCTAAGAGCACCGATGATCCCCGGCAGGAAGCCGCCCAAGTTGGAGCCCAAGTGGGAGGGACCTTTTGTTGTCCACAAGGTCTATCCCAATGGCGCGTACTCCCTAGCGACTATGGATGGTGAGCGTGTCACTCCTCCCACCAACGCTAGGTTCCTCAAGCAGTACTTTGCCTGAGTGTTCAATCGTCCCGCATGACGCTAAACTGCACTTCGTCCCACATGACGCTAAACTGCACTTCGTCCCGCATGACGCTAAACTGCACTTCGTCCCGCATGACGCTAAACTGCACTTCGTCCCGCATGACGCTAAACTGCACATCGTCCTGCATGACGCTAAACTGCACTTCGTCCTGCATGACGCTAAACTGCACTTCGTCCTGCATGACGCTAAACTGCACTTCGTCCTGCATGACGCTAAACTGCACTACGTCCTGCATGACGCTAAACTGCACTTCGTCCCGCATGACGCTAAACTGCACTTCGTCCTGCATGACGCTAAACTGCACCACGTCCTGCACGAAGTTAAACTGCATTCGTCCAGGCTACAAGACGTTAAAACTGTTCGACATTCGTCCGCGCTGCAAGACGTTAAACTGCCAAGTGCTTCGTCCTGCATGACGCTAAACTGCACTACGTCCGAGCTACAAGACGTTAAACTGTTCAGCATTCGTCCTGCATGACGTTAAACTGCACTTCAAGAACTACGTGCGGCTTGATTCCCATCCTTATGGGATACGTAGGACCGCCTGAACCCTCGTGTTTCAGGCCCAGCCCCATCCTTCGGGAATTTCCATCCCATCTCGGGCCCTTGGCCCAGTTGCCCCTGGGTGTGCGGCGTATGGTGTGAGTGCGGGGCTATGCCCTCATTCACGTCGGTTTGCTCGTCACGCTGTACGCCCCCCCACGTTTGGGGATGCCTTCTGCTCCCCCCTTCGTTTTCCTCATCGTCCTGCATGACGTTAAACTGCACTTCAAGAACTACGTATGGCTTGATTCCCATCCTTATGGGATACGTAGGACCGCCTGGACATTCATGTTTCAGGCCCAGCCCCATTTCCCGGGAATCCCTATCCCGCGTTGGGCCTCTGGCCCCAGTTCCCCTCCTTTTTGTGCGAGGCGTATCGCGTGAGCGGGGGATTATGTCCTCATTCACGTCAGTCTACTGGCCGCGCCGTACGCCTCCCCCGTGTGTGGGATTACCTCACACCCCTCATCGTCCTGCATGACGTTAAACTGCCTTTCCAGAACTACGTATGGCTTGATTCCCATCCTTATGGGATACGTAGGACCGCCTGGACGCTTGTGTCTCAGGTCCAGCCCCGTCTCTTGGTTGATCACGGGGATCTGCCCCCCTTCGGTTGCTCTCAGGGTGAGTCCTCCGACCCTTTCCGGAGATCTGTTAACATGTTTTGGGTGCTTCGGTCTATGACTCGTAGTGTCAGATTCAATCCCGACAAGTCCTGTGTTGCTTGTCAGGCCCCGCGCTTCCTCTTGTTCGAGCCTTCACTCAAAGGGATCCTCGTTAGCGGTTTGGGTACGATGCCTCAGTGCTCTCCCACCGCTCCGGGTCGATTTACCGGCGGGTCTTGGGCCGCAAATCGATATGAATCCTGCGATTGAGCGGTTGATGCTCGTTTGCTTGCCCCGTCTTAGGCTGACGCGATCGGATGTTGTGTTGCGAATGCGTCAGCAACGTCCTTGATCGCCATGTCAGCTCTCTCAGGCTCTGAACATTGGTTGCGCAGTCCTCATCACACTCCGCCTTTGTGCGTTGTAGTGGGATCTTGACACTCTCTTCATACTGACCTCCGGTACGCCTCTACACGTTAGGCAGACCAACCAGGGTAATGATGTCGTTCGAGGCTCCCATGATCTGAGCACCAAGGATATATGCAGATATCCTCCCTAAGGGCCATGCGTAGCTGGACCCTCGTCCCCATAAGGAGGAGGGAGTCGCCCGAACAATTGCGTTCCGGGCCCAGTATATCTGGAGGCTAGCATCTCTGCCCCTCGGGTGATGGACATACGCAGACCCCCATCCCAAGACTCTTCTCCTGGAATCGTGCGTGACCGCAGGGCTGGGTATGCTCCCACCTCCGCCGTGTCCGCCGTACCGCGGTAAGCGGATTCCTCCATGGTCCGAACCACACGACCTTAAACTGTGTTGTCTGGTCCTACCACACGACCGTAAACTGTGATCGTCTTGGCCGCCCGACGAGAAAACAGCACTGCATCGTGATGTCCTTCTCAGGGGACACTCATGTTGGGCGCTGGTTAATGACCACGCCATTCATCAATGCCTTCCATGGCTTGATTATTGTGGCGACGCCAGAGATTTCTCAATCACGGGCATGTCGCCGCACAAAGAAAAACCATTCATCTTTAAGGACAAACAAGAAATATCAAATGCCGCTCCTTTTGTGTGCGAGGGTCAGACCCGCACTCTTCCCCGCGCTGGTGCCCGATTGTGTTGCACCGCGCTTCAAGAACTACGTGCGGCTTGATTCCCATCCTTATGGGATACGTAGGAACGCCCGGATGTTTGAAACTTCGGGTCCAGCCCCCCACCTCTTAGAGATCCCCCCTTCTCTGGGGAATCCGCCGCCTTCAGGTCACCCTCAAGGCGTATTCCCCGACCCCTTGCCGTGGTCCACCGGTGTCAAGAGTACTCTGGTTTATTGCCAGGAGGGTTAGGATCCGCTTGGTCAGGTTTCCTCCACTTTTCAGGCTTCGTGCTCCCTTTCATTCGGACCCATCGTCTACGCCCTGGGTGGAGCCCCCGTGAACGGTTCGGACACAATGCCTCAGTGCTCTCCCACCGACTCGGGCCGGTACCCCCAATGGCCTCGGGCAGCAAATCGATATGAATCCTGCGATTGAGCGGTCGATGCTCATTTGCTGCCTCATTCCACCAACGGTTAGTGCGATATTGATGCTGCTTTTCCGCCACGGTCGGCAGTACTCCCATATCGTTACACCGGTGCCCCCAGTCCTTGAGTGAATGGCCGCATGATTCACATTTTCCACCTCCCATTCTGACCAGGCGAAACCTCGACACTCTTGACACTATCCCTCAGTGCATCTTCGCATATCCAGGGGATATGACCACGATGTGGCGTGCTTTGAGTCCTTATGGTCCGAGCTCTAAGACCTTAAACTAAGATCCCCCCTTATGGTCCGAGCTCTAAGACCTTAAACTAAGATCCCCCCTTATGGTCCGAGCTCTAAGACCTTAAACTAAGATCTCTCCTTATGGTCCGAGCTCTAAGACCTTAAACTAAGATCTCTCCTTATGGTCCGAGCTCTAAGACCTTAAACTAAGATCTCCCCTTATGGTCCGAGTTCTAAGACCTTAAACTAAGATCTAGCCCTTATGGTCCGAGCTCTAAGACCATAAACTAAGATCCTCTAGCCCTATGGTCCGAGCTCTAAGACCTTAAACTAAGATCCTCCACCTTCATGGTCCGAGCTCTAAGACCTTAAACTAAGATCCAGCCCTTATGGTCCGAGCTCTAAGACCCTAAACTAAGATCTACCCCAAATGGGGTCCTACGTCCTGCATGACGTTAAACTGCACTCTCAGAACTACGTGTGGCTTGATCTCCATCTTGATGGAGTACGTAGGAACGCCCGGGCATTTCGACTCGGGTCCAGCCTCAGGGATCGTTAAGTCCCGCCCCTCCTCGTCGCCGGCCGTCTGGCCTGACTTCGGGTAGAGTGGTGCAGTTGTGATATTCTCCCCGATTCAGCTCGGGATGCCCCATCGCAAGGATGGGAAGCGACAGTTTCCTCGTCAGAGAGGTGCTGTCTGAGAATTGAGGTGACTCACGGCCAGATTAGTGCATCCGCCTAATACGTTTTCCCCACGGTGGCGCAATTTTGAGAGTGTTGGATTCTGTCCGAACAAATCGTCACTTCGCCCCACGCTTCGCATGCCCTGTTGATTTGGATTTTCCACCCTTGTGTCTGAAGGAACCCCAAAGCGGTATTCATGATGACATGTGGTCCGCCTCCTGCAATATGAATGATGGCCTTTTTCGGTCCGTCTATTGCAGTTGTTATGGTCGATCCACTGTCTGCCTACCGTCGTGGGCATTTCCTGGAAGGCCGACCGTTGCGGATGTCTGGATTCGGGACACGCGATTCACCCTTTCTCATTTCCCTATGTTCGGATAAAATCTCAACGCCCCTAGCGTTGTCCCGCTCGTGTGTTGGAACAAGTTGGGGGATGATACATTGGTTAGGTCTGAGGTCTCCTTTCCTAGGAATGACCTCCCTCTTTTCTCCAGAAACCCAGGCCCAATTATGGATGCCTGATGCTTGGTTAACACTCCCGCAAGACAACGAATTGTGGTTGAGCATATTAAACCGAAAGACGCAGATAAATATATTGATTCATACAAATGGATCAAAATATTGAATAACGGAAGCAAAATGTTCTAGGAATGGCCAAAAAACAAAGCCCCTAGGGATTAGCGTGCTGGATAAGTCTTTCTAATGCCGCTACCCTTTGGCTGGCGGCCTCCAGGGCTACTTCTCGTTCTCTGCGTGCCCTCTCCTCATCGGCGGTCGCAGCACGCAGTTCGTCGATCCTGGCCTGTGCACGCTCCCGCTCGACTTGGAGTGTGACCATCTGTTGGCCCGCCTCCGTCAGCTGTACCTGAGCGTCGATCAGTTGTGCCGATAGTTGCTCCACAAGCTCGGTACATGCTGCGACGAAGGCCTCCTTCTCTTCCGCCTGCCCTTCGAGGCGCCGGACTTCCTGCTCTGCCGCGATGAGCGCCTGCGTGCTCTCCGACATGTCCCGACTTTGTGCGACGTCGGCACGCCGGCGGCTCTCGCGCATCTTCTCGGCCATGAAATCACGGACCGTCAGATGGAGGCGTTGAGCATCAGCTCCCCCGGCACACAGGAAGCGCAGCCAGGTCTGAAGTGATCCCATGCGCCCCAGCCATTCCGATGGGTCTCGCTTGAGGAAGCGCTGGATGCACTTCCACCCCCTGCGTCGCGTTACCCGGCTATCCTCGACCGCCTCCGCGTCCGAGTCATCCATCTCCTCGGGGTCGGCAGGCCGGTAAGCAGGGAAGGCAGCCAGCAGGTCTGCTGCAGGGTCCGCCCCTGGGAGGTCCTCACGAGGGATAGGTTCCCCAACATCCGGGCAACCTTCTTCTCTCTCCCCAGCGGCGCTGACACCCTCGTCAGCCCCCAACCTCTCTCCGATGTCAGCACCGCCGGTGTCCGGAGCCCCTTGATCAGCAGTTGGTGGGGCCGGCTCGGTTTGGAAGGTCTGTTCCGGAGCAGGCGGCATGTCCACCACTGGTCCACTCGTAGATGGCCCGGGTTCGGCAACCCGACGAGCCTCCAATGTTGAGATCACTGCGCGGGGCATGCCATGGTTAGTCACGGATCGTCAATGGCAAGCACCAGCAGTAAAGTAGGGAGACTTACGGGAGTTCGGAGCGTCATCTTCCGCTACCCCGGTCGCCGCAGGAACAGTTGCAGCAGGGGACCCCTTAGCGCTTGACAGTTCGATAATGGGTGCCTGGCCCCCGCCTTGTCCTGCTGGCGCCTCTCCTACTCCTGTTGAGGACGCCTGACCGACATCCGTGTGCTCCTGAGAAGGATGGAGAAACGGGTTAGAAGCTGCATAAGAGAATGGATGAAGCAAGTTGAGTAGGGATAGAAGCGGAACTCGAGGAGCTCAGTGACGTCAACGTTGTCAGAGCCGGCCACCTCGCCACTCTCCCGTGGGCTCCCCCGATGGGACCTTCCCTCGGAGCCTTCATCCTCCCCCGTCTCCTCCTCCTCCTCGGAGCCGCTACTGTCATCTTCTCCCGGCGGCATCTGTTCTGGAGCGGGCTCGAGACCGAGCATCACCTTCACCAGAAGGGATGGCTCCGCACACTGACCACGTTGGCGCGCGTACTCGTCCATGGCCGTCAGATATGCATATTGCCGGTTGAAGTCCACCCTGTCGGTGATCTGGAGGCGCCCGACCTCTGGCAGATAGATTCCTTCTCTGAGTATCTTTCGCCAGATGACGTCGGTCCCCAGTGACTGCCGCAGGGTCATCCAGGCCGACCACAGCGCCGGAAAGACTACATCGTGGGAGGGTTCGAGCAGACGCCTCACCTGCTTCCCGGGCCGCTCCTCGACCGCCGCATGTGCCCCCTCTCTGGGCGCCGAGGTCGTAGCGGCAGCCTGCGATGTGCCCGCCGCCGAAGTCCCTGCCCGCGCCGGCTCCGCTGCTTGGCGCGCCTCCGTTCTCCCCCGTGTGGCGGCGCCTCGCCTCCTTCCTTGACGCCCGGTCTCCGCACCGGTAGCCTCGAGCCGCCGAACTAGCTTCCGCAAGAGCCCCTCAGGGTACGCGATGGCCCAGTGTTCGGCGTACTCGGTTGCCAAGCCTGCGTCAACTCCGGTAGGAGGGAGAGTGATGACGTCGCCAGAGCCGAAGGCGGCAAACATCAGCCACATCTGGCGAAGGACGCCAGGGTTCGTCTCCTCCCGGACAGCAGTGAATACCCTCTTCGGCATCCATTGAAGGCACCCGAACTGCCTGGCGAACCGGGTCGGCACGTAAGGCTCGCAGATCACCTTCCCGTCGATCCGAGTCACGAGCACCCCGCCCCGCATGTTCAGGAAGTATTCATGCTGCTCCAGCGGGCCCTGTCCGTTGTCGATCATCTGGCCGACGGGAGTGGGGAACGGGCTGAAGTTGAAATTGGCATGATTGCCAATCCGAACCCTCACGCCCTCCTCACTGAGGGTCATCGGAGCGACCCCCGCAATGTTCAGCAGGGAGGGTCGCAGGCCGTTGCCCGGAGGACTGATGGCATTCGGGAACGTATACCCACCAAGGTGAGCAGCCACCCAGCCGTGGAAGAACTGAAAGGGCCCACAGATCCTTCGTGGCGACCCCCCTCGTGAGATGCGTCCCAGAATGGCATACAGCCTCGCCAGTACTGGGACCCCGAGGTTGTACCTCTTATTGGCAGCCATGGCGCCCGCCATCGCCAGCGTCGCCGGGCGGACGCCCATCCTCGCATCCCGCACTGGCAGGAGCCACCCGCTCAGAAAGGCGGCCAGGAACGCCGCGTACCGGACATTCGGGTCCCGGGCCTCGATGACGCGGTACCCCCATGAGCGGTAGTCGCCCGTCTCCAGGACCCGCCAGTACGACCCGTTCCGGCTCCTCTGAGCTGCGGTCGGGCACCGCTTCCCCCTGCCTGGCATCTTGACCGCCGGGTCATGCTCCAGGAACTGGCCGAACCAATCCTTGTAGGCTATGTCCTTCTGGAAGTCTTGGATCCCGAGCCGCTGCGTAGCCAGGTCAAGAAGATGCCAGGTCAGAATGGGAGTCCGTGACCTGTCCTCCCAGATGTTCTTCGGTGGCAGGAACTCATCGTACTGGTAGCCCTCCAGCGGGATACCTCCGATGCAGTGGATGTCCCAGAGACCGATGCCGACCTCCCCATGGTGAAGATGGAAGGTGTTGGTATCCGGGGACCAGCGAGTGAACAGCTCCGGCCCGAGCTCAGACTGCTGGTAGAAGTGGAACTGCGACGTCCACACCGCCTCGAACAGGCCGATGTACCGCAGCTCCTCTGCGAAGTGATCGCAAGTGTGGCGTACCCAGAACGCCCAGGCCCATTCACTGGTAAAGTTGCCCCCAGATCGCAAGTCCCTGTCCTTCAGCCAGCCCTTGGTGTCGTCCGTGACGCTCTGGCGATATATGCTCGAGTAGAGGGCTGGAGAATTCTCCGCAGTAGGCTCACCCCCATCAATGGTTCACGTCCTCGGGTTCAGGACATAGACATCCAAGTGTCTGGTCTCCCTGACAGGATGCCCATTGTTGGTGATGTTATAGCGGAGAAGCTCGTCCTCCCGGGTCACCCAGGTCCGCGGCGCATCAATCTCGAACCCTGGCACCGGAACCTCATCTAGGATGCCGAAGTTCCAGAGCGGCAGGTTGTCCGACAGTGGATATGTCTTCTGGGCCGGCGTGAGTAAGTCGAACAAGGATTGATTGTTAGAAACAATCTCCTTGGCTCCGTAAACCTCCTCGTTCGTCGCCATCTCGGCTCTGCGAGTGGCGGAATCCCCTTCATTTCCTCTGTGCGCGGCCATCTCGGAAGATTCGGGAGTCGTGCGGGTTAAGGGATGAAGCGTGCGGGATCGGACGAGGCTGGTGGAAAAGTTTGAGAGGCGGCGCGCAATCCGAGTGGGCGGCGCGCAATCGGGAAGTCCTTCGCGAAAAACCCCGGGTATTCGCGCAAAAACAGAGCGAAGTCCGGACGGTTTTGCGCGACGAGCGAGCGAATTCCGCGCCGGAAAAGGCAATTTCGCGCACGAGAGCAAAGAGGCTTATCGCGCGGAAGGCCAGTGTACGGCACGGAGGGACCCAGTGCCCCTATTTATAGGCGAGGCCGTGGTCCGCGCTGCGCGGAAAAGGCTTTGCGCGACCGCATCGGCCGCTTTCGCGCCCGACACCCATTTTTGCGCGCCACAGTCCCGCGTCGCCCAGGACTTCGGCATTCCGACATCTCCCTCGGAACCCGATCGTTGCGACCTCTCGCCGATCAGATTCCGAGGGGGGGCTTTTGTAGACGCCGGAAAAGTCTGTTGTTCCCAAACGAAGCTCCGGATGCGGAAAGCGAAGTGATATTTGGAGTCGGAAGAACGTTTCGGAGGGCCCGGAGGCCTTGCGCGGAATTTCAGAGGCCCGCGCGCAAAGGTGATGTTCCGCGCGCAAACCCCCCGGGATGCGCGCAATGCGCCGGTCCGGCGCGCAATTTTGCGCGCCGCGGGTCCGCGCGACTCCCTTGCGCGCCGCGCCCGATTCCGCGCCTGCGAGGAGAATTTCGCGCTCGCATCCTGGATTCCGCGCCCGGGGTTGCCTATAAATACAAGGCGACCCCCAACGTTTCAAAGGTTGCTGGAAGTCGAAACGTCTCTCGTGCGCGCAATTCAACCCCTTCCGCGCGCAAAGACGAACTTCAGGTAACCTCCTTTCTTTCGCGCAAGAAAGCCTCGGGGTCCGCCTTCGCGCGCAATCCCCGCTGGCTCCTTTCATTTGAATAAAAACTCACCCTAAGGCCTTTGCGCGCAAAAGAACCCGCTTGCGCGCAATTGCCCCCGGGGTGCGCGCAATCCGGCCCGATTGCGCGCACCCCCCCTTCTTTCAAGTGGCCATTCGTTAAAGAATGAGCCGTTGCCCCCGCGCGCTATCCGAAACCCGGTGTGAGCAATCTCAAGCATCCGCGCGCAAGGCGCTGGCCCAATTGCGCGCCAGCCGCCCCGATTGCGCGCCGGCCCGCAGTATTGCGCGCAAAGCTTCCTTTTTGCGCGCAACCTGCCAGGGTCGTCCCCGTTGACCTCCTAAGGGTACTCGCCTGTGTGGCACCCGATGATTCTCATCCCGGGTGCCCGCACCGTGCGTTGTCTTCCCGTGCGGCCCTCCAGGTTCGTGCGAAGTGACATGCACCCATCGTCCGGCAACCTATGCCCAGCATGACGTTAAACTGCACATTCGTCCGGCAACCTATGCCCAGCATGACGTTAAACTGCACATTCGTCCGGCAACCTATGCCCAGCATGACGTTAAACTGCACATTCGTCCGGCAACCTATGCCCAGCATGACGTTAAACTGCACATTCGTCCCGCATGACGTTAAACTGCGCATTCGTCCCGCATGACGTTAAACTGCGCATACGTCCAGCATGACGTTAAACTGCATATTCGTCCAGCATGACGTTAAACTGCACATCCGTCCAAGCTGCACGACGTTAAACTGCCTAGCCCCCATCGTCCGCGCTGCAAGACGTTAAACTGCCAAGTGTTTCGTCCTCAACACACGACGTTAAACTGTACTTCGTCCGGCAAGACGTTAAACCGTCCGCCTCGTCCTCAACACACGACGTTAAACTGTACTTCGTCCGGCAAGACGTTAAACCGTCCGCTTCATCCGATCCCGTGCTCTGCACGCAGGATCTCCCCCGGTTTGGATGTGGCCCCCACCCGCTCGTCTCTGCAGGGATGTCGGGATTGTCCCGCTTTCGGGGCGATTTAATGGGAGTGGCTTTTCCCTACGGGGGAAGGGTATTACAAACCCCTAGTTTCTCGTGGGAGGCTGCACATGTGTATCTCCATTGCGCCTCCCCACTGCCGAAGCCAGTAGAGGGTCTGACTGGGATCGAGGTGTCTTCCGCTTTCGGTCCAAGTCCCTTCCAACTGAGTTTTGCAGCATCCGGGCTGCCTCAAGTGCGTAAGTCCTGACAGAATGAACTACGTGGACTTTGATCCCTGTCTTCTATACAGGGTACGTAGGAAGCCTCCCCGAGGTTCAAGCCCACCACCTGGTCGTCCCGGTCGTATTTACGTCGGTTCGTCCATCAGTGGACCCCTCCAGGGTTCACGCTTGCGTTGATTCACCTATGAATCCGCCCCTGTGGGAGACTGCCCGTGTGTATCTCCGCGGTGCCTCCCCACAGCCCCCCTTTTCCATTTCCCCTTTTATCGTCCAGCATGACGTGAAACTGTGATCCACCCGGCCGTTCCATCCCCCTCTGTGCGAGGTGGTTCGGTTCAATCCTCCGCCCGGCGGCCTCGACCTCTTCGTGGGTCGGCTTGCCGACGTCCAGCATGACGTTAAACTGTATACCCGAACTACGTTGACTTTGATCCGTGTTAACGCGCGGTACGTAGGAAGCCCCTCTGGGGTCCAAGCTCTTCACTTCATCATCCATCCTGATCCTTACCCGGGCCGCCACATCCCGGTGGGGTCATGCCACTTCACTCCACTCCACGTTACTTGGGAAGCCGCCCATGTGCTGGCCCCAGCGTCGGAGGTTCCCCGCAAGGGGTTCTGTCATCTGATCCACTTTTTTGTGTTGATCGGTCCGATGCCGTCCCCGCTGGACGTTAAACTCGCGGCATACCCCGTGTTAAACACGGGAAGCTGAGGAAAACCTCAGGTGACACAGTTCCCCGCACCTAGTACGGGATGCCTCAGGCCATCATGCCTTCGAGAAGCCCTATTAGGGACGGAAGACATATGTGCAGAGCCGCAGTGTTACGACACGCCCCCAGCACCCAGAGCCACCCGGCCTTCTCACCGCAGGTTGCTGCCCCGCCCAGACTCCTTGGAACGTCCGAGCGGAAGCAGCGTAATTAACCGGTGTCCATGAAGATATGGCGCCGGGAACGAGATTCACGAACATTCTTAAGTCTATGAGGGAGACCCGGATTAGGCGACAAGTTCCGAGGAGACGTCCAAGGAAGGAGGAGCCGACATCCCATCATCCCGGTTTCGATCAAGGAGCAGACGCCCCTGAATAAGGGACGAATGCCGCCCGCCCTTGGAAAGCGGGACTGCGGGACCACAAGCCGCGCGCCCATCCCCTCGGGTTGACGGGTGCACGCGCGAACGCGTCCTGGCGGAACAGCGTAACCCGACGCACATCCGCACCGAAACAATCATTTTGGTATAAATGTAGATAAGACAACCCGAAGGAATAAAAGAGATTCTGGTAGAATTATTTACGGATTATCGGAATGGTATCGGGAGTACTTGAGGGGGATTAGTGAGAGAGGAAAGGGAATTCTATCACTTATACATAAATAGGGAAGTATGGAGGAGGTGTGAAATCATACCCCATAATTAACAATTACACACAACATGTCTTCACATAGTGAACAATCTTGAATAAGAGTGAAATTGAGAGGATCCCTTACCTTAGGCCTGTTGGTGTTCTCCACTTGATATTAATGACCTGAATAGTCAATTTAGGTTTATTAATAAATAGTTCCAGAACCATATCTAAAAGTAAAAGATTCAGTACAAACTTTTTATGTTCATTTATACCCATCGTGGTTGATTATGAGGTTCAATTTCATTGTTCGGGTCCATTTGTTTCATTTCTTTTAATGATTGGTTCAATTGTATTTAGGTTCCAATAAATTGTAAGATGAAAGTGGTTGTCTAGAATTAAAGTTATAACATTATTGGAAATCCATTAAGTTACTTGGTTACAAAATTCATTTGGTTAATTAGAGTGAAAGAGAACCTTTACATTAAACATCAATGATAAACACTTGAATTAACTTTAACGATTTTTCCCATAATTGACTTGTTTTGTATTATAGTTTTACATCATGAGTGTATCAAAACCTTAAATAGGACATATAATATATATAATAATCTGGTTCATCCATGATATAAATGGTTTCATGACTAGAAACAAAATGATAAAATAATTTGAAAACACATTATCCAAGATGTCGGTAGTTTGACTCATCTCGGACGACGTTTTAATTATAGAACGTGAGGGAGAGGAGGGGAAGCATGACGCTTGAAATTTTCCATAAACATGTTTATCATCCATAATATATGAGATTATGGAGATTTCATGCCTTTTGTATAAGGTAAGGGAAGATGGTATAAGAAAATAATGAAAATGAAAAAAAAACACTTGAAAACGAAAGTGGGTTCTTACCCTTTGATCTCCTCTCTTTGAGACTCCTCTTAGGGGCTTTGATTTTGGTCTTTTGGAAATACCAGAAAGCCTTGTACGTGGGGAAGGAGCATGGGAGGGTATTTGGGCCAAAATTTATCTTGGAACAAGGCTAGAGAGGTGTGAGGTAAAGAGGTGAGGAGAGAGGGTATTTATAGTGGAGGAGAGAGGGGTTTCCTTAATATAAAATTCATTAGTTTATTATTTTCCCACAAGACATGGAATAGTCAGTCTTGCATCACCAAGAATATTAATTTTATAATGTAATCCCGAACCAAGTTGGCTTACATCAGCAGAACATCACACATGACTCTATAATTAGCTCATTTAACTTATTTTTTGTAAATTACGGTATTTCACTATTCATAAAAAATTCATGTATTTCAGAAAAATCCCAAAATTTACTCCAACCATTTTTCGACGTGTAGAATCCAAAAATGAAGTCCATTTTTCAAAACTAATTTTCTAAATATGATTATTTAAATATTTAATGAAAATAATAATTTATTATCAAAATCAACTTTAAAGCATTCATTAACTCATTCTAAACATTAGGTATAACGAAATTCCAACATGAATATTATTTTTATACCACCATATTTAATATTAATATTCATTTGGGTATATCACTATTCATAACGGTATGTTACTATTCATTAGGGTAGGTTACTATTCACCGAAAATTATTATTATTTTATTTGACTCCCAAAAACATCTTGAACACAACCGTGTATGCCAGATTTTCGAAATTCCAAACACAGAAGTGAAAAACTTATGTTTAAAGGTCACTTATCACTTAGTAGTTCATTATTATGTGATTTTATGGAATATTTATAATAAGTGAATTTCCATTATAAACATTGGGTCATTACAAGTAAACCCACATGGCACATGAAGCGTGAGTAAACCCAAGTTGAAATTGAATTATAATGATTCAACACTCATTGTGCATGTCATATCATGAAACTATACTTTACCCAATGCATTAGAGTGTTGTCCGGGCACACCCTTCTTAATCATTTCATTTCATGCATAAGTGTGCCACATGAACCATAAAACATGGATTCATTAAACATCATCATTTATTCCACAATAAAAGAGTGTGGCATTCATACGTGAAACACTTTAAACAATAAGAAAATGTGCATAAAGGTGAATACCCTTGATTGAGAAATGGGCATGGTATTCACTACACAATGTCTTTGGCATGGAAAACTGAGGTGCAATTTGGGCAGCATTACGGTGTATCATAAGAATTCATGAAAATGGTTGATGAGAGATAAAGGGGTGTATAATCATATTTACATTAAATAGATAGTAATAGGGTCATATAGGTACATTTACAAACAATTTTAATGGAATTTAGATTCATAATACAAAATAATTCCTTGAATGTAAATGAGGAGAGAGAAATTCATTATGGAATATTTTCATAGTAAAATATGTACATGGGAGGTTATTAATGAGAGAGAAAGGGGACTCTCATCACTAAAACATAATTAGGGAATTATGGGAGAGGTTCCAAATCATACCCTAACATTTTTAATTGAAAAAAAGGCATAACTACTTAAGGAAACTTCAACAAAATGAGAAGGCAAGAAATCCATTACATGGATGTGCGATCCCAAAGGTTTGGGAGAGGCTTGATATAGGATTATTGGGAGCATGGGGCACCTTGGGAGGATTATATAGAAGTAAGTTCAGGGTTTTATTGAACTCCAAAGTCTTTGAGGGAAGAGGAAGTGAGTGATTGTGTGGTTTTACATATCAAAGGAGAGGGAATTCTTTATTATTTAGGTTTGGGACACCACACATTAAACTAATCAAACCCACAAACCATACAATGGTTTTTGAACGTTGTTTTTTCCAAATAGGAGTGAAAAAAAAATATTTTATAAGTCCAATGGCCGATCTTCTTAAAATAATAGGGTTTTTTATGTGGAGGTGAGTCACACTCTCACGGAAAACAATTTAAAAAGACAAAATGTTTTATAAGCATTGAAGGGTCCACTAAAGCTTTGTAAAATAAATCAAACAAACCCAAAATCATGTTATTTTAATATTTAAACATATATTGGAAGAAAATAATTTTTATAGTATTTTATAACATCACTATTGGGTCATTATATGTCATTAAACACATTATATATTCAAACGGTATTTAATTTTTACCCAAAAATTCGTCTGTCTCGGAAAATTATGAAACATTCACCGTTGGATAATTTCAACATAATGATTCCAAAATTAATATTCATTTAACTAAATAATTTTATAAATTTGTGAATTTTAAAATTTAAAATAAAAACCGACATTTACCGTAAATTCACTGGTTTTGATAAAAACAGCTTTCAAACCTTAATAATAATTAAAATTTCATTCATAAAATTATATGATCATTAATAAAAATTACTTTAATAATAATAATATTTTAATAAAATAATATTTTATTTCAAAAACCCTTAAATCAAAAAAAATTATTTCTTAGTTGAATATTTACTAAAAATACAATTTGTGATTTAAAAACTATTTACAAAGTAACAATAATAAGATGAATGCAAATTATTTGTACAAAAACAATGTATATAGTCGTAGTGCTAGGGTATTGTTACATAACCCCTTATAAAACCTACATAAGACTGAAGGGTAAGGTGTGGGATGGTGACAAACTATTGGGGTGGCTCAGATAACAACGCTTAGGTGGTAATCTCTATTAGTTTCCAATTCATCCGTAGTCAGTTTTTCTCATGCTTAACATGTTTAATCTTTTATTGGGCTTTCTCAAGATAGAATACCAATAATTCCACTTCATTTCTGAGTTCCAACAAATGGGATTCATACGGGGAATGTTTACTAGATGAGGCCATCGATTCCTTTGTTTGAGTAAATTGGATTTATTAAAGCCTTATATTTATACTAATCATGTGATCATTGTTCAACGACTATATTAGAAACAGTCACAATTCCAAATGGTATTTTAAAATCTAGAAACATAAAACCAATGATGATCACATTTTATATAACCAGAATAATACATTTAATTAGATCAAGAGGAATTTCCATTAATGAATGTTTGGGTCATTACACCTATACAAATCAGTCTTCAATGGAATACATCTCAGATGAATCGATGGAGAAAACATTATAGTTTTCATCGAATAAGTATATGTAGGAACCGTTGGTGCCCACCAATCAGGGTACATGATTTATAATAAAATTCTATGGTATGGATACATTTACCCTTCGATGAAGTTGGATTTCATAGAATTCACTAAGAAGTTTCATTCCTTCTAAGTGTACGCCAACATCATCCATGAACCCCAAGATTTTCTATATATATCCAAATAATCTTGGATAGTTCTCCATATGGAGAATGGATGTAGTAGGGCCTTAACCCTTAATTTATGGCCAGGAAGTTCCATTACATCATTACTACTACCAATTTATTCTAAAAATGTACTGATTAAATATATCTTAAAGAATTTGGTTCCAAAAGAAATATCATATTTTTAAATATAATAATAATTACCATATTTGGTTTCCTTCATACCAAACTAATGGATAGAGACATCAATTTATGTTTTTTTGGGGTAGAGAAGCTCTATTAGGAATACAATATCAAATCCAACCATTCATACCACTATCATATGGTAGCCAATGGACATATAGAGGCTTTAAAAAGACCATTTTTATATAATCCAGAAGATATTAGGTTAATATAATAAGTATTGGCATGATAAGATCATGGATTCCTTATGGCCTTACCAGACTTCAAACTGTACTATTATGCAAGTGATCCCATATTCACTGTTATATGTGAGATAATTAGTCCTACCCATTGTTGTTCATTTTCAATCACTATGAGTTTCCATATATGATCATATATCCATATATGAACAATTCCATAAATTAATGTATGAGTTGGATAGATTAGATGAAAATATAATGAATACCTTGCATCACTTTTAAGTCTATAAGAATCTGATAGCATGATATTTAAACAATAAATTATGCCAATGTTCATCCCTCCAAGGAGAATTTTTATTGGTCCTCAGGACTCCAATGACACTAGGAAAGAGTTTTCTAAAGCTTAAGCCAATGTGGGAGGGACCTTAATACATACATAAGGTCTAATATAACATAGAATATTCCTTGATATCCATTTATGGAGAGATCATTACGACTACAACCTATACATGGTTCTTGAATAATTACTTTGTGTAATCACACAAATTTCATGTTATCTACCCGATGTTAAACTTCATTGAAACATAAAAATCTATTTTTCATGAAGTTAAACCATGTTGCATAATTTTACTTATTTAATTGTGATAAACTTGATGACATGAGGTCCTAGTTGCATGACCTAAAACAACAGAAAACCAATCATCCTAACCACTGGCCATTAAACTGTATGGTTAATTTATATATCATTTTTATGTTAAGAAATGCCAAAAAAATACTATGATTTACAACACCTTTCAGTCTCTCAAAATATATCCATCTCCCATTCATAATATCCCCTCACATCATTTCAACTCATTAAAGTCACCTGATTCCCCTTTTAGATATAAGTACCATTATTATAGCATCCTAACACATGATATTAAGATGCACATGATTTCAATAACAATATGTCTCTTTAATATTTCCCATGTATGATATGTAGTGAACCATAGGTCTTATCCCCATTTTCAATCTACAATATTTTTTTCATGCAAGGTGACCCATTTTCTCATCACACGATGATAAATTTTATGGTTAATGAAGAACTATATGGGGCAGGATTCACATTCCAATTATATACATAGTGATTCCTAGATCTCCAATCTTGGTCCTAATCATGGGGAAAAGGAAACAATTTCCCCTTTCCTGGTGTATGAACTAAATCTATACAGAGAACTCTTCTAGAACATCTGGCTTGATTCAAATACCACACCATGTATTGGGTCGAACCATTACTATAGAAAATATTAATTCCCCTTTCCCTATATATAAACGTAGTTGGATGTGGGGAACCATCTTCAAGAACTACCCGGGGCTCGATTCTCATTATAATGAGATACTTAGTGGTGACCATATCTCCAATATTAGGGCAATCCGTAACCGAAAACAATCCCCTTCACTCCTTATGTGTATGGATAAAACATTCATTGGGAAGATTTCTCAAGAACTTCGTGTCCCTTGATTATATAACTAGAAAGATATGTAGTGATTCTAGGGTCCTATATCTGTGACTAGCCACAATATTTTTGTCCTATAACATTGGTTCATCCTCATTCATACTATATGATGTTAAACTATTTGGGAGATTAAGAACTTCATATGGCTTGTTTCTCATCCCAATGAGATACATAGCGATGCTTGGATTCTATCGCATAGACCATCCACCACATAATTGAAATTCCCCTATCCCTAAGTTGTGATTCCATTATGCTGTAGAAGAATCAATTACCACTCACGTTTTCTCACACCTATCATAGCTGAGGTGGGTCTAGGAATTTTGTAAAGGAGTTACTCACATAAATATGGTGTTTCAATTCCCATTAGGGTTGGAAATGTCCCTAGATGTAATACCTTAAAAGATACACTAGATGTCCCTTTTTCATGAAAATAAATTGAATTATCAACCTAATCACTACATGTGTTTTGTTTATTTCCCCAGCATGGTACATAGTGATGCATGAGAACTTCACCTTGGTCCAGAAGAAATATTCCATTGCATATCAATATCACCCACTTACTCACCGGATGACATTAAACTGCATGGAACTTCATGAAATAAGTGTGTCTTGGTTCATACCCCAATGAGATATGTAGTGACATCTAAAGCATCATGAATGGAACCAGTTGTAGCATGATATAATAAATTCCATTATTCTTCCAGTTACAATTTAGTTCTATAAGATTATATTTAATATGAGTTCTCATTATATGTACGAACTAGTATTCTAAAAAAACTCATGACTTAAACACATGGATTTAATTAGTGAGGGGGACTTTGTTTTATTAGAACCACGTGTGGCTTGATTTTTATCATATTCTGATATGTAGTGATGACTAGGCCTTATATCCTAGTCATAGCCACATGGTGAAGATAAATTCCCCCTTTCTTATATACAAACAAAAAAGTTTGTATAAGAGATTTTTATTTTGGATCCCCTTATTAGGTGGCCCACCATAGAAATAGATATGTCCCCTTATAAATATGACATTAATCTATGTAAGTGGCTCTAAAATCAGGGCCAATATTAGTATAAAGTCTTCCTTTATGCATTGTAAAATTCCCCTTTTGCATGTCATACTCCAACTCTTGAATACATTCATATATTCATAATTATTCCTTCGACTCTGGTGGATAAATGTCTGATACGTGATATCTCTTTTTCCATACTATTTAGTACATTCCCTAGTTGTATTTACATAAAACGACCCTCATAACTTGTTAGATAGACAAATGATTCCACTGCTTTACTATGTAGTATGCACCCTAATCTCCATTGCATAAAATAGACCATAAAGTGAGTTTTCTAATTATTGGTAACATCCCCCTTGGAAGATTACCCTTTTTTCCTAGTAAGAATTGGTGATAACATGATGGAACCCATGAATCAATGTTAGCATTCACACATTTAATATTTTCTTATGTCCTCTCTCCTGATCTAAAAACCTTCAAGATAGTGATTTCAAATTTTCACCATAATGTCAAAAGTATACACGAATGACCTTGGTATGATAAGGAAATATATTGCCTACTATTTCCATGAGATTATGGCCCTATTCATATGACCTAAAACTACTGACACTTTACTATCGGCGCTAGGATTAGACCAATATAAAAATCCAATTCCCACAATTCCTTTAGAAAATTATCTTGGAATATCATTTTTTGGTTCAGGTACTTTCCTCCCATGAACCAAACTTGATGCCTTGGGAAATATGAACCTCTATAAACTTCTATAAACTTGAATTTCATAATTTTTGAGGAGTCCTTTTACTAACTACTCATTGTGTACCATAGTTTTCAATGAATACTTCGACCACATAATGGATCTATTAGAAAATTTATGCCACTATTTACCCTCCCTTGTTGTCATCTCATAAAACATCTTATATAGTGGGTTTTTCAATTAGATGTCACTTTTTTCCTTGTGATATACATCCTCTAATCCAATAATCTATTTTCCAATAACTTCCATTAGATATGAGAATCAAAAAAATCACATATTAAATCTTTATCCCCTTCCACCTGAGTATAATAGAACATTTCAAACCAAATTAAAAAAATTGATAAACATCACTCGTTTCGTCAAATATGAATTCCACAAAATAATATCACCCTAATGTACTTTCTACATAAATTTAAACAATATAGAATTTTTTCCTTTCTGCATGACTTCAAACTATATAGCATGAGGTTTTTTCAACATGATAATAAACTATGTGGCCAATGCCCGGATCACATGACATTAACCTGGATAATACTTTTACAATTATCATAAAGGGTCCTTCCCCCAAATATTTACCATAAAAAAAATACAAAAACCTTCACTCATTCCAAATTGGTGAAGCAGTAGTTTCTCGTTCAATTATAGTACTAATACAGATATTTTCTTCATTCCTAGACACCTCTTTTTTGGAAAACCACATATTATCATCACAAGAAATAAAAATATTAAACATATAACATCAGAAAGAGAATGTCATAATTATTAAAAAATCGTTTTCATATAAATGTAGTAGGTTCCCTAGTTGTCCTTTTATATGATTCCCACAAAACGAGTATTGTAGCCAAAATATGCCTCTATTTGATAATTCTGTACACACCCTAGTTGTCCTTGCATAAAGGATCCCTCATAGCTGGTTTTTCAACTTCTGGTTACTTCGTCCTTAGGATATACCTCCTTTATCCCAAAATGTAATGGTTCTAGAATAAAGAACCACAATATTGTTGATAAATATTCCCAACTGGATATCTAAAGAATGTTAGAATATTCTTGTCCCTCAAGTCCTATTTGGGTTATCATTTCAAACGTTATAGTAAACGATGTTCCATATAAAACACTATCCTCGTTATTCCAACATTAATGAATTAAAACTACCCATAGAGGGTTTAACAATACTCCTCATATTGAAAACCCATAAAGAGAAATATAATCAAATGTTGAGTCTTAGTAAGCTAAACCCATGCTTTGTAGGGTTTTGGAAAAATATTAACCCATAAAACCATAAAAGGCACAAAAATGGTCAAGTTTAAAACAAAAAAAATGAGTGGCCTATGAAAAATCAATGTCTTCTAGTTAAAACTTCTCATATTGAGATTAGAAATGAATTAGGGAAATGCCATAAAAATAAATAAAATTTTATGGTTTTCTATACCACCCTAGCAATGGTCATACTATGCAAACATGGGCCCTTAGCTTAGGTAAAATTTAGAGTGCCCATCATCTCTATCATTGTGTTTATGATTATCCAACACAAATATGTTTTGTTTTTCATATAATTTTTCTCATTATGATACAATCATAAATACATAATATTGATGATGAAAAAAGTGATGTGGAACAAATGAATCTGTTTAATTTATGTTTTGAAACATGGAGGAACTTCCATATGTTAGAGCCACACATAAATATTTTATATTTTTTCCTCAATAGTAGATTTAGGAATTTGAATTGAACCCCGATAAGCTAGTGAAGATTCAATAAGCTTAGACTTTTATGCAGATTTAGCCTACTCAGCATTTCCATGTTTCTCTTACTCAACCTCAATAGCTTTTTTCCTCTATATTGAAGCCTCTTTTAGATATTATTGAATTTGAAATATATTTTCCCTTCCATCATGTAATTATTATTCAAGGAACATTATTAGGAATTCCCTCAGATCAAGGAAATGATAGAACTCATCCACCTTTTTAGAGTGACTCAAATAACCTCCTATCACAACATGTCTAAGTTTCTCAATTTAGCCTAACTATTGAACATCATCCTATTGTGAGATTTTCTCTTCCTCCCATTGCAGGATGGTCAACTTCACCATATCATTGATCTGGCGATATTTAAACCCACTATATCCCAACATGGAAATCCTGAATGAATGTTAGTGAAGCCACAATGGAATATCATCTTGAGGTGTCTCACTAACTGCCTTCTAGATATCTTGATAGAGAAGAAGACGTGCAGGGAAAATAACTCCAAATATATATGGGTCAGACTAAGAACTACTCTAAAATGGAATGAAATAATTTCATACTAGTCCCCTCAATGACCGCTTTGTTTTTATCCCTCCAATGTAGCTCTAGTATCATCTACCAATGTTGGTGGAGTTAGTATTAAAGACCTCATATCAAGCCCAATTGTTGTAGTTGATGAAACTAATGAGAAATTGAAACTTTTCATTAAAATAATAATGTCATAAAGTAGTGGAGATACTAAAACAATTGAAATAGTTTATGAAACTTACTTTTCATTAGATCAAATGGAAAAATCATTACCTCTAAAGCATCCCCAACTTAAATTCTTGCTGTCAGTTCCTCCTAATGAGGAACAGTCTCCCGAGTATTCTCAATAACAGAAGTAAAAAACCCCATAGAATTCCCCACCTTTGTATTATCTGTTATTTATCATTTGATAGTATGAGTAAGGTGAATATAGAATCCCTATTCTTGATGGGATTTGGTGATATTATATTATGAAAAAGCTATCCAAGTTGAGCCTTGACATGAACCATCTCGTGGAATAAAGACAACTATTTTTACAAAAGGGAAAGGATGATGAAACTCACTCTCATCCAATTCATGGAATAAATCTTCAAACTTATTTAATAGAACATGGAATATCACTTCATTGATTAAGTAAATCGAACAAGTCATGATAAATGGTGTTAAGTATTTCATAATACTCACTAGTATGGGTATATGAGGATGGTTTCCCATTAACTGAATTGGCTCTACTGATGATCATCTATACTGATTCCTCAACAAGAACAACACTGTTAACCTCTATAGAGATTGGGTCAACATCAATAGTGTAGGTTTCAGGTTCAGCGGAAGCGCCTTCATGGGTGTACCCAACATTAATTTTTGGGTTAACAACAATCAATCTGAGATCCGTCACGATAATAAAATTCCAGATCATCATAATAAAATGAAGAACAAAACAGAAAGAGGGGATTCGCAGAATCATAGATAGGATTGTCATATGTTGGTCATAATTAATTTAATTAATTGAAAAGAATTACCATGATGGAATTATTTCTTTGTTGATGTTTCTGGTCATGATCTGATGTGATCTATCATTGCATCATAGAATCAAAGTGTAGGATTCCTCTAGAGGTGATCCACATGTGGTCCACGTATCTATGGAGGTCGTTGAAGGGATCTCTATGTGCTAGCATAGAAGAGCATTTGCTTGCAATGTCCTCCTTCGATCGCCTTGATCTAGTTTAGGAGGATCTCTCTCTCATAGATTGAGAGCGTTCATGGAAGAAAATAATTCTCTCTTTTCTTGAGATCTTTCTCTAGATCTGTTGTTCACAACCACAAAAAAATGGATTGGTGAATGAGAATTATATAATTGGGATTTTAATTACGTAAAATAATAAAATGAATTAATTACCCAAAATCATTTATTCATTTAATTTATTTCATAGTAATCCCACAAGTCTAATAATAACACTTGAAGATTTTTATTACTTGAAATGTGCCTGAAGAATTACAGCTAATATTATTTAATTAAATAAATAATATTATTTCCAATAAATTCCAAGAAAAATATACATGGCATGTATATTTAATATATATGGTGTGTGATTTTGTTTCTCAATTTTTCTTTATTTCCCCCTCCACATTTACTAGACGTTGAATAATGGCTATTTATTTTTCAAATAAATATCACTATATTACTCACAAATAAATATATTATTTCACCCAATATATATTCTATCAAATAACTAGTGTAGAAATAAATGCGATCAGACATCCTTGAACACACTTAGTGTGTGACCATCTAGGCCTCTTTCTCAGAGGAATTAGTCAGATCCTACCTGAAGTCCATGGTTAGCATCTAGAAACACACCAAGGCACCCATGGAGAATAAATTTAACACAAAAATGACATGTCACCTCCTACGAACACTTACCATGTAATTTAATCTATTTCTCTTAATATCTCAAATCAAGTGGGTTGCATGCTAGTGTCATCAACCCATCTGCTTGATTACTCTTTCTTTGACAATCTTGAATTGAACATTCCCATTTTTTACCATGGCCATTGATTTATTTAGGCTTTATAAACACCATCAAAAGACCTAATATATCTACTTACATTATGGAAATAAAGGGACATATCCTTTCATTCATTATCTATTAATGAAGTATCACTCGTGATGTACCCAACGTATCCTACCGCATGACGAACAATGTGTCTTCACAGTTTTCATCAATAAATCTCAATTCTCGAGTTGTAATACCCATTAATAATAATCTTAAATCCTAAGGACCAATAAACACGTCTGCATATAGAAACATCCAATGACAATATGAAATATGGATTTCCTACTGGCTGGTCTCGTTCTTATAATATCCTCCTAGATATTACCAAGGGAACACACCATGAGAAGGTTCCTCAATGTTTTATGAGCCCTCACCCCTAATGTCTTGTATTATTCATGTTCCTCAAATAACTTCATTCATCCATAGAGCACGTATTCAAGAATAGTGTCATTGAACTTCTGGGTTCTCAACATAGCATGGATCCGCTATGACCCTTTAATGAAATAGCAATCCTTAGGACATTATCACATGCAATGTCACGTAAATGAACTATAAAAATTTGATAAGGTATTTATTAATGAATAAAGTACAATTTAATTGGTTCTTGTCCATGAAATGCAACAGACTCACACTTGGACTAGAGCCAACTTCTAATAACCTTTAACCCGCTAACTCTCACATGATATTCATGCTTCTGCTGAGATAAGAATTTAGTCATGGGGTCCACTATGTTATCTTTCGTGGATACTCTACTCACTACAACTTCACCCCTTTGAGATAAATCCCTCAATAGGTGATACTTTTGTAGTATGTGCTTTGTCCATTGATGTGACTTTGGTTCTTTTACAAGAGCCTCTACTGCAGTATTATCACAATAAAATGTTATACGATCCTTACTACTAGGAACCACATCAAGCTCTTGGACAAATTATCAAAACTAGGAGGCTTCCTGGGTTGCATTAGAAGTTGCTATATATTCGGACACCGCTGCAGAATCAGCGACAACTTGTTTCTTTGAACTCTTCCATCTCCCAACTCCACCATTGAGACAAAAAACATATCCAGAATGCGACTTCAGATCATTCTGATCTGTGTGAAAACTAGTATCAGCATACCCTCTGATGACAATCTCTTAATCTCCTCCAGGAACCATGAACATATCTTTAGTTCATCTAAGATACTTAAGGATAGTCTTAACAACAGTCTGATTCTATTCTCCTATATCTTCTTGTTATCTTCCTACCATACTCAGTGTATAGGAAACATCAACCCTCATATATAACATGGAATACATGAAGGATCATATGGCATAAGCGTATGTGATCTTACTCATTAGATCATCAGCTCATTGTGTATGAGGACACATTTTCATAGAAATATGTATGCCATGTGCCATTGGAACCAATACTCTCTTGGAATGTTCCATACTAAATCTCTTTAGTATCTAGTCAATGTGTGTAACGTAAATTAGTCCATGTATCCTCTTAGATCTATCACAAATGATCTTGATCCCTAGATTGTAGGCTGCTTCACCCAAGTCCTTAATATAGAAACACTTGTTCAATATGTCCTTAACTGACTATAAGAATTGTACATCATTTTCAATAACCAATATGTCATCAACATATAATATTAGGATAACGACCGCATTCTCATTAATCCACTTATAAACAAATGGTTTAAATTTATTCTAAATGAAACCAAATTATTTTACAGCATCATCAAATTGAATGTTCCATGACATGGATGCTTGATTTAATCCATAAATTGATTTCTACATCTTGTAAACCCATTTGGATTCACCTGGTGTCACAAAACCTTCTGATTGTGGAATATAGATATCTTTCTAAAGGTTCCCGTTAAAGAATTATATTTTTACATCCATTTTCCAAATCTCTTAGTCATGGTAAGTTTCTATGTAAAGTATGTTTATTTTGGATTTATACATTGAAACTGGCAAGATGGTTTCATCAAAGCCAATTCCTTGATGCTGTTTGAATCCTTTGGCCACTATCATTGCTTAATAGGTGCCAAATTAACCCTCCATGTCCAGTTTTCTCTTGAATTCCCATTTCTATCCAATATGCTTTACATCAACTAGCTCATCGACTAGAACCCAGACTTGGTTCTAATACATGGAATTCTTCTCAAAATTCATAGCTTCTACCCATATTGTTGCTTCTGAGCATTATTCTGTTTTCTTGTAGGAGATAGGTTCATCATTATCCAACAATAATGATTCACCATCCTTGGTGACTAGGAAACTGAATCTCTCTGGTTCCCTTACCTCTCTTGAGCTCATATGAAGTACTTGTGTTTCTGGAACCTCTTCCACTGGGACCTGTGGAACTTGTTCCTATACCTAGTCATGTGCAACTTGAGCATCAACTTCATCGATGTAAATATTTCTCCCACTATCCTTTTTTAGGATGTTCTCCCCATCATGAAAGACATACTTTCTAGTAACATTCACTTTCTTATCTGAAGGATTATATAGGTAATATCATTTTGTTTCCTTGAGATATTCTATAATGATACACTTCGTGCCCTAGGGTTCTAGTTTATTTCCTTATAAGGACTTAAAAAAGGGCTCACATTCCCATACACGTGCATGCAATAAAATGGGTTTCATTCCATTCCATAACTCAAAGGGAATTCCATTTTCTGCATTATTTGGCACTCGATTTAAAGTGTATGGTGTAGTTTGTAATGAATATCCCCAAAAGGACAATGGAAGATCTGTATCACTCATCATCGACCTAACCATGTATAAAATGATATGGTTCCCCCTTTCACTAACACCATTACACTATGGTGTACAAGGAGGAGTGAGCTGAGATAGAATCATACACTCCCATAGAAGATCAATGAACTCTTGTATTAGATATTCTCTACCTTGATCCGATCGAATATTCTTTATCTTTTTACCAAGCTGGTGTTCTACTTCATTCTTGAATTCATAAACTTTTTCTAAGGCTCCTAACTTATTACTCATTAAGTAGATATAGTCATATCTACTCAAATCATCAATAATTCTAATGAAGTAAGAATATTCACCTATAATTTCTTCTAGAAATGGTCCACACACATCCGTGTGCACAAATCCCAGAAGGTATGTGGCCCTTTCACTGTGTCCACCGATAGGCGGCTTGGTCATTTTAGCTTATAAAATAGCGTGACATCTATCAAGAGGTTTTAGCTCTGTAGAGTCTAAATAACCATCTTCTCCAAGATTTATCATGCTCTTCTCATTTACATGACCGAGACGGTGATTCCACAACTGGGTGATGTATGAGTCATTTGAGTTTTTTCATTATTTATTGCCAACACATGGTTATCGTAATATAATACATAAAAACGATTGTTTAAATGTTACATACCCTATCATATGTTGTTCTTGTAAAATAAGCAACCCTTATTTCCAAACATGAAAATAGATACATTCATATCCAAACATGATACATAATTTTTTTTGGAAACAAAAGCCACATAATAACAATTATGTAAAACCGAAAGCATCGCAGTTAGCAATGAGAGGTGGTAATCGCCAATGGAAAAGGCAGCTGGCCATGCAAAATTGGAAGCTTTAAGATCCACCTCTCTTCTAAAAATATTTTTAAATATACTTAGTTCCTATATTTGAATAAAAATGTGAGCCCAAAAAGATCTATCTAATATTGTATGTGTAGAAATGGAAAGATTACACTCCATAACGAATGCACCTTTTGCATCCCCAATCTTTTGGGTGCAGTTCCTCTTCCAGTGGCCTTGATTGTCACATTAAAAACATATTGCCTCCCATTCCTTGGCCTACATCTAGATCTTCCCATTTATGGAGGAACAGTGCTTAGGGGCTTCAGATCATTTATGAATCCTTGGGCCCTTTACCATGTCCTTTCATTTCTTATTCACCATAAAGACCGTGGGTTGGTCACGGCCAATGTCCTCATCTACTTGGGGAAACAGGGTCAGAAGTACTGATAGAATCTTCTCATTGTTTCTAATGCTATAGTAGAAAATAATACTAGAGAAGGTCTTGGGAATTGATGATAGGATGACATATGTACACAACTACTCTGGGAACTTAATATCTTAGATGTCTATGCGTTCAATGTCGCCAATAAGCTTGACTACACGAGGAATAGATGGTGAAAACTATAAATTATAAGTTATAAACAAAGAATTATAGATCGCATATCTCTCATGTATCGCCTTCTCATGGTAGAGATCTTTAAGGTGAGACATCATGTTATACGTGTCCATGTTTTCATGTTACTTTAAGTGCTCATTAGACAAGACTGATAGCATGAAACATTGGACATCTGGGACATCATCCATATGTTTCAAATAGGGAGATAGTTTCTCATCCCTGACCTATTTCCCAGGCACAAAAATAGTAGGATCTTATAGCATATACAATTTTCTCTTGTGGTGAAGGATGATGCGTAAACTCCTCTGCCACTTTTGAATATTGGTTCTAGTGAGAAGGTTTTCCTTTTTGAGTATGGTTCACAATGATATGTTTGAATTCATTTTTATTTCCATTTCAACAAATTAATATGATCAGTGGTCTAGTACTTTATTATGATAAAACCGAGACAAATAAATTAATTAATACTTATTAGTCTCCCACTATTTTATCAAAATCCAATAGCCCTCACCATATATTTCAGCATATTTTGTTTCATGAATATTCTAGTGGAAAGGATCCATATTTCACTTCACATTACCCCAACTATGGCTAGTTAATAAACTTTAAGGGTTTTAGGTAGGCATTCCAAATGCCAACTGCATTAACTCACAACTCCATGATCTGCTGAGTGGACCCCCAATCCTGAAATCCATTTATTTTGTATTTCCTCAACCGTTGACTCTTGTTCTCACCATGTAGTATAGTGTAAGTCAACCCTAGATGTGAACCATGTCATGTCAACCCATAACCTTGAATTAGAATTCCCCGATAATTGAAATCACCCCAACTAGGGTTGGTCGAGCACTTTGATCTATGGTTCGATTCTAACCACGATTATGGAAGGCTATACCGTATTGATATTTTATTTGAGGAATTTTAACCTTATACATAAATTGAAATTTTATTATCTTTGATTACAAGATTTTTAATATTAAATGGGATATACTTAAATGATTAAACATGTCTAAGATTATATTTTTGCATAAGCTGGTCTTATTTTAATCCCATCTTGCATGCTCGTTTATTTCTTTAATTTTCTAATCGTGAAAACAAAACCACAATAAATAAAACTTGCATCCAATAGAAATAAAATAAATGGTATGATCAAGACCCTGTTCTATTGGTTAGTTTATCTAGTAGTTGATAAACTATCCCAAGACCTAGGGGAGAAACACCTTGAACCTTTTTGGTTCGTGTTTACAGTTTTCCACCTATTCAACTTTGTATCTACTTGGATTTTATTCACCTTGGCTCTTAACATGAGCTACCTCCACCAGCTTGGAAGCTCCATCCATTACATATGATGTTATCTCACAGGTAGGTGAGAGGTAAAATTGGGTTTTACATAAAAGAAACCATGGGTGCGCAACTCCAAGATATTATTGAGGAGAAGGCTCGCAGGCCCACAAATTTAATTTAAATAAATTAATTAATAGAAACCATCACATACAAAGGTCTTGATCTAGCTCCTGTTCATCCATACATGAAATGATATTTACGCATAAATAAAACTAGTATTCAATTCTTTAATCATTCTTATTTAAGATAAATCACGATCAAATCAATTAATTATCTATAATTAATCAATACTTTTATCTTAAACCCTTTTCTAAATTTCCTTGAGATTCTGATCCATCATAATTATAAAAAAAATAAAATCATTTAAAATTATCATTGCATATAACTTATACCTTCGAGGAAACCTGGTGAATTCCCATTCATAACTAACCAATGAGTAGAAATGAACAATACACATATGTTAAATTAAATGCACATATAAAAAACACTTATCACGTGTTGTTCCTCAGCTCTACACCTTCACTATTGTACATATCTCAAGGGTTTTTTTAAATATAATCAAATTTTTAATAAATCTGTGAAATTTGGATGAATACACGGCTTGTAGTTCCGAATACACGGTTTGTAATTTTGTTCACCATCCCTCTGAGATAAATTCCCAGGGACATGACAGGTTGATGTACTTCAGAATTCATAGGAGTACACGACGTGTTCAGTGGGACACACGCCACGTAGTATCAATGTTACACTGTTTCCAGCCGAGCAAGTCGTGTACGAGGTACATGGTCCAACCCTAACCTGAAGGAATTACACGTCGTGTTCAGTGGAATACACGACATGTAATCCAAAAAACTGTGTGCCACCTGTTCCTGGTCAACACACTGTGTCATTTAAGACTTAGAAATACTCCAACACACGGCCTGATTTGGTGGACCTATCCGATGCATTGAACCTAGACAACACAGAATGTACTACTGAATACACGCTGTGTATTATGGTGTTGTATGGCCAAGAACATTCGGCACCTTCGGATGAGATCCTCTATTTTATATTAATCAAATTAAAAATAAAAAAGTCATTTCTTTATGGTGAAAGAGAAACGGGGGATGATGAATAGATCCTGAGAATCAGATTTATAGAATTATGAAATTGAATATAAACAACAAAATTATTAAATGCGTAAATTACCAACGAAACACTAAATAATTATAATAAAAAATATGCCTGCTCTGGTACCACTTGTTGGTTCCGGGCAGAGCATAAGTTCATTGGTGGGGGTACCCAACATTAATTTTATCATTAACAACGATCAATATGAGATCCATCATGATAATAAAATGTTGGATCTTTGGAATATAAGGAAGAAAAAAAAAGAAAGTGGGTAGTCCTAGAACCATAGATATGATCATAATATGTTGGTTATAATTAATTAAATTAATGTACTTGAATTACCTTGATGTAATTCATTATCTGTTGATGTTTCCTCTAAAGATCTGATGTGATCCATCATTGCTTCATAGAATCCAAGTGTTGGATTCCTTTAGCGGTGACCACACATGCTCCATGTATCTCTGGAAATCGTCTAACGGATATCTGGGTGCTAAAGCGGAAGATCCTTCGCTTGCGATTTCCACCTTCGATCGCCTTGATCTGAGGGAGGAGGATCTCTCTCTCGTATCTTGAGAGTGTTCTTGGAAGAAAAAAATTATCTCTTGGCTTGGGATCTTTCCCTATATCCATTTCACACAACCACAAAATATGGCTAGGCTAATGAGAATTATATAATTGGGATTTTAATTACATATAATAATAAAATGAATTAATTACACGAAAGCATTTATTCATTTCATTTAATTCTTAGTAATACCCCACGTCTAATAATAACAGCTGACTATTATTATTACTTGACAAGCACCTAGAGAATTACACCTAATATTATTTAATTAAATAAATATTATTATTTCTCATAAATTCCATAAAAAATACCCTACGTGTATATTTAATAAACAATGTTTGTACTTTTGTTTTTCCATTTTTGTTTATTTCCTCTACTACATTAATTAGACCTTGAATAATGGAAATTTATTTCTAAAATAAATATCACTACATTACTCGCTAATAAATATAGTATTTCACCCACAATATATTTTCTCTAATAACTAGTGTAAAAATAAATGAGATCAGACGTCCTTGAATAATTATTATTCCAAAATCAAGAATAATCTTTATTTGACATGTTAAATTAGTTTTTTACAGAGATAGTTGGACACAATTAGTGTGTGACCCTCAGGGCGTCTTTATCAGAGGAATTGGGTAGAGCCTGCCTAATGTCCAAGGTTAGCATCTGGGAATATGCCATGACACCCATATAGAAAGATGTTAATGTCGCAATGATGTGTCGCCTCCTATGAATGCTTACCGTGAAATTTCTCAATATCTTGAATCAAGGGGGTTTCATCCTTGTTCCATAAACCATTGTTCTCGATTATTATTTCTTTGACATTCCATAACTGAACTGGCCCATTCCTCACCATGGCCATGGATTTATTTAGGCTATATCAATTCCATAAAAGTTCCTAAGATATCTACTACCATTATGGAATAGAAGGGGAAAATCCTTTCTCGCATTATCTATTAATGCAGTATCACTCGTGACGCACCAAACACATCCTACCTCACTTCAAATAGTGTGTCTTCATAGTTTTTGTCAATACATATATGCATGTGAGTTTAAATTACCATTAATAATAATCTTAATGTCTAAGGACGAATACACATGTCCGTAGATAGAAACATCCAATGACACTATAAAATGTGGATTTCATAATAGAGGGTCTCATTATTATAATATATTCCTGGATTTTTTGAAGGGCTCACACCATGAGAAGGTGCCTCAATGTTTTATGAGTCCTCACCCCTAATGGATTATATTATTTGTGTCCCCAAAATAGCATCATCTGGCCATAGAAAATATTTCAAGAACGGGGTTATGGAACTTTTGGGTTTTCATCATTATAGGGATCCGATATGTCCCTTTAATGCAACAGATATCACTTGGACATTGTCACATGCATTGTCACACATAACAATAATATAACGTGGTAAGGTATTTATTAATGAATAAATCACAAAGTAGTTGGTTCTAGGACACCAAATACGACAAACACCATCATCGAACCATCTATAATTTCTTTCATCCTCTTATATGGTTACATTACGATAAAATTTGACTACTATAGGGTCATTTGGTGTAATAAATGGATATGAAATATCATAAAGGGGGAAATGTAAACAACACGTGACTGCCAAAAGGAGTGCATCTGACAATACTGTGACCCTCTTCCCCCTATGTAGAAGTTAGATAAGAAACAATCACACATATTGAAACATCTTTTTTCAAGATGATAATTTTGTCAACATGAATCTATACCTCCCCAAGAGTATCGTAATCATTCCTTGAAGGACTGGTACCAAATATCTCAAGGGATGAAAGCAATTTGGTTTCAACAAAATAAAAAAGTATTTCAAAAAGGGTTTAATATCTAATGAAAACATAAATACTTACTATGAAATATTTTTACGACCACCTTTAATTCACTCATTCAGTTACTCTCATGGTATATAGAAGAGCATATAAATCACATTGTGGAAATATAGACCTGAGGAAATGGTTGAGTAGTTCCCATCTCCATCACCTCCATCATGGTCTTATAGCTTAGAACTTGTTCAGGGGACCCAAGGGGCTTATCCACCACCTCAATAGGTATACCCATGGTCCGATACATTGGTGAAACTGATTCCTTTTCTACTTATCCTTCTCCTTCTTCTCATGTTCCAGGTTTGAAAATAAAATCCACTCAATATTAATGATGGTGGATGAAAGAGAATAAAATAAAAATAAAAAAAGAGAAAATAATTTATCAGGACTAATGTAAATGTCTCATTACTCTATAAGATTAATAGTTACCCCTTCAAAAACTCCTCGTTCCAGTTTTGCAGTCACTTTCATTAAACCCATGACATTATCATCAGTTGCGTATATAAAGGACTTGAACTCCTCCAAATGCATATTCACCTAAAAAAATTATTATCTGGAGAAAGATCAGAGGGTGCCTTAATATAATCTAACTCTAGGAATAATAAACTACCTTAAAATAATTCCCATGCATCCCTAACATGATGATTCATGATCTCCTAAATGTGAATCACTATGGTTCACACATTGGTTGGCTCAAATGTGGAAAGCTGTGAAGCAGACTCAACACCCTTTGATTTGGAAGCCATTTTATTCATTATTTCTATTTTATAAGGAGGGGATGAGATAATGGAATCCTACTAACATTGATTACTAGACCACATTAGTAATGGAGGTGTTTTAATCTCAACCCTAGCCTGGGTGGTAGTATTTTCTGAGAACATTTTCAATGCTCTAGAGCTTCTATATCATCCTTTACTCGATACTTTTTACCATGTATACCATGACCAACAGTTGTATTAGACTCCAACTAATGGATTCCTCTTTTCCAAACCTCAAAAGGGTTTGAATATATCTATTTTATGTCATATATAACTTTCATGTCGATTTATTCTTGTTACGGAGACTGCGTGGTTGACATTTTGGATGCCTCAAGAGCTATCAGGATCCATTACTATCTAGCTACCATAATATTCTTCTCATGCCTAACATGAGTTAGAGGAATGACGCTAGATTTTTTAAGTCATTTAAACTAGATATCTTACTGATAAGGATCATAATCCTCATAGGTAATATCACTCTCAATATGGGATACCAATACGTTGTCCATGAATTCCATCATGTACTCCCTTAGCAAGTAATCCTCCTCGGTTTCATTATTGGTAAACATTCCTGTTAGTGGGTAACCCTGAGTAAAGAATCTAAAACATCAAAACAAATTGAATACCATCAAGACATAATCAGGCTTTAGGTTTAGAGGATGAATCCCGTAACTTTCATAACAAAAAGGCGGAATAAGCTGTCATGGATTTTAACTGAACTCAACACTAAATATTAGATAAAATGCACTTCAATCCTCCCCCACATCACCTGAAATGGCCTTGTAATTATAAAAAGGTCTTTCCTGTTTAATGCGTGCAACACATAGCGATAAATCCTAACATAATGGGGGAATCCAATCTTATGTACATTACCTCTACTAATTTCTTCATGAAGATAAACATATATGGCCTCAAACCACCTCTGAACATTAAAATTGGGAGAAAATAATTGCATATCCACGTATTAGGGAAATCAGCTAGGTGAATCTTGGAATTGATCTCGTGGTTTACAATGTAACCCAACGCTTATACATTACCTTCTCCAATGTGGGTTAGAACGTACATGAATCACCTTGATTCTCTATAGTGGTTTAAATAGTAGTGTTCCTCTTGTAGGTCCCTCTTTTTCACATTCTATGAAAGCCTTCAACCACATCCCTGCATGAATGTTAGCCCAAAAGAGATGATCATGGCCTTTATGAATTTTTTTTCTATATTAAAGAGATCGTTTGCCAATGGTGGCATCCTCTCAGCATCAACTGAGATTATATTTGGTGGGATAAACACATAATTAAATTTCCACAAGAATGGGGACCCCAAATATTTGGTAGACATCCCAAAAACGGATTCAAACTTCACCAAGCATCATGTGAATGGAATTTGAATACAGACACCACCTGCTCAGTAATTCAAGGAATATGTCTATGTTTCTATAAACATAGTTTTTTACTACCCAAAGAGACATAAAAATATTAATATATTGTATATCCTTTTGGAATATTGTGCATGTTTCATGCACCAGAATGCCCACATCCATAGATTCATATCACCCCCTCCATAGAGGATGTCCCAGACTTCGTTCTAACCATGTGTTTGATCTGTCTGTGAAGCATAGAAGTTTGAGTCATAATAATGAGGTCTCAACTCTAGGATATGATGCTTTATATATGGAGTGAAGAAGATGTGAATCAAAAAATAATCAATGAGTAATTATTCTTTCTTGATAAAACCTCCCGTTAAAGATATGATAAATGATGGGTAGTTGATGTGATTCATGAACCAAGATGCTTGGATGTATTTCATAAATGCTGGAATATGGGAATACCTCAAATGTTTGTGAATGTATATAGGCATGTAGTTTCTCCAAAGTTTCATTAATTAATATGGTATCAAACAATTTAACAAATCAAGAAGATTATATTCAACAACATCATCATAATCGGGCCTGATGGATTTGATAATTCTATATTGAATCATAGTAGCTTTCTCAGTTATTGGCGTTGAAGCAGCCATTGAAAACCTAAAAGTAGACACCCAAATCCCCATTTGATTTAAAATATTGACTTAATAAGATTAAAATTTTAATTTTTGTGAATAAAAAAAAAGTAAAATGGAAGAACTCATTAATCTCCCACGATAAATGTTTCTGTGAAGCTCTTTCGATAAGGGTTCCCACGCAACTCCCATGACAAGTTTCCTGTGTATCCATTTTTGGACAATGTTTTTCACATAAGTCACTATAAAAGATTCATTAATAGGTTCCCAAACAAGGTGAACTCACCCTTACACATCAATGAGCCGGTTATAGATTGGGAAACCCTTTGAGAGACCTTTTGGAATACCAAGTGTGATGTATCATGATGAATGACCTTTACATCGAGAGTGAAAGTCCAAAACCATAAAATGTGTGGAAACTAAAAGGGTGGGGGTATTTATAGTGATTATCGGTCTATTCCATGCACCTACACTGATTCCCTACACCCAACACCAACATGATATACCACTAGTGGAATCCCTATGAAGACAAATTATATATACATACAATGTAGAGAACCGGTGTGATCCTAAATTTCACCCCTTCATAATTATTTTCCCATTACTTTTACATCATGAATAGACCCTCCTCTTTCATTTGGATAAAATACTTAGGGGAACTGTAGCATGTTCATATACTAAATATCCTTAAGGATAACCAAGGTACTATTCTAAATGGACCTATATGTACATAAACCTATAGGGTTCAAAAGGTGTTTAGCGACCCTTCATGGATGAAATGGTAGGTCACCCCTATGATATACACTTGTGCTGTTGACCTACACCAATAAAATCCTTCACCCAGGGTCCCATATTTTCATATTAGTTGGACCCATAGGATACTTATTTGAGAGACTAAAAAAATCGACAGAACCCCGAGATATCAGATAGTGTTGCACCTTCGACAAGGTATCCTGATGATTTTCTGGTATCCCTAAAAATCTATAGATAATAGAAAATTATAGGTGATAAAGGAAGACCACGGTCCCTTCATGGTTTAAAAAACAAGACATTTATCTAAGGACCCCTCTTTCATAATATTAAATCACCTATTTGAGGAACATTCCTTATGTAAGGACCGGTATGGAGCCCTTACAAGAACACCAAAGGAGACACCGAGTGGTTAGGTTCAATCCTCACCCACATGTTGTTGCCCTAGTGGTCCACTTCTTGAGGCATATATAGATCTTTCAGGCTTATTCCCCCATACATGAACCATTTTTAGTTCCTCCTAGGCTCTGCAAGACACACATGCATGAGTCACCCCTCAGGACCTCTTCAAAGCCACCATTGACATGGTTCTTATCCTATTGGATCACTTTTCAAAAAGATACCATGTTAAAGCATCCACCAGGACATTCGAACATAAAAAACAAGGTGAGTGAAATTCCATCTTAACCTCAATTTGGTTATGTATTCCGATTTTTATAGGTTCCCCGCACTTTTCTGGTTGGCCATCTAGGGTTCTCAGGGTGAATGTGAGTATGTATCCCACTGGTCATGAGGAACATTACCACATGGATAGTGTCAGGGAGTACCCTGTCCCAGATACAAGGGTTTGTACCATATCCACATCTTAACATCTCTGAGATATGAAGGCCCGGCTATAAGTATGAAGGATAAATATCATTCATGATTTTACTTTTGACATGGAATGACATCCTCCTCTCACTACAGAATCCATTTTTGGGTATCCCTACTAGAGTAAGCCCCTATAAATTATTTTATGAGGTTTTAGTCTTGTTCCTATCTACCTACACATCCTTTACCTTAATTCCATCCTCAGTCTCTATGAATTTGCCTCATATCCAATGTAATTTTAGGAGAGAGAATTTTCATATCCCTGGTCTCTTCCACTAGTGGAGAAGGTAAAGTGTGTGGTTCATCATATCGATAGTTTACTCTTAATAATCTTACCGAGCATGACTCATGAAGGCATAGAGGTTAATGGTAATCATAGAATCCAATCAATCCACCTCGCCAGTGACCTATGAGAACTCTAATTCCTATAACAACTAGGATACATAGGACGCCTACCAAAAGCCCAAGCTCAGTGGGCATCCTCCTCAAAAGAAATCGCCAATCATAATTTTTTTTAACTAGGAAACCTCTTCATGAATAATACCCAATGTAAACCAAAAAACAACCATGACTAAATACATTCATCATAGTCCCTTAACTAAGAAATACTCCTCATGAGTAAACCCCAACATAATCCTCTGAAAGGGATACACTCCCCTAAGAGACTAACCTTCAAGAACATTCATAGGCATAGGTCCTCACGACTGAACTACATGGGCTTTGATTCCCATCCAAATGGGATATGAAGGAATCATACATAAGGTTTAGACACAACAACCAAATGAACCCTTTTCTATCTAGGCTATATCCCTAGTAGGGACTAATTCAACATGGAAATTCATACCCCTTACAGGTTTTCTTAGATTCTTCAGAAGAAGTCCCACACTAAACATTGACTATGAACATTTTACCTAGACATCCTAGCCACATGATGTTAAACTATACAGTTATGTCCTTACCACATGACCATAAAAGGGTTGATGTGTCCCATTAAGTGACCCTGAACTACGTGGGGTTTTATTCCTTTCACAATGATATATATAAATCCATCTCTAGGTTAAATCCCATCATCAAAACAACACCCATCTTCTAGGATGATGATAAATTATAGAGTATACTTTGTCTCCCTAGATGAAAATATACTCGATAGTGCCCCAATATGTGGCTAGAAAACTATAATAATCATGATAACAAAATAATATCAAAGTAGAATATAAGAGGATACCATTTATGGAGAACCTCAAATACATATTGATATCTCCATTGTTGAAGAACCTAGGATATACACAGATGATTATGCGTTTTATAAATGATTTTAATTAATTTATAATTTTAATGTAAACCCATATCATTCTTGGGATTAAAGAATGATTCATCAACATATCCTACATCTTTCAGAGGGTCCTAGAGTATGAAAAAAAATCTCCCCACAATGGTGTGATGAGGCTGACCACCCACTCTCTCAATCAATGTCAGTTCATTATCATTATATGTCCAAATCCCCAACCATTGGAAAAGTAGGTCCCAGGTATACATAACCATTGGTTGTTTCTGGTTACATAAATAAACCCATTGGAGACCATTTGGAAATTGTGATTCATAACATGAACACACATTTTAGAGGGAAACAATGATAATAAAGTATTATGATTTTTCAATACGCTAATATATGGGGAAGGAAAACAATGTTCATGATTCTTTAAATAGAAAATCTATTTAAACCTTATCTATATTGAGGATTCATAATGATGTAATTTTCTCAGACATTGTATAGACCCAAAGCATGATGTATATGGACATTACATTACTTTTGCAGAATATTTAATACATACCAAAAAGAGACACACAAGGATCATAATAGTTTAGTGTCATTTGAAACATGGAATATAATTTTCTAATCGTGGTGAAAGATCTTCAACATCTCCATTAATGAGATTCCCCTTTTGTTTTCTTACCTAAAACCTTTCTTTAAATCCTGGGGAAAAGAAAACATATAAAGGGTGAGCTCAAATTCCCAGTAAGGGTAATCATAGAGAACATAAAACAATCCTTAGACATTTTATTGTAAAAAAATGAGCATAAAATCTAAACATCAAAATATTGAGAAATGACATAAAACATGGCAGTACGTTAGGCATAGATCATGAAGAAACATAAATCATGATAAAATATCATGTGAATAAAACATGTAATTGTGGCAAGCATTAATCACATGATATGATTTCCATAGTACCCAAGGCATTGCTTCCAAGACCAACTTAGTGGACAAAGACCCTTATTGAACCGGGTTTATATGCCATTCCGGCCCTGTATTACTGAACCGGATTTACATTCCATTCTAGCCATGTATATCTCATGAGATATAAATCTTTACCCAATGAATTGGATGGAGATATAAGTCCCACCCATCTCATAATTAAATCATTCTTACTTGTGCGACAAATTAAACATAAATAATTCATCATAACCCAAAGAGTAAAATGGGTTTCATAAACATCATCTCATCATAACATAATCCATATAAAATAAATAGATATCATTTCATAATAAGAGAAGTGAAACCATGTAAATCATAGAGACATTATACTTGAAACAGGCACATATAAAATAATGTCATCTTAGATGGAAAATGGTTTTGATAACACACTTGAAATGAATTCTTGATGGAAATATCCTTTCTTATACAAAATCATTTTCCTTTCACAAAATGCCAAGAAATTTTAAAAGAAAATGATTTTTTTGATAATATTCATGAAATATTTTTGAGTAAGAATCATGAAAATAAGGCTTTGTAAAACCGTAAATGTCCTTTCATGCCGTATAAGTTAAAAAAACAATATTCTCGTACTTTTCTCGGAAAAGTCAAAAAGTAACTCGTAAAAGAAATATTCCTTACATACCATGTAGTAAAAGTCAAAATGGGTAAAAAGGAATTTAAACATACATGAAAACATTTTTATAAAACTTGGACATGGATGATAAATATAACCCCAGTAAATACTTACGTATAAGAAATCTCATATAGAAAACAATTAAGATTGCCACATTATCCCTTACCTTAGTTCTGATAAGCTTTGTACGTATCTGGACATCCTGTATAATGATTTGAATAATTTCATTTAATTATTACAGAATAATATTCATTGTTATGATATCATATATGATTCAGTTATGACTTTATATTACACGTTCTTTTGTAAATCCATGTTAAAGCAGCGTTTTGGGTAAAATCGTTTCATTTATCGTACGTGTTTAGACTTGTTGTTCTTGATATTATTACTTATAACCTGATTTCCATAATTTAAGAATGCAAAACATGATTTATATATAATAAATATTCATCATATACATATATATGATAGATTTATAAATTGAATGAAATACACCGTTCATCGAGACGGTAGGCCGTACGTACGCATGAACGATGTTTTCATTTCCTTATTGAATTGAATAGAATTGAATAGATGAAATATATATATATATACATAAATCCAGTATCATTATTATGTCATATATTTCATGATTACTTATTATATATACTTTATAATCATTCTTGAATTTTTAACATGGAAGATGAATCTCATCGCGTCGTGGAGATGGTAATCAGTATGTACGCACAAACAATGATATCATTCCCATATTTATTGAATGTAATTGGAGTGAATGATATAATATCATAGAATTAGTATGAAGTTATAATAATCATATTTAGTTAATCGTTACACCATTATACCCATCCAAGTAAGGTGGTGGTGGAAAAACAGATTACACCACGGCGTGGAGACGGTATTCCGTACGTACGCACGCGCGATGATTTCGTTTTCCGTAGGATGGATAAAAGATGAAATGGGTTTGTTTCATATTTATAATAAATTATAATTATATGAGGGATACTAATGTTATTACTTCATAATGAAACCACTAAATAAGAGGAAGTAAAAGAAGAATGAAACTTGAAAGAATCGGTAGAAGGTATTACCTATTCCTCAAAGTGCCTCCTTTGAACTTCCTCTTAGGGTACTAGAGTTTGTATTTTGAGAATACCAGTAAATCTACAAGGTTTCTAGGGAAGTAGTAAAGTGAAATGATCAGGGTTTGGCCTAAGATCAGGGCTCAAAATGGTGTGAGGATGAGAGGGAGGAGGTGCCCTTTTATAAGGGAGGAGAGGGGCACCACTGGAAATATAAGAAATGTTAATTTATAATAAATTCAAACCCCACATAGAAAATTCCAAAATGACTCAAATTAGGATATGAGGTAAGATAGGGTTGTAATACCATCAACCAATCAAATTTATACATGTTTTTATTTTATTTTAATCCTTATCATCTATTTAATTTTATTAGTGGTAATAATATTCTAAATTATAAATTATTATAAATACTTACATATGTGCTATGAATTTTCTATAATTAGATAAATTATTACTTTTTATAACATATAATTTGTAATTTGTAATTTATAAATATATTTGTGATTTTTAAACAATTTAATAATATGTTATTTTTATAAAATATCAATAGTGTCAATTATGACACTATTCAATTATTTGTATTTAAAAACATTCCACATAGATGATATATTCAATCCAAAATATTTAATAGATTCCTAGAATTTCATATCCATCTATAAAATTCGTGGATAACATTAAATAGTTCATATAATATTTATTTTAATATTTTTAAAACCATTTATGTGATATTTATCTTAATAAAATAATTACTACAACATTTTTGTATAATTATTTAATATAATTATTTGTTACATAAAAATTAAAAATAAAATATTAGGATAAATATTAATCTTATGTATTTCGTAAGAATACTTTTAGTCAGATTTATCTTCTAAAACACCCAACTTTTGAAATGTTATATTTATTAAATTATGAAGGTGACGACTTTGACCTCATTTAAAATAAAATAATATAAGTCTCATAATCACTTTTATAAGACTCCAAACGGTAATTTATTCGGTCATTTGGATACTTATAGTGTATATATACACTAATTATAAGTTTTGTTCAGGTTTTTGAGCCTTTTAATGGGTATTATTATTTCAATAAAAACTATATTACTTATTTTTTACTAAATAAATAATTTCTACATCATTAATGTATAAGCTATTAGGGTAATTAAATATCTCTTAAAACTTATATATAAATTACCATGATAAAGAAAAATATTTTATATTTCAAATTAGTATTTATTACCGAATTTATATTCTTTATAAACTTATATTAAAAATACTTTAATTATTAAAGTTGAGTGAGACATATTTTAGTTTCCTTTAAATAATTTAAACTAAAGGTCTTAATCACAATCAAGTGGGTTCCAATGGATTCCATTTCATCCCAAATATTCCTTAGGATAAAATATAAGCATCCAATTATAATAATACAAGTTTTAGAGTAATTTTATAATATTATATTTACCCTTAATTACCCTATTTACCTTTTACTATGGTAAATAAAATTTACCGTAGTTACTATTCATAATGCCCAAAAATAAAAAGTAGCCTATTAACATAATTTGGACCCACTGATTCCATATATGGAATCCATTTTTCGAAATTCAATATACAAAAGTTTCAGAAATTAATTTAAAATTAATCCCATTGTTAAAAAAATGAGTTTTAAAAGTTAAAACATTGCAAAAGATTGAAATGATTTTATCTATGAATTCAATGCAAAATCAATGCTAATGACATAAATTATATTAAATGGTAAAAATTTATTCTATTTAAACTTTAAAACCATTCAATATTATAATTTAACCATATAAATTATTATTATGAAAAAATTTGTTTTTAATTATAATATAGTGTGTTTTTACTATTCATTAAAATATTAAAGTTATCAAAAAAATATCAAAACTTTATCCAATGTGAATTTTTATTTCCTGATTCAAAATAATAAGTTTATTTTGAAAACTTTAACTTATAAAAATGTCAAAAATTATATTTAAAATGGGTGTTCCATCAAAAGGTGGCAAAACTGCATTTTTTGATAAACTTATTTTACACGAAAAATTTATTTTGTTCCCATACCACATTCTATAAAATGTGTAAGATGAATTATAATGACATAAAATACAAAATTTATTTACTAATATTCATAATTTCTAGTTTATAATAATATTATAACCATATATCATTGTTTCGTGAAACCCGGTATTGCGTACAACACACGCTATCGAGGAAGGTTGTGATTGTGTGTAATGCAAGCCAAGTGAGGGTTGTGTGTAGTGGATGACTCCTTTGTTGTTTCTTTAACAAAATCCAAACATATTTCATTTATACATTGAATATATATATATATATACACACACTCAATGTTGCATAGAATAACTACTATCAAACAAACTTAAAATTGTGTGTAACACGATCCAAGAATAGTGTTGCGTATACAGCAAGCTAATACGGTATTGCGTATAGTATAAACTAATTTTGGTGTAGCATAAAACAAAAGACATCAGTGAAATTAAAATAATATTTTTCATAAAATCTCGGGGTGTAACATTCTACCCCCCTTAAAATGAATTTTTCCCTTGAAATTCGTCGGTGTTATAAATGGTTTACTACTAGAAAGATTCTTAAATAGAAACCCACATCGTAAAAAAGAATACCAAAACTTATCTTTAAAAACTAAATTATGAAACATAATAGTTACCCAAATTAACTAATCCCTGGGTTTCCACATAGGAGAACATAGGGGTAAATGTGGATAAGAAAGATAAATCTAACCATCATGTTTTGATGGAGAGTGGTAGAGAACATGGCTATGAAAAATCCAACAATCACAAAGCCATAAATTTTACATGATCTAAGGTACCATCAGATTCATCGGATATGAGGAAACTAGGACAACATTTTGGGTTTTCACGATCATTTCCATAAATTTGATGAATTAAAAGGAATACTTACACGATTTTGGAAAAATCATACTGTTGTTCGTGCCTTGAACAATTTCCAATTCATCTCTTAATGAAATGAAGTTGAATTTGTTATTCATGACGTGTTAGCAGATCATGCGATAGAATGATAGGTAATTTGATCTGTCTCAAACAAAAAGGTTAGAAAATGTTATCAAATATAAATAAGTCCATCTATGGTGTGGTTAATCGCATATGATTCCAAAAATGGACTTATACTTCATCTATCATACCTCTTAATAAAATAAAACTAGTTTCTACTAAGAGGGACATCATGTAGGCCAGTGGTAGGCGATAAAGGCATGTCGCACTTCGGTTTTGGGTTCGATTCCCACAGCCTTGTCTGATGTGACGGGTTGTCACCCGTTCTGCATGTTGTCCCTTTTCATAAGCTCCAATATTATAACATTCCATCAATAAGATCGAAAAATTTCTAGCCTTAAACAATACTAACTAATGTCCAAAATAATTAATTACAATCTTTAGGATTATTTAAAATACTTCTGTCCAAGCTCATAGTATAAAGAAAACAATTACTAAAAATTTCATCTGTCGAGCATGTGAATACCATCATTTATCCTCGATATATCATGTTGGTCATATTCCAATCATGTGAATACCTTAATTATGTATTCTCTTGAAACATAAATTATCATAGAACCATAATGAAATCATGAATGTTGTCAAAAGGTAACTCTTTCTGCATACCAAAATCCCAAAATCTTGATATACTCAAACCATGATATCACTTTGTCCTTATATTATTCATGAGATCATGATTACTATTATACATATTATTTTCTCCTTATCCATTCATTATACACATTTCATCTACATTCCAAAAATATTTCAATCACTTTTCATAGTTACTGATGCTATATTCTTACGGAAAACCATAATGGACCAATACATAGATATTCCAATATACCATAAAAGTACCTCAACAACATTATTCTTGAATATCAATACAAAAAAACTTCAATCCATCCTATTCAATGATTGTCATGGAATAAGTCCTTCAATAATTTAGAGGTAACTTATTAGGTCAGGGCATTGAGTTGGGTAATTCCCATGTTCTCTGTAGAGAAGACATTAGACTCCATAACAGTCTGTCACTCTATGGCCCTTTTCTCCACATAGATAACATCTTCCCCTCCATTTGAGGTATTCCTCAAGGTTCTTATTCCCTTATTTAGAAATCTCAATATTCCTTTATTTATGCTCCTCAACATGAGAACATGCATAAAATTCCATCTTCCTCTTATTTGATGACTTAGGAATACAACTAAAGTTCACCTTGTTAATCATAAATCGATATAACTGATTTGGCATAATCATGATATCTTTCTCTTCAGACGTTAAATAATTTCGTTGATCATAGTCAAAAAATTTTCCATTGGAATCAATGTTAATTGAATTCCTTCTCGTTCCCTCCATTGACTAAGACAAGAAACCATAGTGTAAGAAACTATTAAAATAACGAGGAACCACATAATCAAAAAAAGTCACTTATGGGATTTCTAACATATCAAAAATTATTTAATCCATGACACCTTAGGTTCATCCTAGGTTATTCATGATCATCAACATAATTCTAGGACTCTAACCTATAGGTATAGTTAACCTTAGAGACATCCCTAGACATACCTTAGAAATATCTCTAGGGATTTCACTAAAGTTTTCGCATTCTAGTTTCCAATGGTTGACTAAACCTTTCCTCTGATACCAACTGTAGTGACCCAAAGATTGATGTACATGGACATTACATTACTTTTGCGGAATACTTAATACATACCAAAAACAGACACACAAGGATCGTAATAGTTGGGTGTCTTTTGAAACTCATAATATAATCCTCTAATCGTGGTGAAAGATTTTCAACATCTCTATTAATGATCTTCCCCGTTTTTTTCTTACCAAAAACCATTCTTTAAATCCTTGGGAAAAGAAAACATATAAATGGTGAGCTCAAATTCTCATTAAGGGTATTCTTAGAGAACATATACAATCCTTATACATTTGAATGTAAAAACATTAGCATAAAATCTAAACATCAAACTCTTGAGCAATGACATAAAACATGGAAGTACGTAAGGCATAGATCATGAAGAAAAATTACTCATGATAAAATAGCATGGGAATAAAACATGTAATTGTGTCAACCATTAAGCACATGATATGATTTCCATAGTATCCAAGGCATTGCTGCCAAGACCATCTTAGTGGACAAAGTCCCTTACTGAACCTGTTTTACTTGTCATTCCAGCCCTGTATTACTGAACCAGATATACATGTCGTTCCAGCCATTTCTATCCAATGAGATATAAATCGTTACCCAATGAATTGGAGGGAGATATAGGTCCCCCCCAATCTCATAATGAAATCATTCTTACTTGTGCCACAAATTAAACATAAATCATTCATCTTAACCCAAAGAATTAAATGGGTTTCACAAAAATCGTCCAATCATAACATAATCCATATTAAATAAATGGATATTATTTCATCATAAGAGAAGTGAAACCATGTAAATCATAGATACATTATACTTGAAACATACACATATGAAATAATGTCATCTTAGATGGAAAATGGTTTTGATAAAACACTTGAAATGAATTCTGGATGAAAATATCCTTTCTTCTTCATAATCATTTTCTTTTCACATAATGCCAAGCAGTTTTAAAAGAAAAGGATTTTTTTGAAAATAGTCATGAAATATTTTGGAGGATGCTTCATGAAAATAAGGCTTTATAAAACTGTAAAAAATCCTTTCATGTCGTATAAGTTAAAAAAACTTTATTCTCGTACTTTTTCCGAAAAAGTCAAAAAGTACCTCGCAAAATAATGATTCCTTACAAACCATGTAGTAAAAGAAAAAATGGGTAAAAATGACTTTAAACATACATTAAAACATTTTTATAAAACTTGGACATGGATGATAGATATAACCCCAGTAAATACTAACGTATAAGCAATCTCGGATATAAAACAATTGAGATTGCAACATTATCCCTTACCTTAGTTCTGATATGCTTCGTGCGTATATAAAACTACTGTATAATGATTTAAATAATGTCATTGACTTATTAAAGATTCATATTCATTGTTATGATATCATATTAGGTTCACTTATGACTTTATATTACCCATTGTTTTGTAAATCCATGTTAGAGCAACGTTTTGGGAAAAATCTTTTCATTTATCGTACGTGTTTCGACTTGTTGTTCATGATATTATTACATATATCCTGATTTCATTAATTTCAAAATGTAAAACATGATTTACATATAATAAACATTCAGAATATACATATATATGATAGATTGATAAATGGAATGAAATACACCGTTCATGAAGACGGTATGCCGTACGTACGCATGGATGTTGTTTTTGTTTCCTTATTGAAATGGATGGAATTGAATAGATGACATAAATATATATATACATAAATCCAGTATCATTACTATTTCATATATTTCATGATAACTTATTATATATACTTTATAATCATTCTGTAATTTTTAACATGGAAGATGAATCTCATCACATCATGGAGACGGTAATCCGTACGTACGCACAAGCAATGATATCATTCCCATATTTATTGAATGGAGTTGGAGTGAAAGATATAATATCATAGAATAATTATGATGTTATAATAATCATATGTAGTTATTCTCTACACCATTATACCCATCCATGTAAGGTGGTGGTGGAAAAACAGATTACACCACATCGTGGAGACGGTACTCCGTACATATGCACGAGCGGTGATTTCATTTTCTGTAGGATGGATAGAAGGTGAAATGGGTTTGATTAATATTTATAATAACATATCATTATATGAGGGATACTTATGTTATTACTTCATAAAGAAACCACTAAATAAGAGTAAGTGGAAGAAGAAAGAAACTTGAAAGAATCGGTAGAAGGTATTACCTCTTCCTCGAAGTGCCTCCTTTGAACTTCCTTTTAGGGAACTAGAGTTGTTCTTTTTAGAAGACCAGTACCTCTATAAGGTTTCTATAGAAGTAGGGAAGTGAAATGGGCAGGGTTTGGCCGAGTTTCAAGGCTCAAAATGCTGTGAGGAGGAGAGGGAGGAGGTTCTGTTTTATAAAGGAGGAGAGGGGCACCTTTGGAAATATATGAAATATTAATTTATAATAAATTTAAACCCCACATAAAAACTTCCAAAATGACTCCAATTAGGATATGAGGTAATATAGGGTGGTAATACCATTAACAAAGCAAATTTAGACATGTTTTTTATTTATTTTAATCCTTATCATCTATTTAATTTTATTTGTGGTAATAATATTCTAAATTATAAATTGTTATAAATACTTACTTATGTGTTGTGAATTTTCCATAATTAGATACATTATTACTTTTTATAACATATTATTTTCAATTTGGGATTTTTAAATATTTTTATTATTTTTAAACAATTTAATAATATGTTATTTTTATAAAATATCAATAGTGTCAATTATGACACTATTCAGTTATTTGTATTTAACAAAAATCCACAGAGATGATATATTAAATTAAAAATATTTGATAGATTTCTAGCATTTCATATTCGTATAGAAAATTCTTGGAGAACATTAAATAGTTCATATAATATTTATTTTATTATTTTAAATCCATTTATGTGATATTTATCTTAATAAACTAATTACAACAACATTTTTTGTATAATTATTTAATATAATTATTTGTTACATAAAAATTAAAAATAAAATATTAGGATGAAGATAAATCTTATATATTTCATAATAATACTTTGTTTTGGATTTATCTTCTAAAATACTCAACTTTTAAAATGTTATATTTATTAAATTATGAAGGTGACAACTTTGACATCATTTAAAATAAAATAATATAAGTGTCATAATCACTTTTATAAGACTCCAAACGGTCATATATTTGGTAATTTGATTATTATGGTGTATTTATACACTACCAATTAGTTTTGGACATGTTTTTAAGCCTTTTAATGGGTATTATTATTTCAATAAAAATTATATTACTTATTTTTCACTAAATAAATAATTTATGCATCACTAATGTATAAGCTATTAAGGTAATTAAATATCTCTTAAAAATTATAAATAAATTTCCATGATAAAGAAAAACATTTTATATTTCAAATGAATATTTATAACAGAATTTATATTCTACATAAACTTATATTAAAAATACTTTAATTATTAAAGTTGAGTGAGACATATTTCACTTTCCTTTAAATAAAAAAACTAAAGGTCTTAATCACCTCCAAGTGGGTTACAATGGATTACATTTCGACCCAAATATGCCTCAGGACGAAATATAAGCATCCAATTATATTAATACAAGTGTTAGAGTAATTTTATAATATTATATTTACCCTTAATTACCAGATTTACCTTTTACTATGGTAAATAAAATTTACCGTAGTTACTATTCATAATGACCAAAAATAAAATGTAGCCTATTAACATAATTTGGACTCACTGATTCCAAATATGGAATCCAGTTTTCTAAATTCAATAAACAAAAGTTGCAGAAATTAATTTAACATAAATCATGTTGTTAGTTTTAAAAGTTAAAACATTGCAAATGATTGAAATGATTTAACTATGAATTCAATGTAAAATCAATGCTGATGACATAAATTATATTAAATTGTAAAAATATATTCTATTTATAATTTAAAACCATTCAATATTATATTCTAACCATATAAATTCTTAGGATTAAAAAAGTTTTTTTAATTAAAATATAGCGTGTTTTTACTAATTATTAAAATATGAAAGTTATCAGAAAAATATCAAAATTTTATCCAATGTAAATTTTTATATCCTGATTCAAAATAAGAAGTTTATTTTGTAAAATTTAACTTATAAACTTGTCAAAAATTATATTTAATATGGGTGCTCCATCAAAAGGCGGCAAAACTGCATTTTTTTTAAAATACTTATTTTACCTGAAAAATTTATTTTGATCCCATACCATGTTCTATAAAATGTGTAAGATGAATTATAATGTCATATAATTCAAAATTTAGTTTCTACTATTCATAAAGTATCGTTTATAATAATATTATAACCATATATCATTGTTTAGTAAAAATCGGAATTGCTTACAACACACGCTATCGAGGAAGGTTTTGATTGCGTGTAATGCAAGCCAAGTCAGGGTTGTGTGTAGTTCAAGACACATTTGTTGTTGCGTATAACAAAATCCAAGCATATTTCATTTATACATTGAATATATATATATACATACTCAATATTGCATAGAATAACTACTATCAAACAAACTTGAAATTGTGTGTAACACGATCCAAGAATAGTGTGGCGTATACTGCAAGCTAATACGGTGTTACGTATAGTGCAAGCTAATTTCGGTGTAGCGTAAAACAAAAGACATCAATGAAATTAAAATAATATTTTTCATAAAATCTTAGGGTGTTACAGACATGGCATGGAAAAACATGGTAATCATGAAGATAATAACATCATCTAACTGATATCTAATGATTTCTCAATAATCACTAATAGATATGATGAGGAATTCTCAAAGGGATGAGGTGTAGATATAGAATAAGGTGGATTCCATGATGAATGAAGAGAAATCCTAGTTCATATCTTTTGTTTCTAGAGTTGTGATATCTTTTAAATGGCCGCGTTCTCCATTGGTGACATAAATACAGAAGGATATACTGAGTGATTCTCATAGATCAACATTCACTATCCACCATGGAAATGTAAAATTTAAAGAGATATTTGAGAATACTATTGGTACAAAAATAAGAAGAAGAATATTGTCAAAAATTTATCAAAGTTCTTGGTGTGTCGTCACTTCAAGGATGAGTGACAAAAATCCTAGAGATATGATAAAACCATTAAACATAACTATGTGGAAATAGAAAAATGAAACTATGGATCTTTTCAGGGACATCATCAAGATTTTAAAAGGGTATAATGGTGCATGTGTTTTGGTCTACAATATTAAAAATACTTCTCACTTCATTTCCATTTATTAAGCCTTCACACCGAATAAAATTTTAAATAAACACATTATTGAATTATTGAGGCTGCATAGAATAACACTATTGATTGTATCAGATAATGGTGAGATGTTCACTATAATTTTTTGGATGTGTATTTAGCAAGATCTAAATATAGAGTTAAAATTAAAATTGACCTTTCATCCATAGACTATTTTCCAATATTAATTGAATATATGGAATGTTCAGGATACATTGAGAGAATAATCTATGGAATTTAAGGGTAGATGATTCCAAAATATTATATTTTTCAAGATCTCAAAACACAACAATTTCAACACAACCATTCATATAGACCCAAGTGAATACCTCTAAGGGATGACATGTTGAACACCTTCACGTTGGGATGAAGTTGGTGAACAAATGTCTCTACATTTTGAGTTTGTGAATGAAATAGAAATTAAATTCAGGACTATTCAACAACACATAAAAAAGTTCAAATTTGATAGTTTGGTTAGGAATATAACTCTTGATGACACCAATATTTTTCGTTTGGTTATAATGTGTTATTCTATATACCTCTATGGAAGTGATTCATGAGATTTTTGAATAATAGGAAGTTATATCCAAGATACATTAGCCCCCTTGAGATTATTGATTGCTTCAGAGTAGTGGAATATCAACTATCTCTCCCTAAAAACCTACAAAGAGTTAATTATGTGTTTTATGTATCCCTTTTAAGTATCTACATGTCATATCATTCACTTGTATTGAATTCAAAAGTGGTACATCTTGAGAATGATCTATATTTTGATGAGTAATCAGTAAAGATCTTATACCATAGAGACAAACTTCCACACAATAAGAAAACTCACAATATTAAAATAGTTTGAGAAAGCCACTAGTATTAGGGGTTAATTTCAGTACAAAAAGAGGCCATTAAACTTAATTATGAGCATTTTTTCACCCATGTTCAAGGAAAAAAATTGAAAGGGAAATTTTTCTTAACGGGGGTAGAATACAAAAACAATGAATTTGATTATGGAAATTTATCTTTTGAATATATAGATGTTTTCTATATGGTAAAAATGATTATAAGAACTAAAATAACCTTATTATAAACTAATAACATTTTTTGTTTACAACATTACCGATGTGATACAGATCTAACTTATAAATATATTTCATTATTCACAACACATTTTTTAGAAAATAGTTTTTTTTGTTATTGTCAATTATATTAAATAATATATTTTATCACTTAAATTAGTTTAATATGATAAATATAAATTAACTTTTGATTTCATAATGTTAAAATTTTCTAAGAATTAATTTTTGTAATTTTTATAAAAAATTGATTTTAAATAAAAAATATTTGTTTTTCTAAAATGAAAACTTTTATTAGTGTATATGAAAGAAAAATAATTTGATTTATCAAATGTGTATTTAGGTAATAATTTTATACAATTAATTTTGTTTTTTATAATTAGTAAAACCATTGTTTATTCTTTTAAAACAATATTATTATTTTAATTGTAGTAAAAAATTGTTTTTGTTCATTGAATTTAATTAAAAAATTTATTGCTAAAATTTTATTTTCAAATGATTTTAAATAAAAGTTAATTTTGATTGTTTTATAATGAAATAATATAGTTAATGAAATAATTGTTAATATTATCCCACACATAAATTTTATGATAAAGATTACATTTTTCTACGAAATGATTTTTACATGTCATGTGCACTAATAATAAAATTAATTTCAATAAATAAAAAATATGTTATTTTACAAAATTATTTAAAAATATTAATTAATCATTTTGAAATTATTTAAACATTTAAATTATAATTTTCACTTAAATATTTTTTCCAAGGGTGAAAGTGGAGTTATCGTGGTAAGGGTAAAATAGGGTAAAAGTAGATTATCGCAATGAAGATGGTTTAAAAAAGTATAAAACATGTTTTTTATTTGATGGTGGAAGAAGTCTTGATCATATCTCCATAAAAAACTATTATTTTATATTCATGGTGCCTTTTTCATGAATAATGTAGTGATATTATTGATAAATAATGATTTTTTTACAAAAGTTCTTTTTTCTTGCCATATAAAAGGGGACCACCTCCTCCCTATTTCACAAACCACTCCAAAGCTTTGGATGATAAAACAAATTACCCAAGTATCTCTTAAACACCCTAACCATGTTTTTGAATATTTTTTTTAAACTAAAATACCAATCTAAGAAGTTTTAATTTGTTACCAAAAGGAGAACATCCAAGGGATTGGAAATACTATCACACCCCGACCACAGATACTTCATTATTTTATTCTTTCCTCGATGTTGGATCTTTTGGTTAAGGTTCAGATTGGGTGTCCAACAAAAGTCGTTGAGTTTTTGTGGTATTTGTTTTCATCTAGACCTATTATTGGTTTTTGAGAATGTTTTGGGATGAAAGTGGCATGTTCGAGAGTTTATGATGTCGTCGGTGTCTCCATATTCCGTTTAAAACATTCAAGGATCATTGGGTGAACTTCCCTAGTTTTTGGGGTGTAATTTGAAGATTTTTGGCCAATTTTGGGGTTACACCTTTTGAGCACGGCCTTCCCAAACTGTGTAACCTTACCATGGGATGTTTCAAGAGTTTTCCAGTAGCCCTCACACGGTTTGCTCCCGGTTTTTCAAACCGTGTAGAAAAACTGTGCAGCCACTTGCCGACATTATAACATTTGATGTGGAGCTCCGATTTGGGTGATTCCACCTCATAAAGGAAGAACTATCTGTTGGGAATGGACCCGAAAAGTTTCCCCCTCCTTATTTCTTATTTTTGGGGAGATTTGGGGACGATTTCTCCAGAAAGGTTGGTGATTCTTCATGTTTCCTTCCCCAAATCTACTCTCCTTCTCTTTGCCTCTATGTTATATGGTTTTCTTTGCATATTTTCATCCACAGCTGAACCGTAATGTTTATGGTTTATGTTTGGCTTGTTTTTATTTGGATATAGTGCGTTTGAATGGTCCATGGGTCTTAGATCTATCCTACCTTGAAGCCTCATCGCATTCACACATGGTGGAGGTTGGTGTTTCCCTTCTTTTCCTTTACATTGCAAACCATTGATGCTTGAACACTTTGGAATAATTTTTAAACTTGATTTTCACATCCATAAGTAATATAGTAAACTTATTGTGGTGTTTTTATTTTGGTTACAATAGTTTGAAATGTATTTTAAAAGGATTCATTGATTATGTCTATGTGTTGTTGCCTTGGAAGTATTTGATAAAATTCCTTTTGTTTTATAAAAAGGAAATTGAGACCTTATTTTATTGTTTGGACTTGGTTTTATATATTGTATTTGTTGAAACATGAATTGAATCATTTAATGTGATTTGGGTGCATAATTATGGACTGATTATTTATGGTGAAATGTTTTGAAAATGTATTTTGTTTTTTTTAAATGTTTATGAGAGAAGTTACAATTGTGTTGGTTTAAAGAGAAGTGGTATTTATATAAAAATGTTTTTGGGTATTCTTAAGGATATTTAATAGGTGTCATTGGATTTTTTTCACATTTGTGGGTGCACTAGGTGCATACATGGATGGGAATTCAAGTGGAAATGACACTTTAAAAGGATGTTACACATGAACCTTGGTTTCACAAATGTTTTCTCTTCTCTCCCATTATTTTCCTTCTAAAATGGCTCTTTGATTCATAAATAGTGTCTTGGAATTTAATGTGGCCTTAAAATAATTTTTTGAATGTGTTCGCAAAATTTGAACCATGGGTCATTTTGGGACACAGTTGGTTGCAAATGGTTTAATGGTCGGTTTGGATTTGTATACTTGAAAATAGTCATATAAATGATTTGGAACTACATTGTTAAATGTGTTTGGGTGTGTAAACATAATGTCCCATTTGGATTTTTACTTTTAAAGGTGATGTTTTGTGTTGATTTTAGAAACGAATGTGATTCAGAAAATGTGAATGCCCGGTGGGGAAATTTGAACATTTTATGAAATGGTTTGAATTTTAAATGGTGTAACGTCCCGGTTGGAACTTTTTTGATATTAAATGATCGAATTAATATTTGTCGGATGCTCCTATCTAGGGTAACCTATTATGGGTGAACGTATAGGAAGCGTCTATGTTTGGGGTAGTCATGTGCGGTGAGATGAGTCATGTGTGCATGGGACGTCCTACTTACATAGTATTATTATAACCACCATGGGTTTCTGGGTGTCCTTTAGATGATCGAGTGATGGCTGCTGATCAAACCTGATTAGATGGGTTGGTACCCCCTGTATTTTGTTATAACAGGCAGACATTACCATTGGATTGGTCAGTTAGGGTGGTCAGTTGATTATAGACTTAGGAGCTTCACCATACGCCAACAGGTGATTTTGAAACCAAGTACGTCCAGGGGTCTTCTAGGGATGTTTTGGATCACCCAAGTTTACTATCTTTATTTTTTGTTTACTTTCTATTACATTGAATGTTCATTTGTTCAGTTTATTTATTTTCAGCATAGACCTGGTGTTGTTGATTTGTTTTTTTAATGAAAAGTCTATTTTGAATGTGGAAACATGGTGTTCATAGTTTGGAAAAATTGAATGAAATTTGCTTATTTCTAAAAAGAAAGAAAATCTATTTTTATATCCTTATTTTAAAACTAGTGTTAATGGATTGTTTTGGGAAAATAAAGACATTGAATCTTTGGTGATTTCCTACTAAGATGTCTAGATCACACCCTACTTTTTCTATTTGGTTTCGGTATAACCAGACTGTTTTACAGGTTCAGATTTTTTTCAGGTTTTTCTAGATTGAGTATCTCTTGGAACAGGGTGGTCTTATTGTTGGAGGTGACCAAGATGTCACATGAAGATCATTCTAGTAACTGGTTGTTTTATTTTGTGGTATCTTCTTTTTCTTTTAGTGTTAGTTTTTTTTAGTTGTATTCGTATTAGATCATATTATTATTTTATTGAGATTATTTTGTGGTTAGCACTGCTGCATTTTAAATGTTTTTTTATCCAATTATTATTGGGAGAAATCATTCCATCTTGTTTTATTTTGATGCCTGGAACTTGTTGCCAGCACGTGGGGATTGGGATCACCCTTCTGGCCATGTCACAGACCGGGTTGGGTGTTGGGTCAGATGACATCCTAGCTTGGTTCATGAAAAAATGGTATTAGATGAGGTTATTGTTATTTGATGTGTCTGATAGATGGAGATTAAGACTTTCGACACTCGGGAGGTAGGTGTGAGAAGGGCGTCATGAACCCTTGCTCGTTCCGAAGCTCGAGTCACCTGGGATAGTCTGGGATTTGAGTCTTTTGTTTTGGGTTGTCTTGGATTGAGGGATGAAAATAGAGGCGAACCAATGTCATTTTGTAGCCTCACATGGGGTGGTGACCCTTTTAGAGCCTATGTACCCAGTTAAAGGTCCTCTTTGTATTATTCCTTACTTGGAGCATGGCTCACCACCATGTTTCTTGGTTAGGAATAGACAGTAGTTCCTATTTCTTTTAGTTTATTGTTGGCAATGTTTTAATTTGATTTTGGTTCATGTGAGTGTGTTAAAAAAGAGAGTGTATTTTCAAATGGAAAATAATTTGAATGAATGTGCATTCTATCAAGTTTTTTTAAATTAGTGAAGTGAGATTTTAAACATTGGAGGCGTTTTATTTTTGATAAAGTTAATTGAATGTGGCCCTTGGTATTTATTATGGACATTTACATGTGTTTAGGTATATGTGGGAAGTGTGTATGGGCACAAGGTATTGGAGATGGATTTACACACATGTAATGGTTCATAAGAAACCATGGGTTGGGTGTTCAAGTTAAAGGTTTGGTATGATTTTCCTAAATTGGATTTTAATGAGAAAATGATTTTGGAATTTGTTTTTTATTGAAAAATGGTTTTTTGGTATTGGAGATTTATCCTCAAAAGAAGGTAGTTTTGAGTTTTAATAGGAAAATGATGGTTTTTAAAAATGAATATCTGGTTGGTGTTTTTTTTACATTGCTTCTGAGCCAGTTGGTTTTGGTTTGAGGTGTTCTTCTTTGTTTGTGCCTCAGTTTGATTTTGGATTTGGTATGTAATTTTTATGTTGTTAAAAAAATGCCACCCAGAAAGGTCCCCAAATATTTTAATGAGTCAAGCCCGATTCCTTTTCCTCCACAAGTTTTTCCTGTTTTATATGGTGATTGAGATTTTCTTGAGGTTGTGCAGTGGGTTGAGGAAGTTGATTGTGTTTTTAAATCATTGGTAACTACAGATGCTATTAGAGTTTATACAATTCAATGGTTGTTTGATGCTCTAGTCTTGGACTAGCAGGGGTTGGTTTCACCATCAACAATAGAAGGTGAGATGTCATAGGAGTTTTTTAAGTCTAATTTCATCCAATGGTTCATACCGGAGGTGGTGAAGTAGAAAAAGGTTGCAGAGCTATAGGATGTTCAGTTGGACCAGCGATCTGTAATGTTTTATGTTGACCACTTCAGAGAGTAGGTTCCATTCTCTTTTGAAGTAGCATTGGAGGTTCAGATGAAGGCCCCTATCATTGTTTGGGGTCTTTGTCCTGAAATTAATGAGAAATCACTCTCCTCCAATGAAACCTATTTCGATAGGTTGGTGGATGAGGCATTCATGGATGAATTGGTTTTTTTGGGTGCAACCAGTGGTTATATGTTCTCGTAAAGCATCCTCATCTTGCGAGTAGGGTGTGCCAGGGGAACCGATATCTGAAAAACATCCTTTGTTGGCTCCGGCTTTCAGTTCGTTGGACCATTTTCTAGTATGTTTCTTGTGCGGCCGGTTTGGTCACCCAAACAAGTATTATCGTATTTCCCCGAAGACTTGATATTGTTGTGACTATTTGGGTCATTTAGAGAAGTTCTATAAGGAGAGTTTTATGAAAAGGAAGTCTTGAATGGGGGATGTGTTTCCAGACTATAAGGAAGGAGATACTTCATCCATCAGATCCCCAACCACAGGTCTCATGGTGAAGGTCGCGCATAGTCAAGAGTTACAGGGGGTGTGAAAACCCGCCATGTTTTTGTTTCTGTGTTGGGATGGAAATTTTTAAAATCTCATTGTTCTTATTTCCTTGATTTTGTATGTTAACCTTTTGTGGTAATGGAACGATGAACTGGATATCTTTTTACCCAAATAGTTGAGTCAATCTAAATGTGACCCTTGAATCTTTTGATTCTCCATTGAGTGTGTGTTGACTTTGTGTAGTCCGGTTGCGGTTCTAACTTTCATCAATGCTCGTTTGGATATTCTTGAGTTTTTATAATTGTTTTATTGTGCGTTTGGTTTGTGTGGGAGGATCCTTGATTCTGTGGAGGTAGATTTAATATTTTTCATGGAAGTTCGGGTTTGAGCCAAGATAATTTTTTTTTGTTTTGGGAGTTTTTGGAAGATCTTTCCAGGTGAAGCATAATTACCGCATGGTTACCACACAGTTAGTCGAAACCGTGCGACCCTATACGTGAAGACAGAACCAACGACACTGTAAGCATGGGGTAATGCGATAGTTCTCCTAACCGTGTGGATTGATTTCATTTTTGGGCAGAGGAGTTGGCATGGTTGGTGCACAATTTTGAAACCGTGCAGCAATGTCGTGCGGGGTGCCCCTTCCTTCCAGTAGTTCGCACATGGTTAGCGCACGACTTAGTAAACTGTGCTGCCAAACCATGCGAGGTACCATGAAATTTAAAATTTTGAAATACCTTGTTTTTGGTTGCAGTGTGGGTATGTTTTGGGGTTTATATTTTGTTTGTTTTATTTGAGTTCTAGTGGTGGGTAGAACCCTATAGTGTTCTCCCCTAATCCTCATTCATGCGTTATGGATTCTCCTTGATCGGTTGGGTGTGACTTGTGGATTGAATATTTATCACAGGGTTCAGGGTTTCCCTTTGGTTTTTTTTGGGTGTGGACTTGAGTTTTGGTTGACTTATGGATAGGTGACTTTCTAGGGGTAGAAAGTGTCTATGGTGGGAAAAATTTCACACCCCGACCATAGATACTGCTTTATTTTATTCTTTCCTCGATGTTGTATCTTTTGGTTGAGGTTCAGCTTGGGTGTCTAAAAAAAGTCCTTGTGTTTTGTGGTATTTTTTATCTTCTAGATCTATTCTTGGTTATTGAGAATGTTTTGGGATGAAAGTGGAATGTTGGAGAGTTTATAATGTCTTCGATGACTCCATATTGTGTTTAAAACATTCAAGGATCATCAGTTGTACTTACCTAGTGTTTGGGGTGAAATTTAGTGCCTTTGGCCAATTTTTGGGAATGCACGGTTTGAGCACGACCATCCCTAACCACACAACCTAACCATGTGAAGTTGCAGGAGTTTTCCAATAGCCCTCACACGGTTTGGGCATGATTTGATGAACCGTGCAGCAAAATCATGCATCCACTTGCGTGCTCTATAAAATTTGACATGGAGCTTCGATATTGGTGATTCCACCTCCAAATGGAATCCTATCTATTGGGAATAAACCATAGGAGCCTCCCTCTCCTTCCCACTTTGAGTTAAGGCAATTTTGGGACAATTTCCCAAGAAAAGTTGGTGATTATTCATGTTTCCTTCATCAAATCTTCTCTCCTTCTATTCCCCTCTATGTTACATGGTTTTTTTGGGATTTTCTTCCACGACCGAACCCTAATGTCTAGGGTTTATGTTGGGTTAATTTTTCTTTGGATATAGGGTGTTCAAATGGTCTGTGGGTCTTAGATATATCCTTCCTTGAAGTCTCATAGCATCTGCACATAGTTGAGGTAGGTGTTTCCATGATTTTCCCTTCCACTGCAAACCATTGATGCATGATCAATTTGGATTTATTTTTAAACATGGTTCTCACCTCCATAAGTAATATAGTAAACTTATTGTGGTGTTTTTATTTTGCTAACAATTGTTATAAATGTATTTTAAAAGGATTCCTTGATTATGTCTTTGTGTTGGTGCCTTGGAAGTATTTGATAAAATGCCTTTTGTTTTATAAAAAGAAAATTGAGACCTTGTTCTATTTTTTGGACATGGTTTTATATATTGTATAGGTTAAAACATGAATTGAAGCATTTAATGTGATTTGGGTTCATATATATGGATTGATTATTTATGGTGAAATGTTTTGGAAAATTCTTTCGGGTTTATGAAATATTTATGAGAGACGTTACAATTGTGTTGGTTTAAAGGGAAGAGTTATTTCTAGAAAAAAATTGGGTATTCTAATGGATATTTAAGGGGTTTCATTAGATGTTCTCAGATCCATGTGTGCACTTGGTTCATACATTGATGGTCATTGAAGTGGAAATGACACTTAAAAAGGATGTTACACAAGAACCTTGGTTTCTAAATTGTTTTCTCTTCTCTCCCATTCATTTCCTTCTAAAATGGATCTTTGATTTATAAATAGTGTGTTGGTATTTAATGTGGATTTGAAATTATTTTTTGAATGTGTTCTCAAAATTTGAACCGTGGAGAATTTTTGGACACAGTTGGTTGAAAATGGTTTAATGGATGGTTTGGCATTGTATACTTGAAAATAGTCTTAGAAATGATTTGGAACTAGTTTGGTAAATATGTTTGGGTGTGAAAAATTAAAGTCCCATTGGGTATTGTAATTTTAAAGTTGATATTTTGTGTTGATTTTAAGAAAGAATGTGATTTAGAAAAGGTTAATTCCCAGTGGGCATCTTTGATCATTATATGAAATGGTTTGAATGTTAAATGGTATGACGGCTGAGTTGGCACTTTATTGATATGAAATGATCGAATGCATATTTGTGGGGTGCTCTTATCTATGGTAACCCATTATGGGTGAACGTATAGGAATCATTTGTGTTTGGGGTAGGCAAGTGTGGTGAGATGAGTCACACATGTGAGGGCCTTCCTATATACATAGTATTGTTATCACCACCATGGGTTCCTGGACGTCTTTTAGATGATTGAGTGAAAATTTCTAATCAATCCTGATTAGATGGGTTGGTACCCCCTGAATTTTCATTGGCCTGGTGGGATTTGCCACTATATTGGTTAGTTAGTGTGTCTAGTTGGTTATAGACTTAAGATCTTCACCATAAACTGGTAGGTGGTTCCGAAACTGAGTACGTCCAGGCATCTTCTAGGGATGTTTTGGATCACCAATGGTTACTATATGTATTTCTTGTTTACTTTCTGCTAAATTGAATGTTCGTTTGTTCAGATTATTTATTTTCAGCATAGACCTAGTGTTGTTGATTTTGTTTTTCTATTTAAAATGAGAAGTCTATTTTGAATGTGGAATCATGGTCTGCATAGTTTGAAAAATGGAAAGAAATTTTCTTATTTCTAAAAAGAAAGAAATCATATTTTTATAGGCTTATTTTCAAACTAGTGTTAATGGATTGTTTTGGGAAAAGAATCACATGGACTCTTTGGTTATTTTCTACTTAGTTGTCTAGCTCACACCCTACTTGTACCATTCGGTGTCGGTAGACCCGAATTTTTTTCTAGGTTAAGATTTTTCTAGTTCGAGTATCTCTTGGAGAAGGGAGGTCTTATGGTTGGTGGTGACGAAGAGGTCACATGGAGATCATTCTAGTAGCTGGGTTTTTATTTTTTTGTGTCTTCTGGTTCATTCAGTGTTAGTATAATTTATTTTTATTTGTATTGGACTAGATTGTAATTTTATTGAGATTCATTTGTGGTTAGCTCTGCTTCGTTTTCAATGTTGTTTTTTAATCAAATTATTATAGGGATAAATTTTTCACTCTTGTTTTATTTTGATGACTGGAACTTGTTTCCAGCCCGTGGGGATCGGGAACATCCTTCGGGTCATGTCGCAGACCTAGTTGGGTGTCAAGTCAGATGGCATCTTAGCTTGGTTCGTGAAAAATACTCTCATCCTAAATTTTCTATGATCTTTTATAATTCTTCTCTTCTCATGTACCCTATATACATGATCATATGATTAGACAAAAAAAATTAAATATTATAAAATATTATTACACTATAATAAAATCAATTTTATACACTCCTCCAAAATAATTGAGAAAAAAACATCATCATGAATTTGTGTGGATTACAACATCTATGAATGACATGATTTGTTTTCTAGGACCACATAAAATGGATTAATTTTAAAACGTATTTTTATTCAAAAATGATGATTTTCACAATGATAATATTCTATAATAATAATATTCTTGAATAATAATATATGATGATATATAATTAATTACAATAATAAACTAGTATAGTAACTTAACGATTTTAAATATTCATTTTAAGAAATCTTTCATAATTTAGATCTTTTTGTGAAAACCTTTGAAGTTTTATAAGCATATTAATAATAGAAAAATGTATACAAACCTACAAAAAAATTTATATAAAGAAGTTATTTTTGAACACCTTTGACCATAATAAACAATCTAAAAGTGTTATAATGAAATTTACTAAAATACCCCATGAAATTAATGTTGCTAAAAACTATAAAATAAATAAACAAAAGAGGTAAAAATATGTTAAATAAAAAATTAAATGTATGGGAATAATTTTCATATATATATATATATATATATATATATTATTTTATTTTATTATTACAGTTTTTATGTGAATGTATAGTGAAAATGTTGACATGATGTAAGGGATCTTTCGTACCACCCTTATTACTATCAAGTTAAATGTTCAATTTATTTTAATTAATTTTTGTGAAATATTATTCTCATATATTTATTATATTTTTTATATATGTACCTTAAATACATACAGAGTTTAATTTGCTTTTAATTATTATAGTTGACATGTTTTTAGTTACTTTCTAAATTCAAAATTTATGGTTATTCTGATTCATGGGAAAATTTATATACTTACCTCATGTCAAACATATCCTCGCTTAATTTTCTTTTAACAATGAACATATTTTGAAAATCCATATATTATAAAAAGAACTGACATTGTTTAATATTTATTTTATATAAAAAATATGATACTTCCATCATTATAAACACCAATTAGTTCTTTCATAATGCCTCACTAATGTGCATTAAATTTATTATTCATTCTCCTAGACCTTTCTCATGAGTTTTAATCATTGAAACAGTATATTTAAGACCTATGTTTGATTGTCAATTATTAATGATCAAAATGGTTTATGTCCTTATCCTATGAATCAATATGTTTTACCTTTCAGTTATTCGTTGAGTTTGAATTATGAAACCCACTTTCTTCGAATATGTTTGATCAGCCATATGATTTATGAATGGTATATTTTCCTCAAGTAGAGCGATTATATATTATTTTTTATGTGAAATTTGGGAGAAGAATTATATAGGCCTCAATGAATTATGTAATGCTTTATATCTCATGAGATATTCTTTAAGGGATTATGGTGTTAGACTAATCCACCATTGGGATTTTTCTACTTTATGTTGATACTCTTGGGAGTGACCCATGACTTATGATAATGATACCATGTTTTATGTCATTACCATGTGTTTATGATTCATTAATGTTATTATATAATTTATTTATTCCATGTTTCTATTATTAAGATCAATATATTTAATATATCATGGTATACCTCTTGAATCTCTTGTTATTATTCATTGCCATGTTTTTTCTCTTACCAGGATTTCCATATAACCCTTATACTTTTGTACATTACACAGGTTATTATATGAAATTTTATAATGTCTATTGGAGTTAAGATAACAATTGGGAGTTTTTAAAAATATATTGTTTGTGTTTAAGATGTTGTACCAATTCATCTAATAATACAAATACTATATACCAATATATCCTTTGAATATATTATTGGGGAATTATGTTATAAATCATAAAATAAAGTATATATAAGGTTTGCGTCACTGTATACTATCTCAAGTTGATTTTATTCACCCTATTCAATATTTTTTTCTTGTTTTGTGTGAATTTGGAACTTTTACACGCTATGGATCATTTAATTAATGTCAAGATGATTTATTTTTCTTGATAAAATTTTTCGTGACATCTTCCTTTATCTTACCCATCCTAATACACTATGAAAACTTTTTATGAACATGGTATTAGCACAAAGAATATCATTAAGGGATATAAAATAAGGAAAGAAAATGTTTTTCTAGGAATATTTATAAACCCGTGAAATCATAAGAATACTGGAAAAAAACATTGTAATCATAACTCATAAAGGTATCTAATTACATCCATATAATAATTACATTGTATGTTTCATAGCTTCATAGGTATTAGCCTTTTTCATTGCATTTGGAATACCCATCAAATTATATTACCAAAATATCTTAAGAAAAACCTTATTTGTTTAACTCTGTATCATTACCCAATGAATTGGAGAACTATCACAAGATCACCCACCATCGATTTATCAAAGAACCATCAATATAAATAAGCAATGTCCATGAATAATTACATAATCATAACACATAAACCATGCATAATGTAAAAATAACATTTCCACATTGCAATCATAAGATATCATTTAAAAATATTAAAATAATCAATTAATTCCTAAAATGATTTTCTATAAAAAAAATAACTAAAAATATAATATGTTATTTACTTTTCTTTAACACACATTATGACATGTAATTTAATCCAAATACATAATAATGGTCATAGTGGTGGAAAGGACGTTCGTACCATGTATGATAGAAAAACATTACATCTTTCATAAAACAAAACACTTCATATAAATAAAATTCATTTTGAAAACCTTTTAATAAAATTAAAATTAAAATATTTTTTTATACACATTATAAAATAAGGTGGTGTATATTATAAAAATATGCCTCAATGAAAGGAATGAAGATGTTGTCCCTTACCTTAAGTTTGATTCGTCACGTATATTCCTTGTTACTCCTGAATAATAATCTTATGTTAATTTATAATTGATTAAAAAATGTTTTCTGGTTTATAAATTATTTTATATCACTTATAACCATTTTATTAAAATTACATTATTATTTATGTTCATATCGGGCTTTCCGTCATTATTCGATAATTGTGTCAAAAATGAACTTGTATTGTTGTTAATAGTTCATGTGGTCATAAGTCCATAAACTCAAAAATAATATTCATTATTTAAATTTTACATATATCCAGTTTATTTATATTTATAATAACCCATAATATTTGGAGATAAAAAATGAGATTCACCATTCACGGAGACAGTAGGTCGTATGTAAGCATGAATGTTAATTTCATTTATTTGTCTCGTGAAATGATTAGGAATTAAAGGATATAAATAAATATTATAATTCTAGTATTATATTAATTTAAAATAGGTATCATATATTTAATAAAATCATCATTATATCTTCTATTTATACTGGTAACGAGTCATATCACTTTCAGGGGGTAGTAGTACACAATTCCTCAAACAAAATTATCATATTTACCCAATAGGTAGAGCATGAAGGAATGATATAAATAAAAATTACTGATGAATAGAGACAATATAAATACAATATATGTACTATACAAATATAGTTTCCATCATAATTTCCACCATGATATGTGGTAGGTGAAAATTGAACAATCATCATTTCGTGAGGCAGTAGTTCGTCGTACACAGAAACAGTATGTTTGTTACCCATTAAATGGAGGTGTGTGCAAGTGCTTATGGTATAATTATTATTTTTTCAATATACAATTATAAAAAGGATACATGGGTCATTATTTAATCATATAATAAGAATAGTATATCGAGCGAAGAATGAAAATGAAACAAATAAAACATGAGAGAGGGCATTACCTCTTAATCAGGTAACTTCTTTAGGTAAAAACTGAAGGCTTCCTTGTGAGACTTTTTGCACTAAAGAAGGATTCTAGGATTAGGGGACAGATTCTATGAAGATTTAAGGGTATATATTTTTTGAATCAATGTGTTCTTAAAATTTGAACAAAAGTGAAGTAGAAGTTCCATTTTATAGGAATGGTGAGGTGAATTTATGGGAATTCATGAAATATTAATTTATTATAAATTGATATTAAGTTATAAATAGCTCTAAAATGATTTATTTAGAGGATAAGATGTGGATGGGTCTTAATCATCCAAAACAATTAATTTTATACATGTTTAGGGGACAAAATTAACCTTATCTTTTGTCTTCCACACTTTGTAAAATAATTTATTTATTGTAGTGTCTTCTTGTATTTTTACACAATATGGAAATAATTAGTATAAAATGAAAACTGATCCTCAATTTGATCATTTATGATATATTTAACAATATCCATGTTACTTGGCCGAACCTAATATTTTTATGAATTTTATATCATTTAATAAAATAGTAATTATTTTAAAATATCATTATGTCAATTTTTACACTCTTCACTTTGTTGAATTTATATAAAATAGAAAATGAGAGATAACTTCGAACCAACCCATTTAATATTCTTATAACATGTCGTATTCACCTATAATATTATGGAAAGACATAAATTATGTAAAATAATATTTAATTTAATATTTATAATATCATTTTTTTGATTCATTCATGAATAAGGAAATCGTTGTCATTATGTCATAATTAAATTTGTTTATTTAGTGTCTAAATATTATAAATAAAATACCATGATATACATCATATTTTTAGATTTATAATGACTATTTATTATCATGGGGATCACTTATAAAACCCAATATTAATTTTTTTTGGTAATAAGAGTCATGTCATTGTTAATTTCTCCTTTAGTTCAAATTAAAATTTATAAATGTCATAATCACACCCTTGTGGCTTCCAAAGGGCATATTTTCAGCAAAAATGTTGTCTTGGTCAGCCATATCTCATCCAATAAGATTAGAACAAATGGTAGGGCAGTTATATATTATTATAATATTAATTTGACCTTTAATTTCCCGATTTACCTTTAAACATGTTAAATAAAATACTGATGTTACTATTCACCACAAATTATTTTTATCATATTAAACTGAATTTTTCATACTCATTACAACCATTTATTTTATTTTTTGAAAATTCAATTCACAGAAGCTGTAAAATTTGGTTCAAAAAAATCCTGTTGTAGAATCGAGAAAATAGGTTTTTGAGAAGTAAAAATTATGAAAAGAATGACATGTGTTTTATAAAATTTCAAAATGAAATTACATATAATGATCCAAATTGGATTAAATGATAAAAAATAATCTAAATATATATTAAAACCATTTCAAATGATAATCTGTCAATAAAAATAAATTAAACTAAAAGAAGTTATGAATTAAAATGCAATATTTTTCTCAATTCATTAAATTAATAATTTTATCACAAAAAAACCAAAATTTCATCCAATGTAAATTTTTATGTCTTGCTTCCAAATAATAAGGTTAATTTTTTCAAATAGAACATATAAATGTTCAATATAAAATTAAATCTAATTACCAAAATTGAATTAAATTATAAAATCATAATCTAAATATACTTTAATACCATTTCAAATGATAATCCAACAATACAAAGAATTATTACAAAAAGGAATTTTTGAATTAAAATTTAGAATTTTTCCCTATCCATTAAAATAATAATTTCATCAGAAATAAAAAAAATTTCCATGAATGTAAATTTTGATTTCTTGATTCTAAATATTAAGTTTATTTTGTCAAATAGAACATAAACACGTTTTAAAAACTATATTTGAAAATTGTTCTCAATCTGAATGTTGTAAAACTCCCTTTTAAAAATATTAGATTATTTTATACTTAAAACCTAATTTATTATATGATTAGCCTCTAAAATTTATTTGATGAATATAAAAATATTTAACCAAAATTTGTAAATATAATATAGTAAGTTATATTCATTCCTTCCAATACAATAATTAGTCGTTAATGACCATTAAAAATAATATTATGAATAATGTATTATTTTTTGGTATATCTCAGTCTTGTGTGCAACATAAGATTACATAGAAACCCATTGTCATGTATCATGTACACTACCATAACTAGTGTATCTTTTAAGTAATATTAATTTCTAATACATAAATTTTAATAGATATGAAATTGTATTATTATTTAATTACCTAGGATGCTACATCTTGTCCCACTTTAGAAATTATGTCCCCGTAATTTTATTCACCTTTCAAATAAGTGGGGGTATTTAACCCTCATAGAATTACAAGATTCCCATGTCCCCTCAACAACCATATGGGTTTCCACAAAACCCTAACCTGATGAATCATCTTATTCCACAATTACTACTCTCTACAGTCAAGAAACATGACTGGTTGTTCCTCATAAGAAATATTCTCTTGCAACTGAACTACATCTAGACTCAAAACATGAGATTTATCCAACAAATGTATTCTCAACCTCGAAACACGAAAAACATTGTGTACCTAAGAAAAACTCATAGTTCATACAACTATATAGAAAAGTAACCCCACTTAATTGAGGATCTCATAGGTTCCAATAAATTTCAGACTTAGATTTCCCTTCTTAACAAAACATATCACATTTTTTAATCGAGAAACATTGAGAAAGGCATGATCACCTACCATAAAATAAATTTCCCTCCACCGATAATATGCATAACTTTTCTGCCTACTATGAGATGTCCAATTGTGCTTCTAAATCAACAAAAAATTCCCTATCATTTATTTTATCAATTCAGGTCTCATCAACATCCTTTCACCTACTTCATCCAAAAAAGCTTGAGTCTGACACCACATTCCATATAGTTCCTCAAATGATTATATATCTATACTAGAATGAAAACTATTACTATATGAAAACTCCACCAATAAATATGTTGATCTCAAATTCCCTAGTAATTCATTGATCAAGGTTATAGTCTATCCTCAAAACTATTAATTTCTCATTCCGACAGCCCATCTTATTGAGGATGAGAAGTTGTACAGAAATTTAATTCAGTTCCCAACTACTTCAAAAGGCCTTTCCAAAAGTATAAGTGAACCATGGATCACGATTAGGTACAATGGGGATGCACACTCTATCTAACCTATCTTTAATATACAATTAGAAAAGTAGATCTAGATACTTGTGTATCTCGAATAGGGAGAAAATGAGGTTATTTAGTCAATCAATTAACAATAACCCAAATCAAAATGTTGCCTCGATAAGTATTTGGTAACCCAATATGAAATCCATGGATATATTTTTCATTTCCACCATGGTACTAGAAAATGATGAAGCATCCCTTTTGGAGATGGTAATTCTACTTTTACCTACTAAAAACTAAAACACTTCCCTATAAAGTTAGAAATAACTCTTTTCATTTCATCCTACCAGTAATACAATCTATGTTCTTTATACATCTTAGTACTACCATGATGGATTAAATATGAAAAACTATAAGATTCACATAACAACTATTTATTCATTTCTGAATAACAAATCCCACATAACCTATTTCAAAATCATGAAACAAAATATTTTTCAATTTTATATTCAAGAAACATTCACTTATGAAACAATTCCACCTTTTTATTCCACTCACCATTTTACTTCAATGCTTTCTTAATTCTATCTGATAGAGATGATTTTACTAACACTTGATCATTCTGCATTAAGATACATCTAAGTCCTTCCAAAAAAGTATCATTTTAGATAAAAAATTCACCACTCTAGGAAGGTAATTCTAAAAATTGAAAACACACCAATATTATTTTAAATTTCTTGAAAATAATCATCACATTTTTTTTCATATGAACTTAACACATTTTTGAGTTAACATAGTCAATGTTATAGATAATCATGAAAAACATTCAACAAACCATCAGTAATAGACTTCTAATCCAATAAAACTATAAATCTAGTTATATTTTCTGGTCTTGTACATTCATCAAGAATTTTAATTTTATCAATATCAATCGTTATTCCATCTATAAAAACTATGTGAACAAGTAAATACAGTTTTTGTAACCAAATCTCACACTTACTAAATTTTCAAAACAATTTATTTTCTTTTGTGGTTTAAAATACAACCCTTATAATACATTAATGCTTCTCTTTTCTTTAAGAATATACAGAAAATTTATCATTAAACACAACCACACACTTATCCCTGAACTTATGGAATATTCTATTCATAATATCCATGAATATAGAAATTACATTAGTTAACTCAAATGGCATAAATAAAATGTCAGAATGGCCATATATAGAATGAAACACAATATTTGAAATGTATTCTTCCTTTAAATTCAATTAATGTTACCTTGATCTTATGCCAATCTTTGAAAAATACTGAGATCCCTGGAGCTGATAAAAGAATAACCGATATGATGAAAATGGTTCTTGTTCTTAATATTGATGTTATTCCAGGCTCTATAATCAATGAAAAGTCTCACTAAACCATAATTATTTTTAAATACAAGATGGTTTCACCCCATGGTGATGTGCAATGTCAAATCAATCTTTTATTTAATAGATCCTGAAATTTTTTATTTAATTCTAAAAGTTCAATTTGAGTCATTCGATAAGGGGTTATAAAATTGACTAAGCACCAGAAGCTATGTCAATAGTAAAATATACTTAACGACCATGTATAATACTAGAAAACCCATCAAGAATAACATTACTATACTCATTTACCACTGGCACATCATTAATCTAAATAGGTCCATTTTTTAAAAAATATGTGTAAGACAAGGTTCATTTTTATCTTTTACTAGTTTCTCATCTTCTTGATACGTCATCTATATTAAGAGTTTATTCTTTTACAGGGACTAAAGGTATTTCTAAAAAGAAATGTCCTTAGTTCTACAGTTAATCTTACCATAGTAAACAGAAAGCCAATACATACCCAAAATCATGTCAAACTCTACTTGAGAAAAATCAACAAGGTTTTTAATTAAATTATTTCCACAGATGAGGATATGAAGAGTCTTACATTTTTTTTGGATCAACATTTCCCTTGGGTGTTTTTTCCATAAGTTCTGCATCCATTTCATGAGGTGAAATTCCAAATTTAATAGAAAATTTTGCCGATATAGAAGAACATGTAGACGCTGAATCGAAGAACACATTGACATAATCTAAATTAAAAAACAATGCACTTGATACTAGTTCATTTGATGGTACAACATCTTTTGATGTCATTCTAAAGGATTTCACATCACATTTATGGTTATATTCTAGTATATCCCCTTCATTTAAGTTATTCATAAGAAACTCATTTGCATAATGACTAATATCATTGCACACAAAACATTTTACTGGATGTAAATCAAATTTTGTCTTAGCATTATCATTATATTTTTTTAGTGAAATTATAAGACTTATGACCCATCTTACCACATTAGAATCACTTACCCGAAATCAAAATTAAGTCCTCAATTTTATTTTTACCATGATTTTCATAAATTGTAAACTTAATTTTCTTTCCATCATACTTTTTTGAAGAAATATCCCTTTTCACCTACCACCTCAACCTCTTATTATATTGTTTTACAAAGAACACATGATCATCAGAAAACTCCTTTTCCACCTTCTCCACACATCGAACAAGATTTTCATAACTTTTGAACTCACAAGAATAAAGTTCCCTTCAAAAATTTGGATTCAATCCTGAGTAAAAACAATTAATTTTACTGTCATGATATGAGAAGAAATTTGGTGTATAACTTGATAGTCGATGGAATTTTAATCAAAATTAGCCATTTAGTCGTCCTTCTACCACAATTCCATTAATTTGTTTTCCATCCATAGTCAAACTTCCTAAGTAATATATTTCTCAAGAAACATACCATTGAATTCATAAAAATCTAGAGCATCAATATCCTCTATATTTATAAAATTCATAACCATAGACCACCACTGATCAAATTCCCCTTCAAAATGGTAAACAAAAATACTATACTTTTTCTTCTATGAACACCCAGTGACATCAAAAATATTTTCCGGTTATTTAAAACACCCTAAACCTAGAACATGGTCTTATGTTATTTTGAATGATGGAGGATGTTGCCTCACGAAATTATCATCTGATGACATGTTCCTCTATGGTTGATCTAGATGATCTCATCCGTGGATACCACCACTAGTAATATCATGAGTCAACTACACTATCACTACAAAAAAACTATTCAGTTTTGATTCTGACCATCTCAGATAGTTGATTTGGTATGTTGTTTCCCACTTGATGTCATCCCAACATAACTTCCATGTTTCCTCTACAGAAAACCATTCTCAACAAACATTTCTTAGATGAAGAAACATGGTAATATTCAAAGTCTATATAACATCAATTTTATCATAAAGTATAAATAATTTAGGGACATTATATTACCAATATTATAACCCCTAAAGTTATCTAAACCGACCTCCAGTACAAACTATTATTCCCCATCCTTATACATTTCAAAGTCTTGATTTAAGTCATCAATTCATATTACAGATCTTTTCTGGTTTATATTTTTAGATAATTATACCATAACTATTACATATACAATAGATAAAAGTAAAATAGTATCCATTTATTTAATAATATAAAACAATTAAAGTAAACATGATTTTTTTCTTGATAAAAATATTATCGACTTCTTCTTTTCTCTTACCCATCCTTATAACCTATGATAGCCTTTTAATAACATGTGATGAGCACAAACAAATTAGTACGAGATATTAAATAAGGAAATAAAACAATTTTCTATGGATATTTATAAACCCGTGAAATCATAAGAGTACACAAAAACATCATAGATATAAAAAATCATTAACGTAACTTGTGTCATTAAAATTGTACATTCATTGAAGCTTTCACGATTACATAGGGAGTAACATTCATGGATAGGTTTGGAATACCCATCATAGTATATTCACTAAATCTATTAGGAAAAATCTTATTATATAACTATGTCTCATTACCCAATGAATTTCAGAGTTATCACGAGCTCCCCCACCAGCGGTTTGTCACGAAACCACCCATATTCAAAAGAAATACTCAAGAACCATAACATAATCAAAACACATAGACCATTAATAAATGTAAAATAACATTTCCAAATTGAATTCATTAGATATAATTTAAAAATATTGATATAATCAATTCATTCTCAAAACCATTTTCAATTCCAAAATACATATAAATAGAATATGTTATCTACTATTCTTTTAAAAACATTACTGTTTATAGAGGAATCTAAATACTAAGTAACAGTAATAGTGGTGGAAAGGGATTTTTCAATGAATATATTAAAAAACATTAAATTTTTCATATAGTAAAATTCTTCACATAAAAAATTATTTATATTAAAAAAATTTAAAAAATTTAAAATTCAATGGGGTTTATTATACACCATATAAAATAAGGTTGTGTATATTATCAAAATAATCAACAATGAAAGGTGATTTTGAAGAAGTCCCTTACCTTGAGTTCAATCCATCACATATGTTCCCTATTATTACTAAATAATAAATGTAGGTTAATTTATACTCTATTGATAAATTTTTGCAAGTTTAATATTTAATTTATATCACTTATTACCATGATTTAAAAATAACATAATTATTTATGTTCATATCAGACATTCAATCGATATTCGGTACTTGAGTCAAAAATTAACTTGGATTGATGTCAATAATTCATGTGGTCATAAGTCCATAAATTCCAGAATAATATTTATGATTTCAGTATCATATATATCCATTATATATGTATTTAGAATATACTATTCTATTTGTATATATGAAATGAAATACACCATTCGTGAAGATAGAATGATGTACGTACACATGAATGCTACTGTCATTTCTTTGACTTATTAAAAGAATAATAATTAAATTATATAATTTTATATTATAATTCCAGAATTATATTAATTTCATATATGTATCATAGGTTTAATAAATCCATCCATTATATATTCCATGTATAGCAGAAACAAGTCTTATTGCTTTGAGGTTGTGGTATTCCACACTTCCTCAAAAGAAATTATCGTATATACACAACATGAAAAGAATAAAGGTATGTTATAAAAAAATTAAATAAGTATAGAGACTATATAAATATAATTTATATAATATATAAATATATTTTTCATTATAATGTCGACAATGATAGGTGGTTGGGGAAAATTAATCAATCGTCATTTCGTGAGGCAGTAGTTCACCATATACAGAAACAATATGTTCATTACCCATTAAATGGAGGTGTCTATACATTTTTGTAGAATAGTTATCTGTAAGACAAACTTGTATGTTTATTATACTCATTTTTTATGTAATCACAGAATAACAATATTATATACAGTGGAGAAAGGAAATTAAACAAAAAACATGAGAGAAGGCATTACCTTTAAATCAAGTAACTTCTTATGGTTAAAACCAAAAGTCTTCCTTTAAAATATTTATTCCATAAGAGAAATAAATATGATTTGTGAAGGGATTCTATTAATAGTTTTGGGTAGGTTATGGTTGAACCAAATGGTTCTTGAAATGTGAATAAAATTTAAGGACAAGTTCCCTTTTATTTGAGTGGTGAGGGGCATATTAGAAAAGTATGGAAATATGAATTTGTTACAAAATGATTTTCGGTTTCAAGTATCTACAAAGTAAATTATTTCAGGACTAAGATGAGGATGGGTCTAAATACTCTAATAAAATTTAATTTATACATGCTTAGGTTACAAAAATAACCTTGTCTTTCGGCTTTAACCCTTAATTAAATAATTTAATTCTTATCAAATCTTCTTGTATTTTTACACTATATAGTTAATATAGATAAAATTCCAAAAGAACCTCAATTGGATCATTTCTAAAACATTTCACACTATAAAATTTATTTGGATAAACCTGATATTTTTATAACTTTTATATCATATAATAAAATAATATTTATATAAAAGTATCGTTTAGGTCAATTTTTACACTATTCACTTTATTAAATTTAAATAAAATAACAATTGTGATATAACATCAAACCAACACATTTAATAGTATTATAACTTGTAATAATAACCTAAAAAATTCATTTATGACATAAATTAGGTCAAATAATATTTATTTTAATATTTATAATGTCATTTATTTGAATCTTTCCCTAATAAGGCAATCACTTTATCATCACTGTGTCATAATCAAATTTCATTATTTAATTTCTAAATATTATAAATAAAATTCCAATATTTAGTTAATTTTATTATTTTTAAAATTAATATTTATAGATTAGTATATCTCTTATATAACCCTATATAAAAAAATTTTGGTAATAAGAGTCATGTTTATGATAATGTTTCCTTTACTTTTAAATTAAATGTTATAAAGGTCATAATCACACCCAAGTGGTTTCCAAAGGCCAAATGCTTTTCCCATGGGATGTCGTGGTCGGCCATATATCATAAAATTATATTAGTACAAGTTTTAGGGTAATTTTATACTATTATAATATTAATATTACCTTTAATTACCATATTTACCTTTAACTATGGTGAAAAAATACTAAAGTTATTATTCATCAAAAATTATTTTGATTCCATTAAACAAAAGTTTTCTTATTTATTAAAACCATTCATGTTATTTTTTTAAAATTAAATTCAAAAAATAGGTAAAATTAGGTTTAACACTAATCGCATTATCGAATCGAGAAAATGGGGTTTTAAAAGAAAAACTATAAAAAATTTGACATTTGTTTATATCAAATTTCAATGTTAAATTTATTTCAATGACCAAAAATGGATTAAATTATATATAAATAATCTAAATATACTTTAAAGAAAATTCAAATTATAATCTATCAATACAAATAAATTAAATGAAACGACACTATTGAATTAAAATGCATTATTTTTAAATATTCATTACAATATGAATTTTATCAGAAGAATACCAAAATTTAATCCAATGTAAATTTTTATATCATAGTTCAGAATAAGAAGATTATATTGTCAAATAGAACTTACAAATGTTCCAGAATATATATTTTAAAATGTCTCACTATCATAAGTTAGTAAAACTACCTTTAAAAAACTATAGAGTGTTTTATGCATGAAATTAGATTTATTATCTTTTTAAACCACCAAAATTTATTTTTTGAATTTAAAAAAAATTGTCAATTAAGTGTAAACATAATATTGTGTGTTTTATTCAATGCACAAATTTTTTAGGTGATGCATTAAATGAACTGTAATCCTTGAATTTAATGGTTTGGAATGTCTTATTTAATTATAGAGACCTTCACAGAATGTTATAGGTTTTGTACCTAGAAACCAAAACCACCCATTTGGGTGAATTTTTTATTTAAATGGCCAATAAGATGGTAATTTAAATAGGATACGTTAGCTTGTTACCTTTTCCAATTTTCATAGAATGTGGATCTTGAATAAATAATGGTAACAAAATTTTCATTTATTGAATTGATATGTGATTAGAATTTCAATTTCAATTGAAATTTATGTTTTTAATGGGAAAGGACTAAATTACCATGACCCTAGGCCCTAACTATGTAAATTATTGAGTAAACATGACTCACTATTTTTATTGGGATTCATATGTGATTTAAATGATGCTTAAACCACATAATAAGTTGTTTAAGCATGAGTACATTGTTAAAAAAAATTCCCATGTAAGTATTTGGAAGGCAATCCTTCTAATCTTGGACAATACCTTGAGTCCCCATTTGAGGCGAGTTTCAGTTGAGTTGATTAGGGTGATGACCCCTGGTATAATTGAATTTATTATTTAATATATAATTCACTTAATTCTTATTTCCTTGTGTGATAGATGTATTCAAATGATAATACCAAGGGAAAACTCAATTATCATGTATCTCTCTTATGCATTAGTGATAAATGGAATCCATAGTGGACTCCCATGAATCTAATCTAAGGCTTGAGTCTTATATGTCGAGTGATACATGGATTCATGTGAAAATACCATGGATGGACTCAAATGGAAATTTAAAATATATTCCATGGGTGATACATGGGCTCCTTTAGTTTACCTCTAAGGATAGACTCGAGTGACATGGACTTTATATGACACCTAGAAAGATACGTAGGTTCATGAGGATCACCATAGATGAGATCGTAGGAAGCCTGTAATTTTACAACTAGAGTGACACTTGGATTCCAAATTAGGGATTCCAAGTATGGTCGTAGGTTCATAGTTCAATAATTAATGAAACGATTTATATGATACATCTTCCAATCCATAGCACACTCTAGGATTTGGTGAATCCTTACACCTTTATGGATGTCGTGTTTAGGAATCCTTGGATACATGAGCTTACATGGAAAGTATGGCCTAATTCTAGGATCCAAGACTTTTGGATTAAAATAACTACTAGTTAGATGATCATGTTATAAATGTTATACGCTTGACTATTAAATAAGATAATTATCTTCAAAATGAAATTCTTTCCATGAAGATAGTTATAAAATGAGAACCTGGACTTATAAGATGTTTACTTATGAGTACTTCCCTTACTTGTTATGTATCATCATGAATTTTTTTTAATATATCTTCACGGGCTGATTGGAACCTGACCTTGGTTGATTTCCTATTTGAATTAAATCTCACACCCTATTTGGGCCACTATTGGGTACCCAAAAATAATATACGATTACGAGTGTAGAGGTTCCAGATTGCTTCTTAGATCTGGGTAACTTGGGACCAGGCTCAGGATCATGATTCTAACTTGATAATTTGGGCCTTTTTTAAAATTTTCTACATATATTGTATACATTACTTGTATACATGATTTTGGATTCTTTCGTAGAGACATATGACATGTATCATAATTTTAGATTTGAGATGACTTCTTGTTTATTGACATTATCAATATATCATTTTTTAATTATTGTATGGTTATTATACTACTCCGGATACTTTTATGTTATTGATTTCACTATGTTGCACTCAGGTGATGAGAGAATAGTATCCCCAATTACACACCTATGTACTTTCTGATAGTCGGTAGCCTCTAGTGTTTGGGGAGACGCACTTGAGGAAATGTTTCCAACCAAGTTTGGAGAACTATTGAGTGGAATTCGGGTCTGGAATGATACAAAGAGGCATGAGAGCCATCATTTCTGGGTTTCTTTAATATTTTTCAACTACAGAATGAGATAAGAATGAAAATACATTTGGTAATGAGTTGTTCCCCGGGTGTAGCTGACCCATGTATAATAAAAAGCCAAAATGCCTCGAATGAAATTTCCAATTTATGGATTGTGAAAATTTTTGTTGATTTGATTTCATCATTGGGTGATGCACTTGACATATGTAGTTATTATTGAAATTATTTTGGATTCTATTTTGTTCCAACCAGATGAGATGAGGGTGTTTCATCTCATGAATCCAATTTGGAACTTTCTTAAAACCTCATGCCTTGTATATTTCTGTGAAATTTAAGATGAATTAATTAATTCATGTTATTGTGAAATGTGTCGTGATAGATATTCCTACAGTTGTGATAGGTATATTGGGATTTGTTATTGTATAGATTATATGGATGCCAACTTTCGTTCTCTATGGAGTATGGGCCCTCATGGATTAGAATTTGGTGAACAATGACATCAACCTTTTAAATTTAATTCTGGGATATATTTTATATGAACATTAATTCAAATGGAAATTGAAATATAATATTTAGGTTCAAGAAAAATGGAATGTAAATTGAGTTCCCATTAGTAAAGTAATTGACCTTGACATGACCATAGTCGTGGGAAGTATGTGGTATCTTATTATTGTATAAGATATGTAAGATGTAATTTCCTAACTCATGGAGAAGGAAGATGGGTGTGTTATTATAGAGGAAGGATTTTAACTATCCTTCTTAAATATCTGTTCTTTTGAGTTGCAAATTTTTATAATGATCTCAAACTGAGGAGTGTGTTTGGCATTCTAGTGTCATGCCACCAAGAAGACCTACATTCATACACCAAGAGGGTGGAAATGATCATACTTTAGATATGGTGGTCCATGGGATACCAATGGATCTTCTCATCATGCTAGATATAGATTTAGCTACAGTATCATTCACATGTGTAGATGCACAGTTCAGTGATGGGTTTTTACAATTCATGTAGACTATTTTGGGAGCACTGGTACCTATCCTGACTATAGAATAGTTGACATGTGAGTTTGATCAGCAACATATTCTCAAGTTTTTGGTTAATGGTGGAACATGGGCTATATATTCAGGGCTACATTCCATGATATCTATCTTTTATCATTTATAGATTACTCTTGAGAGGATGGACAATCTCATTACATATATACTACGTGATTCTGCCAAGAGATGATGGAATGTTAGAACTAAGATATTTCATCATTAAGAGATGTCTTAGAGGGATATTAATATGTTCATATACGATTATTTATATATCAAGACATTTAGGGCTGATTGAGATTGAAAGTTCTTGCACCTTGAGTAGGGTACACTATTATTTATGGATTATTCATCCCATTTTACTAAGATCTAGTTCTATAAAACTATTCCAATGTGTCACTAGATATATAAATAGTGTGGAATCATGGATGGTATTCAGTAAGACTTTCAATACACGGTGAATGTCTCTTTTTTGACTATCATTTATTGAATAGTGAATCCAGTGAAAATTACAGAGCAGAACCTATGAGAGGTTGGTGGTGCGAGCTAAGGCGGTACAGACTCTAGACATGGTGTTATGTCCACTAGATGTAGGATGTGTTTTTTTGAGCTTCCATGTGGTTAAATTTTCTCTCAGTGTACATACAGTGGTGGGTATTTGAGGTTCTACTAGTATGGTAGGCTAGGACATATGAGGCCATAATGTATGAGGGACCTAGTCAAGTGTCGACAATGCAGTAATATGGGCCATATAAAACACTTCTTCAGATCATTTATAATGGCACCTAGGGAGAGAGGGTTTACACCTACTCCAAATTCAAGAGCGAGGTTGAAATATTTTCGTCAGACATGAGGCTAGAGTAGTGATCGATTAGGATGAGGTGGTGGTTGTGGCCATGGAAGTTAGACCCTAATTTCCCAATAATAGTAGGTTATATCTAATCAATGTAGCTCAGAAGTGTCATAGGGCCCTGGTTCAGTCTAGGCATTCGTAGTGCAACATACCATTGAAAAGTAGGATCTTGAACCTTCCACCATCATACATAGTATTCAAGTATCTATCACATTAAATTCATCACTTTTTGATAGAGTGGTTTATATAGATTTAAATCTATTCCCATTTTAGAGAGCCTTGGGCTTACTGTTCAGACCTCTGATGGTTTTATAATGCTTGAAACATTATTAGAGATTAGAATGGTGGGTGTAAAGTCATGTAGGGAGTACCACCTTGAGATTGTGGGGTGGGAATTTGTATGGGACCTCTTCGTCCTCAAGATGATAGGTTTTTACATCTTTCTTGGGATGAACTGGTTGTTACTCTTTCATGATTGTTTTTACATCTATCACTGTAGGCTGACCTTCACATCACAATAAAGTAGATATTTTATTCACAAGGGTTAATGGGATGTCTATGGAGGCTGATCTGGACCCAAGAATTGTGGGATGGGTAGAATGACGACATGGATGTTTATATCAGAACAGTTCGGGAATAAATCAGACCGATTTACCTCGAGTTATTGATTGTCTCAGGGATGGATTCCTAGATAACTTTTTAGGATTTCCTCTTATAATAGTGGTAGGGATCTCTATCAACCTAGTTTTAAGAGATTCCCTAGTATCAATTCCTACATATAGGATGTCTAAAACAGAGTTTCAACAGCTCAAGAAGTTTTTAGAAAATTTAAAGGTAAAGGGTTTTATTTTACTCATTACATCTCCATGGGGTTCACTGGTCTTTTTGTAAAAAAGGTGGATGGAACTATCAAGATATGTCTATATAATCAAAAATTGATCAAGATGATAGTTAAGAACCGGTATCCTCTACAATGGATAGATGATCACTTCTACTAGCTACAAGGATCTCAAGTTCTATAATAGATTGATTTGAGATTCAATTATTATTAGATGTGTGTTTGACCATCAGACATACCTCACACTAATTTCCATAGTAGGGGTGGACTATATCAGTATTTGGTTTTTTCTTTCAGTTATATGAATTCTTCAACAGACTTTATGGTACTGATGAATCGAGTCTTACATCATTTTCCTGTTTTGTTTGTGGTGGTTTTCATGGACTATATATTGATGTATTCTCAGAATCGACACAACCATTCCATAATTCATGAGATCATATTGAATACAATGATATATAATTAGTTATATGCTAAGATAACAAAGTGACACTTATTGGTGGATTTGATTCACTTTCTGGTTCATATAATATCAAATACATGAGTATTAGTGGACCCGTAGAAGGAGAGAGATTTAGTTTCCAAGGAATATAACAAGAACAACTTTGAGGTATGGAGTTTCATAGGGTTTTCTTCTTATTATAAGAATTTCCTACAGGACATATCCTGCTTAGTAGTGCCACTGACATCATTGACTAAATATAGTGTGAAGTATATATGGAAAGATTATTGTGTCATGAACTTTCAAGAGTAGAATGAGAGATTTAGTTCAGCAGCAATACCAATTTTTCTAGTGTCGGGTACGATATAAATTTTCTAATATGATTCATTATTTATTGGGAGAGGATTAATTCTTATATAGGGAAACATAATAGTGGTGTATGGGTCTAGATAGTTGAGGTCATAGAATAGAAACTGCCCAATGCATAATATCACGTTATTTGCAGTTGTTCACACATTGAGTTGTTGGAGGCATTACTTATTAGGAGAGATTTGTGTAGTGTTCAAGGACCACAAGATCCTCAAGTACATATTTACATAGAGTGATCTGAATATGGAGTAGATATGGGGGTGGAGTACGTATAGTCTTTCTATTTTGATCATTCCTACATGCCTGGGAAAGGCAATGCAGTAGAGAATGCACTGAGCTGGAGGGATCAACTATATGCTATGCTACAGTACTATAAGGTGTGGAAGATTATGGATTTGTTCATTGAGATTATCATGGAGGTACAAGATAGTCATGGGAAGAATTTTTTTTCATCCTTACCTATTACTTATTCACTTCTGGGTAGTGTTTGGATGAGAAAATATATGATTTCAGGTTCTTAGGCCTATGGTAGTGTATGGAAGGTGAGGACCCTCCCACTAGTTGGACCATAGGAGAGGAATAAATTATATGTGTACACAGTCACAAATGGGTTTTAGTAGACATGTGTGGGGAGATGATATAGGATTTTAATGCTTTAGAATGGGAATGGAACATTGTAGTCCCCAAGATGTATTGATATTTACATCACTAGTACTAGTGGACGAGCATGAAAATAGATATAGCTGGTTTTGTCTTGAGATGTTCCTCCTATAAGTAGGTGATGGTGGAACACCAAATACCAAATAGACTCTTATAGTAGCTACCAGTTTCTATGTCTATGTGGAATGACAACGTGAGGGATTTCATGAAATGTTTACTAAGTTCACCTCGAGGTAATGATTCATCATGGGTTATTGTTGAGAGGCTCCCAAAGGGTGTACGTTTCCTACCAATCATGGAAAAAATCAATGTGGATGAGCATGGAAGGTTGTATACCCATGATATAATAAAAATTCATGGGGACCCACATACTATCATTTCAAATAAGGATGCTCAGTTTACTTATCAGTTTGGGAAAGGGATATAGAGGAAATACGTACATAGGTGCTTCTTAGGACAACATACCACCCCCAGAGAGATGGTCATCCAGAGCACACAATCCAAGTGATTGAAGACATAATGAGATCTTGAATCCTAGATTTCTTGGGATCTTAGTAGTGGTATATTCCCATAGTTGAAACCACCTACAACTATAGCTGTCAATATACTATACATATGGCTTCTTATGAGGATTTGTACGATATTCCGTACTAATTGTCCCTATATTTGAAAAAAGGTGGAGAGGAATCTATGCATGGGCCTCATCTTCATTATGAGTCCACATAACAGGTGGAATTGATTTAGAAGTGGACGACTATTGCACATTCTCATCAATAATATTACTCTGATTTCCATAGAAACCCTCTACAGTTTTATTTTGGGGATATGATCTTCTTGTATGTATCACCGAGGCTAGGACATAGAAGGATCATTAGATATGGAAATTTTTAAGCATGGTATTTTGGGCTATTCGAGATTCAAGAGAGAGTTAGGCTGGTAGCATATTAGTTACCGTTATCTCAATAGAACCATGACATGAACGGCGTATTCCATGAATCTTAGTTGTGATGTTTATATTCATACCCATATCAGGCCTTTTAAGATGAGGCTATTGAGTTATAAGAAGATGTTTCCTCTAAGGATAATACTATTTGAACTGAGGATTGTAGCACAAATGTTTCCTAGGGAAATTATGTTCCTTATTATGGGTGCTATGGTATTACGTCTGAGTACATAATAAGACCTAGGAGTGGGATGCTATTGTCTGATCATAGTGGATATAGTTATTCACAGATCATGATTTATCACCCTTAGAATGGAAATTCAGGGAATAATTTCTTCAATGGGGGATATTTTAAGAACCTAGTTCATTCTAATGGTTTGAATCATTTACATTACATCAATTTTTAGTTTAAATATTTAATGTGGGCCAAATGTGGATGTCTGTAGAGTTTATAGAGGTATTTAGGGTGTTCAAAGGTGGTTTAGGGCCTAGAAACAAAGTTTTGGGGTGAAGTAATCATGGCATGGGGTCAGTTAAAACCATAAAGGGTAGGACATAGAGTAAGATAAAACCATGTGAGACTAAACAATGGGGATATATAGACTACATGGTTATTGAAAACCATATGATTTCGGGTGCCCTACTAGGAGGCCCAATCTTTAATTTTGACAGTTGATTTTGGATGGTTTTGTGCATAATTTTTCAAATCATGTGGACAAACCAAGTGGTTCCCCTTTTATACAATAGACCATGTGTAGTGGGTGCATCGTTTTTCTAACCATGCACCCAAACCATGAAATGCAAATTTTTGTGTAAAATGGCCATTTTACCCTTAATTAATTTGTAAAACCACTTTTTATTTCACTCTCCTTCCTGTGGAAAAAATCCCATTTTAATCTCTCCTTTGGTGGAAAATCAAGGATTGCATCTTCCTACTCTATCTGATCTCGGAGTCAAACACTGCTTTTATTGTTAGATCTATGCTGGTAAGATATCGGTTCCCTTTTATCCATTATTTATTCTTTTAGATATCGACTATGTTATTTAGGTGAATGATAATTTTATCTACTAATAGGTTCTTCATCTATTTTTCGATTTTCTCCTAATCTAATCCATATACAGAGCTCATACAAGATGAGTTATAAACTATAGGACTAAGGTAGGTGGCCTCATTCTTTATTTAAAATCCGAGGCATTTATTTTTTTCATTGGCTCATGAAGCCAAATTTTTTTCATTTTGGTGAATGATATTTAATCCATGAACTGAATTCATAGGAATGAATCATTCAATTAAAGAGACCATCACATACTTTTATAGGTTATGGACCTTGAAACAGGAACCACCCCTTTTGGGGAGTTGTTTATTTAAAAGGCCAGTATGGTGTTTATTTATGTTTTATTCCTTAAGATATGACCTTTTTCCCTTTTCATGGGATGTGAATCTTGAATTGATAATGGTAATTTAATTATAAATTTATGAGTTGATATGGGAGTTTAATTGTGATATAAATTGAAATTGAAGTAATTAATGTGAAGGGATGGATTGACCATGACCATTGACCATTACTATATAAATTCTTTAGTAAGTATGAATTATTATTTTTATTGATATTCAAATGTGAGTTAAATGAATGATATTCCATGTAACTTGTTGTATAATCATGTTAACCTCATTATAGTTTTTCTCCCATGTGATTATTTGGATGGAGATCCTTTATTCTTGGAAAAATACTTGAGTATTCTTTTAAGGAGAATATGAGTTTAATTGGTTTGGTTGATGAACCTTTTTATAATTTAAATTATTATATTATATAGAATTGACTGAATTATTATTGCATTGGGTGACCCATGAATTGATATGATAATTCCAAGGATGTACACAATTGGCTTGTACCTTGGTTATGCCTAAGTGATACATGGACTCCGAGTAGAAAATCATGGAATGACTATGAGGATTGACTCTTATATGCCGATTCATACTTGGATTTATATGAGAATTCCATAGACAAACTCAAAATAGTAAATGAACATATATTCCATGGGTGATCCCTGGCCTCCTATAGTGGACCTCCAAGGATGGGCTCAAGTGGATGGCACTTTATACCACAACTAGAGCGATACATGGGTTCTTATGGATCACCATGGATAGGGTCACATGGTTTTGGTTATTTAATACTTGGAGTGACACTTGGATTCCAAATTAGGGATTCTAAAAATAGGCTCAGGTTCTAAATGGAATAAAAAATGAAAATAATGATATGGTCTGTCTTGTAAGGCAATGAATAATCTTGTATTTGGTAATGATATATATCTTTATGGATGGCCCATTTAGGCATCCTTTTATATATGTGATTACAAGGAATGTTGGGCACTGTGCCTCGTTATGATACTTTTTGTTTAAATGAAATTTCAATTATATGATAATGTTATAAATTACATAGTATTGACTATTAAATCATGAATTATCTTTAAAATGAAATTGACCATATGAAATTGGTAATAAAAGTAGAACATGGACTTATAGGATGTTTAGTTTTGATTAATTCCTATACATTTTATATATCTGCCTACACGCTATTGTTATATATATACATATTCACGGAATAATTCGCACCTAAAATATGGTGGTTACCTCTTAGAATTATTTATCACACACTATTCGATCCTCCTTTGGGTAACCAAAAAGACTGTATGATGAATGGTTTTGAAAATGGAATGTTCCCTAATATAGGTTCTCGATTTCTAGTTGGATCAGGGAAGCATGGGACCGAGTTGAGGCTTGCGTTTGTAATTGGATACTAATTTTTATTTTGTACTTTTGTTGTATATATTGTATATCTACATCGTATGCCTATTTTTGATGATTTCATAGAGACAGCATACATTTTTAATAATTTTGGATATGTGAAAACTTTTGGTTTGTTTATATTATCATTCTTCCACTATTTAAATATTTTCTAGTAATTATACTACATTTTCTACTTGTATGTTGGAGATTCCACTATATTAAATTCTTGTAATGAGGGAATGGTCTCCCTATAGACACACCTAGTCCCTTTATGCTAGTAAACTACCACTGGTATATGGGAAGTTGCGCTAGACGCCATGTGGCCATCCAGACTTGGGGCACTTTTGAGAGGCAACTAGGTTTAGGATGTTACAATGTGCTTTCTCTTTGATCTGTTATCGTTCATGAAGTTTTAATTTCTTTAACATTGTAGCATTCAACAAAATACTATTGGTGATTGTTTCTAATACACTTATTGATGTAATTTATTGAGTTTTTTAATTTTTTTTATTACACACATTTCACCTTCCTTGAGGGATAGACCCAACTCATTTCTGTATTCGTTTATTAATGTAAATTCAACAATGTGTTCAGTATAAAGACAGATCCTCACTATACCTGGATTAAAAAATGGAGAAAATAACATGATATTCTTATAAAATCATACTGGGAGATTTTATAGTAGAAGCTAACATGGCATAATATCGGAAGAATATTATAGAATAAATAAATAAATAAATGATTCCATATCAATGAATATGTAATGGTATAATAATTTATTGGGGAAAAGGAAATAAAAAATAACATGGATAAAATTAAATGATCTCATTATTGTTGAAATAATTCTAATATATAATGTTGGACATCACAAACATATGGTTAGTTCCTTATTCCCTGGAATCATACATAAAGGAAATAGGTAATCCAATTACCATATCATAGTTGTCTCATGAAACCTACAAGAATAATAAGGTGATATATAATTCCAATACCCACACATAACATAAAATTCCAATGAATTATATCATATAGATAAAGATAATAAGAAATACATGGAGTAATTTTCAAAAATGAATCAATTAAAATTACATTTCATAATTAATAAATAATATTTATATTATAAGATTTTCCCATACTGAAGAAACGATTATATTGGAACATCAATCGATTTATCATATGCAATAAATTAATATGTATTTCTAGATTAATTAAATAGAACACAAAATAAACAATTATCGATTCATAATATAAAAATAAGTACACGTATAAATTGAACAATATGAACTTATAGTTAATTGGTAATTATAAGTATTATGATGATAAATGTATTTAAATAAATGAATAAATGTTATTGAAATAATAGGAGACCAATGAAATTATAGAAAAAACTCCTCTAAAAATTAAATTTATGTAATCATAAATTTATGATATGCATTAAGGATAAAAAATTCCATTAAAGAGAAACCTTTAGGAAGTTAGGATTTCATGGAAAAGGAAAACTTTTAGTAATATGCGATTTAATCCATTTGGGATATGATAGAGGATCCACCTAAAAAATTTAAAACATCCTTACTTTCACAAGGTCCACATCCAAAATAACACTAATACATTCCTTACATACAAATTTTTAATCAGAGTATATTAATAATTTCATGCCTCTTAGGGTAATTTAAACATCATAATGTATTATGAACAAAGTATAATGTGAGTAAAATGGGGGATCACTTTCATATGATATCTTATGTATAGTACTTATAATGATAAAAAAACAATTGAACAATAACAATTAATTTTAAATGGATACAAAATGGAAATGTAAATATCAATTTAAAGGAGGGATAGAGAGAGAATGAAACTATATCTTTATTGATATTGTTATTCTAGAGACACCCCTTTGAACCTAGCAATATGTAGACCCACCTTTTTAATACTTGTTTCTTAAAACTATTCCATAAAATTTTCTAAAAACACCTTTTGAGTTTTATGGTCTTAGGAACGTTGAAACTAATAAATGGAGTTCATAAGGAAAACATAAACATAATCCTTATTATATATTCCCAAAAAACACTTTTATTTTAACCAATTTCACCTCAAAATAAGTGATTTCCTGGGGGAGAAATGCTTCGCGTCCTGAGGAACTCGATGAACACTAGTCCGCTGAATTTCTCTCAAAGTTCTGTGTCGTCCCCTTGATTCATTCTATTATGGATGGATTCGACCCTAATTGGGAACTCGCGGTGGTTCTTCAAAAGAAAAATGAAAATAAAAGCTCGGATATGGACGTTCCAGAGCCGGGGAACGCTCTTCTGGATTCTGGATCTAACCCTCCAATTAGTGGAGCACCATGAGGTATTTCATTCCTTGAAGCTCTTAAAGGATCTCTTGTTTACTCTTCTATAGGTGAAAAATCTCGATCGACCATCAAGAGACTGGATGATGGAGGTTTTGTCATTGAAGCAGATCCTGATGCAATTGCACAGTGCCAAAATCTCTGTTTGTTTTCTTTAATGGGACATTTCTCGTATGCTAATGGAGACAAACCCTGGTCCTACGTTGAACTGAAACAAAGAATATCAATCTGCTGGGGTGTTACAAACTAGAAAATGATCCCCTTGGGAAATGGTTTTTTTCATATACTTCTGTATTCTCAAGAGGATCTTAATTCTGTTTGGAAGATAGGTAATTTATTTTTGAATCCTGGATTTATGAGACTCTCATATTGGGATTTTTCTTTCAATCGGAATACACAAAGAGGCAAGTCTGCACAAATTTGGGTAAGGTTCCATAACTGAAACTGGTTTTTTGGGCACCCTAGAATACTGAATGATTTAGCAGCCTACATTGGTACCCCCCTCAAAATTGATCAAAGAACCATTAATGCTGACTTGGGTATGTATGCAAGGGTTTTAGTGTATGTAAATCTTGAAACCAAGCCTAATAACACTATCTCTTTTCATGTCAAATATTAAAAACTGTAATTGACCTTGAATATGAAAATATGCCCTCCTTTTGTGACTTCTGTAAAATTGTTGGGCATTCTGTTCAGATTTATAGATTTGTTCATAGAGCCCCCAATCATCTTAACCCTTATGATTGGTCTGAACTGAGAAAAGAAGGATAGAGTCCCCCCCACTGATAAATATGACCCTTCCCAAGTCAAACCTGGAAATTGGATTCCTAAAACCCCAAAGGAACCTGGGGTAACCTGGGAAGATCAGGTGGAGAAACAGGAGCAGGATTTACAGGATAAATTTATCAAGGAAAAACATGAAAATGTTGATAACCTGTTTAATCATACCCCCTTTACTGGGTCTCAACCTGACCTTGATTCCTCCCTAATTTTGGGACATGGCTCCATTCTTGAAGATCTTCCTCTAGTTCCCATATCACAGACTCATAAGGGTGAGTCTTCCTTGACCAATTGTATGGTTGGACAAGCTCCTAGAACCCAGCTCAATCTCCCTCTTCCTTCTCATGTGTCTGACAGTTCACTTGCATGTCTTCAGGACTCATGCTCTTTTGAAAAGATAGAATGCATTATGCAGGTTATCTCTCCAACACCTGGTGTTGTTCCCTCTCAGACATTGGACAAAAACAATCCTTCCTCTTCAATTGTCCAGTCTATTGTTTCTGGTAACCAACCTACCTTCTCTGCAGATTGATCCGTCACTGTTTCTATTCATAATGCTTACAATGTTGTGGTTGATGTGAATCCATCAATCTATGAACCTTCTGAAACAGATCCAGCTTCTGATTTGGTGACGCTTCATCAGGGGATTTCTGTTTTGGATGGAAATCCCCCTGTTTTGGTGGCTACTACAGTTTCAGACTTGGATCCTTTGAATCCAGTTTCAGTTATCAATCTTGTATGTGTGTTGACTAATTCTGAAATTAAAACAGGATGTAACACTGCCAATACTGAGTCTTCTATGGCCATAAAGAATAAAATCTATTCTTCCAACAAAACCACTTCCCCTAGGAAAACTAGAGGTCAATGTGCTGGTAATAAAAAGAAAGGGGGCTCAAACCCAAAGAGTAAATATTAATGCAGATTCTCAACTGGAATTGTCAAGGGATTTCAATCCCTGGAACCCTTAATGTTTTGATGCGTTTTATTTTTTCCCATCGTCCTATTCTGATTGCCATTACTGAACCTAAATTTAACTTTGCCCCTAAATTCACGCATCTGTGTAACCTTGGTTTCACTTTGTTGGGTTCTTCTAATAATGGTTATGTAGACTCTCTTTGGATTTTCTATCACTCCTCTCTACAAAATGTCAACATATTTAGTCTCTCTGCTCAAGCTTTGACATGTGATTACTTCCTTGATAGCACTCACATCTTCAATACCTTTGTTTATTCCAAAAATAATTACCTTGATTGAAGATCTCTTTGGAAGGAGATTTCTGACATCGGTACCAAGATTCAAGATCCTTGGGTATTGGTTAGGAAAATTAATGCTATTTTTTCACCCTCTGAAAAAATTGGCCACTACTTCTCCTTTATCTCCCCCAGAGAATTTAAAGCTTCCATAGAAGGCAATAATATCATTGAGATTAACTTTACTGGTGATAAATTCACTTGGTACAGACATCACTACAATCGTGTGGTGGTGAGTAAACTTGATAGAGCTTTCACTAATGAGTCTGCTCTTGATAAGTATAACCAGATCTTGTGTGCTACCCTTACTAAACTTGCTTCTGATCATCATCCGATCTTAGTCAGATTTCCTCAAAACTCTCGGAAACCTTCCTTTCCTTTCAGATTTAATTTGGCCAGGTCTTCGGACTCAGATTGTGTCTCTCTTATCAATTCTTCCTAGACTAATATAGGCAATCACAATGATGCCTTCACGTGCACCACTAAGTTGAAAAACCTTAAAAACATTCTCAAAAAGTGGTGCACTGATAAAACTGCTTTAATTGACAAAGATATCCAAGATTTGGAAAAGGATTTGTCTCTCATTCAAAATAATAACACTTTATCCAGTTTCAATTCTGACCCCCAGGATGAAATCAACATCTCCACTAAATTGATCTCCCTTCTGCACTTTAAAGATAACTTAATGAAGAAAATTTTCAAAACTAAATGGCTCAATGATGGGGATAGAAACACCAAATTTTACAAATCTATTAAATGGGTTAGTAAAGCTTGTAATCCTCTCTCTTTCTTAAGAGTTGAGGATAATCTCATTGATTCTGAGGAACATATTGTTAATCATTTTGTTTCCTACTTCACTGACATTTTCAATGGTCATAACATCAACAAAGATATCCTACCAAACATTATTCCATGCATGGTTACTGTTGAGGATAATTGTCTACTCAACTGCATCCCCCTTGATTCTGAGATTAAGGACACAGTCATTCGTCTAAATCCAGACAGTGCCCCGGGTCCCGATGGTTTCAACAATGGTTTTTATCAAAAACATTGGGATGTCCTTCAAATTGATGTCTGTAATTTAGTTAAATCCTTCTTTGAAAAAGGGGTTCTCCCCCATTATCTCAACTCTCAATTCCTCATGTTAATTCTTAAAGTTGATAATGCTGATAAAATTCACCTCTTCCGTCCCATTGCCATCTTAAATTCTCTCTTTAAAATTATTTCTAAGATCCTTTCTAATAGGCGTTTTAATATTAGCAATAAAATTGCATCCTGGAACCAGTTTGGCTTTATTAAAGGCAGATCTATACAAGATTGTATTTGCCTCGCCTCGGAATCCACTAATTTATTGAACAGAGATACTAGAGGTGGGAATATTTCTCTAAAGCTGGACATCACTAAGGCCTTCGATACGATTGACTAGACCTTCATTTTTAAGGTCCTCTCCAATTTTGGCTTCAATGATTCCTTTATCAATAAAATCAAAATAATCTTCCACTCATCCAATATCTATATTCTTATTAATGGATCACCTAGGAGATATTTCAAATGCTCCATGGATGTTAGACAAGGAGAACCGCTCTCTGCTATCATTTTTTCTATCGCTAAAGACTATCTTAGTAGACTACTCTCCCTCAATGTTGAGGGAGGAAGAATCAAAACAATCATTTCTTATAGAAATTTTCATGCTCCCTATCACCTGCTCTATGCCGATGATATTATTTTATTATTTCATGGAGACAAAAGAAATGTTAATAACCTTAAATCTATCATTTCTCACTTCGAGAAGGTTTTCGGCCAATGCATTAAATGGAAAAAATATTTCATCTACTTCGGTAAAGACTTCCCCTCCAATAGGAAAACTCATATCACCAATGTCCTTGGGGGTAAGGAATGATCCCTCCCTTTTACTTATCTTGGTGTCCCCCTTTTATGGGGTCGAACCAAAGCTTTTTTTTTCTATTTTCTTCCGGGAAAAGTAAATCCCTTTCAATGGCTGGAAGAATTTGCCTTGATAAATACACTATTGTCTCTACGATAGTCTACTTCATGATGGTCTATAAATGGCCTTTGGGTATGATAAAAAAGATTAAATATAGCTATAAGAAATTTCATCTAGAGTGGAAGCACTCTGGAAAGGAAATTGGTAACGGTCTCTAGGTCCACTTACTATAAACCTATTGAAAATGGAGGAATTTTAATTAAGAATCATAAAATCATAAATGTGGCCCTTCAGGCCAAACTCACATGGTCCCTCATTCATAATAACTCTCATTCCATGAGATTTCTCAAAAACGGATTCATTGATAAGCTTAAGTCTTGTTCTTCTAATTACATGATTTCTTCTATCTAGCCATCGATCAAAGCTTCTTTTCACTCTATCTTGGAAAATTCCAGATGGCTTGTTAGTAATAATTCTTCTTTAAAATTATGGTTTGATAACTGGACTGGCTACCCTCTCATTTTTGATATTCCTAATACCCTTTCCCCTAGTCCCCCAAAATGTTCTATTAGAGAGATGATTAATTCCCCTGATTCTCAACTTCTGAATCCTATCAAGGGGATTGTGGATAATTATTATTTCACTTCCAATGAGGATCTTCTTGTTTGGGAACCTTCTCATAATGGCCTGTTAGACTCTAAAATTTTTTACCCCTATCATTTCACTAATGAGGATGAAAATTCTAATTGGGTGTCCAATTTCAATAAAGCCTGGATCAAGCCTTGTCGTCTTACTCTTATGTGGCGTATTGCACATCAAAAAATTCCAACTTATGTTTCCCTACAATCTTATGGCTTTAATATTTTCTCTAAATGTAGGTTATGAAATCATCATCGCGAGGACATCAATCATCTTTTTTTATCTTGTGATACTACTATGGCCCTTTAGCATTACATCTTTGACCTTTTTAGATACATATGGATTTTAGATACATATATTTTCTCTAGACTGAAAAGAACATTGGAATTCCCACAATCTCCCCAAATCAAGAATCTCTTTCTTACTTCTGTTGCGTAGCTTCTTCATATACTATGGTATGGTAGAAATGATTCTTTTTTCAACAATAACTCTTTTAATATTAATACAGGTAAAATGAGGATTCTGCTGGCTATAAAGGAAGCGGCTACGATCCAAAAAGAATGTTGTGACAATTCTGTCATATATTATGAAACCCTTCACCAAATTGGTGTCAAAGGTATCTTCCCGAAGCCACGCTACACAATTGATGTTTTCTGGCAGGAACCTCCTCCTAGATGGATTATGGTAAATGTGGACAAAGCTTAAAAGGGAAATCCTGGACTTGCTGGATGCGGAGGAATTTTCAGAGACCATCAGGACCAGATCCTCGGATGTTTCTTTGGAAGCTGCGGAAATGCTTCTGCACTGGAGGCAGAAATTCTTGCTACCATTCATATAGTCTCCTATGCAAAGCTTTTCAACTGGATGAATATCTGGATCGAGAGTGACTCCACTACTATTATGCAAGCCATCTGGAAGGGTGATGTCCATCTGGCATGGTCTCTCACCCCCAGATGGATAGACTACCTCGCTGCGCTAAACGACCTCAACTTTATAGCCACTCATACCTATCGGGAGGCTAATATGATCGCTAATGGGCTTGCCAACATGGGATTCTCTCATGAGATCACTTGGAAGAATGAACTCCCGCTAGAGTTGATTCCTTCTTTTATTAAGGACTCTAGAAAATTGACCTCTTTCCATATATTGTAACATGTTTGTGTCTCTTTCTATTTTAATAAAGCTTTAAGTTTATTTCTTTTGACCAGAACACACTTTTAAAAAAAAAATTATTTCCTGGGGACATACATCAACATAAAAATATGAGAATACATCCTAATTAGGAAAATGAATAGAATAGAATATGAGTGATCGTCATGGATAAAACATGAGAAAATAAATGTGAGAATAATCATTATTATTATATAAATAACATGGAAATGTAGCTATAATATTAAAATGGGACATTCATAATCATATAACCAAGGATCAATACCAAGGTTTCATAATACATATTATGATGGTTATTCACAAAGGTATCTAAAATATGACATTTATTTAGAATAATTCTTTACCTAATGCAATGGAGTACTATCAGGGAATACCCTTCAAATGTTTTAATTCATGTACTTTGAATACCTTATATCATAATAAACAATTTCATTGATAACTCATAGAGAATAAAAAATGGACTTCATATAAAATAATTTAGTACCCATGATGTTAAAGATGTGAAATTGATATCATTTTACACTCATGAGAAGGGAATATGGGGTTCATAGATCGAAATTCCCAATATATAAATTATAAATAAATATATACAAATACCCTAGAATAAAAATATAATTGGGTATTAATAATATAAAAACTAGAGGCATGAAAAATCAATGGATGTTTTCAACAATGTAATTGGGATAAAAATTGGTTTATAAAATGATCTTAATGAAAGATAATGAAAGCCTCCCTTGGATAGAATACCATTATCAAAATAAGTGAATGATAATATGTTCATCATAACATTACAACTTTTATATTTTCAGACAAACTAAAAAGGCATTAATTGTATTAAAAAGTGGAAGAAAATACTTTACCTTGAAAAATAAATTCATAAAGATTGTGGAGAGATCATTGGACACATATATTGTTTTTTTAATGTATCTAGGGAGGTAAAATATTGGTAAAATAATTCTTAATGTTTTGGAGTGATTAAAATTGGGTGGATAGATTCTTTTTTAAAGAGAATTTGGAGTTTTTTAATTTTATATATATTCCATGGAAATATAGGCTGTGGAAATTTTAAAACCATTATATTACCCATTATTTTGGGTTAGAGATTATGAAATTAAGAATGGGGTTTCAAATATATTTGAATGTAAAAAAAAAATTCAATAGATTACATTACTTTTGGAATGGGAAGTTAATTTTTCAATAAAATAATATTTTTAAATGTAGAAATTTAACATTTCACATTTAAAATTTATGTATTGTTTTTGAAAATTAATTCTATTTCATTAAAATATAATTTATTAAAAAATAGCTATGTTTTTGTGGATTTATTTTTATTATTTATTACATCATTATTAAATATTTATGAAGAAACAAAACATACTGAAAACATGAAACTGTATTTTTTTAAATCACTAAAAAGTATGTATTTTAGAAAATTTTCTAAATTTCACCATGACCATATTTTGACATACTAATTTCACATATAATTATTATTTTATTTAAAAAATAATAAAATTAGAAACAAAACTGTTAAATAAATATAATTTTGTATTTATAAATAAATGTATTTTGAACATAGTCAATTTTCCAACCCTTATAAAAATTACCAACGACATTATAAATTATATTATCATTTGTATTTAAATAAATAATGTCTTATAAGTAAATTTCATGAATATAAAATTTACATTGAATACCTAAATTTATATTAAAACCATATATATTTTCTACAAAAATTGTTTATTTGTATTTATATGTCTATTTATCAGATTCCTCTAATCTTCATATATATTTGATTAAATAATAAAAATGATGAAAATGGAATGGAAGAAAAAGAAATTTCTTTTCATAAAAATTTCACCATTCTATTACTTTTTTTAGATATATAACACCTCATTACACTAGCATACACCCTAATGGTACATTGTGAGATAGTGGTTCCTTCTTGGGATGGCTCTGCGATTATTGAATTGGTTGTGATGTACACTAATTTGGACAACTCCTATTGTAAATTACAATAAATCCTTACCCATTTAAGATATACTCAGGAATGGTTAAGGAAGAACATCATTGTCTCTACCTCCCAAAAATTTATGATAAATGGACTTCGAAAGGTGTGATCGTATTGGTTGAGGCCATAATTTCTCCATTCTCTATAATTTATCTATTTTCAATGTCCTTTATAAACACCACTTCTAATGGTAATATTATTTATAATAGTCACAATTCCCAACAATCGTATCAACCGATAGTCATAATGACTGATAATTATATTTGTTGACAATAATATTGACTAATAGTTAGGTAGTGGTAAGATCCTAATGGTCAATTTTCAGTCTATACCCCATATATAATCTACCATTATCATACGTCAAAATGAATTGCTTTTCTTTGTATGGTTCTACACTCCTTTTTATAATTTCTATTATCTATTTCTTATTTTATTATATCCTAAATGATATTTAATGGAGAATTTAATCATATATAATTTACACTATTTTTTACATTTTACTTTTTCATTTATCGCTATTTTTTATTCCTAACTATTATAATCAATAAAAATTAATTATATGAAATGTTTTTATGAAATTTAATAGTTATTATATGTGATCATAATAAATTATTTATTGGAAAACATGAGTTCTTGGATCCATAAATGAATTATTTGGGTCATAACATTATCACTACTTATGAAACTTATACAACAAATTTTATTTCATTCCTCAAAAAAATTGGGGTTTATTTCTCCTTCATAACTTTTTTAAGATGACATGTTTCTTTATGGAACTTTTTATTTCTCCACAAAAAATTTATGAGTTGGGTTGTCTTCTACCTCAACACATGTTCTATTATATAAATAATCTGGATAATTTATTATTTATATGATAAATAGATTACAAATTTCATAGCATTTGTTTCTAGTATTTGATGTAGGTCTAACATATAGTTTCTTAATAGGGACACATGGGATGCATTGTGGACATGGGAAATATTTGAAGGTATTAATTCCTAATAGAAAACTACCCCAACACGATCAAGAATCTCAAATTGTCAAATATACCATGGACTCTACATACCATTATTTTTAGACCACATGACCACTTTTGATGGTGATATTTTTAGTAATAAATGATACAAAACATGGAACTCAACGTATTTCCTTTGACCATGAACATAACTCTTTTTTAAACACTATAAAGCCTTCATATTTTTATTGATCATAATTATTTTTTCTATACTATTTTCAAAAAAAATTCCAAACAATTTGTATTCTCTAACTCCCTCTCATCATGATAGAGTTCTACACCTCTTCCAATAGAGTACTTCATAAAGAACCATTTGAACGCTCGAGTGAATATAGTTGTTTTATGTGAATTATATAGGTGGAATATGTTTATTCAAACTCCCTTGATAATAATGTGACCTATTCCAAAGAATATATTCGAGTTTTTTAATTTTCCTCTCATACTTCCAATAAATTTGAGTTTGATAGGTTGTTCTCTTATTTACTTCAGTATTAATAGATATTTAATTGTTCTATCAGAATGTAGAAGTGTGTTTTAGATCATAGTTTAAACCAATTTATAGTAGAAGTCCATGAAATCTCACCACTTACTGAATATACATACGGCCAATGTGGTCAGGTTGAAATATTATCATATGGTTACAAAATCAATAAACTATGATAATCAATCAATTATTACCCATAGAGATTTTTTCCCTTGTATTTATTTCGTAGGAAAATAAAAAATACAATAGGAATGTTGTCCCACTTCTATAAAAGTATATGTATTGTTTTAAAATTTTATTTTTGATGCTTTTTCTATCATTTCCCTTCTGACATAAAAAAATATTTCCATGTAATCAATAATCTTATTTTTCAAGAAGGACCACCAATAATGATTTCATAGATCTCTATAAATTTTTGTTCTTCTAGAGTGTATAGAGAATGCAGAACTGTGAAAATAATCCATTAACAATTTCTATATCTTTTTATATTCTAGTATATATTTAATTTTACTAATCCTCACTACTCCCAGTAGATCTACATTGCTCCCAAAAATATTTCCATTTTTCATATCTTTTATCTTCTTTTGTATCATTTTATCATCTCTTTGTTCATTAAATATCCAATCCAGTAATGATGATTGGTAAATATTTTTGAATTGGATTGATAATGTCACATCACTTAAGACTTATAAGTATATCTTTACCATGTTTTTAATAATTGGATCTCCTAAAATACTTATCATCACAAGATCATCTGGTTTTTCTACTGAATTCATAAATATTTTTTCTAGTTTGATAATGGATAGGAAAATCATAATCATTAACATGTTCTGAGAAATTTTTTTTCTCATGTTCTATTATGTTGGTGTAAATATATAGTTTATTATCAAGTATTTTTTCTATGTATCACCCTTATCCTAAAAAATATTTCAACTCTATTTCTTTAATGAAAATGTAATTGTAACTAACTCTAGATCATAGGAGGGGAAATTCTTTTCCTGATGCTTTAAATTTCATGATGCATATGAAATATATTTTTCATTTTTGATTATAAAAAATTATGTCTTTCATGTATACATCACCATAAATGAAATATCCTCCCACATAATACGATAATTTTAGCATTAGTACACTAACAGACCACTACTTCAGTTCTTGGAAACATTCCTCTCACTTGTTTTTTAAATAGAATCAGCTCCATCTTGATTGATCTTCGTTAGTGGATTTGGAATTCATGAGAATATTTTCACAAAACATATATTGTATCATACTATAACAATCAAACATGGAATGTAAATTTCTATTGTAGGATTTGGCCATTCCTCTATGTAATTTTCCTTTGTTGTTTCAAATAAGATTCCATCACTAGTTTTAATGCATCCCAAGAATGTGACTTATCATATCTAGATTTAAAATTTTCCAAAAATTGCATTTTTATTAAATGGTTCTAATATGATCCTTAGGTTATCCTCATTCTCTTGATCAGTTTAGGGATATATCATAATATCATAAATAAAGGTCACAAAAAATTTCTCAACGTAGTAAATAAAGTTTATATTCATCAATTACATTAATATAGAATGAACATTGTCTAAGAAAAAGAATATAAAAATAAAATCATAATTCCGATATCTTTTTCAGAAGGAAATATTTCATACATTTTCTTTCTTCGCCCCTAGTGGATGATGCCCCGATCAAGGGTCAATCAAGGATATTTATTGATCCCCATTAATCTACCTGAATAAATAATAAATCCTTATAAGAGGGAATTATTTCATTATAATAATCCCATTATGTTTTATATAATTAATACATAGCCACATTGATCCATAATTTTTATTTACAAATAGAACAATTTCACACCAAGGAGACACACTCTTTTGAACAAAATATTTCTACAAAAGTTATTGTAGTTTCCTATTTAATTCATCTAACTTTAAATATTCTATTACATATGGGGTCTTAGATATTATCCAAGATAAAGAAATGATTTAAATTTATATCTCTGCCACTCTGTTTGGGGAGGTACATGTAACTATTCAATAAATATATCAATTTATTCCTTAACAAAGGGTATATCTCATTTCATTAGAATTTTATTTATTATTCCTATTTTTATTCACTAATAATTTACTTAAAAATGAAATAAGTTGTCATTGGGGGAAAGAAATACATTTGGATACCAATACCAGGATGTTAATTAGATGTTTCGCATTGAATAAAATGAATTATACCTGATTATATAGTTTATATTGGAATTATACTTTGAAAACCAATCCATCCCAGATATTATGTAAAATTACACCCTTAGAATGGCCATTATGTAATCTGTGAGATTATAATCACCAAATTTAATATGGGAATACCAATATATATTTGATTCCTGAATAGTTACTCCATGATTTATATTCAACTATCCTACCACTAGATGATTATGGATTAACATGATGTTCTTTGTAAAATTAAACCAAAATAATGTGTAAAACGAAAACAAAATAATACGTGTAACGAACCTGGTGGGCCTAAAGCCCATCAAACTCGGCCACGCCTGACCCCAACCCTCTGGCAGGTAGCAGACCCCCACCCTCGAAAATATAGAAGGCCCCCACCTCATGCTGGCCTAGATAACATTAGGCAGAAACCTCCCCCTGCCAGGCGAGCATTTAATACGCCTCCCCCGCAACTCGAACCCGTGACCACATGCTTAAAGTAAACTAGGAATCCTTAATAGTACCACTGACCCAGTGGTACTCATAACGCTTCCCAGTTGGCCTTTAATCCGGTGGTCACGGGTTTGAGTTGTGGGGGAGGCGTATTAAATCCTCTCCAGGAAGGGGACGGTTTCTACCACATGTTATCCGGGCCCGCATGATGTGGGGGCCGATTATATGCCTGTGGAGTGGGGGTCTGCTATCTTCCAGAGGGCTGGGCTCAGGCGTGGCCAAGTTTGTTGGGATTTATGCCCACCGGGATTGTTACATAAAAAATAAAAAGGCGCCATTTTATGTAATGAACCCGATGGGACTAAAGCCCAACAAACTCGGCCACACCCAAGCCCAGCCCTATGGCAGATAGTAGACCCCCACCCCATGGGCCGATAGTAGGCCCCCACCACATGCTGGCCCAGATAACACGTGACAGGAACTAACCCCTGCCTGGCGAGGATTTAATACACCTCCCGCGCAACTCGAACCCCTGACCACAAGCTTAAAGGCCAATCGGGAAGCATTTCTAGGGTACTCATAACATACAGTGGACTAGGATTTAGGCCCACTGGGTTCGTTACATACAGTGGTACTCGTAACCCTTCCTGGTTGGCCTTTAAGCCTGTGGTCATCGGTTCGAGTTGCGGGGGAGGAATATTAAATCCTTGCTAGGGAGGGGATAGTTCATGCCACGTGTTATCTGAGCTGGTCTGAGGTGGGGTCATGTTATCTGCCTGAGGGTGGGGGTCTGCTATCTGCCAGAGGGCTGGGCTCGCGCGAGGCCGAGTTCATTGGGATTTATTCCCACCGGGTTCGTTACAATATACCTTCTTAATTTGAGTGTACAATGAGTTTACCTACCATAAAATCATTTGGTGTATAAAATTTAGTCGTTTTGATTTAAAAATAAAAACATTGATCTAGTGGAATATTCTAGTGTTGATGGTTGTTTAACTCCATAATATTATGATTTAGAGAATAAATATTGAAATATCCATACTCCATACACATGAAGCATTACATGATAGGTTTTCCTTTAACAATATTCCCTTTTTCATTGGTGGTCAAATGTTGAGGATTAAAATCTTCAATATGGTTTCAGTATATATGGACATCTCTTATACTCTTTTAGAACTTTACCCATCCTTTTAGACAATTCCCCAAATTCTTTGTTCAACATTTATTTCACATGTGATATTTTTATTTCATCTCATACATATTTATTCTAAATAATTTCTTTATCTTTATCTTCTTATAATTATAAAAATGAATACACTATAGAAATAATATTCCTGATTGGTAGAGGCCCATACATTGCATCCAAGAGACCAAGGATCAAATTATTTTTTCGGTGAATTTACATGTAACTATAGTAAGTATTGTTCGGTACTATAGAAAGAGATATTATTCATCAACTTAGGGCCTTCAGGACTCCGGTTTAGGCCTATGGGTCTCAGGGCCTTTTAGCCACCCAAGAAAGTAAATCCATAATGCCTTCGTGATGTAAGGTCCATCTATCCATTAATTGACTTTGATACATATTGATTTTAGGCCACAAAAAAGCCAAGAAGAAACTCAGGAAAGACCACACAAGAGAGGCCCCTGAAAATGATTTAGAGAAAATAAATAGTAACCACCAGAGTCAAGATAACTGGATTGGGAGAATGAGAGGGTATGAAAACTGCCATCTGGACCAGGCACTATGCATCTCTTCACAGGGAAATTCTAGTTGATCTTCCATGAATGGTGGGGAGCATGACGCCTTCAAGATAAATATGGTAAGGATGGGCTATTTCAAGAGTGGTAGATCTTTGGCATTCAAGGTCATGTATTGTGTCATGTATGGGCCTTGTGCCTTGCGGGTACGGGTAATGTAAGGGTTCCCATTTAAGCCTTAAAAGAGGTATTATCCAAAAAGAAATAAAATATATGTCCTTCAGGCAATTCATGTTATCAAACAATAATTGGAAATCTCATCTCGTAATTATACAACAAATCCTTTTAAATTGTGTTCAAATCAAGTATTTCCACCTCCAACATGGTTCAAAGTGTACAATGAAAATACTTGTTGTAAAATTCTTTTTTGAAGCCTTTTTCATTCCATGTCATTTACCTCATCCACTATCTTCAAATTATAGTTCAATATCAACCATTGGTTATATTCTACATCTAAGAGATATACTATCTTTGTAACATTATCTTTCTCAAAAAAGTAGTGTATAGAAAATTTATTTTTTTCTATTATTGTTTTGTTGTACAATAAATTCTGGATAATTGGTTCCACTAAAAAATGTGTTCATTGAAATTTCAAGGGTTTAATTGTTAGTTGTTCATTCCTTTGTAAGGCTAGACACTAGACATGTTTTATGTTCTTATTATCGACCTAAGATAACTAATTCATCATCATAATTATGGTTTCAACTCTATTATTAGCCTAATTAGAATGACCATCATGGAATTATCCACTACATCTATTATTTACATGAATCATTATTTTTTCTAAATGTTTTCTAAAATTCAAATCCTATGTGAGAAATTTTTAACAATTATAAATTTTATAATAAATATTATTGTAATATTAATCATATAAGTTTCAAATATAATGCTTCAAGAATGATATTCTTTAATAATATGAAAAATAATTACATTTTCTATATATCCTTCAAAATTTTCAATAAATATCATTTGACTAACCTAAGAATATCACTTGGGAGTGTCAAACAAGTTGTGCATCAATGCCTCTATTCTTTCACTAGGTGAAGAACAAGTTAATAACCAATTTTACATGTTTATAGTTTTTACCCTAAGGTCCAAACATGTAAGATACATAACCACTTGTAGTATCCAGATGTTGATTTCATTTCATAAAACCCACATTCTTTATACTTCAAAAAAATTTCAAAATATTTTCATAAATTTAGTTTTCTTACTATTCGTTTCAATAAATAATTTAATCAAATAAATAAACCACTACTTGATTTTGACAATGGAGTCCCATCTTTTCAATAACATATTTTTAATATAATTCCCTTACAAAATTTGACAATAATAACTTCACGTGTCCTATTAATGAATAGTTTCCTAGAAACATGGTTAATAATACATGATGTACATAAGAAAAACATAAAAATAGACTATATTTTATCCTCTTTAAAAACCCCTATATTATATCATCCTCCTTTATCTCACTAGAATTTATTTCATGGGGATAAAAATTAATAAAAAAGGGTGATCATAAAGAATAGTAAGGGGTGGACAATTGAATGGAACCTAAAAGATCATCATGGATATGATATGATGTAAAACATGAAAGCATAATCATAATAACATGATTCATGAATGGGAAATTTCTATACAATATATAGATTATATATTCACAAGAATATCAACAAGGTTTAATACTAAGGATTGATATAACATATTACCCAGGTTATTCAATAATGAATATTAAAACATGCGATCTTTAAAGATTAACTCTTTACCCAATGAATTGGAGTACAATCAAGGTGAACCCTTAATATTTATTAATCAGTATGTACCTCATTATCAATGTATCATAATAAAACATTTCATCAAGAACCCATGGAGAATAAAGAATATGTTTCATATAAAATAATTGATTATATAAGTTCTTAATGACTTGAAATTTTCATGCCCCACCATTGGTGGTGTGGTGGTAAGGGCTTGGGGGTGAGGGGTAGGTCGCGGGGTCATGTCCTAGGGCTTGAGATTTACATGTAATTTTCTTCCTTGTGTGTGTGCTGCTTTCACAGTTATACCTAATTTTTTTATAAAAAAAATGACTTGAAATTTTCATCATGTTTTATCGATAATAAACAAATGTGTCCTTAACACATTTAAATCAAGAATAAATGATTTATAATAACATGTATATGAATACAATTGAATAAAAATAAGTTTGGGTATCCATATATTAAGAATATATGCCGGAGAAAAAAGTATTATTTCATCCACATAATGAGTATACAATGTGTTTTTTGAAATAAGATTATTATGAGAGAATGAAATTCTCTCATTGATTAAATAAAATTTCTAATAGTAATATTATGAGTAAAAGGGAATGATAAAACCATAAATTTTAAATTATAAGACTAACTATAAAGGAAGTACATGGATAGAAGAAGTGGAAGTGGATCCCTTATATTTCTAGATTTCTTCTTAATACTTCAGCATAGTTCCTTGGAAGCTTAGAAACTATTTTGAATGGATCTAGAGAGAAAAAACAATTTGGAATGGAAGCTTACACAATTTGGAATGGAAGCCTAGAAACTATTTTGAATGGAATCTTACACAAAATTTTTAATATCAAAGAGTTTCCAAATAAAAAATTGAAATGAGGAATGGATGATATTATTATGTATAAATATGAAGTTAAGTGTAAAATATAAATAGATATAACAATGAGAGGACAAGAATTTACTTATCAAACGAGTTATATGAACTTGATACACATTTATATCATGTATACAGAAGGAGATATAATTGAGTTCATTTTAAAAATAATTTTATCTTCTTCAAACCAGAGTATTCATTAAGCCGAGGAAGATCCAAATAATTCTATATCAAGATGGAATCTTGATACTAGTAATATTATGGAATTACATGAGGGAGAACATGAGGATACCAGATAGTGTAGTCTAGTGGAGGGAAATTTTACTTCCATGTGGTGAAAAATAAACCAAACGGGTGAAGCAGAACTTTATTAATATATATATAAACACCATTGATTCTGAGAAGTTGTGATTAGGGGGGATAATCAATTTATATTGGGTGTGTAACCAATTAGAATATTTTGTAGATGTGTAGAGGGAACAATGGACCTAATATTATTAGTTGATGGTAATAGATAGTGGCTATTCCATTTTGGGGGAGATACCAACATTGTAAGGAGTATTCCATTCAACTGAACTCTTTAAATGTAGTGTGTTTCACTATTTCATTAATACTACATATAAATTAGAGGATGTTAAGAATCATTAAGTGTATTAATAAAATAAAATGGTTTAATATGTTGGGGTAAAATGGAAATAAATAATAAAAAAACTAGGTATATAATCCACCCATTACCATATCTGTGATCTTATAGATTTGATACCATTAGGTGTTTGGTGTGTAGTGATAGTACAGTATTAGATAATTTTTATCAACATTTATTTGGTAGTAATTTATACTAAATTGGATGTTTCTAACAATCAGTACCACATAAAACTCAATTTTTTTGTGTTTGGTCAAGGGAAAACCCAATTGATGATACCAACTTCCTAATATATGATAATTTAATTCAAAATCAGTTTCCTATGGGTTTATTCCATGACTTCTAATTTGTCATCATCTAGATTTTTCATTACCCATGATATTTTCTTATTCAACTAGTCACTCTATAATGACTATATCTCAAATGGTCACAAATCTCACTAATCATATAACAAACATATTTACTCTAACTTCATATAATTTCATTCATATGAACTCCCTGATATTATAATTATTATTTTTAGTTCATTCAAAAAAATTATTAGATGGATAATAATTTTTATATTTTATACCAAACTTATTATATCAATGACTTTCATTGGAGAATATGAACTGTATGAAATATTTATTTCACATTAATTATTTTTTTACAATGCCCATTTTAGTCATTATAGTGTTAATAAATCTATTAATTTGATTTTTACAACATCATTGGTAACATTATGATTTATTACTATAATTTATTTAGTATTTCATAAGTTGATTTTGGTATGATAAATTTGGGCTATGTTGTTGTTTATTCTTGTTCACCATCTTTAAACTCATCTAAAACGAACAAAACCCTAATAGTATGTGTTTCAGGTTCATTTGATCAATTTTCATTTAAAAATCATCTAAATTCCCCAAATTAATCATCAGGATTCATCCTGCAATAATTATCAATAAAATATATGTAATTAGATAGTATAATTTTCAATTTTCAACATTATTCATAGTGAAAATATATGAGTAAATTATGTCATCAAATATCCCTAAATTTAAACATTTTCTTGTCCCAAATAAAATTCTCCAAGATCAAATCACAAAGAATAGATAGTTTTATAAGGGTAACATTAAATGAACTATTCTCATAAATATAAATTTATAACATAACGTTCTAAGAGCAGAAAACATTATCAATAAAGCGATCAAACTCACACCTTATGAATAAATCCTTTCCAGTAATATTTTCATTTTCCCCTCACATTATCAAACCTTTATTTAATATCATGCTTCATATCAACCACTTTTCCAAAAAAACATGTCTCTCATCACAAAATATAATTAAACTAGACTTATTTTTAATCTCACATATATTTACTCTATCTATAAGCTTGAGAGTCATCATAATATATTCTTAGAAATAAAACTCCAATTATCCCAATAAAGTTTATTAAGGATTTATGGTTTTTATGTTATTTTGAGGTAGTTATTGATTTAAATAATTATAATTAAATATCAACAAAATGACAAATAACTCAAAAATTAAACATATGATACAGAATATAAATTTTTATGAATTAATTAGACATAAAAATATATCTTTAGAATGATACCACCCATTAACTCATATTACCTATCTCATATGTTTATAAATAATAAAAATAAGAAAAATGAAATATTCATACTCCTTAACATATCATCTCTATTTTTTAGAGGGTGTCCTTGAAAGCATAATGAAATTTTAGTTATGAACCTTTATTCTAATGAACATTGAAAAATATCCACAGTTAACATTTCAATACATAAATTTACAAACCACTACATTAAATACTCCCCAAACACCGATTCTAATATAAATCATTTAGAAGGTATTAATATTGGGATGGGAAGGATAAATAATATTGTAATATGGCTTCTTTTCATGGTAATTCATAGTCTCTAAGGATTTAATGAATTATCAAATGTAATGTAAATCTCAAATGTGTAAGAGAAATAATATTAAACAATTAATTTCATAAATCATTTAATTTTGTACAATAATAATGAAATTATATATATCAATATTCAAGTTCTATAAGTGATGCATGTCCTGAGAATCTCTCAAACAATAGGATATAAGAAATAATATTAAAAAATTATTAGTATACCTATTGGTAGTGGGAAAAATAATATTTTACAATAAATTCATGGAAATATTAATGATAAATATGAAACTAAATTTAAAAAAATAAATTAATATAAAACAACAATATATATTATAACAACAAACACTTTAAAAGAACTCAAAATATGAATAAGTATGAAACTTTCAAAAATTTACACCTATATCTCTAACAATTATGATCATGGTTAAGTATTAGTTTCCAATAATAAATGTTTATTTTTCATGTTATAATGTATTATAGATAAATTACTTCATGAAAAAATTATTATAATTCCATGGGTGAATTTAATTCATTTATTCCATGAAATATTCTCATTTTTTAGAATATGTAATTGTAACGAATTAATGATATAAAATTATAAAATAATAATCCGCTTTTCTTGAAACCCCTCTTAATGTTTACAAAATTATATATAAATTTATCTTCTTTTGAACTAATAAATTAAACAATTAAAATAAAATACTTAATTTATTTAATATAAAATTGAAAAATAATTAAGTATTGATCTCCTAAAACACACTCTCTAATTCCTAGAATTAATTCTTAAGAAAAGAATAATTTTTTTTGATTTCCATATATAATGACACACTTTTATGTATTGTATCCAGAACATACCACATAGTGTGTCTCATAATATAATAAAGGAAAGAAGTTACCGGATCAGTATTAAAAACAAGGATAAATTATGCTCATAGCATGAAATTGTTCCCTATATTCCCTTTAAAATATCTTGACACTTCTTTATGTTTTAGTAAAATATTTATAAAGTATTAAATAATTAAAAGGTAATATAATAACTGAAAAACAATTCAGTACTCATCCTAAAACAATTAATATTATATCTCCTCCTTGAATTGTCTAATGGATATTTGAATTTTTGAAGTGTTCTTTTCATTTTTCCATTTGTTGTAGGTTATTATTACTAATTGTTTAATAAAATTTGATGAAATATATCTCCCACATTCTTCAATTAAAACACCTCTATTTCCTAAACTTTAAATATGTATTACTCTTTACCTATATCATAATGCTAAAATATATTCTTTCAAATATATTTTAAATTATTACCAAATGAAATAGTGGTTTGAACTATCTACTCTTAGTCATTGAGCTTTTTTCTTATCCTTTGATATTATCACCATAGATTACAATGTACTAAAAAACTTTTTCCATGTATATTTATTGTATATTCTCATTATTATTCTATTAAAATAGACGGTCCTCTATATAATATGAATCATTCCATTATTTTATTTTGTAGTTTTAAAATTCATGATATGCATCATATAATTTATTTTCAATATTACTCCATTGTGTATATTATAATTCATCATAACATTGAGTTTATAAATAGTTCTACCCATCACCTTGTAATGTCAACCATTTGAATTTTTTATTGTCCATTAATAAGAAAATAATTAATTTATTTTTTAATCCAATGCTTTTTTACAATATCCATTTTCCAGGTAATAAAGCCTATACACCCTACCACAAACAACCCAAGCATATAAAAATAAAAGAAAACTACTACTAAAATTATAAAAAAACGGTAATAAAACCCATTAATCTAATAATTCAATCATTAATTCTTCACTAATTTTTATTATTCCTCATAAATGGTTTAAAAACATGGCCTCCCATAAGGTCTTTTTAATTTCATGCAGTGTAAATTGTTTGAAATATATACTCAAACCGACATTAAAATAATGTATAATATCGTGTAAAAATGATATCAATAAAATGAGAACTAATGGGGATGAATTATTAAATTATAACTAATTTTTATGTGTTTATAGTTTTTTCAAATATGTGAGTTGAAATGAAAATGAGATAAATTAGTATGTTAGTGAGTTAACTACTAATATAGATGGTGAATATGGTGCAATCAACTTATAGTGATATGTTTTCGTAAACTAAAAAACTCAAATTCAATAATGAGATTAAGAAAACTCATAATTTTATTATTATATATTTATTTTACATCTATGTGGTTGAGTTTAGTCATTACAACACTAACATCAAAACTCTATATCATTAAAATTATCAACATAAGTAAAGTTCATTTAGTACAAATGGGATGAGTAAATTATAATCCAATTAAAGTTTATGAAATTATTTTTCTGTAGCATGTTTGACTTACTTCATTATTAAACATATTTTTAGTGGTTTAATAAAAAAATGTTAAATTAATTATTTTTTCAAAATGATACTATGTAATAATATATTCTCATGAGTGAATGATAATTTAAAACTTGATTTTCGCATCCTTTTCCAATGTCCCCACAACCATTTTTTAGTTTAACCAATGGTGGTTGATTTTAAATCAACAATGCATCAACTATACATTATATAAGAGAGAATATCTAGAGAAACAAATTAATTAATGATAAAAAACAAAAACATACATTAATTTCAGGAAAATATCTAATGCATAAATCCCATATTTATAAAATGAAAAACTAAAATAAACAAAATAATTAAATCTTAACTAAGAAAACCTGTTTGTCCAATTATTTCTTCATTTGGTAATAATGTCCTTAGATATATAAAAAATATATTTTCAAACCCTTATCTAACATAGCAACCTTAAAATGTTGTCTAATACAAATCAAAAAAAGACATAAAATTTATCCAAGGACCATGAAATATCACCCCATGGAGATATAATTGTCCCCAAACATGTTTGTGTTTTTATATCTTTGAATATGACGTCCAATCCCCTTCACACTATGAAACTATTTACCACACCACTATGGAGAAAGTATATTTTAGAAAAGTATATACATCCTTCCCATTGTAGAATGAAGGTTCGCCAAAATACACTAAAATATATATAGAACCATCATTATATGTTTTATTAACATATAATTTGGAATATAGACTCATGGAATCATGAGGAAAGTCATAATGATCTTAAAATATCCATTTAAATACAATCTAAAATATTTATTTTGCCACACCATGATCATTAACCATCTATTAGACTGTACTATAATAACATATCATGTTGTGTAATAGGATTATATCATGGGATCTTACTATAATTTTTCCATCGAGATTTATTTTTGAATAAATTTCAAGATATATATCTCATATCTTCGCTCCTTTTCTGTATGATGGCAGAGCACGACGGTCTTTTTAGCAAGGAAAAGAGTGTGCACCTGGTGATGATGCTCCTTGTATGAAGGCTGATTTAGTCCCAAAAAATCCCTGATATTCTTGGGAATAATGAATTATTCTCTCTGTGTGTGTCATCTAAGAAGATTCTTACGGACCTACACCCACCAGAGTCTTCTGGTTTTAGAAAAAACTTTTTAAGGTTATAAGGTCTACATTGAATATCTATTTCTCTGATTTCGGGGATCCCTCCCTTGGAAGGGTCATTAATAATGGGATCAAGGACCATGTCTTAGCCAATCAAGAGGATATTGAAGAAAGATTAAGGATATGAAAATTCTCCATAATATCCCATGATTTGACACCAAAGGTTGAGAAAATGTGCTATTTTAAGGAATTTTTTGATCAGATTATCCTGGTTTGGGGTTTTGGAGACTGGAAGATGACCTCAATGGAGAGAGGATACTTTCACATCTTGTTCCCCTATAATGAGCATAAGAGTATGGCATGGATCTTTGGATACATACCTTTGAAACCGAGACTCTTAAGATATAAATCATGGGACCAACATTTTTATCCATTTAGCTTCAAGAACACACATACTCAGGTGTGGATTCATATCTTCAAGCTCAATTGGATCCATTGGCATCACCAGATTCTTTGGGACGTTTTATCTTTAGTTATAAATCTGATATTAATTTATAAAATAACTAAAAACCCCAGGTATGGTAAATTTTCAAGTCTTCTTGTTTATGTTGATATGCCTAGAACCATGTTGGAGGAGGTGGCTCTTACCACAAGGGATGATAGGTTTAATCTGGAAGTTGTCTATGAATGAAAGCCAAAATTTTAGGGTAGTTTCTTGGTCTTTAGAAACCTCACTTCTGATGTAACTTATCCAAGGTCCATGCAATAAGAAATTTTAAAAGGACATGATGACTCATCTCGTTGAAGATGCCTGGAAAATGGGCATGAGAGGAATGCAGGCCCAACTCTACGTCATTTGGTCAACCTTATAAGAAATCCTCTCAAGCTCCACAGTCCTTTGGGAGGGCCACTGAGGAGGCTATTGGATGGGATCCGGAATTGGAAGTTTTGATTTACATAGTTGAGATGTAAATGGCTAATAATGATATTCTCCATCAGCATTCTACTAATTATTTTACTATGGTTGACATGCAGAATATATGAAATGACAAAACAGTTTTAGATCAAAGGAAGAATGATGATGGTTTTTCTTATATAGGTGACACCAATTATGAGCTGCAATCTCCACAATCCAATGTGTCAGATGTGTGGGCCCGTCCAACCCTAGTATGAGACTCCACATCCTATTATTTGATCGTTGGGAAGCTGTAGGAGGATCTGGATTCTATTGAGCCATGAATGTTATCTTTAGTCCCAGACTCCTAGTTGGATGAAGATACTCCTGGGAAGGTGTACAAGCTCAGGGTGCACATACATCTTTGGCCCCTTTGCTGGTGTCTCCTAGTTCTAAAACTAAGAGAGGGGCTACTATCATCATGGAGCAACCTTTTCTTCCAATACACAATGGGAGGTTTTCTAGGAGATGAATCCCTAAATATCTATGCATGGGTATTGATCCCTCTCCCAATATATTTATACCTCTTAGTGACAATATTTTTTTTATGAAAATTATAAGGAACACGCTTTTTCCCCTGAGAAGAATGATGGGAATCCTCATGATCAGGCTCTTAAAGTCTATGTCAAGTGGGAAGGTAAGGAATCCCAGCATAACTCTATGAAGACAGGGTAGCCTCAAACTAGAGGCAAGTGTTATATTTTTAAATGAAGATACTCATTTTTAATTTCCAAGGGATTGGGAACCCTCCAATGGTCAAATCCCTTTGGCACTTTATTTTTACCAAAAACATTTATTTTTTGGAATTAATAAACCAATGATGCATATTTCAAATTGGAAAGCTTTTAAATTGTATTCTATTGGATACTCTATGGTCTCACAAAATGTGAATGACATGGGGGATGAAGATCTGTGGGTTTTGAAGCATGAGAGTGTTCTTATTGAGTTTTGTATTTCTCATCATCATGGTGTTACAATTTATCTGGTTATGAAAGGGGTTACCCACTCTATGTCCATTTTCAATGTCTCTAATTAATACCTCAAAATAAGAGTGTTATGGAAGAACTTTGTTGATTTTTTTAAGAAACTATCTCACAGTTGTTTGGCATTGGGTGATTTTAATGTTGTTATAACTCAAGAAGAAAAACCTGGTGAGAGTTTTAATAGGTTGGATGTATCTAATTTATCTTCCATCATTGACAAGTGCATCATGGTTTAAGTGCCTGTTGTGGGTGGCGACTATACCTGGATCAGGTACAATATCAGTGTGAGGCAAGCTAGTAAACATGATCGATGTGTGGTCTGTATTGATGAAGGGTATGATACATTGAGAATATCTGGCCTCATTTTACTAAAATATCTCTTAGTTCATAATCCTATTTTGTTTGAAATTTTTGCTAGAAATTCGTGGTCCTCTCCTTTTCCATTTAGATTTTACAATTCATGGAAGGTTGTGCCATGATGCAAAGATGTGGTCCTAAATGCTTAGAAGGATGTTCTTTATGGAATCCCTTATTCATTCTATCCAGAAAGCATAAGATTTCCATGAAAATGGTTACGGAATGGAAAACTTATTCTTTCTCTGGTCTGGAAAATGTTAATAAAGAGGCTGAGTATGCTCTACTCTAATTTAAAAAGGATTACTAGTAGTATAACGTCCCTTTCAGGGATGAGGATCAGGCTCATTACAAGCATGATGATCTGTTGAACCATCAGGAAAGAATTATTGAAAATCATTGTAATGTGAGATGGTTTCAAGAGGGGGATAGTAATTCCAAGTTATCTCATTGCCTTCATAGAGAAAGAAGGATTCATAAATGTATAACCTCACTTTGAGTTGATGGAATTCTACACAACTCGGAACTGGAAATATCAAATGTCATGGTAAACTACATTGTAGAACATTATTCAGGTGATAATGAGGATCTTACTCACAAATTACTTGAAAATATTTCCCCAACTGTTGATGATCAGTAGAAAAAGATGATGCTTTTTGATTCCCATGGTGTGTGAAATCAAGGTTTCTCTCTTCTCCCTAAATATTGATAGTGTGGAAGGTTTATATGGTTTCATTAATAAAATTTTTATGTTCATATGGGATATTTTTTGATAGATTTCATCTTCACTTCCTCAATGCTACATGGTGTCAATGCGTACTTTATTGAAATAACACCAAAGAAGGATAATTCTCTGAATATCAAGGACTTTAGACCAGTTTCCATCAGGAATAAAATTCCCAAAATCATTATCAAAATCATTGCATCTAGATTGGGGCTACTGCCAAGAGGTTGATTACCCCGATCAAGTTTGGTTTTGTCCTAGGAAGAAGCATTCAAAATTGTGTTTTTACTGCTTCCCAATGTGTTAACATCATGAGGAAGTGGGACAGGGATGGGTGTTTTTCTCTAAAGACGGATATTTTGAAAGCCTTTGATACTATAAAATGGGATATCATTTTATTATATATAAGATACATGGAATATCCAATCCTTTCATCAACCTTGTCAATTATATTTTCACAAGTGATCATCTTTCTATACTTATTAATGGATCCCCAATGGGGTATTTTCCATGCTCTAGGGGTGCCAAGAAAGGTGATCCTCCCTCTAGGTTGATATTTTCTATGGAGGAATACTACATGATTGTATCTATTAATTACTTGGTTTAGACTGTCTTTATACGAAACTGAACGTTGGAAGGAATATATTATCATTGTCGTATATTTTATGTGTTGATGATATCCTCATGATTTGAAAGTCTGATAGAGGCACTTTTTCCTCTATTCAAAGGATTTTTATTCACTACGAAGATTCCTTGAGTCATGTGATAAACTAGAATAAGTACATTGTGTTTTTTTTGGGAATAATATGACTCTTCATAAGCAAAAAAAATTTCCAGAATGGTTGGAGTTAAAAAATGAACTTTTCTTTTCACTTATCTTGGGGTACCCTTATTATGGGGTAGGGTGAAAAGAATTCATCTGGAGAACATAGCTTCTAAAATTATTTCTAATCTTTCATGTGTAAAGGGAACAATATGTACCTGACTAGTAGGGTTTTTATTGTTAATTTGATTATTACATCGATTTATGATTATTCCTTTTACATTTATAGATAGACTTGAAATATCATTAAGGATTTACAAGTGCTAATCTTGTACATTATATGTACATGATCCAGATTTGAATAAATGATGATCATTGTTGCGTGGAAATAGTGTACAAAACCAATTGATATGGGAGGCATGGGAATCAATAAACATTCGGAATTTAATGATGCCATGTTGTTTATATTCACTTGGAATCTATTGAGTTCTGATGCCACATATCATGAATTTCTAAATCAATGTTTTTTTATAAAATAAAAAGTGGTTATTTATTTAACGTCTCCTCATCCACATGAAATTCTCTCAAGAATTCATATCCTAAAATTATGATCTGCACACAATGGTTGGTTTGTAAGAAGTCCAATACGAATGTTTGGTCTAATCCGTGGCTTGGAGGACCCCTAAATAGTCTGATGAATGTGCCTCTTACCATGTAGTAGGTTACTATTTCTAATACACTTGTCTAAAAAGATTTCAATAGTTGTATTCTTATGGATATCATACTATATTTTGGACCCACAACTCCAATGTATGCTTCACTTCAAGGGAGATTTATAGGCATTTGTTTATGGATCTTCCAACAGTCCTACTTGGATGTAAATGTTCAGAAATGCCTTTATTTACACTTCCAATTACATGTTCTAATTGATGTTGTGGAAAGGAATATTTCCAACACAAGTGCTACTTCATAAACTGGGAATAAATCTTTCTTCGGGTTGCTACTTATGCTTGCGGGAGGAAGAATTTGTTTCTCACTCCTTTATATCATGTAGTTTTTTCTATAGGATTTGGTTATATCTACAAGATGTGTTTGGAATTCATATGGCCATGAAATACTATGAGGATATTCTATATTATATCCAGTGGTCTCAGCTGAGTGAGCATGTTGGTTCTATTCTCATCACTGCTACTGCTAATGCTTTCTCGGTTATTTGGAAATCATGAAATGATACTGCCTTTGAAGGCAAGCATCCCTTTTTTCAGGTTGGAATGAATTCTATATATAGGGCTGTTTTGACAGCATCCAAGCTGCACCATGGTACAATGAAAAATGAGCTATCTGATTTTCTTATTTAGTAAGCCTTTAGTGTTATAGGATGATCCCGGAAACCTCTTGTCCTGATGTCAATCCGATGGATCCCACCGATTCCTAGATAGTTGAAGGTGAATGTGGATGGGCAAGAATCATCTGCACCTTTCCCCTTAGGATGTGTTGGTATCCTCCACAATTTCTAAGGGTTCTTTAAGAGATTATTTTTCTATTATATTGTCCATGGTACTACAATTGAGTCTGATTTGTGGGCTATGATTAAAGAAACTAGGTATGCAACTAATTATATTTGTAGATATCTTTGGGTGGAATTCGACTCCACCACTATGGTTCACATCCTCAAGGCTCATTCTGGATATCTTCCATGGAAAATCCTTCTGTTCTAGATTGAATTCCTTCAGATGATAGAGCACATCTACTTGGATGTTACTCATTTTTATAGAGAGTCCATGGAGGTTGCAGATGCTCTGTCAAAGAGGGCTATTTTGGGGGCCACCTCGAAATGGCCTTTTTTTGTTCTGGAGTTTTTCTATCATCTTGTTGACATTGATTCATATGGTGCTACTCTGCCAATTTCTCTGGATTTTAAGAATCTTTTCAGGGTCAGGCTCACCTGGGCCCTCACCCTATTTTCAGTACCATCTCTCCTTAGATTGAGTAATTCATGATGCAATGTATTCATTATGGATTGATGAATATATCTTAAAATATTCAAATTGTCATTCTAGAGGATCATAATTAAAATTTTGATGTGTCATGAAATATTCGTGTTTCAAGGGTGAAATGATTCTCTTAATTTTTCTGTGAGGTAATGCCTCATATTGAAAAAATTTCATATATTATCTATGATATTCTTACATAGCTCCTCTATGTTATTCTTACATATATTTAATATTTCAGAGTATCCCTTATCAAGGTTAAATGACCCCTTATAATAACTTTTCAAGTCATTTATATGAAAAGGAATTATGAAATGATAAATATGGATTGAATGATGATTTCTCTTAGGTATCAATCATTAAATTCTATTGAAATAAGCCATATAAAATGGTATGTTTGGAGAATATTATTTGAGTAATTTTACTTTTAAAATCATCCAAACAACTCCAAATTCATTCTCAATATTCATTATATAATAAATTTTAAAAATGCATAAAAATATGAATTATAATTTTGAAGAGTAAATGATATTCTTGGTAAACATTTACACAAAAATTAGTTTATTTTTTCTATAATACATTCAATGAAAAAGGTAACATAGCATAGAATAAATATTTTTTAATTTTCATGGGATAATTTCAATTTTATTATACTAATAATGATGATAAAATTTATCGAATCACAATATTTAAAATAATAATTATATTTATTGTGAAATATTCTTAAAGGCACTATAATGTTTTACAAATGGATATAAAGTAAATATTTATAAATGGTGAAATTTATAAAGAATACATTACAAACAAATTGAAAATTTTATACTTTTAAATGTTGGTTCGACAATTTGTAAGGGGAAAAACTATTCTATTGTGATTAAAAAATTTATATGAGAATGTTATTCAAATTTAAATAGTATTTTAAGTTATATAGTTTATGATAAAGGAATGGTGTGTTGTAATCTCAATATCAAAGGTGAAGAAATACACTCAATCTTAATGATTTTGTACATCAAAGGCATTTTTTTACTAAAAAGGTAGAGGATTACTGAGATGATTTTTTCTAAAATGAAGAAACACTTCAATATATTAATGACTAGTGAGATAAAATTATTGTTTCGATTCCACGTAAAAAATAAATCAATTTATATATTTATATCTCAATAAAAGTATTTTCATTATTTATTTAATATGTTTTATATGAATAAGACATGATTTTTTTCTACTCCTGTATCACTTGGGACCATGTTCTCCATGGATAAACTGGGAAGGAGTGGTGATCAGATATAATTTTGAAGTATTCTTGGTAGAATAATCTGAATAATAGTGTATAGTCCAAAATTGTTATTTTTTATTGCTCAATGTCAATGATTAAAAAGTAATACGAAAAAATTATATCATATAGTGATGAATCAGATTTTTCATAACAACAAATGAAATATATGTTTCAGTTTTAGGGAAGATAGTAAGACATCATTTTTGTTATATTTTTATTCTCTTTTGGATTGGGTTGGTGATATTGGTGATAAAAAGTCTACATATTGAGGTGGAATATTTCTTAGTGGGGGATGTTTTTTTTAACAATATATGAATTAAAATTTAATCACCAAAATCAAAATAGAATATGGGTATATTAAAGCCTAAAATAAACAAAAAAACAGATGTGTAAAAAGTTGTATCTTGAATTCATTTGGGTGGATGTCTCATTTCTATTGATTAAAGGTTGTGACAATCAAAGTGGGATCAATCCATTATAAAACATGTGAAACATTCAAGGTTGAAGCATATTGATATTAATTTCTACATCATCAAGGGGAGGGTGGAACCTGGTGGGACATTATTGTAATATCTTTCATCTAAAAATTGGTTATAGAATATTTTTATAAAACCTATGAAAATGGATAAATTAGATTATTTTAGGATTTCATTGGTTGTATATTATCACTTAAAATACTTGTAATTGTTTCTTTTCTTTCCTCCTTTTCATTAGTTAACAAAGGGAGAGAATATCATTGATAAATTCATGAGAAGGGGTGAGAATGTTGTTTTTATAGGATATCACAAAGGGATAATAGAATATAAAATTTCAAGGAAGGGGGAGACATAATATGTTGATATTTTAATATTGGAGGAGATTTCAAGCATTTATTCACATATTTCAAAAATAAATATAAAGTGTAAAATTGATGATCTATTGGGGTGATTGAAGAGATCGAAGAAGATCCTTCATTAACGTTATTAAAAAAGAGGGAGCTATGATATTAAATAGATTAAGATATATAAATATATTATTTTTCATTACACTGTGATATTTATGGACTCTAAAAAACAATATTGCATCTTTTGATGTAGTTTTTTTTAACCTTTATAATGGGGGAATTATATGACTTTTTTAGAGTCAATTAAATTTTTTGGGTTGAAAGTGTTCTTATGTCACATTTATCCACAAACATGTGTAGGATCGAATATGTAAAAATGAGATGCTCAATTAAAAGAGGGGGGCATGAATTGTATAGTTTTAAAAATTCCTTTGGAACTATTAAAGATGGTTATGTTTAACAAGGTTAAATAAGATAATTCACAAAACCTCTTGTTCTACACACTTGCTTGATTCTGAAAATATGATTCCGAGAAAGCAATTCCGGAAAAGTGAATCCAGAAATAAAACATAAAGAACGATTACAAAGATGAAGATCCTACCTTAAAGCATATAGAATATAACTAACTCAGAGTACAAGTATAAGGAAGTATAATATAGTTATACATTCCTCAACAATACAAATACAGTGGAAAACTTGTAACAAAACAAGTAAAAAGTAGTAAATCTTTTAACACAATGAGAAGGGTATCCAACACCATTGGATAAAGGTCCGTTGATTTATACTTTCAAGAAAGTTTGTCTTACCCACACCAGGGTAAGCCCTCGATACAAAGATCAGAGTCTGTCTTGTTATCCCTACAAGACCTCAACTTTTAGGGAGTCGACACCTCTGTCTTCCTTAGTAAGGAATACCTCAACTTCAAGTTAGTCAGTACCTCTATTTTCCTATCCCTGGAATCCCTCGAATGTAATTAGAAACATTTGGATTCACACAAAGCAAATCTGAACAACATGTTTAGTACACACTAAGCATGAGAGTCTCTCTCTAGAAATCACTTCAATAGCGAGTAATCTCTAGAGTCATCGAAAGGTTTTTAGCTCTTTCAAATGAAATCATATTTATAGTAACGACTTCAACAGTAGGATCCCTCCTCCAACGGTCACATTTTCCCTTGAATTTTAGAGGGACTTATAAACATCTCACTCAAACTACGGTTATTTAGTAACTGAAAGCACGACATTATTTTATAACAAAAAAAGCGTAAGCATAACTAAAATCTGATATTCAGAATTTAAGAAAATGAAATTTTAGAGTCTATAAAAAATTGAATTCTAAGTCTATAATACAATGATATTCAGATTCTATTTTCTAGGAATTTGTAACCTCATTTCTATATAATTCTAGAGTCCAAATTTCAATGAAATTCGGAATCTGGATTCACAAGAATTCGAAACCTGAACTCACAATGTTCGGAGTCAGAGTTCATGAGAAATTGGAGTCAAAAATCATAAGAGTTCGGAGTCTGAATTTAGAGAACTCAGAGTCAGAACTCAGAAGAGTTCGTATCCAGAATTCTAATTTAGAATTTAGAGTTAGAACATAGAAAAATTCATATCCAGAATTCATAATCAGAATTCGGAGACAGAACTCAGAAGAGTTCACATCTAGAATTCGTAATCAGAATTCGGAGTCAGAACTCAGAAGAGGTCATATCCAGAATTCTGAGAATTCGGATCCTAAAACATAATGTTTCCTAAATTGGTAATTGTAGGATTCCATGTTTTTGGTTTCAAATCTAATTTTATACTTATAAAAATAATTATATGAACAATGAAAACAAGGTAAGGATAAATTTCCATGAGGAAGGAAATTTCCCTTATAGAAGTAAAACACAGGGGAAAAAGAGATTTTCCTTGAGATTAGGTGTTTGTGATTTTCTAAACAAGAGTAATGGAAAAGTCATAAAGAAACCTTAATGACTCAACAATCTCCCCAAGTATGAAGGAATTGAAAATTCATATGGAAAACCTTATTGACTCAACATCATGATCATGGATGATTAAGAATCATATTAAAGCTGATATGGAATATAAATTAATGATGTTATCTTACATTAAAGCACACCAAACTATGAATAGTTATTTTTAAAAAGTGATGGGGATGAAACAAAAGATAACATTTACTCTTGTACAAAAAAAAACATGACATAATAATGTTTGTTTCATTGTGAAGAAGTTGAACATAGATACAGAATGTTGCTATTATAGGGAATTTTCATTCCACGTCAATATAAAACATTAGACTTCATCTAAGGGGTAAATCTGATTTTTTTTGTTTAAGAACCATTACTTTTACCTGATTTTGTTGTTTTAGGGGTTTGGAGTGACTTGAGAAGAGTTTTAGGAGAAACAAGAATAATTATGGCTGAAAAGAGGTGGATTGTATCCATTCACAACATGAAACAAGGGTTCATGATGTGAAAGCATTGAGAAAATTGGAGGGTTCCCAGCCTCAAAATATTTATAGAGTGAACAAGTGTTAATGAAATGAATCATTCCAAGAGAGTTTTAAATTTTTTTACTTACATAATAATGGGATATCATGTTAATAATAATAGAGATATTTAGGAGAGGCTCTTCAGCCAAGTAGCAACAGAACAACCCCTTCCATTTGGGTTTCGTCCTCTTTTAAGTGGAGATCTCTTTCACCAATTAGTGTAATTTCCCATATTTTATTACAATTGATAACTATGAGTATGTATATCCTTTTTTCCTATAATGTTTCTTTATTTATTTCACTTCGTAATGAGTTCATATCGTTTATGTCTATTATAAACTATTTTGGGGGTTTTTATCTATTTTATTATTTTTGTATTCTCATCCCGAATCAAGAATTAGTACTCAGTGATTGGTTATAAAGAGTATAAGGTTGGTGGTTCCTAGATTTATCATGATTTATATAGGTGTTATGTGTTGTGTTCTAAATATGAATGAGTGGGTTGGTCTGGTTGAGAGTATTTATGATGTTCTTATGGATTTTATGGTTCTTTGTTGATTCTTGAGGGTAGTGTAATGCGTAAAATAAAATTTTTGATCGAGGTATGGAATAGAAGGTATGATATGGGATTCCCTGTTAGGGTTTTCATGATTAATCTAGTTATGAAATATTATTTTAAAAGATGTAATGCATGGCATGGTTCTATTGGAATGTGTTAGGATTATGATTTGACACTATTTCATTATATGTTTGCACATATTTTGTTATTAAATCATTGTGATTTTTATGATAAAAGATGATTTAGTTAATAAGACGTTGATTACTGATCAATTTCTATTAGATTTATAATTCCATGAATTTTTTTATTGAAGTGTTAAATTTTGAAGTTAAATTGATATATTTTTTCTATCATGAATTTTCTAATGTTTTTATAAAATAGTTTTTTTCTATTAACATTAAATTTTTATTAAAATATATTTTCAATGGGAATTCTATGTTTTTAATTTTTTTGGAATTAATTCTTTGATTTCAAATGGTTCGCATTTTGAATAGAATATCATTGAACATTTTAAAATTTATTGATTTTATTTTGATGTTCTTGTTTTAAATACATATTGTGTTGGTTGGATGTTATATTTTTAAAAAATTTGGTTTCTTGTATAGGATAATCCCACAAAGAATTTTTTTTATTCTCAAAAGTCAATAGAGGGGAAATTTTCATATAAGAAAATTCAAATAGAGTACTCCTTAATAATATAATGATTAGATCCATAGAAGGGTTTCACTCCTATAGTTAAAGCACTACATAAGAGTTCTGAATTTCCAAGAAGAACCACATATGTGAATTTTTTTGGATCAAAATGGATATGAGATAGAACAAATATAAGAGGGGTGAATTTACTATTTAAAATTTTCTATTAAAACCTTTAAATAATGTTCTTAGATTAATACAACATAGTCTAAAACAATTTACAATTCCTCTTATAAAACAAAATGAACAATTGGACTGACTCTAAGTCCCATGTAATTGTTATGATACCACAGATTATCAAAATAATTTTATTTGGGTTGAATACAAATATCAGTGTAATTCAAGGTGTAAAAGATTATACCATATAGCATATAGAATCAATAATGGAAAGTATAAGATGAAATTAAAACAATTAGAAGAGAGTACAAATATAAAGAAAAAATAAAATGTTTCTCTTTCTATTTATATAAGTAGTGAAAAAATAAAAATTATTTCAATTCTTTTATCACAAATATTGGGGTAGCCTTTCACCTAGGATAATATTTCTGTCTTAACAACACTGGTAAGACCTTGATATGATAATCAGAATGTCTATCTTTATATCCCCAAAAGTCCTCGATTTTATAGGTAATTAACACCTATGTCTTTTAAACACTTGAAATCCCTCGATACAATGATCAGTTGCACCATCTGGCTATCCCCATCATCCCTTGATTATTATTACCATATTAGAAACACAAATAAAAAAATAACTTATTGAAATACACAAACTATGAACAAGACATTAACATTTTTTAATTTAACGTCTTTTTCATGAAGCAGTGAGAATTCACAAAATATCACTTTAGAAATTGGATGTAGCAGAAGTAGTTCATGTTATTATATCTTCTTCAAATGACCTATTATTTATAGGCCTTAAAATCCAATAGAAATATTTTCTCCAACGGTTATATTTCTTCAGAAAACTCGGAGGGACTTGGACACATCGCATAGTAACGGTGATATTGAATTAGAAAACACAACATCATTTTGATCAGTTTTTTAACTAAATCCCTGACACTATTTTTGTTAAAACAATAGGTATATGAAAATGATAACATATGTATGATTGATATAGAACATGTGTTTTGATAAATGAATAAAAGAATACATGTTATAAAATTAAAACATGAGTATGATTAATATTAATTATTGCAATGTGTTGATATGATGCAATGTTATTACGATGCACAATATGATTATGATTAACATAGTCAGTACGATAAACAATGTATGTCAGATAGACAAATCTAGTATGATAGACAGAGTCGATATGATAGAAAGTGTCAGGACGATAGACAGAGATAGTACAATAGAAAGAGTCAGTACAATTGACAGAGTCTGTATGATAGACAGAAAAACTGTATTCAAAGTAAGTTCTTTATTTGAGAAATGAGTATAATGAGATTTTTGATTTCCAAAACAAAAGACATAAAAGTCAAAAAAAAATACTTTTGACATAAAAATCTCCCCCTTTATGGAAAGCACAAAACACAAAGTCAAACTAGAAAGAAATACTTATCTACCCCTGAGTTATCCAATCTCTTCCAAATGAAGAAATGCTTATAACTTACTCCCCCATAGGTATATAATTTCCTATGGATTGTATGCATATATATTTTCCTTTATTTAGATGTATTACATTTGAGTAAAGAATTAACAATTATCCCCCTTTGGGAAACATTATTCCCTTTTATAAAAAATTATCCCCCATTGTTATTTACAAAAAGAAAAGTCTAATATTGTATGTCATGAAAAGGTTAGAGAAAAATATAATCCAAAAAATGGAGATACAACCATATATTTCATTGAATTTTAAAAGTTCTATGATTTTCAAAAAAAACAAACAAGAATTAAAGATGAAACAAAACATTAATTGTTTTCCTCATTCTTTCACTTTCTTAATCAACTCATGAAGAACAACCTTCATCTTCTTTATCTCATTTTTGTCTGCTGAGATAGAAAAACACTAGGATTTGATAATCTCTTGTTGGTATGTAATAATTTGATCATGTTTTTTGGTAGTCTCTTCTTGAATTCTGATCACTTCTTCAAAAGTATCAATTGTGTCTTGCGTATTCTTATTTTCTCGAGTCAACAAATTATATTGATTATTTAAAATAACTATTTTATTTATGAAAGATGAAACCTTAGAAAAGTCTAATTGGAAAGCATTCATCCTTTCTGAATACTCTTTTGATTAAGGAGCATCAACACTATCGGTTTTTGAAAAATTATTCAACCTATCAATAGTTTCCTCATCAGGATTTTTAAAAGTAATGGAAAAATCATCTGAAAGTCCCCGTAAGTGTTCAATTGATTCTTCATGTTCATTAACTAAGATTTATTATTTGTATGACCAATTGTTCATCTTGTTTCAAGCATTATATTGAGCAATAGAACTATCACTCAAAACATTTATATCAGCCTCTTTTGACATTACTCTCTTTTGAAGCTATCTTATTGAACCAAATTTCATCCTTTGATTCTCTGTAATGAAATCAGTCTTTCCTTATATTCTAGGAAATTAGGGAATGGTATTATCAATTCTTCTTATAACATGAACAATGTCAACACTCTTCTTGAGAGAAATTCTATGTTCAGAATCAGTATCATCACTGTATAATTCATGTTTATTATATCGGCTCGAGACTACATCAGGTTGTTTTCCTATTCCTTTCTCTTTTTCCTCTTCAACCCTTTAGTCTTCTTTTCAGCTCTTTCTTCTTCAACATTTTCACTAGTGAAAATTACTTTGTCGGCATGAGAACTCTGAACACCTTTCTTGACTAGCGACGGAATTCTCTCTGATTGAGTTTCTAAATATTGAACTGCTGCTTTATCGACATGATGATTCTATAGTTTAATTCATTATATTTTTTTAAGAGAATATTATTCTTTACTTTTATTAGAACTATGAAGATATTACAAAAGAAAATAATCTTACATTTCTTCACCTTCCTATTGTGAAGACAATTGAATAACTTCTTGCACTATTTCTTTTCCTTTTCTTTCCCTAGAAAAGTCTGCACTATTGGTTATGGTTGAAATTATTCTGTCTTTTGATCAATATCGAACTCAAAACCTTTTAGGATTTTGGAAACATCAGAATCTTAAGATTTTCTTTTAAAAATAATCATCTTCTTCTTCTAATCCTGTAGAGTATAATCTATTCTTATCTTCACGACTAGAGCTTTAGCTGGATCAAGCCCAAATTTATGATCACCTTCTTTTCATTGTTCTTTATCCTTTATCCACATGGCTACAACCACTTTACTGTATTTGGTTTTCGTTTTATGGATTTTCAATGATTTGAGGATCTAACTATTGATAATCTACAACTATTGGAGCTTATTGTAATAGAAGTAATTCTGATTTATTTGGTGATGATTATTCCACATCATTGATGATGATTTTTGACTTTTCTTCAAAACAATCATTCAATTTAATTATCATATTCTTACTGATCCTGGAACCCATTAGCTCTTTAAAATCTCCTTTCACTGGAATATTACAAAACGTCAAATATTCAAGAATTAACATTGTGAGAATTTATTGATACATGATAATATGGGACGTAATTTCTCGAAACTTCACATTCTTGATTGTTTCGAAAATGTAACCCATGAAATTTTCCTTTATCATATTTAAAAGATAATATAACATAAAGATGTCAAAAAACATAAGATTTTCTCAATCCTCATTCCTTGGAATTAGAAACTTGTGCATCCAGAGGACAAAAACCCAACTATCTGCAAAGAGATACATTACTTTTATTTTCCACTCTTTCTTTATTAAACATACCAACATCCTCTGGTAGCTTATGAGAAGGGAAAAAGGAGTCACTTTCATTTACGACATTGAGGAAATGTGATTCCTCTTTTTACAAACATTGCAAACATTCTGTCATACACATAAAATTTAATAATCATATTCTTATCAAAAGAAGCTGTATTGTAGAGTTTTCTATCATCTTCAATAAGAATCTGATCTTGAGAAATGGGTTAATCAACACAAATATGTTCCCAACCATGGAATAAAATAAACCTTTTGATTATTAAGTCATCACTATCAAATAAATTTCAAGAGTGAAACCTATATATGAAGAAATCCATTTATAAGAAATTATAAGAAGATATATCAGCCATAGTATTGGCAGAAAACTGAGACGTAAAGATTATTGGAAAATGAAATGATCGTACCAAGTCTTAATAAGGGGGCAGAGCTTTGCCATGAAATATGATGATCTGATGTGGGTTCAAGGAGGGGATTATTCTATTAATAATGGAAATTGGATGACTATTGTTTTTCTACATTTGATATTAAAAGATAAAGAATCCAATGGTTGAAAATAAAAGATGTTTTTCTTTAAAAATGAAATGCAGATTAAAAAAAGAGAAACAATAATATAAAAGAAAACCAATACAAAAAGAAAAGAGAATGAATCAATCAAAGAGTTCAAGTAAGCTATTGGTTTCCTAGTTTTATGAATGTAATAAAATAATAAAATACATATATTAAATAGTTAAAATAATGATAATAAAATACAATCAAACATCAAAACAATGAAAAATAATGTGAATATGAATCGTTGTCAAGCCAATGAAAAACAAATTCAATACCATAATATGTCACGCCGATGAAAAACAAAGCCATTACCATTGGTTGTCAAGATGATGGAAAACAAAGTCATTTCCATTGGTTTTCAAGCTGATGGGAAACAAATACAATACCACTGGTTGTAAAGCCTCTGGGAAAAAAGGCGTTACCATTGGTTGTTAAGCCGATGGGAAGAAAAGTCATTACCATTTGTTGTCAATCCTATGGGGGAGAATTTAATTTCCATTTATTGTCAAGACGAAGTGAAATAATGTCATTACCATTGGTTTTCAAGATGATGGGAAACAAAGTCATTTTCATTAGTTGTCAAGTCCATGGGAAAAAATTTATTACAATTATTTTTCAAGAATATGGGAAAATTGTCAAGCTGATAGTCTGAGAGTTAAGCCAATATGAAGAAACTAAAAACTAACAAGGGTGAGGATGAATGTCAAAAGATTAAAAATAAAATAAAAAATGAAAAAAATAAGACTTATAGAATGATAATTCTTAAATAATTAATGTATGATAAAAAAATATAAGATAGTATTAATAAGTTAAATAAGAAGGAAAAATAGGTAAAACATAAACCAAAAGACAAATGTTCTCCCTCTAAGAAAAATAGTGTTTTATTTAATGGAAAATTGTAAAAATCGATTCTAGATGTGAATAATTATTTCCATGTAATTATTCTTATCATCTATTTAATAAATTTAAATATGTGAGAAGGTAATGGTTTTGTAAAAATATCCGCAAGTTTTTCTTGCATTACGACAAATTGTAAAATGATATCTTATTTTTTTGTAATCCCTAGGAAAGTAATTCATAATATCTATACATTTTGCACGAGCGTGTTGTGCCGGGTTTTTAATTAGAACATTGAAACTTGTGTTATCCCATAATATTTTACTTTTAGAAAAACTCATACTAGAGTCTGTGAGTGTGTGTTGCATCCACAACACTTGAGTGAAACAACTTCCAGCTGCTACATATTCAGCTTCAGCAGTGGAGAGTGAAACTCAGTGTTGTGTTTTTCATGACCAAGAAACTAGGTAATATCCAAGAAAATGACATGTTCCAAAAGTACTCTTTATATCCATTCTACAACCACTAATGTTAGCATTCAAAAAACTTTTTAATAAAAAATAATTTCCTAAAGAATAAAAAAGTCCTAAATTCAATGTTCTTATAAAATATCAGAAAATCTATTTCAAATATTTTAATTGGATTATATTGTATTTTCTTGATATCTAGAACATAAGAATACAGAAAACATTATGTCTATATGAAAAGATGTTAAGTATAGTATATTTCTAATAATACCTCTAAAAGTTGTTTGATCAATTGGTTTCCCAGCACCATCGTGATAAAGTGTGTTTGAGGTTCCAATGGGAATAATAATAATTTTTGTAATTTCATAACCATATTTTTTGATTATTTATTTGTTATAATTATGTTGAGATATATAAGTATCTTTTTTTAAGAAATTTTAAAACCAAGAACGAATTTTAATTCACTTATTATATTCATTTCAAACTCAAAATTTATGGGATTTACAAATGAATATATTAAAGACATTTGAGTTGATCCAAAAGTGATTTCATCAACTTAAATTTAAACATTCATAAGATTTTTATTTCTTTCATTATAAAAAGAGTTGGATCATCTATTATTTTAATGTAATTATTTTGTAACAAAAATCTTGTTAACCTATCATACCATGATCTAGGGTCTTGTTTAAGTACATAAAGGACCTTGGTATGTTTTTAAACATATTCATGAGATTTAGTATCTTCCAAACCAGGGGGTTGGTCCACATAGACTTCCTCCTGAACAAATCCATTAAACAAATCACCCATGACATCCATTTAAAAGAGTTGGAATTAAAGAATGTTGCAAATGATAATATAACTATAATAGATTTAAGTCTTGCGACTAGAGAATAAGTTTCATTATAGTATATGCCTTCTTGTTTATTATATAATTTTTTCAAAATTCTATATTTATTTCTTTCAATAATAACATTTCAATCACATTTGTTTTTGAAAATCCATTTTACTCCAATAACAGATGTATCCTTAGGTTTTTCAACCACATTCCAGACTGTATTCCTTTCAAATTCACTTAGTTTATCATGCATTTCCTTAATCCAATCCCCATCACTGAAGTCCTCATTGGGATATTTTTAGTTCAAATAGAGATTGAAAAGAGAGATGTTCTATTTCATTTATTAAGGAATTTCTAGTCTTTACCAGTTGATTTACATCACCAATGATATTATCACTAGGATGATTCCTAAGTAATAAATGATTTTGATTTTGAAAAATCTGCTCATCAATATAAGGTAGAAAGTCTTCATGTGTAAATGTCATAGAGAAAATATCATTAGTATTTAAAATGTCTGAAGAATATTTTATAAGATTACAACCAGTTTTGGAAGACACTTCAGAGGTAATATTTTGAGGAATTTGAAAACAAAAGGATCTATTTCATCAACCATAACATGTATTGTTTCTTCAACAATAAAAGTGTTTTTAGAAAAAACTCTATAAGCCTTAGAAATGAGGGAATAACCTAATAATATAACATTATCATATTTGGATGGAAAATTATTTAAGATATCTTTTGTATTTAAAATAAAAACATTGCAACCTATACTTTGAATTATGACAGTTTTGGTTTTCTGCCAGTCCGTAACTAATAAGGATTTTTATTAAGAAATGATCAAATTAAAACTCAATTTATAGTATAACAAGAAATAATATCATATTCTACCTATAAATATTTTTCAATTCAGTATTCACTCGACATGGTTCTTGTTATCTCTTGAAGAATTCAATTTCTTTATTCAACAACACTATTTATCTTGGGTGTTCTTGGTGTAGAAAATTTGTGAGTAATATCTTTTTTACTATAAAATGTTTCAAAAACACAATTCAAAAATTTTCACCATGATAACTTTGAATAGTTATCAATGGATGGTTTTTCTCATTTTTGGCTTAGAATTTTTTTTAAGAAATATAATGCTACATATTTTTTAGCTAGAAAATATAACCATGTAAATATAGTATAATCATCAACTATGACAACTACATAATAGTTTCCTCCAATACATCATGCCTGTGTAGGACCAAAAATGTCCTCGTGCACTAACTGTAATGCTTCGGTATATATGACTTCACTAATTGATTTAAAGCTTGAATTATGTAGTTTTCAATATTGACCAGAGTTACAAACATTAGAATAGTCAAACCTAAGATCAGGTATTTCTTTAACAAGTCCTTTCATAGAGAGTTTATATAAATTTCAAAATCTATAGTTCCCTATTCTTCTATGCCATAACCAATATTGGTCATATATTTCACTTAGAAAATGTATTTCTTGGCATCTATGGTCTTCTATGTTAAAAGTGTAAACATTCTCATGCCTTTGGTTAGATAGAATGAATTTGTCCCCGGAATTGTGAACTGTGAACTTATCATTCCTAATATTCACAAAGTAACAATCATCAAATAGATGGAATATACTAATGAGTTTGTTGTAAAGAACATTGACAAAAAACATTATAAATTAAAAATTTAAATGGAAAAATATATTACCTATACCAATAATATTTCCTTGAGTATTGTCTCTAAAGGTTACCATACCTTATTTCTTCTTGATAAATTTTTCTAAGATGTTTCAATTTCCAGTCAAGTTCCTAGAACATCCAATATCCTTCTACCATGTATTTTTATTGTTTCATGTTTTGTTTTCTAGAATCAAAAAACAATTAATCTTTTGTAATCCCAACCCATTTGGGTTTAGAAACATTAGAAAGAAAAAAATTAGAATCCACATTTTTTGTAAAAAAGTGTTTTATGGAATCCTAAATGTTATGTTTTGTTAAGAGAAAAATTTCATTCCCAATGTCAACCACATTGACATTTAGTGTGGAATGATCTAATTTGGGGTAGAAATTGTTATTACTAAAAAGTGGTATGGAATGTGTATAAACAATTCCAGAACAATCCCTTAATGGAAGAATTTGAGAATTCATTTTATCAAACTCCTTCCTCCCACTAATTTTTTTAATAAATGTTTAATAAAAAAATTGTATTTTTTCTGATGACAAAATTTTTATCGTTATTTGTTTTATTTTTGGATTTTAGTTTTTCTTCCAAATTTCTTTTCTCAGAAATAATATTACCAAAACATTTAGAATGTCTGTTCCTGTCAATATTCAATTTTTCATGATTTTTTGAACGATTTTTGATTTCAAGAGTTTTAGAATCCAGATATTTAGAGAGATCTAATAATTTTATTATTACAATATCAATCATATTATTTTCTGTCACATTTTTTCTAGAAACTTTACAATTTTCATTTTCTAAAAGTTTAGAAAATCTGTAAACTTCTTCATAAACAGGTAGAGAATTATCATTCTATGATGAGGATGTTTCTTCATCAAGAGAATGATATTTATTTGGATAATGGTTACATAAAGAGAAATTAGAAAGATATTTAGAACTATTTACCTCATCCATTAAGCAATGATATGGTTTGTTGTAAGGATACCAACATTCTTGTGATTTGAGAAAACTCTATCAGAAGAGTATTTAGAAGAATCAGCTCTACTAGCACTCCATGAGTCATTTACTTTTTAATTCTTTATTTCCATTGGACATTCCTGTATTTATTATTATTATTTTTTATGTTCTTTCCTTTTTATTCTTTCTTTTCAGCATAGGAGAATATGGTTGAATGTGAAATCTTATTTTACATTCATAGCTAGTGACTTCAGAATATATCTTATCCGTGTTACCTTTTGAATTATTTTTATATCTATATTGGAAATACCTCATTCCTAAAATTTTATTAATTCTTATAACAAGACTTTCAAGATCATTCTCTAACTGCTCATTATCAATATAATATGATAAGACTTCAACCTTCATTTTTTCTTGACTAAGTTTACAAAGGAGATTGAGACTTCGTAGGAATTGATGTAGTAGTGAATGATAATCCAACATTAATCTTATTCACTTTATCTTTACTCGCTCAAGTCTTCCTTTGTATTACAATAGAGTTACAAAGTGATCATAAAGAGTAAAATTAGTAATCTTTTTAGATTCATCAACTGTGATCCTCTTTGATTATCACTCATTTGGCATAATATCTATTATCTTCTCAACTAAAATGTCATCTTCTAAATTTCTCTCCCCCATAGCATTAAGACTATTAACAATTGTCATAAATATTTGTTGAACCTTAACTACTAGTTCACTATAAGGAAATTCGAATGCTTGATAGTCAGCTCTTAGCATAGCTCTTATTGTTTCAACAACATTGAAAGTAACAAAATATGTAATATCAAATTTCTTACATATACTATTTTCATCTCCACATGACGAAATTTGACGTTAAATGTTCCAGGCCATAGAACCCAAAACATTATTTTGTACCTTGTAGTTTAGCTTATATTCAAATTTTTCATGAACAATAAAAGTCTTAACTTCTTTCTCGAGAATCTTATAATCAGTAGTGAGAATAACAATGTTATATATACTAGTATTTATGATAAATGTCTTCATTCGATCTCTCTAATATTAAAAATAAATTCCATCAAAATTATGTGGTCTTGAAGGGTTGAGATTTTCAATTGAACCAACATTTATGATCTCTTCCATCATAAAGAAACAAAATTATTTTTCAAAAAATACAGTTTAGAGTATTTGAAAAACAATGAAAAAAATATACAAAGTAGTGGAAAACCTTCTATGATACCAATTGTTGGATTTAAAGGAAAATGAGATAGAAAAAATACAAGTGGGGTGGTAAATTTTATATTTAAAAATTTTTATTGAAACTTTAAAATAAAGTTCTTTGTTTAATACAACATAAAATATAAAAAAATTACAATGCCTCTTATAAAACAAAATGAACAATTGGACTAACTCTCGGTGTGATGAAATTGTTATGATAAAACATATTATGAAAAAAAACTGTATTCAAGTTGAATTCAAATATCAGATTAATACAAATTGTAAAATATTCTACCATATAGTGTATAGAATCAATACTAGAAAGTATAAGTTATAATTAAAAAAATTACAAAAGCATAAAAATAGAAAGAAGAAATAAATGGATTATCTTTCTATTTATATATTCCGTGGAAAAATAAAAGGTATTAAAATTATTTTATCCCAATGAAGAGGGTATCATTTAACCTTAGATTATAGGTATATATCCCCAACACTGGTAATCCCTCGATAAGATAATCAGCTCGTCCATCTTTCTATCCCCACAATTCCTCGATTTTATAGGTAATCAGCACCCCTATCTTTCAAAGTCATGAAAGCCCTCATTACTATGATCAGTTGCACCATCTGACTATCCCTGGAAGCCCTCGATTTTCATCTCCTGATCTGACACACAATGAAAAGCAAGGTACTTATTGAAATACAAAAATCTATGAATGGTTCATTCACATTTTGTAATTTAAAGGATTTCACACGAAGCAGTGAGAAGTCACACGATCTCTCTCTATAACATAGAAGTGGATGAATTTGTTCAAGTTATTATATCTTCTTCAAATGACGTCTTATTTATAGGACATAGGTTCAAACAGTCACATTTTCTCCAACGGTCATATTTCTCTATAAAACACAGAGGGACTTGGACACCTGGCATTGTAACATTCATATTGAAACAGCAAACACGACATAATTTAATTAGTTTATAACTAACTCCATGTCATTCTTTTGGTTAAAATAAAAGGTATATGAAAATGATAAAAATAGTATCATTGATATTGAACATGTGTTTTGACAAATTAATGAAATCATGCATATGGAAAAAGTACAACATGAGAATGATTAATATTACATTCTGAAATGTATTAATATGATTTAAAGTGAGTACAATGGACAATGTGAGTATGAAGAACATGGTAAGGATAATAAAAAAGTAGGCACGATAGATAGAGTTATTATGATTGACTGAGTCAATACAATAGATATAGTAAGTATGACAGACATAGTCTTCGATAAATAGAGTCAGTACGATAGAGAGTGTCAGTACGATAGACTGAAAAACATAATCATAGTATGTCTTTTATTTAAGAAATGAGTATAGAGGGATTTGTGACTTCCAAAAAAAATACATAAAATTCAAAAGAATACATTTAACATAACAAATTTATCTTAGTTTTTTTAATGTAGTGACAAAAAAATATCAACAAAAGGATTCACATCATATATCCATTTAAAGGGAATTTCATGTTGATGTGCTGTAACAAAATTTATTCTCGGGTTGCGCTAAATTAAATTGAAGCCTCATGAAATAAATTGAAATGGAGAGTCTAGTTTTACGGAACCTGAATGTGACCTAATTAAAGGCATTGAGTTATTATTTGAGTCTTTTTCTTAAATATGCTTACTAAAATCTTAATGAAGTCAATTTTTGAAATCCTGATCTCTAAGAATAAGAAAATATACCTATCCTAAGTTGTATCTTGAGAGATAAAAGTGATGACTGCTGATACCATCCAAGATCAACTATTACTAAAGGAAAGATCAAAGTGATATAGATATATGTACAATTATGGTAAAAAAACGTGTTGAACTACTTCATTTTAATTCATTCTCAAGTTTTTATTAATGATTAATTTGACACTAAATTGACTGTGGATGACCCTAAAACAAAGCATATAGGGAATATAATTTTGAGCAAGTATAGAAATGGAAAATAATTTTTTGTTTGATAATGCTATTTATATATTCTCAATTGTGAGGTAGTGGCCCTAAATCTCACCATAATTATGGTTATAAGTCTGAGGTGTAATGCAGATAATGTTCTTAATAAGGTGGCTCAATGATTTGGTGATGTAGGTCATGGTGAGGTTTTGATTGAAATGCCTACAAAATAATTTTATTGAAGACCTGAACTATTGTGAGTGTCTTTTCTAAACTCTACATAGTCTGTATAAATAATATAAACATGTATTATATAAACTTGGATCATGTATGGGTTCTTGTTTGTTGTGTCAGGTAGTTTATGGAATGAAAAATCATTAATATTTACATCTTATTAAATAAGGTCACTAAAGTTAAAGGTGGATCCAAATTTGGTGCTTCATTTCCATTAAGGATCAACATGATTTAGGAGAGTTGACAATATTATTAATTTTTTTATTAATTAATATTTTATATCTATAGCATTTAATTAGATTTTCAAAGTTGTATAGGGGTATTAGGGTTTTTATATAACTAAAGCAATAATTATAGGATGGTATAGAATTTAAACATCCCCATGGGTGTCACATAATTAAGTTAGTATAATTACGTAAGATATTTACTGGAAAATAAAATAAGATTCCATGTAAATAGGGGGATATGAATCATATTAATTATATGAATAATTAGATTAAACGATAGAGACAACCAAAATAGAATCAGGGATGATGATGTTTTATGGGAGATTGGATCTAGGAGAGGAGATCATCCTAATGTATTGGATTGTTTTAAATTCATATTTCCTTTTCATACTACATTTTTTTTGGAAAAACAACTTATAAATTTTGGATTGAAAATGATATTTGGATATATATATCTTGGGGGATAATATTGATCTTGATAGAATATTGTTCGTGGTTTATTTGGATTGAATTTTATGTTTATTATTATTGGGAACCATTATTTTAGAAATCTTTATATATCAATGACATTCAATATTTATCCATTTTATCAAAAATGTCAATGGTAATTTTTTAGAAAATATTATGAATTTAATTTTTTTAATTAATCAAAAGTTGAAGAATAGTGCAAAAAGATTTACTTAAAGTATATTATGTTTACCATCACTCAATCATAAATTTGTATTATTTAGATCTTGAGGTGGATAAAAATAATTAGGTGAATTACTAAACATAAAATGCCCAATAAATTTAATCAAAATTCTATTTCATGTATAAAGATACAGTGACACTTTTTCATGATCAAATTTTATTTTAAATGATAGCCAGTTGATATTTCCCTGCCTCATAAATTTATTTTCACTCTGGAATATTATGATCATTCTCATTACTTATTACTAGGAAACCTAATTTCAACTCATTTATACATAGTCCATTCAAAATTTTACCAAAAAAAACAGTTCTTTTTTTCAACTCATTTTGTTAATGATTTCCTTTTTTGAGTTTTTTTTCTTGGTAGATAGACAAACTTTTTCCTTCCTGAGGGATCATATCATACATAGTTATACTTGAGTTGGATAAAAATAAATAAAATTTTATAATGATGACATTTATAATATTCTTGGCATCATTGTCAATGAGGGAACGTGTGAAAAAGAAGTAAAACATTTTACTTAAATTTTCAAAGTAAAAAATATCATTAAATCTATTATTAAAAATAAAAAACCTTCGTGAAAAGTACATTTTTTATAGAAAAGTAATTTTTTGTGAATTAAAATTGAAAAATCATTATATTTTTTATTTTATTTTAACTAATAATACTTCTAAGAAAATAAATACTTTAATATATTAAATTATAATATAGTCGAGTTCACTTAAATAAAATATAAAAAATCAAAATGGAATAAAATCACAAAATTTTGAATTATCACCAAGAGGGAAATCGGTATCCAGCTACATCTAAGATTGAGATTATAGAAAGATTTAGGAATAGAGATTTCTAAGTTACTATAGTCACTAGTAACCTATCTTACATTAAAAAAACTCTTATTCCCCACATATATGTGGTTAAATATTCCCTCTTAAATGTGATTCTGTCAAACAATAGATTACATATTGAAATATCTGTTGACTACATTAGAGACTTCTATAGTGTGGTAAACAAATTATACATAGAAAGATGTGTATGGTGGATTGTAAAAATGGATTTTTTTTCAGTTTCGATATAAGAGAAATTATAGAACTTGGTTAAAATAATTATTTAAAGAAATCATTCATAAATGGGATAAATTTTTTAACTCATTCATTTTAAAATTATACCCTAGAAATTTGATGATGAAAAAACACATTAAATTATTATATATTTTATTAATATTAGTTTTGTCTATTCAAAATATCTTGGGATTGGTTTAGAGGATTACACAGGTAGTGTCCAAACCACCAATTCACTCCATTGTTTATTTTGGACGCATTCTATAGTAGTCCCATTCCATATCACTAAACACTAAGGTATATATAATAATCCTAAATCTAGTAACCTATATCTAGTGGTTATCTTCAAATATTTATGTAAGATACAATATATCATGTCCAAAATTATTAAATAGTTTGGTAGTCTTATGAGTCTAGATACATACCTGATTCACACAATACATTAAAAAATGTGAAATAATACTTAATATTATAATGATAATTTTTTTTATTTCTTCTAGTATGACCCATAATTAATTAATTGTTAAATTATTGGTACCCTTTGGAAAGTAATACATAAAAAAGGTTTTTTGATTATTTTAATTATGTTAATGTGTACAATAAAATTTATCATGGAATAACTAAAACATGAATGACTTAGGAGAGATAAATGATAACCAATTATGTCATAAAAATGATGTCATGAAAGGGTAATATAACCATTTATAGCATAAAAATATAAATAATAAAATGTATAAAATAACTACTTTCATAATTATAGATGAATAATGGTGAAAATAATAATCATACTAACAATATCACGTTCTGAGACATCATATACAAATAGTTAAGGCGTATGCCAAATACCCAAACTAGTAAATCTTATGATACCTTCAAATTCATCAAGGTCCTCTAAAAAGATCCTCCAATAGATTAATATGTCCAATTCATTCATACTACGTATGAAATGGACTAAATTTCAATACATAATCATTATTAAAAATCATTTTGAAAACAAGTCCACAAAAAATGTAAATATTTTTCCCATAAAATTTGTTGGAAATCATGATTGTATTCCATGAAAAGAAATATGGTGGATATTAGCCATAGATTATGTCCATATTAATGTATAGGAATCATCAAATGATGATGACAAAGATAAAAATACCTTTAAAAGAACATTCAAACCTTCTTTTGAAAACATGATAAAATTAACCTTTATTTTGGTGACATTTAAAATATATATAAATAGAAAATATCAAAAACTAATTTCATTGAAAATTATAATTGAAAATTATATTTTTTGATCCAATATAATGAAGTTTTATGATGGAATGGAAACATAAAAATTCTATAAATGTTAAAACTAATATTCCTTTCACACTTGTTGTAAAACCTAAAAAGTACATCATTTGAAAAACAATAAGATTTTTAATTTTAAATCATGATATATAATGTCATATATAGTTTAATATTAATTTTTAAATCATTATAAAATAGAAAAAACATTATTGAAAACATTATATTGAACACATATATTAAAGAGAAATATTTTCAATGAATAAGATAAATATTGTTGGTTTTCATTAAAAATATTTCATAATCATATTAAGTAACAAAGATGAAAAACATATAAAATCTATATATATCTAGAAGAGAGTAAAATATATGGGGTTTAAAATAAAAATATATTACACTTTCAAAAAATATAATTATAAAAACAATTTTTTTTAATAATAATAATGTTGTAGAATAAATGCTTATATTTGATTTATAATTTTTCATATGCATTCCATACTATTATAAAATGTCTCGTTCTGGGTTTTTCGGCCATGAAACACCCAACAACTTCATATAAAATGATTGATGGACCTGCTTTCCAAAGGCAGGCGTTCGCTGGATGGTCTGATCAGTGACTCTAAAGAACTCACATTGGTTGAGAGGATGGGAAGTCGGGCTCATCACACCCTTTTTTTTCGGAATTATTGCATGTTTTGGGACTCTCTTATAGATTTAAGACGTATTCATATGTTCGTGAATATTTGGTATATACCCACACATAGTGTCCACAAATTCAACCCTGGTGGGAAACGGTCAACTGGACGCAGGGATTCGGAATCATTTATGCCTAAGGTTTACCATCCCTCATTGGATTAATGACCCCGAAGGGTTGGAGCTCAATTGAGGCAGCACTAGGAATGGCGTGGTGAACCGATGTGGAGATGATTTGGTCGACCAGCCATTGGGCTTGAACCTCAGGGAGGCATCCTACGTACCCTGCTTAGGAAGCAGGGATCAAAGTCCAGGTAGTTCGCATAAACAGTTTAACGTCATGCTGGACTGTGTTATACAGTTTAACGTCATGTTGGATGAGGGTGCAACTCGACGTGAAGAAACAACCGAGTGGTGGGCTTGAACCTCGTGGAGGCTTCCTACGTACCATGCCTGGTCATGGACCAAAGTCCCCGTAGTTCACCTTGGCTTGGGGCTTAAGCTCAGGGGCATCCCAGAATGATGGATTGGGGCTTCCACTCTGAGGCAGCCCATAGGAGGATCTCATGGTCGATGCTTACTCTAAGCCCACATGAGTCATGCTCGGTGTGGGAAACAAGAGTTAGTAGGGACCAGAGGATCATGTCGCGAAAGGTTCGTCCATGAGAAGCAGAGTGGGGCTTACGCATGAAGGCTGCCCAGGGTGATGGATTGGGCCTTACACTCTGAGGAGGACCAGAAGGTCGGGGCTTACTCCGAGATGGACGCTCGTGGTGTCTTCCTCGTGTATGTCCATGATGTCGTCCCAACCCATTGGTGGATTGAGGAATATAATGGGGGTCAATGCCTATGTGCAAGTGCACAAGCAGGATAACTCCAAGGGTGTTGGAATCAGTCCAAACAAAGGGAGATGAAAATTTTGAATTAGATTCCCGACGTTCGGAACACAATGAGGGTGGCATGGTGATGGAGGATAACTGTTGACCATGTTCGAAACACTACATTCATATCACGTTATCATGAAATGGGGACAAACAAATGAGGGTTAGGTGTTCACTATATTCGAAGCACCGGACCTATCTCGAAGTGTTGTCCAAAGTCTTCTAGGGCGTTGGCCCATGACGATAGGTGAGCCAATGCGGAATGAGGCCAGGCTGTTAGGGGGTCCCTTCAGACATGGAAGAGAAGGAAGATCTGAATGAAGGATATACAAAGCATGGGGTGGAGTGATGGAATGTTTGTACAGATTATAGCGCTCTTGAAATTATGCCACTGTAAACATGGCATGAGGCATCTTATGCTTGGAGAATAAGGCATATCTTTCATGGATCAAGAGGCATCTTGTGTTTGGAACATAGGGAGAACTACAGTTTATAGTCATGAAGAGATAACTATTTCTATATTGTTTAACGTCATATGAATCGGACGAGGACCATACAGTTTAACGTCATGTGGTCAGGACGACTAGGTAAGAGATACCTGGTAATGGTTGGTGTGGGACTTACGCTAGGGCGGCCCATTCTGGATGAGCCTAGAAAAAGGAGCTAGGTAATAGGGTTATAGGAGAGTCATGAGGAGTGGCTCGAATCATGGAATGTATAGGATGGATATTGGGGCTGCATAAGGGTGTAGGGGAAAATAGTGTTGACCCTGCCCAAAAAGTTCGCGGTGAGACTCTCCATTTTTCATGGGGGTCAGAGACGGTAGCGAAGGGACCAGCACGGAGGGCTGGGACCATAGAGCGGCACTGAAGGCTAGAAGGGGAGTGGGGGCGCAGCCCCCACGGTATGGACCAGTGGGTGCATGGGATTTTCCCCATGGGGCTGCCCATGAAGGAGCTGGTCGTGAGGTGCCGTCCGTGAGGTTCTGGGTGTTGTGAAGTTGTCCACGAAGGAGCTGGCCGCATAGGGAGCCACATGTGGTTCACGGTTTGATTGTCCAGGAAGAGCGTCCACGGAGGAGATGGCCGTGAGGGATAAGAACGTCTTTGAAGGATTCTATCCGCGAAGGATAGCCGTCCGCGAAAGATAGCCATCTGAGAAGGATGATTTCCAAAGAGGAGTTTGTCCGCGGATGAGATAGTCGTCCGAGAAGGGTGTCTACAAAAGGGCTGGCACTCGTCCTACTTCGCGCCCGAGGAGGTGTTCCGCCTCCATTTCGTGAACGAAACTGGTCCATGGAAGAGAGGGCCATCCGCGAAGGAGATGGTTGTCCACAAAGGAGATGGCCACTAAGGGCTGGCTGTGGAGGAATTGTCTTCATGTGGTTAACGGACTAGTTTCTCCTCTACGTGGAATAGTTCATCTGCGGCGATATGTGGTCCGTTGAGGGTAACAGACCACTAGGAGTGATTTCTATAGCAAATCCCCATGGGTTTTCACCCGTCCTTCCACTTTTTTTGGGTGCCCCTCGATGATTATTTATAGAGCCACAGATAGGATGAGCACACGACCATTGTGGAAGCCCATGAATGAATCCCCAGCAGCGGACGAATCGGTCAACCAGCGACTCTTGGAACTGAGATCCGTGGAATTTCTCCACGGTCGTGCACCACTATTCCTTTATTCTGCGAAGGACAAGGTTCGCAGCCGCATATGGATTCCGCCCCTATTTCGCTAACGACGAGGTTCGCATTGGGGGTGGCTCGCAGGAGTGGACCGGCCTGGCACCCATCCTGCTTCGCGCCCACGGAGGTTCCCACCTCTATTTTGTGGACGATGTTGGTCTTCGGATTTTCGGGAGGGCGGTCATCCAAACCGGTTGCGTTCTGTTGCTGGGAGCTAGTGCGCGGACCGGTTCGGTCCTCTTCCAAGTCTTGGGGTAATCAGATTTCCCCCTTGAGGAATTTTTAGGACCCTACATACAATAAAATTATAATAATTATATACTTTATTTTGAACGTTATCCAGGTTTTTAAGATTATCATTATCCTTTTTATTTCATTAATTACCTTGATTATATAGGTACTAAATCGATTATGTTTATTTAGGTTGTTTTGATGATGTTTGGTTCATAGGAAAGAAAACATCAATAGGTTGACCATGTTAAATGGGATCATTTCTCTATTAACTATAAAATATTAACCATGATATATTTATACTATTTATACATTAAAAACTATTTTATAACCATCCATGAGAAGCATTCAAGTAAAATGAAACATGTCAAATGCATGAGATTGCAGTACATAAGTACGTTTGAACGATAATTTCATTTTACTAATGGATGAAAATGAAATTATATAGATAAATTATTACCTTAATATAATAAAAATTATATTTAAAATATTTTATTTATTAATTCAATTCATCCTTTTGATAATTATTTTAATAACAAATGAATAATGAATCACATTATATAATGGAGGTGGTAGTCCACACGTACGCACGGGTGGTTTTATTATTTCCCAATGGCTGGAGGGGTAAACAGGTATATTATATCTTATCATTATAGAATAATTATTTATTATAAATGATATCCTTACAAATTATATTAATCACAGTAACTAACCATGAATGGAGGTGATGAAAAATGAAGTACATCGATTCATAGAGTCGGTAGTCTACAAATAAGCATGAGTGATTTTTCCCAAGCCTATTTGAATGTGATTAAATGGATAATGGATGTGAAATTAATATAATAACATTAAAATATAGGGAAAATATATTATGTTTTTATAACATCTTCTTTACGATATAATTGAAGGTGGTAGAAGAATGATCAAAATAAAAAAATCAGTTAAGATTTATACTAGTTTTTTGGAAATAATCTTCTTCCTTACATCTTAAGCATTTTTACGATGATCTTAGGTGAATAACAGAATCTGTAAGACATGAATCTTGAACACATAAGTTAATTTTTTAGGTATTTTCTGGTAATAGTGCATCATGTAGTGTGGATAACAGAGGATAGTGGTGCCATTTAATAAGTGAGGTGGGTAGTAAACATACAAATAACTAAAATATTTTTTTATATAGTTATTACACATGTAAAGTGGATAACAATTAACATATATTAGAATATAACATGTTTAAGGTGGAAATAAAAGCATCCAATGATATTTAGTCATGTTTTCAATCCTATTTTGATGCTTTATCCCTTTATTTTTTACAATTTGAACACATTTTACAGTTATCCAAAGATATAAATATTTACGATCATTAATATAGTTTATAAAAAAACATAATTTGGATTTCTTATACAATATTTATAATGATTATTCAAAATATATAATCCATTTTACTATATTGGGTTTATAATTTGGTTAAAATACATTTAATCTTGGATTGTAAAATTCAATGAAATCATTTTTGAATACCAACATGTTTTATGAAATAAATTATTTTAAAAAAAATCAATAATAATAATGATTATAATATAATTAATTTGATTTTGTTAAATTTAATGAGACTTAATTATATTTAAATACAAAATGATGCCTAATGTTACCATTTGAATTCATGATTAGTAGAGAAGAACTAAAAACCATTCTTATTCAAATAAAAACATTACATAGATTTACAAAATGATGAGTATATATTTAAAAGTTCAACATTATATTTTTTATATGAATTATAATGAATACTAAATATATATCTGGTATATAAGAATTATTTAATTAACTTTTACATTTTTATTATACCATTATATTTTAAAAAAAGTTACAACATTTGTAAAGTTTATATTTTTCACTCTTCACCATAAAAGTCAACTCGCTATGAAAAATATAAAAAATCCCTATAAAGCTAATTTAAATATGATAATTTCAAAAATTAATTTCATTAATTCAAATAAAATATCTATAAATCAGTTAAATAAATTAAAATTATTCTCATATAAAACACTTATTTTTTAAAATTAATGTATTATTATGGAACAAATGGAATTAATTATTGTGTTTTTCATACTAGAAAAGTAGTTTAATGTAAAGAAATTTGGTGTAATTAATTATTTATATTATGATAATAAATTATACATTTATTTTTTAATTTTCTTATTCCAATACATACATGATAACCTAATTACTATGTTATAATGATAATATTTAAAAAATAATATTTCTATAGTATATAGAAATTAGTTGATTATTTTAGTTTCATCTATACAAAAATATTTTTTATTTTATTGATAAAATAAAATATTTTGGTTTTACATTTTTATTCTTTTAAGGGGTATTTTAGTGATAATAATGCTAAAGAATTGAAATAGTATTTCAACATATTAGCTAAAAATTTAAAAACACAAAAGTTCTCTAGAAGAAGAACAATAATTTGGAATGAACATAATTATAGTCACCAAGATGATGGTAAATATACTATATTATTCAATAAAAAAATACATGTAAGGAGTAATTCCTCGATTATGGTATGTGTAGAAAATCAAATTTTTACCACCTTAATTTTAAAATTCCTAACATATTTCTTGAGAATGAGCAATTTTCTCCGTATAGACCATAGATGAAACCTACGGAAGTTCATTTTCAAAGTGCACATATCCAAGGGAATAAAAATCAACCAAATATCCCATGGAGAGATCAGGGGATCTTTAGATCTATTGATCTCCCAATATAGTAATAAAAACTAGTTAAATAGTACCAAAACCATCATTGTTGTTAGTATTCAAATTCCCTTGTAAAATTATATGTTTTATTACATCATTTTGTTAATATAATGTATATGAATAATTGAAAACATAAATATTAAATGGAATTAGAAAAGTCTTCCTTGAAAAATTATATGAATAATTTACAAACTCAAATAAATATGATGGATAGATAATTTAGTGTTATAAAAAAAATTAAATCTAATGAGAACAATTTAAGATACTAAATTGATATATTAATTAAAATCACAACTAATAATATTCTAAAAACATAGAGATAAAATATAAATGACCCGAGTAAAAATAAATATGAAATTCTAGAAGAATATGGACAATTTGTTTTAATCTATAAGGTCGAGATATTTAGACAACATTGATAAAATTGAAGTAACTCTTACTAACAAATATTGAAAAAGAAAAATATTTAAAATAAAAAATAAAAAAATAATGGAAATATTCGAGAAAAAATTTAGGGAATTACCAATATTCTCAATAATTCTTCCTCACCCATCCCATTCAATCTAAATATGAAACCAGAAACAAAAAAAATATAACTTCTCATTTTCAATTGGATTATAAACTAGTATCATGTGAACATTTTTAAATTATATCATTAATTGATCATACCTCATATTTTAACTCTCAAAAAAATATAAATAAATAAAGTCCAATATTGTTTGCTACTTTCAACCCCACTAATGTGTGAAATGTTATCCACATAAAATTTTATCCAAAACTAAAATATCCACTGAGTTGGTTCTTTCAATTATCTCTTGGGAATAGTGCCACCTAATTTACCTTTTTATCATAGTGAGAGCATCAAATTGTAACTTTTCTACATGTAAAAATTTTTGAGGTTGAGATAACTTCCTCCCACCACATTAATCCTTCAATTTATTGATCAATCTCTCTCATATCCCAATGTAAGAGTAAATGATCAATTAGTTAGAGTATGAATTAAATTTTTACCTATAGATTTTCGCATCATAGATTCGGAATGTGACTAGTATTTCCATATAATCCTTTTTGGTCATTCAGTATACAATAGAAGAGCCATTATAGATATTTGTAAGGTGAAATTAGTCTTTAAATTTGGAGGAAAATAATAATTATAAAAAAATTAACAAATTAATGGTAACTAAAATTTTGGGTAAGTTAACCAATGGTGAATTTTTTAGAGTGTGGATAATATTTTGATCAACTTGAAGGATAGTTTGTAGAAGTTATGGAAGTATTGGATTAAACAATGTTGATCAATGAATCTTATTTTTACGATAAAATTATGTCTTCATAATATTTTGATAATGTTAGAGATCAGAATAAAGACAAATTTCAATAGAAGGATGTCATGACTACTGCTGTCAGGATTATTTATTTTGAAAATAAATTATTTATCTGAGATCTTAATGAATTTTTAATAGATGTTGATACTGTTTTTCCAACATTAAAAAAGGAATGATTCCTTTAAAAGATTGAAGTTATTATAATTTAATAATTTGATAAATTTATTGAGGAATATGTTCTTATATCAAATATAGGGTTAGATAATAGTACTTGGAATAGTAATGAGGAGAAATTTAATTCTTTTCTTTACACTTCATTGGAATTCCATAATTTTTCTAGTTTTCTTACCCAATTTTTGAGGCACGTTGAATTTTTTGAATCAAATTTTCCTATGTGACGTCGTTCTATAATTAAAAACCATATATGATGATTAAACCAAATCCATCTCACATGATGTATTCATTTTTGGGTGAGTATTATTCCCTATATATCATAATTCTGATCTAAATTGGAGGAAATTCAAGATGAAAATTTATAAGTTGTGTTAATAAGTTAAAATATACTAAATTATATAATATTTCTTATATTGACATGATTAACCATATATTTGTCCTGAATAATATTCCAAAAGAAGTTGATCACATACCAATAATAGAGGGAGAAATGATAAAAAAAATACATGAAAGAGGTTCTTATAGAGGATGTATTCTAGATACTAAATGATGAAATTATTATTGCTATCTCAGAATATCCTCAGGTTATCTTGATATGTGTTTTTATTAAAATGAGGTGTCAAACTCATAACTGAAGAAAATAATGACCACATTAAAACAAGAAATGTAACCAAATTGATATTATTTACAGACTATAATAATCTTAATTATTATAATAAGAAGGAAAATTTTTATATGCCATTCCATTAAGAAACAAATAAGAAGTTACCCATAAATGAATTATTTTATTTTATTTATGTCTATTATATTTACAAATCAATTATCATATCCACAAATAAATAGGTTAATATCCATTTCATTAGTCCCTTTAATTCATTTTTCTACTAATTATTTCACAACGGTATTTTTTGTTCTCCGACTAACTTTCAAAGGTGCAAGATTGTTGTATTTACAAAATAATCTGAGAGATTAAAAAAATGTGTTTATGGATTATTTTTTCATAGTTTGGACTATAATTGATATCTATTTACATAAAATGAAATTGGAATTGGAGATATGGAATGAGATGAACATTATTTTAAACCATGAATGATTTCAATTCATGGTCACCAAAGGGATAATACATGGTAAGAAGTTTTATAAAAGGGCATACAGGTAGATAATGAAAATATTTAAATCATTAAAAATTAATCATCATGTGATAATATTAAATTTGATAGATTATTCGTTTATCATGGTGGTTTTTATTAAACAATCACCGCATATTTTTAAAAAACTAAACGTCACTTGTGGTCACTTCATGTCTAATATACACCCTTTTTTCTTGATGAAAAGTGCTTACAATAATACAATATTTCTCTATAAAAAATAAAATATCCACCCATTATCAATACCATAATTGGATGTTACATTTTGAATTAATGTGTGATTCTAGTGATATTGTCTTCGATGTAGTATTTTTATAAGGAAAATGGTAGTTGATTCACATGGGGCACTATGTTATGGGGTTTCTAAATGATGTCAAAATAATTTACACAATGACTAGGATAGAATTTATAGTCATTGTATTTTATCCATAAAATATTATGCAATACTTTATAGATTACAAATTCATTGTTTTACATGACCATTCAGATTTCAAGTAACATTCTCTCAAAAGTAGAGGTGAAACAAAAACACATTAGGAGGATATTTTTCCTATTATATTTTGAATTAGAAATTTTAGATAAAAAAGGTTATGAAAATGTAATGGTTTTTCTCATATCAATGATTCCCAATAGACAAAATTCCACCCCAAGTGAGATTAATTCACTTCTTTACATGGAAAGCTATTTTAAATTTTATTAAAAATTATATTATTGGTTTTTATATTTTTTTCATTTTATTTCCCTAGGTATCATTAACAATAATTTAACTCAAAACTAGATAATGATATTAATTTTAGAAAATTGATCTATATTTAGGAAGATTAATTATTGTTTATAACGTGATTTGATAGAATCCAAAGGTGGTTTTTTCTTGGAGAAGAGATGTTATGAATTCATGAAAGTGTCAATCTTTACTATGTTGTGGATATTATAGTGTAGAGTTTAAAAAACATAATTCTATGTGGTGTGGTTTATATTAGACATAAATTTTTATTTATGAAATTATTATTTTTTTAGTATGTAAATGGATTCATATCATAGGGAATATTGGTATAACAAATAGATATTATATAAAACTGATTCTGAATGGATATTTTTTTTATTTTGGGTTTACATTTCATGGGAACATTTCCAGATTCATAAGTGAATATATATATTTTGGCTGCTACAAACTAATATTCTTAGTCATTTGAATCTATGTATCCTCCAAATAATCATCATTATTGTATTCTAAAAATCATAAAGAAAAATATCCATTGTAAATTTGGAGTTCCCAAGGTTTATATTATATATTATATAACTCATTTAAAGAACTTTAGATTTAAAATTTTAATTTATAAAGTATAATATATTCACAAACCTGGAACTGCTTATCACAAAAATTCTAGTGGAGTAGACGAGGATTTAAAAAGATAGATCAAACAACTCTTAGAGAACTATGTCCTTAAGTCTATTGGTTATTGATCATTAAATCTTGATAAGGCATTTTGGGATTATATATCTACATTCATGTTTTCTATTGGAATATCTCGTCATATACTTCTATTTATGAAGTTATGTCTTTTCATTTATTGTTTCATCACTATTTGTTTTTGGAACATTATATCATTAGAATTTTATTTTAAATCTTCTGGTAAATAGATACTACTTGTAATGAGTGATTTTTAATAAATTAGGAGGCAATATTAATAAATTGTTATGATTTATGAAGACAAGACTAAGGATTTTCATTATTCAATAACTCAAAATAGAACCATGAAATTTGGTTGGAGAGACTAAATTTCCAATATAAAATTAAAACCATTTCTATAAATCAAAAATTTAAGTGGATTGGAATATTTACTATCCGGAGAGATTTATTCAATTAAACTATGGGACCTGTAGGTGACGAGAATATGATACTCTTGGTTATTGGATAAAAGGTCTAAGATTATTTTTATGGAAAATCAAAGGGTTTACCAACTATATTTTTTATTTAAGATCGATTTTTAAATGAGTCTAACCAAGGAAATTACACTCAGTCCTTCATCAATGTCAACCCATGATATTTTCTTTATATTTATTATCTTGTTTGAAATATCTCAAAAGTGAAACTATTTTTTTGTATTTTCATCACTATTGTTTTCATGGTTCAATGTGTCTTTATACTAATCATAAATAATTCTAATTTCTTTTGATTACTAGAACAAATGGAAACTAAATGACTAAATTTTACATACTTATTAATTCACTGTTAATCCTCATAAAAATTCCTATGAGGAGTATAATTTTATATCAACTAGAGAACTAGAATTTGGTAGACATAGGTTACTTTAAAATATAAAAAATGGGAGTATATTTTAACACTACAAAATTATTTATGATACAATCGTCTAAGTAATTATCCCTAAATTTCTCAAATTATGCCAACTATTGTTTTTTAAATCAACTACAGTTTTTGTGAAATAAATTCTTAAAATAATTTTTTAAACTATTTCATAAATTTTTTATCAATTTAAATATTTTTAGGATACATCAATCGATTTTAATCTCTTTATTTTTTGTAATTATGATATTACATGCCTGTTTTTTCTTTCTTTTTGAAAACCATATTGATCATTTATGTTTAATTATTCACTATTTTTCTTTTATACATAAAAATTTGAATTAGTAACTAGTAGTAACATTATTTTCAATATTGAGAATTTTATACTGTTTACACTCTGTGGAAATATGTTTTCCAACCACATTATAACCCTTAAAAAACAACATATAACTACTAATTTTACAAAATATTTATAAATTTAATTGTAAATAATATTTCTTATACAATTAAATTCAATATTGGGGAAAATATTGAGTTTTAATTTTCAAGGAGTGGTCTTGTAAATGTGTAAAACAGTATTTCAATGTTGTAAACTGGAAACCCGTAATTTTTTTCGAAGATTAATTTTTTTCTAATTATAATTTTATTATAGAATGGTGGAAGATTTTTTTTAAAGTTTAAGACTTCATTTTTCATTTGAGAAGGTTTATATCTATTAATCCCTAAATTAACTGAGTACATCATTTTATTTCACATTTGAAATAACTATCTCTGGGTTAAATATTGGGAGTTGAAAATTAAAATTTCTTCAAAAAAAATATTTCAATTAAAATCATATGATATGGATCCAAAAAAATTTGAAATATTTATCTTAATCCAGGTTTATGTTTTCGTTATTCATTATTTAACTAATGAATGGTTTAACAATTAATTAATTTTAATTATTATTTTTACAGATCCATTCAGTTGTATTTATTTATTATTTTTAAAATATGTGTGTTTGTAAACCTTGAAGAAAAGAGTTATTTGAAAGTTATAGTTAGATGGAAATTTATGTGTGATTAATTACATAAAAAATTTAAATTGTTTTAAATATGAAACCAAATGTTCAATTAAACCATATATATTTTGGAGGTGAAAATCATTTAATACTTGAGAGGGTCCTAGTGGAAAAATATTTCTCAAGGTCAAATATATCTAGAATTTTTTTCTCACTCTTCAGAATTCATTTATAACAAATAACATTGTAAACTGATTTCATGAGGAAAACAAATATACTATTCTTGGAGAAATTCTATGTGTCACTATTTTATTACATGTTTCTACATATTTTATTTTTAAATATTTAATATTGTTATTATAACAGGTACTTTAATTTTTTATATATTTTATTCTTGATATTTTTTATCAGAGACTAAAAAATTTCATGTTTTTTTAAATAATAAATTTTATTCATAAATTAATAAAATTTTAATCCTTATGTTTTCTTATGTTTAATAAAATAAATAATTCCACTATTTGAATGGAATTTTAAATTAAATATATTTTCAATGATAGTTTAAGGTATTGAATTTTGGAATTAATTATTCATAATTCCATTTATTTATTCATAATATAATTTTTTGAATGTTATTTTATTATTTTTTCTGATTTAATTTTAATGATTTTTTGAGTTGAATTATTAATGTGTTGTTTGAATAATTAATATCCCTAAATTTGGATTTATTTTATATTTTATTTATGAAAAAAAGTTTTTATGGTGATTACTAGTTATGTAAGTAAAAAAAATTTAATGAAAAATTAACATTAAATAAATCCAAGATCACCAAAGGATCAACGCCACAGAATGATTTTACTCACACATGAAAAATGAGACATAGGACTTTTGAATGCCCAATAAAAACCACATAGTGGTTAATATCTCTGTAATCATGTGCAATGAAATATAAAACATCTATGTGTGGGTTCTAATTCTTGATCCATGTTAGAGAAATTGGACGTTGAGGTGACATAATAAAAATTGAGCCTGAGTTTTCATGAATTGAATTAATCCTCATGAAGCCACGAGAACCAATGAGTCTAGATTTTGAAAACCAGACTTTATATTAGTTAATTATTATGCTTTATTAAGTGAAAATTTTATTATGGAGATAAATAACATCCTAATGATTTAAAGTGATGATAGATCGTTCTCACTGATGATTAAAAAAGATAGATGCCAATCTATGTCTCAAGTGATCAAAATGTTGACTATTGACATCACCATATTTTTAATGTTTTTTAAGGATGAATATAAGCTGTACAGATAATAGGTAAAGAAAAAAATAGGAATAATTTCTTAACTTAAGACAATCTCTATTTATCATTGATGAATATAACAAACATATCAACCCCAACCTTTTACACATATTATTACATGATTTTTAGAATAATTAACCATCCAATTACTTGCCAAATATCATAATGTCTTGTGTATTTGGATGATTAGGTGCATAATCATAAAACATGGAAATAGGATAAAAAAATTTATTTTAATCATCAATAAATATATTCTAACTTCCATTGAGCCCCAATATTTTCATATTATAACCTTAGAAATACATGTATAAAAGGTATTATCGAAAAATCCTAGAAACTGTATAAATATAAGAATAATGAAAATCACATAAGTTAGAAGGCATAACATGATAGCCTAAAATGGAATGGAATGTTGATAAAAATAAGGGATCATAACTTGTAGTTAATGTATACATGTAGTCATGGGATAATATGAATGTGGAAACAACGCAGAATATAACATAAGCTTGATTCAATGATAACTGCAAAGAACATTGCACATTGTCGACAAAGTCCCATAAAGGAATACAGTTCACTCCCTATCCCAACAAGTCTTACCATGAGAATAAACCCTTCCTAATTCATTGGAGTTCTATCTAGGTTTACACATCAACAAATTTTTATGTATATGTTTTCCACATGATTAATCATACATAAGGAATAAAACTTATACATAAGGGATACCCATGGAAATAATTAGGCGTCCTAAACATGTCATCAGGCATAACCAAAGGGCGTATCATAAACTATTTCATGAAGGAATGGATTTTAGTAATAAATGGAAATTAATTAATGAAAATATTCATTCATAATGATAAATTATGATGTAAAAACAATTTAAAAATGTGTTTAGTAATCTTTAGAAATTATCTGCTTTAGTGCTGTTTATGGAAAAATATTAAAGAGTCGTTTAAATTTAAAAGGTGTAATTATTTGTATAAATCATGAATGAACCATTTATATTTCATGTTAAATTGAGATATTTTATAAAAAACGTGTCTTAAAATAGAATAAGGATAGTACTTGAAATTTAATAAAAATTTTAGAAGTTCTATTTAATTGAGCTTGCTTATGAGGAGTAAATGAGAAGGGTTCTTTATAAAACTTGTGTTTTCCCACAAAAAAATTATAATCGGTAAAATAAAATATTTTTGGAATTTAAAAAATCATGTAGTAGGATTATATAACAAGAAGTAAGAATTAAATTAGGATAAAGAGAGAGAAAGGGAAACCCAATGGAAAAAATGGAGCTTTGGAAATAAACCCTTTCCTTATGTATGAACGTGTTATTGAAATGATCTTAATGTCCCAAATAATCAAATTAAATCACTTAATGAATTTATTAATAACCCTTTCAATGCATAATTTATTTATTATAATTTTATTTTGTTCATTAATAACTTTTTTAATGATTTGAAATATTCAATTTCGTCTTTGAGGTGACTTTATTTCCTTGGTTTTAATTATTGGTTCACTTATATAAATGTTTGAAATGTCATTTAAAATGAGAGTAAATATCCATAAAATAAAATATATTTTATTAATTTAAATATTCAAAATTAAATTTTCACATAATTCATTTGATTATTTTGGGTGAGGATGAATAATTTGTAGGATCCAGGCAGTACGGAAGCACATTGATGGGTGTACCCAACATTAATTCTTTCCATTAACAATGATCAATCTGAGATCCATCACAATGATAAAACACTGGATCATTGGAATAGAACAAAGAATGAAATAAAATAGGGCAGTCTCAAAACCATATTCGGTATCATCATATGTTACAAAAAATTAATTTAACTAAAAGGAAATAATTACCTTGATGGAAATCTATCTTCGTTGATGTTTCTGATCACTATCCAATGTTATCCTTCATTGCATCCTAGAAGACTAGTGTAGAATTCCTCTAGCGCATATCCACACATGCTCCACATATCTCTAGATGTCTTCAAAGGGATCTTTAGGTGCTAGTACATAAGTGCGTTCACCTGTAATTTCTGCCTTAGATCACCTTTAGAGTTACTTCTAAAGTGTTCTCCTTGATCTGGTGGAGGAGGATCTCCCTCGTAACGTGATATCATTTTTATAGGAATGTAATTATCTCTTGGATTCAGATATTTCTCTTGATCTATTATACACAACCACAAATAATTTCTAGGTAAATAGAAATAATAAAATTGGGAATTTATTTACATATAATAATAAAATGATTTAATTACCCAAAATCATTTATTCATATCAGTTAATTCTTTTTAAGAAACCATGTCTAGTAAAAATAGGTTACTATTATTATCACTTGATATGCACCCCGCGAATTACTCCTAATATTATTTAATTAAATATATAATATTATTTTTCATAAAACCATATGAAAAATACAATGCATGTATATTAATATACGTAGCATGTACTTTTTTCCCGTTCTCTTTATTTCCCCTAAAACATTTATTAGACACTGAATAATGACAATTTATTTTATTAATAAATATCATTGCATTACTCGCTAATAAATAAGATATTTCACCTTAATATATTATCTTGAACCCCTAGTGTCGAAATGAATATGATCATGCATCCTTGAATAATTATTAAACCACAATCGGGAATAATATCTTTCAACTTGTTAAATTAATATTTAACAGAGATACTTGGACAGACTTAGTCTGTGACCCACTAGGCATCTTCATCAGTGGAATTAGAAAGAACCTACCTAAAGTACATGTTTATCATCTAGAAACACTTCAAGACATCCATAAAGAAATATCATAACACAACAATTACGTGTCACCTCATACGAACGCTTACCATGCAATGTAACCCCTTTTTCCCAAAATATCGAATCAAGCGGGTTGCATGCTGGTGCCATCAACCCATGTGCTCGACTATTTTATCTTTGATTTCCTAAAATTGAATTTTCCCATTCCTCACCATGGAAATGTATTTATTTATGCAATATAAATTCTATCGAAGGGCCAGAGATGTATATTAATGTTATAGAAGTGAAGGGAGAAATCCTTTCTCTCATTATCTATTAATGCAGTATTTCTCATGACACTCCCAACATATCCTACCTTTCTATGAATAGTGTTTCATCACAGTTTTTGTCAATACATATAAGGGGATGATTTTTAATACCAATTAACAATAATCTTAAAGTCTATTGACTAATACCCATGTCTGATGATAAGAACAACTAATGACACTACGAAATGTGGATTTCTTTCTAGTGAGTCTCATTCTCATAATATCCTCCTGGATATTACCAAGGGAGCACAACATTCGAAGGTGACTCAATGTTTTATGAGTCCTCACACCTAATGGAATGTATTATTTATGTCCCTCAAATAAGATTATCCTTCCATTGAACATATATTCATGAACAGTGTTATGGCACTTTTAGGTTCTCATCAAAGCATGGATCCTCTATGACCCCTTTGTGCAATAGCTATCCTTACGACATTATCACATGAATTATCATACAGAACAATCATGATTTGATATGGTATTTATTAATGAATAAATTAAAAAGTAGTTGTTTATAGGCCACCAACTACAATAGACTCCCACTTGGACTATAGTCAACTATTAACAAAAATTAACCCACTAGATCTCAAATGATATTTATGCTTTTACTAATACTGGCCATTAATAATTGGGGTTTCCATGTTCTCTTATTTGGACACTCTACTCACTACAACGTCACCCCTTTGATAAAAATCCCTTGAGTGTTGATACTTCTAGAGTATCTTATTTGTCGGTTGATGTGACCTTGGTTCTTTTGCAAGAGCCACCACTATAGTAATATCACAACACTGTGTGATAGTGTCTCTACTTTTAGTCCCCACATCAAGCTCCTGAACAATGTTCGGAATCCAAACGGCTTTTTTTGCTGCATTAGAAGCTATTATGTATTCTAACTCCATGTAGAATCAGCGAAAAGTAGCTACTTTGAACTCTTCCAACTCACTGCTCCTCCATTGAGGCAGAAAACATATCCAGATTTTGAATTTAGATCATTCTGATCTGAATGAAAACAAGTATCAACATACCCTCTACGGAAAACCTCTTCATTTACTCTATACAATAAGAAAATATAATTATATCATATCAAATACTTAAGGATAGTCTTAACAGGAGTCAATTTTTTCTCTCTTGTATCTTCTTGATATCTGCCTACAATGCTCAGTGCATTGGAAAAATCAAGCATGGTATATACAATGTCATAAATGGTGGATCCTACAGTCAAAGAATATGAGATCTTAATCATCCTATAATTCTTCTATTGTGGCTTAGTACACATTTTCGTAGAATGATGTAGGCCATCTTACACTGGATCCAATCTCCCCTTGAATTGTTCTATAAAAAAACTCTTTAATATCTAGTCAATCTATGTACACTGGTGTAGTCCATGTAGCCTCTTGTATCAATCACAAATGATCATGATACCTAGAATGTAGATTTCTTCGCTTATGTCCTTTAGAGAGAAACACTTTTTCTACCAGTACTTAACTGACTGTAATATTGGTACATTGTTCTTAATAAGTATTATGTCATCAACTTATACTACAAGGATAATGACCACATTCCTATTAAACCATTTATAAACACATGGCTCACATTCATTCTTAATGAAACCAAATTCCTTTATGGCTTCATCAAATCGAATGTTCCATGACCTGGATTCTTTTATTAATCAATAATTGTATTTATGCAACAGAAAAATTAGTTTGGATTCACCTTGTGTCACAAACCTTTCTGTGTAACGTCCTGGTTCCGGGTTCCTCTCAATAGGGTTCCCCGAACTCGGTTCACCATGTGACCTCAAGTACATTTCCCCAAATGCTAGAGGCTGCTGACTAGCAGCGAGGGCCCAGGTCTGATAGTGGGGAATCTATGCCCTCATTTGTCAAAGTGTAGCACAACAGAATTGAAATAAAACATACAACAAATAGCGAAAGTAGTAAAACACACACAAATGAAATAACAACAGTAACGGATATATCCATCAATAGATAAACAATGATTCTACATGTCTCAATTTCTATGAAAATAGCCAGAACATGTTATACATCAATACAGTACAACAAAATGCAGAGTACATCAAAACAAAGAAAAGCAACTAGTAGCGGCATCGCGAGCCTATGCTCGGTGTCATGCCCTCCTAATCCTCAGCAACTGTCAAGTACCTGTTTAGGGACTTTTTCCCCTATCTATGCCTGCAGAAACGTAATCTGTTTGGGCCGAAAAGCAAGACCCAAACAGGGTGTGAGAAACATATTTCAGTAGGCACCCACCAAAGGCTCGTGCCCAACTGCATGTAAGCATGCAAAAAAAATGTGCAGTAGTAAAATAAAATAAAGTATGCAGTACTCAAAAGTAACTAACTACCAGTTATATTGCCATTTTATTATTCATTTAATCATTTAAGAAAAACACCACAGTGAATTTTTAAGTAAGCAGTCAGCGTCCTCAGACAACCAAAATCTTACCCTCAGGTAAAATTGTAAACCATGCCCTTAGGCTTGCCCTCAGGCTATACAGAATCCAACCCGCCGATATTTCCCTCAGGCGTAACAGAAATTTCCCTCCGGCGTAGGAAGTGTCTCCCTAAGGCATAGAAGTCAAGCCCTCTAGCACGAAAGGTTAACCTCAGGAGAAATAATTACAGCCCTCGGGCTAAATAGTGCAGTGACCTCAGGCTAATCACAACAAAGACCTCATGCCAAACAAGTAACTGGTCCATCCCCAACAGGTAAACAAGTAGTAAACAAGAAATTACACTCAAGGAAATTCTACAATTACTACTTTAAAGTCATACCCTCGGGTATCCTGGCCAAATTTCTAAATAGTGGAACACACCCCCGGGGTGGTTCCGGATCCAGGAAACGATCCTAACCAGCATTTTAATATCATATTTAGATGCCTAGTAAATTCTAGGTGTTTAAATATAGCAAAGGCCTCAGCCATACGACACCCCAACATGGGTTCGTGGCACAAAATGCACAAAACACACGACTGTTGGAAAAACAAACACCAAGACACCTACCTTATACGTCAATGAGCGGTATACATGATCATCTATCCCAAAAACGCCTAAGAAAGACATAGATCTGAGGTAAGAAAACTTTTCTTCAACCTCAAATAACTCCCGTTAGGATAACAATTGGTCAGAAACACGCTAGGAGAAGAGAGGGATTATCCATGCAGTTCCAATAAGATTGTCCGAGGCAGAAACAGATTCCTGAAGCTCGATCAATTGATCCACGAAGAATAGGCCTTCCTCCTAAGCTCCTTCCTCTGGTTCTAAACCTTCCCTGTGAACAGTGGAGGCTACTACCAATTTAAGTGAAAAAAACAAAGTACACGGTGTGTACTTCCAAGTACACGGCATGTACTTCCTTCATTTAACTATCCCTCTGGCAGCACCGCCATACTGTTCATCTGTCGACTTGAGTACACGAAATGTACTCCTTAGTACATAGCGTGTATTGTCGCCCAACTGGCGGCAGCTCCACCGTCTTACTATTTCGGCCTACAGACTAACTACACGGCGTGTAAAGTACCACTACACGACGTGTAGTCGGTTCCTACACCCTTCGTCGCTGACATGGCTACATGCCCCGTGTACCCATCCCACACAACCAAAAGTACACGGCATGTGGAAAAATGACACGGAGTGTAGTTCTAAAATTCCGGATTTTTCCCATTTTCCATATTTTCTCAAAAACAAATAAGGAAAATAGAAAATAAGAAGCCCGTACATCAAATATAAGAATCGGGTTTTTACAAACTTCCCCCTTATAGAAATTCATCCCTGAATTTCCCTTCCTAGGGTAGTGAAGATATAGCCGTGAACAACTCTGGTCACTGAGCATGCACATCGGTTTCCCACTCCCAGGTTTCGTCCTACACTCGGTCATGCTGCCATAGCACCCGTACGAGTGGAACTGATCGGCCTCGGAGAACCTTTGTGCTCCTATCAACGATACGAATCAAATGCTTCTCAAAGGATGCATCTGTCTCTAACTCAACCTCCTCAGGCTGAAAGACGTGAGACATGTCTGAATGATAGCGACGCAAGATGGACATGTGGAAGACGTCGTTCATGGCTTGGTACCACTGCGGTAACCGCAACCGATAGGCAACCAGCCCGGCTCTCTCCAGAATATCGAATGGCCCCACATACCTCGGTGATAGCTTACCCTATCTCTTGATCCGCTTGTGTCCCAGCCTCGGAGAAACACGTAGAAAAACATGATCCCCAACCACGAACTCCAAAGGTCATCTGCTGCAATCAGCATATGACTTCTGTCGAGACTGCGAGGTAGCCATCCGCTTCCGAATCAACTAGACCTGCTCAGATGTCTCCTGCATGAGCTGTGGCCCCAGTAAAGCTGCATCACCTTCCTCTAACCAGCACAAGGGTGAGCGTCATGTACTACCCTATAAAGCCTCGTATGGTTCCATCTCAATATTTTCGTGAAAACTATTGTTATAGGAAACTAGACTAGGGGTATATGCTACTCCCAAGAGCCCCCAAATCTAAGACGCATGCACGAAGCATGTCCTCTAGCACCTATATCTTACGCTCTGACTAGCCATCGGTATGAGGGTGCTATGCTGTGCTCAGAAGCACCTGAGTACCTAGTTCCCTCTACAAAATCTGCCAGAAACGAGACATAAAGCGGGCATCCCTATCTGAAATGATAGAATGAGGGACCCCATGAAGATGAACGATTGCTCAGATAAAAAAAATTTCGAGATCATCAACTCCGGAGGTCTCCTTGATCAGAAAAATGTGAGCTACCTTCGTGGGTTTGTCCACAACAACCCACTCGGATTTATTGCCTCATGGTGACCTCGGAAATCCCGTCACGAAATCCATCGCGACATCATCCCATTTCCACTCCGGAATGGGTAACTACTGTAACAGCCCAGTTGGCCTCTGGTGCTCCGCCTTCACCTGCTGATAGGTGGAACACATCGTAACAAAACCATCTATCTCTCTCTTCATACCCAACCACCAGTACTGACACCTTAATTCACGGTACATCGTGGTAACCCCGGTATAGACTGCCCAAGATGAAGCATGAAAATCATGCATCAGCTCCTTGTGTATATCCCCTGGAACCCACACTCGTCCATGGAATCACAAAACCTCATCATCACATATCATCCACTCAGGATATGGGTCCCCACGTGCCACTGACTCTCGTAGAACTAGGCCTTCAGAATCCGATAGTTGTCTCATCCTCACTCTGTCCAGGAGGGTAGAATTCCCAGCTATAGAGGAAAGATAAGTCTTCCCCTGACTATCGTGAACCTCCATATGAATCTCAGAGAACAAGGGAATGAGCTCCCACTCACCAATGGCCTCATGCAACGCCTATATCTCAGTCTTCCTGCTCAGTGCATCAGCTACTGCATTACCTTTACCATGTGTGTAGGCAAGCTCAAAATCGAAGGACTGTAGGTACTAGACCCACCTGCTCTACCTCAGACTCAGGTCACGCTGAGTGAAGATATACTTGAGGCTTTTGTGGTTGGTGAAAACCACAAAATGATCTCCCAAAAGATAATGTCTCCAAAAGCGTTACACATGAAAAAATGTAGCTAACTCGAGATCATGCATCTGGTAATTCCTCTCATGTGGCATCAACTATCGAGACCTGTACACAATTATTCGATCGCCCTGCATCAACACTGCTCCCAACCCAATACCTGATGCATCATAGTAAACTGTATAAATCTTCCCCTGCTCTGGGAGTATAAGGATTGGTGCTGATGTCAACCTTCCCTTCACGTCCTGAAAAGCAGTCTCGTAAGCTTCAGACCAAACTAACTTCACGCACTTTTTAGTCAGGCCTATCAACGGTGCTGCTAAGAGGGATATTTCTTTTATAAAGCATCTGTAGTAACCATCCAACCCTAAGAAACTTTGTATCTCAAACACATTCTTATTATTCTCCCAGGAAAGTACTGCCCTCACCTTCTCTGGGTCTACTGCAACTCCTGGCTCTGAGATAATGTGACCCAAGAAGTGAATCTGATCCATCCAAAACTGGAACTTTGAGAGCATAGCATATATCAAATGCTCTCTCAGTGTACTCTATATGATCTCAAGTTGGGTGGTATGGTCATGTCGAGTGTGAGAGTAAACCGAGATGGAATCCATGAATACTACCACAAAAGAATCAAGATATATATGAAACACACAATTCATAAGATCCATGAAAACTGCTGGGGCGTTCGTGAGTCCGAACGGCATAAACAAATACTCGTACAGACCATATCTGCTCCGAAAAGTTGTAAGCGGTATATATGATGGTCTCACGCGCAGCTGATGATATCCAGATCTCATGTTAATCTTCGAGAACACACGTGATCCTCAATGCTGATCAAAAAGATCATCTATCCTCAGCAAAGTATATCAGTTCTTGACCGTCAACTGGTTCAGCTTCTCATAATCCACGCAATGTCTGAGGGTACCGTCCTCCTTCTTCGTAAAAAGGACCGGTGAACCCCACATAGAAGTACTAGGTCTGATAAAACCCTTCGACTATAACTCCTCTATCTACCTCTTGAGCTCCTGCAACTCATGTATATCCATCCTATAAGGAGGAATGGACACCGGTGCTGCTCCTGGCACAAGCTCAATAAATAAATCCACCTCACGCATCAGAGGTAGACCCGAAAAGTCATCCATGAAGACATCCCTGAAACGATCAACAACTGGAGGGAAATACATCTAACAAGTCCCCTGATCATCCAGATACAAACTCATAATCTGGGATGTGACTCCACCTCGCCCGTGATGCTCTGGTCCAGCTTGACTCGCTTGGACATCCCATTCGCCTTTGTATAGAAACTCTATGCCCTCTGGTGACGTGTAACGCACCCTGCGACGATAGCAGTCTACAAAGGCTTGATATGGAACCAACCAGTCCATTCCGAGAATGAAGTCATAAGCTGTCATCTCTATGACATAGAAGTCCCATAGAAAGTGACATGCACCAACCTCAAGGGGGCACTCCTTGCACCGACGTACACCATCCGTTTGGGTCCCCAACGGAGTGTCTAGCATCATGATATCGGATGAAGTAGAAACACAGAGCCCAAGGATCTCCACAATGGGTACAGATATCAAACTATTCATAGAACCCATATCAAAAAGTACTTAAGATAAGACAGAAGCTACTAAAATAGTACCTCTGACTGTAGAAGGTCCGGGATCCTACTTTTTCCAGTTCTGCTACACTGCATAAGCCTTCCCAGTGTCGCGGCCTTGCGACACAACCTGACTACCCTGAGCTATCCCACCCTGCTGCCTCTGAGATCCTGGTGTCTGGTTACTATGGCCACGACCACCATCACTGCCTGCACGCCCTGACGTATTCCAGTTCCCCGACTGGAAAGAAGCCATTGGTCCTGATCTTGCACACGAAGTCTACACAAAACCCCTCTCACTTTCCATTGGTGGAAACTCCCTACAAAATTGTTACAGATGACCCATCTTACCGCAAGATCGGCACTCTACTAGGTCTCGTGGACACTATGGCCTCTTGTTCCACTTTCTACCACACTGGTAGCACCTGATCGGACAAACTGAAGAAGCTTTATGGCTGGTACTGCCACCCTGAGGGAAGTCCATCTGTCTCTTCCTGTTGCCAGTAGAAATAGTACCAGTAACTGGTGCTGAACCACCCTGGCCCACACCCCTAGATTCCTGCAGGTTCATCTCTCTGACCAGCGCCTGATTCACAATAGCATGTGCTAAAGGCATCCTGAAAACATTCACCAGCGCTCGGATTTCATAGCAAAGACCATCCTCAAAACGTCTGGCTCTTAATGTCTCATCACCCACCAGCACAGGTGCAAAACTCTGAAGTTTCGTAAAATGAGTGGAATATTCCATCACTGACATAGCGCCCTACTGCAGATTCATGAACTCTTGAGCCTTATCTGCTCTCAGTATCTCCGGGAAGAAAAATTCATAGAAGACTGTCTGAAAGTCTTCCCACGCAATGTCCCTATGATGCTCTGACTGGGTGGTAACATCCCACCACCTCTTGGAGGAATCACGCAATATATATGTCATGAGCTTGACCCTCCTCCCTATAGGCATCTAAAGATGCTCAAAAATAGTCTGCATCGACCCCAACCAAGACTCTGCAGCCTGTGATCCTCCATCCCCCAAGAACATAGGCGGATGTTGCTGCTGGAAGATACGAGTCATCTCGGCCATAGATGTGGCAGCCTACGGTGCTCCCTGAAAAATCGGTATAAACCGCATAAAGCCTTCACGGAACTGCGCCTCCATGCCTGTGTCGGGTATAACTGCGGGCGCCGCATCTGGCTCTGCTGGAGGATCAACTAGTATCTCATGGCCCACCATCTCTGGAGTATACTCGTTGCCGCTCTCCTGGAGAACAAGGTGTTATCGTCTATGAGGCATGACACTACAAGGTCAAAGGAACGTCTTAGATTCAAGATTTATCAAAGACTGAAAGCAAAGGATCCACAAAAGGAAAAAGAGGAATAAGGCATTTCAATATTTTCAAAACAAGACTACACGGCGTGTACAATGACTACATGACATGTACTTGACTTCCCTTCCCCTACCTGGGTCCTTCTACACGGCTAAGCCACACGGCTACCGTTGAACAAAAACTACACGGCGTGTATATACTCTACACATCATGTATGGTGTTATTTTCCTACTACCCATGTCGTCTGTGACACAGACAACTACTCAGATTATAACTACACGGCGTGTTACACCCGCACATGGTGTGTACACCACCTCGTTTCCCAGCAACACGGCTAACACCACATGGTTTTTTCTCGGACAAGACTACATGGCAGGCCCCATAGGTACACGGTGTGTTCAAGGAGAGGTGACATTTGCCCGTGTTGTTAGTTACATGGCCGAGTCCCCATGTAACACTAAAAGACGTGTACATCATTGACACGGCGTGTTCTATATAGGAGTTCACTGACCCGTGTTGTTAGTTAAATGGCCGGACTCCAGGTCAACACTACACAACATGTACAAATGCTACACAGCGTGTTTTACCCAAGCCTTTCCCTACCCCATGGCGTTGCCCATACAGTTTGTGACACGGGAGGAGACTACACGGCGTGTACTCAGGGTACATGGTGTTTACTCAAAAAGTACATTTTTCTTCTCGAACAGAAGGTCAAACACGACATGTATAAAGATACTACACGGCGTGTATACTGGTTTTCCAGACAATATGCCTCAGAAACCTCCCCGAAACCCACAAAATACCAAATACCCAAACCTAAGTGTCAAATTCTGATCCGTGAGGGCCCATACTCCCCAAGAATCAAAGATTGACATCTTATCTATGTTATAATAAATAAACAGTCAATGATCCACCAAATTCTGGTCGATGGGGGCCCATACTCCCCAAAAACAAAAGTTTGGCATCTATTCTGAAAACAGGCTCAAACAAAAATACCATATCACAAAGTAGGTATTTATCAAGTAGCTATCACAACAGCATACTTTATTAGCACCAAAACTATCACAACAACATGCAATTTCTAATGCACCTACATGGAAAGGAAACTATGCATGGAATGTGATATCAAGCATGTGGCTATATGATGCATGAGTTGTCATACCCTCATATCATCAGGTTGCAACTAAATAGAACCCACTGATAAATTATAAACAGCACAATCTCTAGTGTGTCACCCAACGGTGAAATCAAATAAACCGTAAAATTTGCAAAATAAAAAGATTTTCAAAATATGAGGTAGACTGGATTTTCCCTTTACACGGGTTAGCTACGCCCGAGCACAACTTATTACCAACTACCATTCGTCCTATCCCTGACTATAGCTCCAAATAGTATGTCAAAGAAAATAACCCATTTGATACCACTTTGTAACATCCCAATTCTGGTTGCCCCGTACCTGGATGACCACGTGACCTCAAGTGCATTTCCCCAAATGCCAGAGGCTTCCGACTAGCAGCGAGGGCCCATGTCTGATTGTGGGGAAACTATGCCCTCATTTTTCAAAGTGTAGCGCAGCAGAATTGAAATGAAACATAGAAACAACAGCGGAAGCAGTAAACCATACACAACTGAAATAACAACAGTAGTGGATATATCCAACAATAGATAAACAATGATGCTACATGTCTCATGTTCTATGAAAATGGCCAGAACATATTATATATCAATACAGTATAACAAAATGCAGAGTACATCAAAACAAAGAAAAACAACTGGAAGTGGCATCGCGATCCTAGGCTCGGTCCCATGCCCTCCTACTCCTCAGAAACAGTCCAGTACCTGTATAAGGACTCTTGCCCCTATCTACACCTGCAGAAATGTAATCTATTTGGGCCAAAAAGCATGACCCAAACAGTGTGTGAGAAACATATCTCAATAGGCACCCACCAAAGACCAGTGCCCAACTGCGTGTAACCATACTACAATAGTTTGCAGTAGTAAAATGAAATAAAGTAAGCAGTATTCAGAAGTAACTAACTACCAGTTATATTTCAATTTTATTATTTATTTAATCATTTAAGAAAAACACCACAGTGAATTTCTAAGTAAGCAGTCAGCGTCCTTAGACAACCAAAATCTCACCCTCAGGTAAAACAGTAAACCACGTCCTCAGTCTTTCACTCAGGCTAAATAGAATCCAACCCGCAGGTATTTCTCTCAGGAGTAACAGAAATTTCCCTCATGTGTAGGAAGTGTTTCCATCAGGCACAGAATTCAAGCCCTCAGGTATGAAAGGTTTCCCTCAAGAAAAATAACTACAGCCCTCGGGCTAAATAGTGCAGTGCCCTCAGGCTAATCACAACAATGCCCTCAGACCAAACAAGTAACTAGGCCATGCCCAACAGGTATACAAGAAATAAACAATCAATTCCTCTCAAGGAAATTCTACAATTACTACTTTAAAGGCATACCCTCAGGTATCCTGGCCAAACAGATAAACAGTGGAACACACCCCCAGGGTGGTTCCGGATCCGGGAAACGATCCCAACCAGCATTTTAATATCATATTTAGATACCTAATCAATTATATTTATTTAAATATCGCAACGGCCTCAGCCACATGACACCCCAACATGGGTTCTTGGCACAAAATGCAAAAAACACACGATAGTTTGAAAAACAAACACAAACCACCTACCTTATATGTCAACGAGCAGTATACATGATAGTAGATCCTAGAAACGCCCAAGAATGGCATATATTTGAGGTTTGAAAACTTTCGTTCAACCTCAAATAACTCTCGTTAGGAGAATAATTGGTCATCAACACGCTAGGAGAAGAGAGGACTTACCCAGGCAGTTCCAACAAGATTGTCCGAGGTGGAAACGGATTCCTGATGCTCGATTGGTTGATCCACGAAGATCTGGCCTTCCTTTCGAGCTCCTTCCTCCAATTCTATACCTTCCCAGTGAACAGGGGAGGCTACTGCCGATTTAAGCGAAAAAAACAAAGTACACGGAGTGTACTTCCAAGTACATGGCGTGTACTTCCTTCATTTAACTATTCATCTGGCAGCACCACCATAATGTTCATCTGTCTACTTGAGTACACGGAATGTACTCCTGAGTACACAGCATGTACTATCGCCCAGCTGGCGGTAGCTCCACTGCCTTACTGTTTCGTCCTGCCGACTGACTACACGGCGTGTAAAGTACCACTACACGGCATGTAGTCAGTTCCTAAACCCTTAGTTGCTGACATGACCACACATCCCGTGTACCCATACCAAATGGCCAAAAGTACATGGCGTGTGGGAAATTTACACGACGTGTAGTTCCAAAATACATGATTTTTCCCAATTTTCCATATTTTCTCAAAAACAGTTAAGGAAAAGAGAAACGAAGAAGCCCGTACCTCAAATATAAGAACCGGGTTCTTACATTCTGGATGTGTCATATAGACATATTCGTGAAGGTTCCCATTAAGGAATGTTGTCTTGACATCCATTTTCCAAATATTGTTTTCATGGTAAGAGGATATGGAATGTATGAGTCTTGTGGATTTAAATATGGAAATTGGAGATAAGGTTTCATTATAGTAAATTCCTTGATAGTGTCTAAATCATTTAGCCACTATCCCTTCTTTTTTGGTGCTAACATGACCTTCCATGTCTAGATTTCTCTAGAATACCCATTTTCATCCAATAGGATTTACATCAACTGGTTCATCGACCAGAACCCAAACATGGTTCTGATACATTGAATATATCGCATAATTAATATCCTATTTCCATTATTCATCTTTCAAGATTTATAGTACATCCCTGTAGAATAGAGGTACATTATTTTCCAAAAATAATGATTCACCACCCTCTGTGACTAGGAAATTAAATCTCTCTAGTCCGCTTACCACTCTTGAGCTCATATATAGAACTTGTGTTTCTGGAACCTCTTCCACAGGGACTCGTGGAACTTGTTCCTTTACCAAATCATTTTCATCTTGAGCATCAACTAAGTCAAAGTCAGTTTTTCTCCCACTATCCTTGTTGAGGTTGTGCTCTATCTCAAGAAATACTATTTTGTCTATCGATAATGATATTCTTGTCTAACAGTTTATATAGGTAATATCATTTCCATTCCTTCTGATATCTGATAAAGATACACTTCATGCCCTGAGTTGCTAGATTGTTGGATGATAAGGCCTTAAAACACCTTGCATACTTATACAATTGTGTGTGACATAATGGGTTTCTATCCATTGTATATCACAGAGGTAATTCCATTTTCCACCTTAGTTGGTACTCATTTTAATGTGTTACCTGCAGTTTGTATTTCATATCCCCAAAATGATAATAGAAGATCTGCATGACTCGTCATTGACCTCACCATGTCCCCCAAGGCGTGGTTACTCTTTTCACTAACACATTTGAATTGTGGTGTATAATAAGGAGTGTGTTGAGACAAAATCCCATACTCCTATAAAAGGTCGATGAACTATTGGTTTAGATACTCTCCACCTTGATCTGATTGATGCTTTCATTATCTTCTTACCAAGTTGATTCTATACATACTTCTTAAATTATTTAAATTTATATAAGGACTCTTACATATACCTCATTAAGTAGATATATTCATATTTACTCAAATCATCAGTTAAAGTAATGAAGTAAGAATATACACATTTGGCTTCTTCTAAAAATGGTCCACATACATCTGTGTGTACCAATCCAAGAAGCTTTGTGGCCCTATCACGCTTTCCACTGAAAGGTGGCCTGGTCATTTTACCTTGTAAACAAGTATGACATCACTCATGTGGTTTTAGCTCAGAAGAGTCTAAATAACCACCTTGGTAGTGCATTGTCAGGCAATTAGCGTTTACTTGACAAAGATGGTGATGCCAAATCTAGGTGTTATATGAGTCATGTGAGCTTGTTTCGTTGTCGATTTACAACACTTTGTTTTCATATTTTAATACATATAAATCATTATTTAAATGTTCCATACCATAACATACATTGTTCATATAATAGAAAAAACCTTATTTTTAAACATTAGAGTAAATCCATCCATATCCAAACATGATACAGAAATTATGTTCTTGGTAAGACTAGTCACACAATCACAGTTATGTAAAACCAAAAGCATTCCAATTGGAAATGAGAGATGGTTATTGCCAATGGACAACACGGGCAGCCTCACACTATTGGCAGCTCTTAGGTCCACCCCTCCTCTATAAATCATTCTAAATATTCATGGTTCCTGCATTTGAATACATATGTGATCCCCAAAAGTTGTATATAATAACCAATTGGAAGAAATGGAATAATTACACTCGATACCGAACAAACCTTAAGTATCCCCTCACTTTTGGGTGTAGTTCCTATTCTCGTGGACCAGCTTTCCACATGAAAAACATATCGCCTCACGTTCCTTGCCATGCCTCTGGATCTTCCCCTTCTTGGAGGGATTGTGCTTAGGGGAATGAGAGAATTTATAAATCCTTATTCCATTTGGCAATTCCTTCCTATTCTTATTCACCATAAGGACTAAAATATTGTCACACCCAGTTTCCTTATCTACCTAGTTAATTAAAGTTAGAATCTCTGACAGAATATTATCAATGTTGTTCATATTGTATTTTACAATAAATCGAGATAAGGTCTTGGGAAGTGATGATAGGATGATATCTGTATGCAACTCATCTAGGAAGTTATTCCCTAAGATGTCCAGGTTTTCAATATACCCAATATGTTTGACTACTTGAGGCCCAGTTGCTGCAGACTCTCCAAGAATAGTTTTAAACAAAGTTTTTGGGATCTCATATCTCTCTGGTCACGACTACTCTTGATAGAGATCCTTAAGGTGAGACATCATGCTATATGCGTCCATGTTTCCAGGTTGCTTCAAGAGCTCATTAGACATGGTCAATAACATGAATCATTAGACATCTGTGGAATCATCTATATGTTTCATATAGAGAGATAGTTCCCCATCACTAGCCTCTTTTCCAAGTTCAACTAGAATAGGCTCTTCCAACACATACAATTTTTTATTGTGGTGAAGGATAACGGGTAAACACATCTTCCATTCCTCGAAATTGGTGCTGGTGAGAAGGTTTTCCATCTCATGTGTAGATTGAAATGTTATGTGGGATGTCATTTTTCTTGAAAGTTCTATAAATTAATATGAGAAAGGATTTGTTACATTATCATGATAAAACTGAGACAAATAAATTAATTAATACTTGTTAGTCTCCCGCTATTTTATCAAAATCCAATAGCCCTCAAAATTGACTTAAGAATATTCACTTTTATAAATATTCTATCGGAAATGATCCATAATTCCCTTTGCATTACCGAAAATAAGTTTGGTCAATAAACTTAAAGGATTTTAGATAGGAATTCAAAATTCCAACTACATTTACTCACAGTTCCTTGATCCGCTAAGTGGACTCCCAAATCTTGAAATCTTTTTGTTTTGGTTTTCCTTAATATTTGACTCTTGATCACACCAAGTCCTAATGTGACAATAAACCCTTGATGTGAACCAAATCAAGTCAACCAAAAACCTAGAATTAGAATTACCTAATAATTGAAAGCACCCCAATTAGGGTTTCTCAATCACTTTCTAATGTGGTTTGATTCTAACCAACATTATGGAAGGATATACTGACTTAACATTTCTTTGAGGGATTTTATCCTTATAAATAAATTTCAATTTTATTATCATTCTTACATGCTTGTTAATATTAAGTGGGATATACATAAGTGATTAACCATGTATAAGATAATATTTATGCATAAGCTAGTCTTATTTTATTTCTATCTTGCATGCTTGTTTAATTTATTAATTGTGTGATCACAACAACACACCCACACTAAATAAACCATGAAACTGGAAAAAATGAAATAAAAGGAATGATCATGAGCCTGTTATATTGTTTAGTTTATACAGTGGTTGATAAGATAACCCAATACCTATTAGAGAAACACCATGATCCTTTTGGTTTTGTGTTTACAGATTTCCACCAATCCACCTTTGTATAACCTTTGATTGGTTTCACCATGGCTCCTAAATTGAGTTGCCTCAACAATATTGGGAGAACCATCCATTAAATATGATTTTATCTCACTCACATATGAGTTGTAAAAAACGATTTCACATAAAATAAATCTTAGGAACGGAATCCCTATATATAAATTAAGAGAATGATCAGAGGCTAGGAAATCTAAGTTAAGAAAATAAATTAAAAGGAACCATTCACATACAAAGGTCTTGGAAAATCTCAGGATCATCCATACATGCAACTATATTTACACATAAATAAAACTATATTTTAGTTATTTAATCATTCTTGTTTTAGATATATCACACTCAAATCAATTAATTAACTTTGATTAATAAATCCTTAATTCTTAAACATTTTTATGAATTTCATTGAGATTCTCATCCATCATAATTTTAAACAAATAGATTCATTTTATATCATCTTTTTACGTAACATCTACCTTGATGGAAACCTGGTGAATTCCCACTCAAAACAACCCAATGAGTAAAAATGAACATTACACAAATGTTAAATTAAACACATATCATGCATTGTGACTCAGATTTATGCACACACTGTGGAACATATATCAAGGGTTTTATAATATAATAATAAATTTTAATAAATCTGCATAATTTGGATGAGTACACGACATTTAGTTCTAACTACACGCCATGTTCTATCGTCCACCATCCATTCGAAGTAGATGCATGGGGACATTACATGTAGATGTATAATGGAAGTCTTCAGAGTACACAATGTGTTTAGTGGGCCACACGCCATGTAGTGTCTGTGGTATATAGTTTCAAGTAGGGAAAGTCATGTACAGGGTACACGGTCTAACCATAACTTAAAGGGACTACACACAGTGTCTAGTGGACCACACAACGTATAATCTGGAATCTATATGCCACATGTTCTCAGTCAACACACTATTCCATTTATGACTAATAAAGTCTCCAAGACACGGCTTGGTTTTGATGACCTTTCTGATGCATTTAATCATAAATACATGATGTGTACTACAGAATACACATCGTCTGTTCTGGTGTTGTATGGACAAAAATCTTTGGAACATTTAGATGAGATCCTCTATTTTATTTTAATCAAAATTAAAAGAAATAATTGTTTCTATAAGGTTAATGAGAAATGAAAAATAAGGAAAAAATCTCAATATTCATATTTATAGAACGATTAGCATGAATTAAAACAATTAAATTATTAAATTTGTAAATAACCAAAGAAGAAATAAATAATTATAATAAATTATATGACCACTCTAATACCACTTGTAGGTTCTGGGCACAACAGATACATGTGGATCAGTGTACCAACATTAATTTTTTCCATTAACAATGATCAATACGTGATCTGTCACAATTATAAAACACCGGATCATAAGAATGAAATGAAGAACAAAATAAAATAGGGGAGTCCCAGAACCATAAGGAGGATCATCATATGTTGGTTATAATTAATTTAATTGAAATAAGAGAATTTTCTTGAGGGAATTCTCTATTCTTTGATGATTTCAGTCATGATCCAATGTGATATGTCATTGCATCATAGAATCAAAGTGTAGGCTTCCTCTAGAAGTGATCCACAAGTGATCCACGTATCTTTGGACATTGCAAAAGGGATCACTATGTGCTAGCATGGAAGAGCCTTCACTTGCGATGTCTACTGTCGATCGCCTTGAGAGACACTTCCAAAGTGCGCTTCTTGATTCGGTTGAGGAGGATCTCTTGTAACTTCAAAGATTTCATGGAGGAAAATAATTCTATCTTGGATTGAGATCTTTCTATTGATCCATTGTGCACAACCACAAAGAATGAATAGTTTAATGAGAATAATATAATTGGTATTTTAATTACATAGAATAACAAAATGAATTAATTGTCTGAAAGAATTTATTTATTTCATTTAATACTTAGTATGACCCCATTTATAATAATAATAGTGGACTATTATTACCACTTGACATGCACCCAATGAATTTCACCTAATATTATTAAATTATTTAAATAATATTATTTCACATAAATTCCATGAAAAACTACATGGCATGTATATTAATATAGAAGTCGTGTAATTTGGCTTTTCATTATCTTTATTTCCTCTACCACATTTATTAGACATTGAATAACGACTATTTATTTCCCTAATAAATATCAATGAATTACTAAATAATAAATATATTATTTTTCCCATAATATATTCTCTCATATATGTATTTTCAAAATAAATGTTATTAGGAATCCTTGAATAATTATTAATCTAGAATCAGGAAGAATATTTATTCAACATGTTAAATTATTATTTAACTAAAATACTTGGACACACTTAGTGTGTGACCATATAGGCCTCTTTCTTAGTGTAATTAGGCAAAGCCTGCCTAAAGTCTAAGGAGAGTGTCTAGAAACATTCCAAGGAACCCATAGTGAAAAGATTTAATGCTCCAATGACGTGTCACCTCCTACGAATTCTAACTGTGTAATTTAATCACTTTGTATCGATATCCCAAATCAAGCGGGTTACATTCTTGTGCCATCAACCCATGTGCTCTATTATTATTTCTTTGAATTCTTGGAATTGAAGATGTTCATTCTTCACCATGGACACAGATTTATTTAGGCTATATCAATTCTATCTAAGGGATTAAGATATCTACTTCTGTTATGGAACAAAAGGGACAAATCCTTTCTTGCATTATCTATAAATGAAGTATTACTCGTGATGCACCCAACATATACTACCTCACTATGAACAATGTGTTATTATAGTTTTCTTCAAAACATCTAAGTGAGAGAGCTTTAATAGCGATTAATAAGAACTTGAAACTTTATGGGCCAATACACATGTCCGTAGATAGGAACATCTAATGAAACTATAAAATTTGGAATTCCTATTGGAGGGTCTCGTTCTCATAATATCATACTATAAATTAACAAGGGTTAACTCCATGAGAATGAGACTGTAATTTTATGAGTTCCCACCCCTAATTATCTATATTATTTGTGTCCCTAAAATAACATCATCTAGCCATAGAACATATATTCAAGAATAGTGTTATAGAACATCCAAGTTCTCATCATAGAATGGATCTGCTATGACCCATTAGTGAAACAAATATAATTAGGACTTTATCACATGAATTTTCATGAAGAAGAACAATCAAGATGTTATAAGGTATTTATTAATGGATAAAGTACAAAGTATTTGGTTCTAGGCCACCAACACAAACAAAATTTGTAACGACCCAAACTTTTTTTATTGAAAATTTCTCCTAATCTAATTAAATGTCTTATTAGTTTAAATGGTTATATAAAATATGCACTTCCATTGTCTTATGTTTTCAGATTTTAAAATACTATAATAAATTTTTATCTTTTTTAATATATTTATTAAACACTAATCACATGATATTATAAATATAGGGATTTAACAAATCCAATTTAATTACAAAAAGGAAGTGATGTCCTCATCCAAGATAATTGCTCATTATATATCCCATTTTTTGTTTCTCGAAAAGGAGGTAGCATCACTGGGATTTTTTTAACCAATACTATGACATGTATTAACACGTAAATCTTGAAGGAAACCGCCTACGGGGGAAGTGATAGTTCATAGAGATTACTACCCGATAAATGTTAACAAATCCTCTCCAAGAGTTTGTAACCATTGCACACCATACCCTTAGGTCATCTGTAGGTGATATAAGTGGTTATGTAACAAGAACCTATCACTATAATTATGTGAATTATTTTTTTATAGAATAAAGAATATACATTCATTTTATTTTTTTACTTTTTAAGTAGTTTTAAAAGCACAAATAGTATTTTTATTTTATATTCAATTAATAAATATTTTTAGATGAATTAATGTATTTTAAATTATATAATATTTTAATAAAATATTAGTAAAAAGTTACTTTTTATTAAATATAAATCATCATATAATTTTTATGAATAAAATTGTAATTGTTATTCAGGTTTGGAAACTGTCAAAACCAAGGAATTTTAGATAAGTATTGGTTTTTATTTTAAAAGTATAAATTCACATATTTAGAAAATTATTTAGATAAAATTAATATAATTTTTGGAATCAAGAGATCAAATTATCCAACAGTTATTTTTTCAAATTTTTTTAGAATGACAATTTTTTTTAAAAAATAAATACCATTAAATATATAGTGTTTTAATGACATCATTATGTCACAATAGTAATGTATTAAAATACTATAAATGATTTGTTTGGCCATTATATGTATTCAATTTAATATAATGATATTTTATATTTGTTTTTGTTATTTTAAAAAGCCTTAGTGGACCCTCCAAGACATATAAAACATTTTATATTTTAAAATGATTCCTTGAGAGTGTGGCTCACCTCCACATAAGCACACATAATATTTTCATAGGTTTGTCTATCTCCCTAGTAAAATAATTTTTTTTAATTCCCCTTTGGAAAAAACCATGGGAAAAACCATTGTTTTGTTTTTGGTTTGGATTAGTTTAATGTATAGTGTCCAAAACCTAAATAATTAAGAATTCCCTTCCTTTTTCTATATAATCCCACCCTTTCTCCAACATCTATTCACTAAAAACAATTTTAGCTTGACCAAATATTGACCTATTATCCCTATAATCTTACCAAGTAACCAAGATATCCCATGAAGCCTCTCTCTAGCCTCTCCCAAGCCATTTGGATCACACATCCATGCAATGGATTTCTTCCTTTCTCATTTTGACCAAATATTTTTAATTTGTTATACCATTTTTTCAATTTAAAATGGTGGGGTATGAGTTAGAACCTCCCCTATAATACCCTACTTATGTTTCAGTCATGATAGACCTCATTCCTCTCTCATTAATTTCTTCCATATACACCTGTTACCATGCCAAAATTGATTAAGGGATCATCGCATTCCTTCCTTCCTTATTTATGTCCTTGTTTCCTTATGTTGTTATGCCCTTTTATTTTCAATTAAAATGGTTGGGTAATGATTTAAACCTCCCCTATACTTCCCTCCTTGTTTTTCAACAATGAGAGACCCCTTTCTCTCTCATTAATGCCTCCCAATTACACTTGTTACCATGCCAAAATTCTGTTAAAGGATTTCTCTCTCCTCATTTACATTCAAGAAATTATTTTATTTTATACATCTAAATTTCATTACATTTGTTGCGATATTATGTTACATTACCCCCTTAATAGATATTTCATGTATAAATTATTACATTTCCCTTTTCTCTCTCATCAACCCATTTTATGATTTCTATTTGACGTTGTTATGTTGTCGAAATACACTGGAATTTCCCATGCCAAAATCTTCGTGTAAGGGAATAAAATATCCATTTATCAATCAACAGTATAAACCATTATGCACATGTACATGTTTTTTGGGTACATACATTTATTTATTCCACATATCTTATTCTTGTAATACATTATGATGTTTAATAAATCCATGTTGTATGATCCATGTGGCATAGTTACGCATGAAATGAAATGTTTGTAAAGGGTGTGCCCTGATATCACTTCAATGCTTCGGGTAATGATTAGTATCATTATAATTCAAGTTAAATGAGGGTTTACTCCTTCTAATTCATTTTCAATGAGGTTTTACACATTGTCCATGTGAAATGAGCCATTGATCATTCTAATATCATGTTAAATGTGGTTCCCACATTTCCATGTTATGATTGTCATACTATGTCATGCCTTTAGGTTTCTATTTCTCATATTCTCATTTGATACTTCTATTTCCTAACATGTACTATATTCTTAATTTTATTCCTTTTTTACTCCCTTACTGGGCATTATATCTCACCCTATTCTCATGTATGTCCTCAAGTTACCCATACAATGCTAAGCATGAGGGAGTGTTGTGGTCATGTAAATGATGTTGTAAATAAATAGTTTTATATTATTATATCTTAATTTATCATGTAATGTCCCTAATTTCACAAGAAACAAGACATATTCATCCTCAGAGTCATCATAAGTTCATTTTTAGGTAATAAATCATGTTAATGTGTGTAATAAACTATCAGGTTGTTATAGTTGGTATCAAAGGATATGTTTAGTTATTTTTTGGATTTGGATGTTAAAATTTTTGTGAATTCCTTATGGATGAGAATAAGTATAATAAAAACATCCCTAAATTTTTGTGAGTTTTTAGTAAGTGTTTTCTCAAGAAAATTTATCCCTATCGGGATACAAATAGGTAGAGGTGGCACTGGAACAGATGCTTTTGGGGTAAAACCCGAAAACCCTGATTTGAGCTATAATCAAATGGAAACTAGTGCATGACAATGGGCTTTGCATAAATCTTGGTTAAGAAAATCTTGGGGGATAGTCTTTAGTAAATTCATTAGCTTATTATGAACAATTATTAAGGTAGTTAAAACAATTACCCTAAGAATATATGTTGGGAAGTAGATCGTGGATAATATATATTGAAACCTGTAAATTCACCAATTAATGAAATAAAAGTAATTTATAAGTAATCTATTTTCAACATCGGATTCCCCTTTATGTGTTACCCCTAATTTTCCTTTTATTCTAACCAATGGTTGTTAATAGAAGTACTCGAGCTAAAAACCGATGAAAAGATCATTGTGATGACTATTCTAATGAGATGCATGATTTGATGGGAGAGGGAATCACGAACATGGTATGGATACGCTATTAGTTAACACAATTGTTGAATAGAAACATGGGTCAAGGAGAATGTTAAACCACCTCTACTAATAAAGACCAAGTCTCAATCAAGATCTTCTTGAGAAAAAGGCCTCCTATTTTTAATGGATCATATGATCCCTCAATCGCTGAAAAATGGATCACCTCCATTGAAAAGTTATTTTTTGTCATTCAATGTTCTGAATAAGAGAATGTACATTTTGTTGTTTATCATATAGAGGGTGAAGCTGGTCAATGGGGGATATTGATAAATAATAAGAAGACTGTGGAGGTGATCGAGGAATTTTAGTGGAAGGATTTCTGAAAAAAAAAATTGATAGATATTTTTGTCGCACCCTCTGACTTAAGATGGAAAGGGACTTCCTTTCCCTTAAGAAAAAAAACGATGAATCCATCAAAGAATACGACAAAAACAACCCAAGGCTTACACAATATTCCTCCAACTTTGTAATTACCCCCGAATTCAAGGTTAAAATCTTCATTATTTGGCTAAAATCTATCCTATGGAAATCCCTTTGGATCCGTGACTTCAAGAGATAAGAAGAAATTGCATGTTGTTCCCTCAAAGACAAAATGGAGATTGGAGAATCTTAGGGGTATCATGGGGATAAAAAGTATAAGGTTTACATTAATTCTATTTATCCGATGGTTAAATCCAATGGGGCTAATAATTTACAGCACCCACTTTACAAAAGTGCGTAAAGAAGCACCATGGCCTGAAGAGGATGAAGAAATTATTTAGGTATGGTAGAGAAGGGAACCTAGTAATTAACTGCCGACAAGGAAATCATACGATTGTGATATAGGATAGGAATGCTTTGTTTAACCCTTAACACATTGTTCACTGCTTCAACTACAAGGAACCATGGAACTTTGCAATCCATTTTCCTAATCCATGATTTTTCAGAGGAAACCAACTACTTCCAAGGAAGCAAGGGTGAGATTTTTCCATCACTACCACCGAGGAAAACCCCAACAACAAAGTGGTGAAAGGTATGATGGTTATTCATTCAATAATCGAAAACATACTTTTTTATTCTGGTTCTACACATTCTTTTATAACCCGAATGTTCAGTAAAACAATCCCAAGACCACCACAAATCCTAGATGTGATGATTTCGATGAGAATGTAAAATCGATAAATCATTGGCCCCAATGAATGTAACACCTACCATGTCATAATTTGTGGATTAAACTTCTCGTCTGACCTCATCATACTCCACCTCGTGCAATTTAATGCAATTCTTGGCATGTAGTGGTTTTTGTTATATAGATCCAACATAAATTGTCTTGAGGGGGAAATCACTCTATATATAGAGAATCATCCCCCGATATTATACAAGTGCAATGAGGAGGATGAATCTTTTTTAGCACTATCATGTCGAGGAAGGATATTATTACAAAATGAGATAGCATATATTTCTCAGATTATTGAGTCCATGGAAGCAACCATGCTTCAAGAAATGCCTATTGTGAGGGAATATTTTGATGTGTTTTCCGAGGAATTTCTTAGGCTTCCACCTAGAAGATATGTTGAATTATAAATTTATCTTATACCTGGGGCATTTCCAATATCCAAGACTCTAGATATAATGGCTATTGTGGGGAATACGTATCTAAAGAATCAACTAAATGAGAATCTAGACAAAGGGCTTATATGCCCATGTGCTTCACCATGGGGTGCTCCAGTCCACTTCATCATGAAGAAGGATTGGTCAATTTACCTATGCATTAATTATCACGAGATCTAAAAAATCATGATAAAGAAAAAGTATCCTTTTCCCAAATTTATGACTTGTTCATTCATCTATTTGGAGCACAATACTTTTCCATGGTGTATTTTTAGTCCGGATATTACTAAGTAAGGGTGAATTAGGTGTATATCACCAAGACTTCATTTTGTACATGGTATGGGCACTATGAATTTATAATAATGCCTCTTAGACTCACTAATTATCCATAAGTCTCCATAGACTTGATGAATAATGTATTTAAAGATAACCTAGACAATTTTTTGGTATTCTTTATATAAAATATTATAATATACTCTAAATCCAAGGAGGAACATGAGGATCATCTAAGAACTATACTAGAGACCTTGCGAAAGGATAAGATCTATAAAAAGTAAATCACCTGTGAGTTCTGGTTGAAGGGGGTCTCATTATTCGGTCAAATAATTACAATCAATTGGATATATATATATATATAGATAAATCTAGGACAATCATAACTGGGGGATGTCCATGTCCATAATTTATGACATATATCTGTAGATTTATGTGATTAGTTTGATATTATCGAAGACTTGTGATAAATTTTTCACGATTGTCAATCAATATTACCATGTTAACTCGGAAGGGAGTCATGTTTTCTTGATGTGATTAATTCTAAGAGAGCTTCAAGGAGTTGTAAAGGAGGCTTATCACTACATCTGTGCTCACACTACCCACAATTGGAGAACATTATGTGGTTTTAGTGATGCTTCGGAGAAGCACATGGGCTGTGTGTTGATCAAAAATGATGAATACATTGACTATACTTCCAGGTAATTGAATTTTACTGAGAAAAACTATCCAACACAAAATCTGGAGTTGGTTGTAGTAATCTTCACTTTTAAAGTTTGGTGACATTAACTCTTTGTGGAAAAGCCTAAAATAATCATAGATCACAAAAGAATCAAGAATATATTCACACAAAAATAGTTAAACATGCACCAATGAAGATGGTTAGATATGGTCAAAGACTATGACTACTCAATCTATTACCACCCTGGGAAAGTGAACAAGGTAAAGGATGATCAAAGTACAAAGGAATTAGAAATTTTATCGTTGATTGTAATTGAAAAGGATCCAATATTAATATATTTGATAATGATGGACATGAGAATCACAAAGAAGGGAACATCATCAATCCTTTCACAAATTATTGCTCAACCATCACTTTAGTAACGATTAATGAATGCTGAAAGGGAAGATATTGCAATTCAGAAGACAGTGGAAACTATCAGAAAAGGGGAATCAATGGATTTAAATGTTAATGAAGAAGGAAATGTGGGATTTGGGACAAGACTTTGTGTTCCATAAAATCTGAAGTTAAAAAATGAAATTTGGTTGATGCACATAATTTGAATTTCTCTATTCACCAAGGAAACAAAAAAGATGTATCAATATCATCATGAGAGAATTATTGGTGGTATAACATGAAGAAGTAGAGATCTGAGAATACCTCAAAGATCCTAGAATTTCTACATGTGAAGGATGAGAGGTAAAAGTCTAAGGGGATGATGCAACCATTACCCATATCAGCATAAAAATGGGAGAAAATCACCACGGACTTTGTCACCAACATCAAAAGAAATCCAAAGTAAATAATGCTATCTGGGTTGTTGTGGATCATCATACAAATATTATACACTTCATTGAAATTTGAGAGGATTTCTCATTGGATCAACTTTTACTAATATATATCAGAGAAGTGTTAAGGCGGCATTGAGTACCACTATCTATTTTATCCGATCATGATCCATGATTCACCTCTATGTTCTGGAAGATTCATCGACATGCTCTAAAAACTATTTGTTACATTAGTACAACTTATCATCCTCAAACTAATTTCCAATCTGAGTGGAATATCCCAAAAATTAATGACATGTTGAGAGAATGCTCAATGGAATTCAAAGGAGGATGTAATCAACTTCCTCCTCTGGTTGGGTTCTCTTTAAATAACAGTATCCACTCAAGCACCCATTTGGATCTTTATAAATACTCATATGGGAAGAGGTGCAGAACACCAACATGTTAAGATGATGTTGGAAAGAGAAAACTCCTAGGTATAGAAATGGTCGAGGAAATAGTGGGGAAGGATAAGACCATACAGTAGAACATTAATACTACTCAGATATGACAAAATAACTATGATAATAATCTTCTATAAGACCTATTGTTTGATGTCAGAGAGATGGTATTCATCCGCATATCACCGTGGAAGAGGTTTATCTTATTTTGGAATAAGGTAAATATTATTCGAATGTACATCACCCCTTTTGAGATTCTTTATAGCATTGGAGTAGGGGCTTATACACTATCACTACCACCATACCAATATCAGGTACATGATGTATTCCATTTGTCACTCTTGAGGAATTAAATACCTTACCCAACACATGTACCCAAACTAGAGGTGGTACCATTGGAGAATGACCTCCCTTATGAGGAGAATCTGGGTAAGATAATCTATCATAGGGGAAAAGTTCAATGAAATAATACAATTCCCCTCATCAAGGTGTTGTAGAGAAACCACAAGTTTGAAGAGGAAATGTGGGAGTGAGAGGAAGTGATGAAGCATAGTTACATGTATCTGTAATAGTGAGGGAAAAGGAAAGTTCGGGGGAGAAATTTTTTAAGGGGGGAAGAATCTAATGCCCCAAACTTTTATTAATGAAAAATCATCTTGATCCAATTAAATTAATTATTATATTAAATGGTTATATAATTAATGGACATTCATGGTTTTATGTTTTTGGATTTTATAATTCAATTATGAATTTTTGCATCTCCCAATATAGCCATTGAACATCAGTCACATGATTAGAATAAATATAGGGCTTTAAAAAATTCAATTTACTCAGAGAAAGGAACCGATGGCCTCATCAAGTAGAATTTTTCCGTACAAAGCCCATTTGTCAGATATCAGAAAGGAGGTTGTGTCATTGAGATTTTCACATGAAAAATCCCAAGACAAGATTCAACATGTTAAGATTGAATGGAACCGCAAATGGGAGAAGTGGAAGTTAATTGAGAGTTTTACCTTAGTAATGTTATCTAAGCCTCTCCAAAATTCTGTCAGCATAGCACACCTTTCCCTTAGGTCTTTTTGGGTGTTATAAAGGGATATGTAACAAGACCCTAGACCAATTATTATGTGGATTAGTTTTTTATAGAATAAATAATATACATTCATTTTATTTTTTTACTTTGTAAATAGTTTTACAATCATTAATAATATTTGAAGTTAATATTAAATTTAGAAATATATTTTTATGAATTAATAGATTATTTAATATAATAATATTTTAATAAAATAATATTACTAAGTTACTTTTTATAAAATATAAATGATCGTAGAATTTTTATGAATACTATTGTTTTTTTATTAACGTGTGAAAACTGTCAAAACCCATGAATTTTAGGTAAATGTCCGTTTTTATTTAAATTAAAAAATCAGATTTCATGAAAATTATTTCTTTAAAATTAATATTTTTTCTAGAATCAGGACATAAAAATTATCCAATGGTAAATTTTTCATAATTTTCTAAGACAGTATAATTTTTGGGTAAAAATTAAATAACGTTTAAATATATAATGTGTTTTATAACATCATAATGACACAATAGTGATGTAATAAAATAATATAAATATTATGTTTGTCCAATATATGTTTTGAATTTAAAATAATGAGATTTTAGGTTTTTTTTTGATTTATTATAGAAAGTCCTATTGGACCCTCTGTGACTTATAAATCATTTTAACTTTTGGAATAATTTTCTTGAGACTGTGTCTCATCTCCACATAATAAAGCATAATATTATAATAATTTCATTTATTGGACTTATAAAATAATTTTTTCCACTCCACTCTGGAAAAATCCATGGTATGGTTTGTGGTTTTGATTAGTTTAATGTATAGTGTCCAAAACCTAAATGATAATGAATTCCCTCCCTTTTCATATAAAAATCCACCAAAGATCCCACTTATCATTACTCAAAACCTTTACAGCGCAACCAATACCAACCCTCCTATCACTAGAATACTTCAAGGGTGACCCAATATTTCTTGAAATATCTCTTAAGCCTCTCCCAAGCCTTTTGAATCACACATCCACGTAATGGATTTATTCCTTTCAAATTTTTTTCCACATTTCATTATGTTTTTATGCCCTTCTGTTTTCAATTAAAAATGTTAGGGTATGATTTAGTACCTCCCCTATACTATCCTCCTTATTTTTTAATGATTAAATACCCCTTTCCACTCTCATTAATTCCTCCCATGTACAGTTGTTACTATGCCGGAATTCCATAAGGGATCCTCACTTTCCATCATCATTATTAAAATTTTTATTTAAGGAGAAGGAAAGCATTCAAGATAGCCTCCAATGGCTGGTAGTGAGAATCAAAAAACTATAGGAGTCTAAATTAATGGAGGCTGAGGGCATCCCCTCGAATGATGTTGATCCCTTCCTGCTTCAAGATATGGACATCATGAAAAAGAATCTTCCTTGGACCTGGAGAGTCTAGAGACACCAAATAGTCCTATACTTTTTTACCCTCAATCCAGGTGTGGGCCAATTTTATATTGTTGTTGAGGATGGCACGACACTTCCTGATGACATACTCGATCGACCAAGGGATAATACCAAGGTTTTGAAAGGCTTTTCACAAGATCAAAGTATAAGTTCCCACTTCTAGAATCTCCAGACTTCACTGTCGACAAACTGTATGGCCTGTAAGCATGGACATTGCCTCAACCTGTAGGAAGGTGTCGCGACCATGCTGGATGGAGAAAGCTAGGATGACCGATCCATTTCTGTCATGAACATTTCCCCCTTTTATTTTCAATTAAAAATGTTGCGGTATGATTTTTCACCTCCTATATACATCCCTCCTTATTTTTCAATGATGAGAGACCTCTTTCTCTCTCATTAATTCCTCTCATTTACACCTGTTATCATCCTGAAATTAGATAAGGGGTTTCTTTCTCCTCATTTACTTTCAAGAAATTAATTTATTTTATTCATTTAAATTACATTACATATATTGGTATATTGTGTTCCATGACCCCCATACTGTACATTTCATGTATAAATTATGAGATAATCGTTTCTCCCTCATCAACCCATTTTACGTTTTTATTTGACACAGTTATGCTGCCAAAGTACACAATAATTTCCCTTTCCAAAATAACTATTTAAGTGAATATCATACCCATTTATCTATCAAGGGTATAAAAATTTATGAACATGTACTTGTTGATTTAGGACTTAAATTTGTGTATTCCATATATTTTATTGTTGGAATAAATTATTATTTTTAATGAATCCATGTTGTATGATCCATGTGGCACACTTATGCATTAAATGAAATGTTTGTAAAGGGTGCGCCCAGATAGCGATCTAATGCATTGGGTAATGATCAGTATCATGATATGTTAATTTCAATGTAGTTTAACTCATTATAATTTAATTGAAATGAGTATTTACTCATGGTCCATGTTAAATGAACCTTGGATCATGCTAATATCATGTGAAATATTGTTTCCACATTTCCATGTTATGACAGTCATGTTATATCAGGCCTTTATGTTCATGTCTCTCTTATGATCCACTAATATGCCTATTTCATAACATGTGTTGTATTATTCATGTAATTCCTTGTTTACAAACTTAATGGGATTTATAGATCACCCTTTTCACATTTATAACCTCATGTTATCCCATAAAATGCTAAGTACAAAGGAATATTGTGGTCATGTAAAGGAAATTTTCAATATGGATGTTTTATTTTTATGTCATATGTTATCAGGTAATGTCCCTAATTTCCCTAGAAACTAGACCTATCGATTCTAGGATTCATTGTAAGAGATATTTTTTGTAATAAATCATGTTAATGTGTGTAACAAAGAGTAGGGTTGTTATATAATTAGATAAGATGGTACCAATAATGGTTTAGATTATTTGGAGTGAGGGGTGTCATGACCCGTCCCCCGGGACCAGTGCCATGACTACCACATGCCCACCTTCCCTAGGATAGGGGATAGCTACTAGAACCAAAGGCGTATTCTCTAAAACTGGGAAGGCATTGACTTCATAACCTGTAAACTCACACAACAAAGCACAAATTATGATTCAAGCACAAAGTGAAACTATATAGCAAACAGCGTGTGTACAGAAAGAAAACGGTGCTAGAATACAAGCCCAGTTGTAAAGGAAAAGTAGAATGTAATGTATTAGTATAACTAAAAATATATCCAGTGAACACCCACCAAGTATCCTACCTGAAGGGTAGGTACAACTCTCGAACGGTCTTCCCTGTGGTACGCCTCATCTAATGTCCACCTCTGAGCTACCTCCATTCCTGATACCCTCGACCTCTATCAGCGCTGTCCATCTTCTGCACCAAACACAACAAGGTATGGGCATAGCCCGTGCAGGGGTGAGTATAACGATACTTAGTAGGGACGCCAAGACTCTAAAAGGTCTCACCAAATCCACAATGGATAAACCACAAATCATGAAACCAACTGGCAACCCTACTTAGGTATATGCCCATACATATACCAAAGTTATCAAGTATACCCATCTCATTCATGAGAAAAACACAAGGCCCAACTCTTTTATCCAAAAGCTCAATTGTTCCACGGAGGAAATATTACCATGAAGGTAAAACCCCAAAGGTATGTACCACAACGGAAAATCCACACATAAGTATACCACAAAGGTATCACCACAAATGTATGTACCACAAAGGTAATTCCACACAAAAGAATACCACAATGGTATGACTCAACTCACACCATGTATAAATTAGGTATGGAAGTAAAGATGATTATATGTAACTACTGTATCATATTACTCTATTAAGAGGAAGACCCAAGTATGATCCTAAATCGTTATACCCACATAGGATCCTAGTATAACAGACCCACATAGGATCCTAGAGTAATCCCACATGGATTCCTAGAGAGGATCTAAGTGGGATACTGGAACACAATCCCACGTAGGATCCCAAAGCACAGACCCATGTAGTATCCTAGGCACAGACCCACATAGGATACCTTTCTCATCTTACACCCAGCTAAAGTATTCCCATATGAATCTCGATTGATTCTGAGAGCGTCTGCTCCCCAAGACAACAAGTTGATACTCCAACTTCCAGGAAGTCCAATGAGAATTTTCCCAAAGGACTTATATATAATAGGGGTCTCAACGCAACAGACGGTGTGTCAATCGGACTCCCGGTCAGTAAGTTATTAGCCTTTTAGTCCTGAGGTCCCGGTTAGATTCGTGTTCGATCTAACCCGGCCATACCCCAACATTATCCAAAACTCAAATCGGAAAACCCAAAAGTACCATCTCGATCCAAGGTTCCCGGAGCTGCAGATGGTTCGTTAAACATATGCTTGTTGCTTAAGTTATTCCCAAAAGTGAGGAAAATAGTCAAAGCTGGTCCGAGTCTCGTCCGACGAGATCAGACCGACCTAGGTCCAGCCCTGGGTCCGACCCGGGTCCGGCACTGGGTCCGACCTGGCCCATATTGTGCGGACCGCGGCTGGGTGGGCCCATGGTGGGGTCTACCCTACCCACCTCCCAAGGGGGAGGCGCCCCATGGTTACCCTTAATGGCTGAGTCATTTGGGTAGGGTAGCCGACCGGCCAGCGTCACATGGTGTCTGCTGCTGGAACGCGGGACCTGGGGTCCCGCTCGGCTCTCTATTTGTCCGGACGGTCATCCCTCCCACGCAGCATGGTTGCACGCCACGCCACCACTAGGGTCCGACAGTGAGCCTGACACCCTCCTTCACCGCTGTAGCCTCGTGTCGCAGCTCATGCACGCCCAACGGCACCCTCACACGCCGCCGCCCACTTCGCATGGTCGGCCGCCACCCTAGCTTCCCTGCATCCCTTTTTCGGTAGAGCGGTCGTTCCACCAACGTCGTCACGGCCATCCGGAGTGCCGTCCTCCATTATCGATCCCCAGCGATGACGGTCACCAGCACTGGTTTCCGGCAAAGTTCCCCGGAACACCAGGCGCGCCCCGGTGGCCCGTTCATCATTCTGCAAACTCCAACACTCGAATCGGAACTTCAAAATCGATTCAAGACCATCATAAACCACAATGGTTGTGGAGAGGTCGGGCCGTGTTCATTTGGCCCGCTCCCTCCGTGTCAGAACTGTAGAAAGCAGCATAATTGTTCTTAAATCAAGAAGATAGACAAGAACAGGGTAAGGGGTATTCAAAAAAACATTCCCTACCATAATTTCTTGTTAGAGGTGTCGTTATATGACGTTGGTGGAGGAGAGGAAAGGATGAACGTTGGTTCATCGTCATTGAAGATGTTCCTCATTAGGGACCCTTCAATGAAGATCTTCATTGGAGAAAGTGTTCTTCATTGGAGAGATTGTTTGTTCAGAATTCTCCCAAGCTCTCCGTTGGCAACAAAATCACCCAACCAAGAGGTGAAATTCCAAATAAATAAAGATTATCAATTTAATTAAAGTTTCCACATTAATTAAATTGAAGTTGGAACATTAACTAGGTGAATTCCAAGGGTTTCCTCCACCTTAATTTGGAATTCGGGTGGTCCCCACTATCAAGCATTCAAAATGGTGGTTTATAATTAAAAAAATAAAAAGTTATTTATTTTATTTTTTTCTTCTCTCACAAAAATATGAAAATCGAACTTCCACCTTCAACCCACTGCAGTCAAGGTGAAGGTCACCATAAGCCAATATCGGCACTGTGAGTTCAACAGTGTCCTCAGATTTCAATTTCGAGCATCGGTTCAAAAGTTACACAATGCCGCTCGCGCTTTTACCAAACGTAACTGAAAAAATGTTCGGAAATTCATTATGTGCACTCCGGGCCTCAGAATCTTGCGCTGTCAATTTTCGTGGACTCGTAATATTCCAATATTATTAAAAACAATACATGGAATTTCTGGGTCTTTACATGTGGAGGTATTTATATGGGAGGAGAGTGGTTTTTTTGATTAGTTAAAACTATAGTTTATTATTTTAGATCAAGATATGAAATAGTGATGCTTCTGAGAAACAATAAAATAGATATAGAATGCAATTTTGAGATTATTGTTCCTAAATCATCGAGGACATGAAAAATGTTGTATTTATCTTATTTTGTTACATACCGAAAATTATCATATTTCACTATTCACAAAAATTAATTATTATATACAATTCCAAAAAAATTAACCCTAACCATATTTCAAAATTTAGAACTCAAAATGGACTCCATTTTATGAAAATACTTTTCTAAATATGATAAATTTATTTCTTAAATAAAATCATCATTTACTCAGAAAATACTTATTTTAAAATTATAACTAATTTTATAACACATTGAAATATTAATCAAGGCCTCCCAAAATTATCTTCAAATCATTTGAAACTTTTTTATAAATCTATTTTATGAAAATAAATTTTCTTTTAAATCATATTCTTAATTATAAAATTATGAATACAAATTTATGCTTTACAAAAATATCAACACTTCTTTTATCATTTTTAAAACATATATTTACATATACCAAGATATAAATACATCACATTTTAATTTGTAAGATAAAAAATATTATTTATACTTTCATAGGTGGGGCTACTATACTATTTGCTGATTTACTATTCATAATGGTCACATTTCTATTCCACGGTCATGTTAATTTTCCATTGATTTTGGTTCCCTAATTCTATAAGTACTTACTATTTCATTCATTCTTCATTAATGATGTTTTTATTGTGGTATTTAAGTTATTTTATGTTATTTATACTATATTATATTATTATAAGATGGTAATTTGCAAACATATAATTCATAGTCATTACATTCTTCCCCCATTAGTAAATTTCGCCCTCAAAATGTCGTTTTACATACTAAGTTGAAAACATGTGAGGGTACTTATCTTATTTCATGCCATTAACAATTAAACTAAAATAAAATTATGGGGATTCAATAAATATATAATAAACATATTAAAATGAAACATTGAACATATATATATAAACTTGAAAATGAATTGTATATCATATCCTGTGAATCCATAAGTTTCAATATAAATTATCTGTGGTGAAAGAATTACCCCTGGGGTTCTTACTAATGTGATCTATTCCAAATATAAAAAAATAACTAAACCATTTTATGATACCTTTTATAGTGACCCTATACTTTTACAAATATTATTACATGATTTTAATCATAATTACGCATCAAATTACAAGTCAATGATCTTGAAGGCTATTGTCTTTGGATAATTAGGTACATAAAAAAACATTCAAATATTCTAAACATCTCAATATTAATTATCTATAAATATCTCATAACTTCTATTGAGACCCTACATCATCGTAGGATTACCTAGGGAAAAATTGATCAAAAATGATGATGTAAGAATCCATGTAACTTTATAAATATAAGAATAAAGAAAATCACAAGGGTTAGAAGGCATAACATGATGTCATGAAAAGGAATGAAACCTTAATAAAAATAAAGATTAATATCATGTAGTGGTTGTATAAAAATATAAATGGAATCATATGAATGTTTCAAAAATACACAAAATTTCATAAGCATGATTCATGACAAACTGCCAAGACCATTTCACATGGAGACAACATTCCATAATGGAATCAGGTTCACTCCCTTTCCAAACATGATTTATCATAAGGATAATCATTAACTAATTCACAGTAGATATATATATTTTCTTCCATCATAACATTTTTCACACATATGTTTTCCACGTGAATATACATAGGTAACGAAACAAAAACATAATGGTTACCCATGGAAAGGATTGTGTATCTTAAACATGTCTTAAGGAATAACCAAAGAGTGTATCATAAAATACTTCTTGAAATAATGGCTTTAAATAATAAATGGGAATTCATAATGGAAAATAGGCATAGATAATGATTAATTATGATGTGAAAACATTTAAAAAGAGTGATTAAGAAGCATTATAAATGAACCTCTTTAGATCAAATTAAAGGAAAACGTTTAAGAGTATTTAAAATGGAGAAGTCATACATGTTTTTTTAATCCAAAAATGAAACCAGATTCTATTTCATGATAAAATTAGAGATTTTAAAAAAAATATGGGGTTTCTTAAGATAGATTGATGATATTACATGAAATTGGGTAATAATTTGAGAAGTCCCCTTTAATTGGGTTTTCTTATTGGGAGGAAATTAAAAGTGAACCTTATAGAACTTATATTTATCCTGAAAAGCAATAATAATAGAGATAGAAAAATATTTTTGGAACATAAAATTTGTATTTTGGATGATTATATAATAATAATTAATAATTACCTTGGGAACAATACTGATATATTGTAACCCGAAGGAAAAATAAAAGTTTGGAAAGAATCAATAACTTTATGTCTGAATGGGATCTTCAATTGATCTTAATATCTGCGGTAATCAAATTAAATCCATTAATTAAATAATTAATAACATTTTATACATATATATTATTTGTTATAATTTTATTATTTTCATTTTTATCCTTTCACATTACTTAAAATATTCAATTTCATTGTTCAAGAGTTTTCATTTATATTATTTTCATGATTGGTTCACTTAATAAATTTATGAAATATCATATAAAATGGGAATAATAATATATAATTGACATTATATGTTATTAATGACTATATATAAAATTTAATGGTTATATAATTCACTTGATTATTTGGGATTATGATTAATTATTAGATAAAAATTTAGTGATAATCGTTTTGATTGATTTGGTGGTTGATCTCCCCAAACTAGTTTTGTTTTATTATTTTTTATTGTGTATAAATTTTAGTTTCATAACCTAAAAAGAGTTTTAACATAAATTTAAAATTATATACAAACTATTATAATGGTTTTATGTCTATCCCTGGAGGCGTTAAAGGAAAATTAAAACATTCCATCCTTGGAGGTGATAATTCAATACCTCACGGATGATATTTTAATTTCTAGAATAAAAGGAAGACAAAAAGAGACATGATGGTGAATTTTATATTAACATAATAACTTTATAGTATGTTTAGGATACTATAGATATCATTAATGTTTTTATAGATTAGATGAGAATGGTATAAGAAATCAAAATAAAGTGAAAAATAAATAATGAAAGTGAATGATGATTTTACCTCTTGAATTCTTCTCCATGAGAATATCCATAGAGAAATTGGGTTTTGTAATTTTTTAGGCCAAAACATTATAGTTTAGAGAAAGAGGATTGGTAATATTACTGTAATGAAACTATACAAGCTTCATGTATTATTATTTTTGAGGAGAAGAGGTGGTGAGGGGTGGTATTTATAGGAGAAGAGAGCGGTGTTTTTGGATTAATTTTACCATTAGTTTATTATTTTTCCTGATGAAAAGAAATAGTGAATATTACATGACAAAATAATTTAAATAAATAAGTATAGTTCGAGATTATGGTTGTTATATCATTGATATCACATATAATAGTGTATTTATCTTATACGGTTATATACAGTAAATTACTGTATTTCACTATTCACCAAAAAATCAACTACTTTATAAAATACCCCAAGTTCACCCTAACCATTATTTGACATGTATAATTCAGAAATTGAATCGATTTTATGAAAATAAATTTATAAAAATGATAAATTAAATTTTTAATTAAAATAATCATTTACTCAAAAAAACAAATTTTAAAATTATAACTGATTTTTTGAAACTTGAAAAATTAATTCAAGCTTCAATGATTATATTATAATCATAAAACAAAAATCTGTTAATTAATAAATATATTTTAAAAAATAAATTTTGTTTCAAATAATTTTATTACTTATAATATTTAAATAAATATTTATTCTTCACAAAATACCAGCACTTAATTTATCAGTTTTGAAAGATTTATTTACTAATACCAATAAATATTGTGGTCATACCTAGCCCACGGATCATGGTGCTATATTCCTTCAACTGTGGGAGTCAGGTGCGGCCTATGGGAAATCCTTAAAGCTACTTTCAGATTCAAAGGATGATTTAATGGATTTTATTTTGGTGATTAATGCCTCTGATGAATAAGATAACAAAATGATGGGAAGGTTTCTTAAAGTAGCAAACAATTAAGAGAAGAGTTCTTAGATTGATTATAGACACCTTATACTGATATGGTTATTCAATGATGGGAATATAAATGAAGAGGAGTACATGAAATCTTTGGGAAAGATGATATCTATTTTTGAAGACCTATTAGAGGATGTTCTGGACACACGAGTATCCTTTATCTATGGAAAACATTTTAGGGATAACGATTATAGTAGGCTCAAAATTATTTTCAAGGGTTCTATAATTTCTCATAACGCATGAAATGGATGGTTTTATACTTATAAATTAAATGTATTTTTGAAAATAAAAAAGTTACTTTGGAGATATAAATGTATCATATTTCCATTTCTATGATATGATAATATTATTTGTAATTTCATAGGTTTAGTTACTATTCTAATGATTGGATTACGATTCTAAATGGTAACATTACTATTCCAAATGTCACTTTACTATTCCATTGATTTACGTTCACTAAATCTATAAATACATATTATTTTATACATTCTTAATTTATAAAGTCTATATTGTGTCCTATAAGTAATTTTATGTGACTTATAATATAATAAATTATTCTAAAAATTAAATTACCATTGAATTAATTTAGGGTCATTACACCATGGCACAAGGGAGTGCTGATGATCTACAATTTTACTAAATTGAACAGGGAATTCAATTTGAGGATTTATGTGTGATGTTGAATAATATTTTACTATTTATCTATATTCTAAAGTTAATTATTATGTATAAGGGTCCTCAGTTGTTACCATCATTGAAACTATAAGCCTAATTATGAATTTACATAACATTATTGACAAATTTCATCAATAAACTAACAATGCAGACCTTAAAGATGATCTTATTAGTGTTCCATCAAAAAATTTGAGTGGGGAAGAGATGAATACTTTGAATTTATATTTTTACACTTGATATGGGATTCATGAAGAAGATGAAAATGTTTCATGTCATCTTTTTTCAATCCTATAATCTTATTGTATGTTTTATATAGTTCTTACCTTAACTAACATTCTATATTTTCATTGTATTAATAGATGACATAGAAGCTCAGTGTGGTTCCAAATTTTATGACTTATTTCTCTCAAGGATTGGCTTTGGATGAATGATTTTTCTATATAGAATTAACATAAATAATAAAATAAATAATTTAATTATAATTGGTGAATTAACTGATCATGTGGTAGTGCTATATGTTTCTTAGAGTTATGATATAACTACAACACCTATGATAGATAGAGCATTTTCATTTCCACATAGATACTTCATAATTGAATTGGTGGTATTATGTATGTGATTTAAAGAAAATAAAAATTATTCCTAAAGAAAAAGTGGTATTAATTTAAATCCATTCTATGATGGACATAAGTTAAGGATAAATACATATACAACATGATAATTGATAAATATGTCTAAATAGAGAGTGGATGCGGGAGAAGTGGATTTCCAACCACGGGTGATTCCTTGACATTGTTTTTTTACATTGAATGTTTTATTTTTTATGAATATGTTATTATATTTTTTGTATTGAAAATGATCATTCAATAAATACTTTTTCTATAAATATTATTTATTTCATTTTTATATTTTAATTAACAATATAGTTCTTATTATATTTTATTTATATTATTAATATTCATATTTTAAACATAACTTTCTCAAATCATAAATTATCAATGAAATTAAATTTTGATCAAATAATTCAAGGTTATCAAGAAATATTTTCTAGAAAAATATCCTGCAAATATTTTTTTCAATTAACCAAACGTTAAAGAAAAAATCCACCATTTGATGACAGCTAATTGTGGTGAACTCAATTTAAACATTTTAAGTTAGTTAGTTAATGTATGTGTTTGAAAAAATATTGGAAATGAATTTCCACCAATGAATTTATTGAAAGTGTTAGTGGAAATTTTCTTTCAGGAATAAATTTTTTTCATAATTTTTCATGATTGGATTTTTTTTGCAAATACTAGTTAATTGAAATTCCCCTAGAAAATAAGTTTCTTGTAACTCCTCCATTGTGTTTATCAATATATTTTTTACATTATAGTCCACCTCATTTATAATCATTAACTCATTTTCATTTACAAGTTTCAAGTCAAATAATTGTTTCTTGTTTATTTCTCACATTGTTGATTGTTTTTATGTTTTGAGGTTGTTTTCTTAGTTTACACACACACACACATTTTTTCCTTACTTATGCAAACAAGCATTCTTAACTACACAATAGTTAGTAGATATAAATATATTTGTTATACTGGGAACATTTACCAGTATATACCATGAATTTTTGTGTGATGTTGATCCTTGGAATTGGAGTGAAATTGTTTGTTAGGCGGATGTAGACTTTCTTGACCATTACCTTGACTGAACAACATCAATTTTTTGTTTTGATGATGTTTATCTAAACTTGAATCCTAGTGTTTTTAGTAATACGTCTCACCAAAAGTGTCCAAGATGGTTATTGGGGTCAAACACACATAGGATAGGACCCATGGTGTGTTTTTGACCACTCATTATAGGGGAGGCCTTTATATGTCAATAAAAATGAGAATGGTGTTGATCATTTGAATTGGGTAGGAGATCACTATATAAATCTATAGTTGGTGTTTGTTGAGACCATTGATTGGGGTAAGTCAACATTTCATGCATGTTTGGGGCTATATAGTTGGAATCACTGAAGTATGAGAATCAGTGTGCCTTGAGTTTGTTAGGTAGTTGAGAGGAATGTTGGTTGAAAGAAATGGATGGTCTATGGTACTTATGATATATCTTGTGGATGTGAATTTTTGGACTCAGTTTGAATCAACATTATTTTTTGCGAATTATAGAATGTGGTGTCATTCCTTATGGTGTAATAATTGGTGTGAGGTGTTATGTGGTATATAAATTGTAGTGGGGAGGATGATGGTTGTTCTGGTATAAAATACTATGGATGTTTCACTCCACTATAGCACAGGTCAAGTTAGGTAAAGGTTACCTTGTGTTTTTTATCATAATCTGATAAGGCTATGTGACATGTGTTGATTTCTATTTATTATTTGTGTTTATACAATAGCATATGAATGGACACAATCATAGAGAACATTGGGGGTGGAAAATTGAATTTATATCACACCATACATGGGACCTATGGGATGAAAGAATAGTTAATTATTTGAGTAATGGGATGTAAAATAGCTCAAAATGTGGATATTTATATATACATGTATGTGAACAGTGCACATGCTTGATAAAATAGTTTTTGGAAGATGGGATCACTTGTTCTATGGTGTCAAACTGGTGATATACTGGTTTATTTTGTTTATATAAATATATTATCAGCCTATAGGTGATGATATTTATTTTGTTATGAAATTATTGATCTGTATATTTTATTTTGGGTATAACATTTTGGAATGTTACATCTGCTATTTAAAATTACTTCCATAATGTTAGAGTAATCACTTAAATAGTGCTCTTGTTGTTGTTATTATAAGTATTAAAAACAATGTAACTAGTGTCACCACTATCATCAGATATACACATCCTTCTTGATAGAAATAATTGGTGTGTATGGAGTTGTTAATAAGGTAACATCTCACACCACCGATAAAAGTTCCCATCATGTGGCTTCAGGGTGGGTTGGCTTCACAAAGTGGCATCAGAACCTGGTTATTAAATGGACGTACCTGAGAAAGTTGGTCATAATATGATAAAAATGTTCAATTTTTACCAAGTTGTATTTAAAATACGATATATATATATATATATATATAAAAGTAAACCATTATTTATAATGTGGTATATAGGAGATCATGGAATGCTTCAGAACATGGGAATGATGTTTGTTTGTGTGTCTAGCCTATCCCTGTGTGAGCTGAAGATAATGTTGCCAAGGAAATTTGAACTATTGTCTAGTATTATTTATTTTGGTTTATTTTTATTGATTTTTATTTCATTTTATTGATTTTTATCTTATAATCCTACTCTCAACATACAAGAGGGAGTTTTCATACCACATATTAGGCATTTTGGATTAACATGAAATCTTTTTTTCATATTATATTTTAGGGAAACTAGCATAAGTAAAGTAGTGATCTATTTATTGTTTCAAAATCATAGGAAATATTATTTTACAACATATTGTATTGGTATTATTCTAATCGAAATCCCAATTAATAGTTTTTGTTTATATTATGGAATAGGGTAGGGATGTTTAAATTTTAGTAAAAACTGATATGATATTTCTTATATAATATCACGGTGGTATTCGAAGTTTATTGGATTGTGGGAGCCATTGAAAGGGTGTGGGGGTGAATCAAAAGTGTTCTTTTATGATTTCAATTATCTATAAATCTACATCTAAAACATGTTAATTCTTATATTCTAGAAACTTTGTAACTCAACCTTACTTGGGTGAAATAAAAAAATCAAATCATGTAAAGAACACAATTTATTAAAGGTTTATCTCAAATGTGGGTTCTTAGTCCTTGTCATGTTGAATCTCATCAATCGATATCTATACATTATATAATAAATTTAATTCCAATAAGCTACTATATTTATTCTTCTTATATACACAGAAAATAGATTATATTGGTTCTTTCTAGTTGCAAATCTTTCTTCTTCTTTGGTGCTAGTGAAATAGTAAAACATTGAAAATGTCTAAGAGTAGTTTTTTTATTTTTCCCCAACTTATATCACTCTGACTATCACACCTCTATCTGATACACCTTAGTATCGTACATTTCCATGGAGAACCATTTTCTAATTATTTTCTATATGATGAACCCATGTTTGATTCACTACTATCTAGTGGTTCTTCGCCAAATCCACATTGCATGGAACTCAAAACACTTACTCAAAACCTATTATTCCAGTATTCTCAACCATTATCATTTCAATGGAATATCTTAAATAATCATGAATATAATTCACAATATCATCAAATCATAATGTTCTAATACCACTTCATATACTCATACTTTCCTTAAAAATTATGTATAATTCATGGACTGTAAATTTGAATTTCCCACTCAACTCAATTTCCATTTGACTACCTTCAGTGGCACCAAACGCCCTGATTCAATATATTTTTATAAGAACATATTCAAATTTCCTATTCAATGATCTTATTGAAAAATTCATCAAATAATATCATTAATATTGAACTTTCCTTTTTTATTATTCATTCATTGAATGTCTTTCTTAATATCATCATAATGTATGCCTTTACAATATTTTTTAGTGATCCTAAAATCACTATTTTTGTGTAAAAATCATTAATCAGTCCATTATATTTCCAAATGCCTCATTTTGTTATCCTAAGTCTGATAAACTCAATATTTTCTATGTAATCATATTTATAGTTTTCTCTATCTGATGGATCTTTCAAGAGTAAATTCATTGGATCTTCATTATGGATATCAAAATCTTCTTCCACCTTGTACAACATCACAGATTCATCCATGTAGTACACCATTATATTTTCCTTCATTAGATGTCGTCAATTTGTTAATATTCTACATTCATAATCCCATGAGAGTCAAAAAAAAATTCAATAGAAATGGATCCCTATGTTTGTTATGATCATAATTTTTTCACCATATTATCATATTTTGACAATCATCTTAATTTTCTAAACTCATCCTGGTGACTTCCTCAAAACATCACTATATCAGGTAATACCATATCTTATTAACTGGTGAAATATTATTTTGTTGGAGTTATAAATCATTTAACAAATCATTATTTGTTCAATTAGAATATTCAGAGATTAACAACTATCTACCATCATCTTCATGACTTCATTTCAACAAAAAAACGTATTGTTTTCAGCTAAATCATTTTATAACATGATCTTTGTAAAAAATTCTATACTAAAACATCAGGACTAAACTAAATTTTTAACCATATGATTTTTTAATAATCATGATGTTTGAAACATTGAAGATCAAAAAGGAATCACGAAATGTTGAATGACTTAATCAATATTCATCGAAATAAGGAAAAACTATATTACATGAAACAAAAAAAATCACATGAAATATTTTGACAAAAAATAACATAATCTTTAAAAAATTAAACTAAAGGATATTCAATGTCCCTTTATGATTCGTTAGAAACATTATCATCATATTATTCAAAAATTCATCAAATCACACCCATTAATATACATGCATTTCCTAAAACCAGACTAATGATTTCAGTATATTTTTATGGAATTCCATCACTTAGTGAAAAGAAATTTTATAACTAGGATATTGATAATGTAACATCCGGTTACAATTCTCTGGTACTCCTCCACCACGAATTTGATAATTCATTGGTTTGTTCTTTTTTAGGTGTTTTTAAGAGAAATTCTGGACTGTTATTGGGATATGCATGACTTGCACAATGAATACCAAAATCGGGAAAACCCAGGCAGCGAGGGTTTTACAGTTTCCAGATGGTTTGGAAAATCATGTGGTCACCTTGTAGAAATCACTAAGCCCACTAGTAGGGTGTATGTTTAGGGAACAAGTTTTTTTAACGATATCTTCTCTACACATCTTACCATGCGTATAATAATTTTTAATTATAAAAAAATTGTTTTAAAATCCTAAAACAGCATGTTTATGTTCCCAGTGATCACATTTGACCCTGGGATAATTTTTTATTCCTTGGATGCTCCCTATATGTGATTTTGGTTTCTCTAAACCCCTTATGAATTGAATCTAATCTTGTAAAACACTATTCCATCACTTCCTAATAAGAGTTCGTTCCTCATTCCACCTTTCATATTCTCTCCCTCTCTCCTCCTTAGGGTTTGATAATTTCTATGTTATTGGAGGATCTAATATCTGTTTGTTTTTATATTGAATCTAGTTTTTATTATCAGTAAATCATTGTCAATGTTCTCTATTTCTGTTTCCCAATGCAGGTGTTGTGACATGTGATCTCTTTATTTCGGTAAGTTGTTCTATTTAAGATTGGACAATTGATTTAAACCTAAATTTCATGATTTAAAATAATTTTCTTTCAATTATATTTTTAAATACCCAATTCACATTAAATTGGGATTTGAATTTATCTTGGTATATAATTTTTAGAAAACTACCAATTCCATTTAATTTGGATGTGATTGTGAAAATTGGATAAAAATTGTTAACATAAATTGTTTAATTAAATAGTAAAATTTATATGTGAATATGATTTCCTATTTTTCATTTCAAAAAAATGACTTATATTGTTTTGATAAGAACCATGGAAGGTTTTTTCCCCCCGAAAAAAAATAATTGGTAAAAACCTAATTCTTAAATTGAAATTGGGGGATTGAAATTCGTTAATTGTGTTTTGACACGTTTTGAGATAAATTGAATATTATTGATTTTTTTCACATGAAATACTAGGTATTTAGAGATATATTTTGGAAAACATTCTAGGATAAGAATTTCCAAAAAATAGATCTATTCTTTACAACACTAGCATAGGATTGTTGGCATATACTATCTTTAGTGGGATGTTGGTTCGTCCTCTCTAACCAATTTCTGAGTGACCTCTGTGCACATTGACATTATCACTATATAACTATTTAAGGATCCCATAACCTAGAACTATCGTACCTATTGGTATATGAACATGTTGTTTTTTTGTGATTACTTTTATATATTACATTGTTTGTAAACTATTTTACACATTCCTTGTGAATTTATATAAACTGGTTTATATAAGAAATTTATTAATGTATTTTTAATTTATTTCCATAAATTAAAATTAATAACTTGTTTTTTTAATATTATCTTGTAATTATATTCCATTTTTATTTAAAATTGAACTATTTAATTGGTTTTCTAATGTGGAATATTATAATTGAACTCATTGAGAGACCCTCTAGGGATTTTAGCTCACGCCCTGCCTTTTCTTTCAGTTATTTGTAGATTTACTTCTACTTGGATTGAGAAAGGGTAAAGCACCATCGGTTTGTGGTTGTTACTATTCTTCTGTTCTGAGAGTATATTTTCAGTTAGGTCTTTTTTTATTTTATCTTTTTCCAATATGTATTTTTTGGTTCATGTATTGGTTTATATACCTATTTTTATTCTTGTATTGTTCTCTCTATAGATTTTTTTTTATCACATTGCCTAGTATATGTTTCATCCATTTTTTATCTGGAAAACTTATTCCCGCCTTCATCTTATAAGATTATAGGTGCTAGTAATCAACCTGTGCAGATTAGGAATGTCATTCGGGCTCTCTGAGTTATGGTTCAGCTATATGTGTACCAGGGTATCAAGGATGGTTCATTAAGAACTGGTATCAAAGTTGAAATTTATGAATATTACGTTGATTTCTGTATGCGTCTATGTAATATTGTTGAGACATAGGAGGGAGTGGCGAGTGAGTTCCTACCAACATATCTCCGTAATGAGTCTTTAGTTACAAGGGGGTTTAGAAATGTCTCATTTTGGATTAGTTATATCATTTTCCCTAATTTTTTTGGTACTTTAAATCAAAAATCTTTTTTAACTATTTATTGGGACTAATTTCTCTATTTAACTTCTTCGAGTGTTGAAATGTGTAACTTCATGATGTATTCAATGTTTTGTGTTGATATTTTATAACACAATGCCTTCAAGAAGATGTGTGAATTGGATCTCGAAGGAAGATTCTAATGAACCTCAGTGGGAGAATCATCTTGTGGAGCCAAATATGGTAGAGGTAATGATGCGTATTTTCAATGATATTTTACATGTGACAACACCCATTCATGATTAGGCACTAGCTATGAAACCTCAAAGGGATGTCTTCTTAAATCATGATATGATGTTCCTTAACCAAAAGCATCCTTAATTCCTATGACCAAATGATCCTCAAAATTATGAGGATTGGTTGAGGATAATTGATCATTTTTTTGACTTCATGGAAATGCATTATTAGATCAAGGTGAAATGTGTCACCTGAAAGCTAGGAATACATAGAAGGATATTGTTAGAAATGATGATGATAGAAAATAAATATACCGGCTTATAATTTAAGTAATTTAAAGGTCTTTTCACCTTTTGGTTCTATCTTAACTCGATGGTGTTGGCCAAGTATATTCATTTTCTCAAACTCAAATAGGTTGAAAGAATCATGGAAGAGTATTCCAAATGTTTTTTTGAAGTTTTATGGTTTTCACCTGAGATAGTAATGAAGGAGAAGATGTAGACTCTATGGTTTGAGATGCTTCATCAATCTGATTTTCAATGGCATGTTTTCTTATCAAAGAAGCCTTCATATTCTAATTTTATAGATAGAACATTGATTGTTGAAATGGATATCATTTATAAGTCAGGGTTTAAAGGAGTTCCTTTTTCTACTAGTGGCAGTTTTGTGAATTATCAAAAAGGTAAGAGGAAGCGTGATGAATATCATTATGGTTCTTGATAGTAGGGTTCTTATTAACCTATTAAAGTGTCTGCAAATTACCTTTGATCATCAACTAGTGTGGCAATATAGGGCATTCGAAACAATTTTTCACTAAGGATCCCAAGGTATGTGGTTCTTATAGATGCTCAAGTATCTTTTGGAAGTAATTTCATGCATATTTTTTCAAGTAAAGTGGAACAATATTATCTATTCCCAAATGTACTGTGGTGAAATGATATTATTCCCAACCTTAGGGGTTTCAGTCACATGAATACAAAAAGAATATTCTTCCCGCATAGTTTAAGAGTCTGCAAAGGAATTAGATATAAGTCCAGTGAATGTGAGAGATAACATCACTATTTATTCATATCTAGTTACTACATTAGATGATTATAGTGAATCTTATTCGTTCATTTCAACAAGTGTGGTTAATTTCTAAATCTTCCATTATACCTTTTACATTATGTGATGGATATTACTACACCAATAAGAACAAAGAGATTGTAGGTAATCTAATGTCCTGCAAGTGTTTTCTCATTATCATTTATTTATCATTCAAGGAATTTATCGGTTCTTGTCATGAAAACTCATGAAATCATATTCAGGGTGGATTGGCTAATTTCCAATCTAAACTAAATTTATTTTTTTCATCGATGGGACTCTTTTAATACACATTGTGGGTTGTGTTTTAACCTTTCGAGAGTGTGGGGCCAAATTTCAAGTACATTTGGACATTATAATCTAGATTTGGGGAATGTAATATTAGTGTTCACTTTTTATATAGAGTGGTAATCCATGAGTTGTGATCTCTGACTAGTTATAGTTCAGTTTCCGAATGCTTTTCACCCTAACATCTCCAGTTTCCCCCTAGAAAGGTAGGTAGAGTTTTTATTGATTTATTGATTTATACTCTACCGATATCTATTCATTCTTAATACATGGAACCTGATGAAATTAAAGAGTTGAGAACTCTTGTGGATGATCTTTTAGAGAAAGGATTAAATCTCTCAAGTGTGTCACCTTGGGCATCTCATGTTCTATTTTCTATGAAATCAGATGGGTCACTTCGCCTTTGTGTTGATTAACAAAAAAACAATATAGTTATGGTAACGAAAAAGTATCTACCCCCATGTATTGAGGACCTATTAGACCAATTTTAAGAGTTAAGGTGGTTATCAGTGATTTATATTCTATCAGGTTATCACAAGTTGAGAATAAAAGAATCATAAATTAAAAAAAGTTTCCTTTTGGTGCAAGAATAGATATTTTAAATACCTTCCCATTCCATTTTTTCTAACCAATTGTCCTTAAATGTTTATGTCTTTAAATAATGGTATTCTCCATTGATATCTTGATATTATCATGGTATCATTTGTGGATGACATCCTATTTTACTCTAATACCATGAAGGATCTTGTATGTGTTGGATTTGGTGGTCTAGAACCAACTACTTTGTACTTTATTCGTTAAAAAAAGCCTTATCACATCTTGATTGTTCTTCTGCGTGACATGTCATGTGATAATGTCCTAAGGACAACTGTTGCATTAAAGGGTCGTAGCGGATCCCTGCTATGATGAGAACCCGAAAGTGCCATAACACTGTTCTTGAATGTATGTTCTATGGTCGGATGATATTATTTGAGGGACACAAATAATACAGGTCATTAGGGGTGAAGACTCATAAAACTTTGAGGCACCTTCTCATGGTGTGTGCCCTTGGTAATATCCAGGAGGATATTATGAGAACGAGACCCGCCAGTAGGAAATCCACATTTCATAGTGTCATTGGATGTTCCTATCTGCGGACATGTGTATTGATCCTTAGACTTTAAGATTATTATTAATGGGTATTACAACTCGTGCACTTAGATGTATTGACGAAAACTGTGACGACACACTGTTCACAGCGAGGTAGGATACGTTGGGTGCGTCACGAGTAATACCGCATTAATAGATAATGTGAGAAAGTATTTGTCTCTTCCGTTCCATAACGGAAGTAGATATCTCAGTCCCTTTGATGGAATTGGTATAGCCTAAATAAATCCATGGCCATGGTAAGGTATTGGAAAGTTCAATTCCGGGAAGTCAAAGAAAGAGTAATCAAGCACATGGGTTGATGGCACTAGCATGCAACCCGCTTGATTGGAGATATCGAGACAAAGGGATTATATTACATGGTCAGCGTTCGTAGGAGGTGACACGTCATTGCGGCGTTAACTTCTTTCACTATGGGTGCCTTGGAATATTGCTAGATGCTAACCTTGGACTTTAGGCAGGCTCATCCTAATGCCACTGAGAAAGAGGCCTAGAGGGTCACATACTAAGTGTGTCCTTGTATCTCAGTTAAATATTAATTTAACAAGTTAAATAAATATTATTCTCGACTGTGGTTTAATAATTATTTAATGATGTCTGATTGCATTTATTTTGACACTAGTTATTTGAGAGAATATACTGTGGATAAAATAGTATATTTATTAGCGAGTAATGGAGTTACATTTATTTAGGAAATAAATAGTCATTACTCAAGGTCTAATAAATGTGGTGTAGAAAATGGAAAATAAAAGTACACATCGTGTATATTAAATATACACGCTGTGTAGTTTTATGGAAAACAAGTACACACCGTGTATTAATTATTACACGCCGTGTAGTTTTTCCAGCTGGGATTTTGAGGGTTTAATATTGTTTTATTAAATGATATTTATTATAATCAGCATGGGCGCATGTCAAGGAATTAATAATTCTACATGGGGGTTTTCAATAAGAGTTAATGAAATAAATAAAATGCGTAACGCGTTTAGTTATTGTCATAACTCTATTAACCTCAAACCTGATTATAAATATCCTCGCAACCCCAACATTTTTTTAGAGCCATTGTTGTGCACAACGGATTTGGAAATACTCTCAAGCCAAGAGAGAATTACCTTTCCACCAAGAATGCCCTCAAGTTACGAGAGCAAGATCATCAACCGGATCAAGGCGGTCGAAGGTGGACATCGCAAGAGAAGGTTCTTCCGCGCTAGCACCCGAAGATCTCTTCAGCGACGTCCGGAGATACGTGACACACGTGTGGATCACCGCTAGAGGAATCCTACACTTGGATTCTACGACACAAGGACGGATCACCGAATTGTGACTGGACACATCAATGAAGAAAGAATTCCAACGAGGTAATTCTTATGCATTAATTAAATTAATTATAATCAACATATGATGATCCTCCTCAAGGGTTCTGGGACTCTTATTTTATTTTCGTTCTTCATTCTATTCCGAAGATTCGGCGTTTTATATCGTGACGAATCTCAGATTGAACGTTGTTTAACGTTAAAATTAAAGTTGGGCAAACCCACCAACGCGTTTCCGCTGCGCCCGGAACCTACAATTGGTATCAGAGGGGTCATATCATTGGTTATAATTATTTAGTTTCTCCTTGGTGATTTATGCATTTAATAATTTAGTTATTTCAATTCATGTTTAATCGTTATGGAAATCTGAATCTCGAGATCTGTTCCTCCTCCCTCGTTTCTCGTTCACCTCACAGAAACAGTTTTTTTCTTTTAATCTTGATTAAAATAAAATAAAGGAACTCATCCGGAGGATTCAAACGTTTCTGGACATATAACACCTTAATACACGGTGTGTATTCGAAAGTACACACCATGTAGTCTAGGTTCAATGCATTGACTGATCCACCAAATCAGGCCATGTATTGGATTCTTTCTAAGAATTTAAGACACCGTGTGTTGACCAGAAACAGGTGGCACACGGTTTCCGGAATACACGTCGTGTGGTCCAATGAACACTGCGTGTAGTCCCTTCGGCTTTGGGTTGGGTCGTGTACTCCGTACACGGCCTACCCGGCTGGAAACCGTGTAACGCGGAAACTACACGGTGTGTGTCCCACTGTACACGGCGTGTACTCCGAAAAATTTCCGAAGTTCATTAACACACCTTATCCCCGGGCGTGTACTTCAGATGGATGGTGAAGAAAAAGTACACGCTGTGTAGTCAGAACTACACACCATATACTCACCCAAATTACACAGATTTATTAAAATTTATTATTATATTATACAAACCCTTGAGACGTGTACCATGGTGCAGGCATAAAGCTGAGACACAACACGTGATAGGTGTTTTATATACACGTGTTTAATTTAACATCTGCGTAATAAATGGGAATTCACCAGATTGCCTCCAAGGTACAAGTTACATACAAGGATAATTTTAAATGAATTTATTTGTTTAAAATTATGATGGATGAGAATCTCAAGGAAATTCCGAAAAAGGGATTTAAGATAAAAGGATTGATTAATTAAAGATAATTAATTGATTCGAGCGTGATTTATCTTAAACAATAACTATTAAAGAATTGAATGCTAGTTTTATTTATGCGTAAATATCGTTGCATGTATGGATGATCATGAGCTAGACCGAGACCTTTGTATGTGAATGGTTTCTTTTAATTTATTTATTTAAATTAAATTTGTTGGCCAGTGAGTCATATCCTCATTAATATGTAGGGCATGCATGCCCAAGGATTCTTTTATGTAAAAACCCCTTTTACCCCTCACCTGAATGTGAGATAAATGCATATGTAATGGATGGAGCTCCCAAGCCAGTGGAGGCGGCTCAAGTCAGGAGACAAGGTGAAACCAATCCAAGGAGATACAAAGGTGGATGGGTGGAAAGCTGTAAACACGAACCCGAAAGGATCAAGGTGTTTCTCCCCTAGGTCTTGGGTTGGTTTATCAACTTCTAGATAAACTAACCAATAGAAAAGCTCATGATCATACCATTTATTTTATTTCCGTCAGTTTCATGGTTTATTTATTGTGGGTGTGTTGTCACGATCACACAATTAATGAATTAAACGAGCATGCAAGATGGAACTAAAATAAAATTGGCTTATACCTAAATATTATCATAGACATGGTTAATCAATTAAGTATATCCCACTTAATATTAAAAAGCATGTAATCAAAGATAATAAAATGGCAATTTACGTATAAGGATTAAATCCATCAAAATAAATATTAAGTCGGCATAGCCTTCCATAATCTTGGTTAGAATCGAACCATAGTTCAAAGTTCTTGACCAACCCTAGTTGGGGTACTTTCAATAATCGGGGAATTATAATTCAAGGTTTTGGGTTGACTTGACTTGGTTCTCATCAAGGGTTTACTGCCACAGCAGGACTTGGTGTGACCAAGAGGCAAAGGTTGAGGAAATCCAAAAAGTATTTCAAGATTGGGGAGTCCACTCAGCGGATCAAGGAACTGCGAGTTAATGCAGTTGGAATTTGGAATGCCTACCTAAAACCCTTCAAGTTGCTTGACCAACCCTAGTTGGGGTAATGCGAAGGGCAATATGGATCCTTTCCACTAGAATATTCACGCAATAGAATATTCTGAAGTCAATGGTGAGGGATATTGGATTTCGATAAAATAGTGGGAGACTAATAAGTATTAATTTATTTATTTGTCTCAATTTTTATAATAAAGTACTAAACCTTTGCTCATCTTAAATTGTAGAAACGGCAAGAAAATGACTTCAAACATATCATTGCGCACCATACTCGAAAAAGAAAACCTTCTCACCGGCACCAATTTCCAAGAGTGGCAGAGGCGTTTACGCTTCGTCCTTCGCCACGAAAGGAAATTATATGTGCTGGAAGAGCCTATTCCAGTTGTGCCTCGGAAAGAGGCTAGTGATGAGGAATTATCTCTCTACATAAAACACATGGATGATGCCACATATGTCCAGTGTTTCATGCTATCGGCCATGTCTAATGAGCTCTTGAAGCAACATGAAAACATGGATGCGTATAGCATGATGTCTCACCTTAAAGATCTCTACCAAGAGAAGGCGAGACAGGAGAGGTATGAGATCTCCAATGCTTTGTTTACCATGAAGCTTGGAGAGTCTGCGCCAGCTGGGCCTCATGTGGTCAAGCTTATTGGCTACATTGAACGCTTGGACATCTTAGGGATTAAATTCCCAGATGAGTTGCTTACAGATCTCATCCTATCATCATTTCCCAAGACATTATCTAGCTTCATTGTCAACAATAACATGAGCGGCAATGAGAAGAGTCTATCGGAGCTTCTGACCTTGATTCGCCAGGTAGATAAGGACATGGGGCGTGACAAACCCACGGTCCTTATGGTGAACAAGAAAAGGAAGGACAAGGAAAAGGGGCCAAAGAATTATAAACGGTCTGAAGCACCCGAGCACCGTCCCTCCAAGAAGGGGAAGATCCAGAGGCAGGGCAAGGAACGGGAAGCAGTGTGTTTTGCATGTGGCAAGCAGGGCCACTGGAAGAGGAACTGCACCCAGAAGCGTGGGGACGCTAAAGGTGCATTCGTTATCGAGTGCAATCTTTCTATTTCTACACACTGGGTATTATATTCAGCTTGTGGGGCTCACATCTATATTTAAATGCAGGAACCAAGTAGATTTAGAAAGATCGCCAGAGGAGAGGTGGATCTTTGAACTGCCAATGGCGCAAGGCTGGCTGCGTTGGCTATTGGCGACTATCACCTCTCATTGCCAACTGGCATGGTTTTGGTTTTACAAAACTGTTATTTTGTGACTAGTGTTACCAAGAACATAATTTCTGTATCTTGTTTGGATATGGATGGATTTATTTTCATGTTTGGAAATAAGGGTTTTCTCTTTTATAAGAACAACGTATGTTATGGTATGGCACATTTGAATAATGTTTTGTATGTATTAAATTACGAAAACCAAGTGTTGGCAATCAATAACGAAACAAACTCACATGACTCATACATCACCCAGTTATGGCATCACCGCCTTGGTCATGTGAACGAGAAGCGCTTGACAAATCTCTGCCAGGATGGCTATTTAGACTCTATTGAGCTAAAACCACTTGATAGATGTCACGCTTGATTCCAAGAAAAAATGACCAAGCCGCCATTTGGTGGACAAGGTGAAAGGGCCACAGAGCTTCTAGGATTGGTACACACAGATGAGTGTGGACCATTTCCAGTAGAAGCTAGAGGTAGATATTCTTACTTTATTACTTTTACTGATGATTTGAGTAGATATGGCTATGTCTACTTAAGGAGGTATAAGTCAGAGTCCTTAGAGAAATTTAAGGAATTCAAGAATGAAGTAGAGAATCAACTTGGTAAGAAGATAAAGAAGCTTCGATCGGATCGAGGTGGAGAATATCTGAACCAAGAGTTCATCGATCTTCTACGGGAGTCTAGGATTCTATCTCAGCTAACTCCTCCATATACACCACAGTGGAATGGTGGTAGTGAAAGGAGGAACTGCACCTTGTTGGAAATGGTGAGGTCGATGATGAGTCATGCGGATCTTCCATTATCCTTTTGGGGATATGCATTACAAACTGCAGCATACACATTAAACCGAGTACCAACTAAGGCGGAAAATGGAATTCCATCTGAGTTATGGAATGGGAGGAAACCCACTTTGTCGCACACACATGTATGGGGATGCGAGGCGTTTGTTAAGGCCTTCTCGGGCAACAAACTAGCACCCTGGGGCACGAAGTGTATCTTTATAGGATATCCCATGGAAACAAAAGGATATTACCTATATAATCCCCAAGAAAAGAAAGTGATTGTCGCCAGACAAGCTGTCTTTCTTGAGAGGGAGCACATCCTCAAGAAGGATAGTGGGAGCAAGATTGTCTTCGATGAAGTTGATGCTCAAGATACAGAGGAGTTGGTACAGGAAGAAGTTCCACAGGTCCCCGTGGAAGAAGTTCCAGAAACACAAGTACTGCGTAGGAGGTCAAGAGAGGTAAGGGAACCAGAGAGATTTGGTTTCCTAGTCACCGAGAATGGCGAATCATTATTGTTGGACAATAATGAACCTCTCTCCTACAAGGAAGCAGTAGAATGCTCAGAAGCTGCTAGATGGCTAGAAACTATGAATTCTGAGATGGATTCCATGTATCAGAACCAAGTTTGGGTTCTGGTCGATGAGCCAGTTGATGTAAAGCCTGTTGGATGCAAATGGGTATTCAAAAGAAAGCTGGACATGGAAGGTCAAGTTAGCACCTATAAAGAATGGCTAGTGGCTAAAGGATTCAGACATCGTCAAGGAATTGACTATTATGAAACCTTCTCGCCAGTTTCCATGTTTAAATCCATAAGAATCATACTTTCCATAGCAGCTTACCATGACTACGAGATTTGGCAGATGGATGTCAAAACAGCATTCCTTAACGGGAACCTTCAGGAAGATGTCTATATGACACAACCAGAAGGTTTTGTGACACTAGGTGAAGCCAAACGGGTTTTCAAGTTGCAAAAATCCATTTATGGATTAAAGAAAGCATCCAGGTCATTGAACATTTGATTTGATGAAACCATAAAGGAATTTGGTTTCATTAAGAACGAATGTGAGCCTTGTGTTTATAAGCGGTTTAATGGGAATGCGGTCATCATCCTAGTGGTATATGTTGATGACATATTGCTTATTGGAAAAGATGTACCAGCCTTACAGTCAGTTAAGGACTGGTTGATCAAGTGTTTTTCTCCATGAAGGACTTAGGAGAAGCAGCCTACATTCTAGGGATCAAGATCATTCGTGATAGATCCAAGAGGCTGCTTGGACTAAGTCAGGGTACATACATTGACCAGATACTAAAGAGATTTAGTATGGAAAAATCCAAGAGGGGATTGGTTCCAGTGTCACATGGCTTACATCTTTCTTAGAAAATGTGTCCCCAGACACAACAGGAGAAAGATAGGATGAGCAAGATCCCATACGCTTCGGCTATAGGATCCATCATGTATGCTATGTTATGTACCAGGCATGATGTTGCCTATGCACTGAGCATGGTAGGAAGATATCAAGCAGATCCAGGAGAACAACATTGGACTGCTGTTAAGACTATCCTTAAGTATCTGAGAAGAACTAAGGATATGTTCCTGGTGTATGGAGGAGACGAGGAGCTTGTCATCAGAGGGTATGCTGATGCTGGTTTTCAAACAGATTAGAATGATCTGAAGTCACAATCTGGATATGTTTTCTGTCTCAATGGAGGAGCTGTGAGCTGGAAGAGTTAAAAGCAGCCAATTGTCGCCGATTCTACAGCAGAGTCCGAGTATATAGCGGCTTCTGACGCAGCCAAATAAGCCGTTTGCATTCGGAACTTTTTCCAGGAGCTTGATGTGGTGCTAGCAGTAAAGATCCCATTACATTGTATTGTGATAATACTGCAGTGGTGGCTCTTTCCAAAGAACCAAGGTCACATCAACGGACAAAGCACATACTCTGGAAGTATCACCTCTTGAGGGATTTCTATCAAAGGGGTGAAGTTGAAGTGAGAAGAGTGTCCACATAAGAGAACGTGGCGGACCCCATGACAAATGGCCTATCTCAGTAGAAGCATGAATATCATGTGAGAGCTAGCGGGTTAAAGGTTGTTAGCAGTTGGCTCTAGTCCAAGTGGGAGTCAGTTGGAGTTGGTGGTCTAGAACCAACTAATTTGTACTTTATTCATTAAATAAGAGCCTTATCACATCTTGATTGTTCTTATGCGTGACATGTCATGTGATAATGTCCTAAGGACAACTGTTTCATTAAAGGGTCATAGCGGATCCCTGCTACGATGAAAACCCAAAAGTGCCATAACACTGTTCTTAAATGTATGTTCTATGGCCGAATGATATTATTTGAGGGACACAAATAATACAGGTCATCAGGGGTGAGGACTCATAAAACATTGAGGCACCTTCTCATGGTGTGCGCCCTTGGTAATATCCAGGAGGATATTATGAGAACGAGACCTGCCAGTAGGAAATCCAAATTTCATAGTGTCATTGGATGTTCCTATCTGTGGACATGTGTATTGATCCTTGGACTTTAAGATTATTATTAATGGGTTTTACAACTCCCGCACTTAGATGTATTGACGAAAACTGTGACAACACACTATTCACAGCAAGGTAGGATACGTTGGGTGCGTCATGAGTAATACCGCATTAATAGATAATGCGAGAAAGGATTTTTCCCTTCCGTTCCATAACGGAATTAGATATCTCAGGCCCTTCGATGTAATTGATATAGCCTAAATAAATCCATGGCCATGGTAAGGTATGGGCAAGTTCAATTCCGGGAAGTCAAAGAAAGAATAATCAAGCACATGGGTTGATGGCACTAGCATGCAACCCGCTTGATTGGAGATATTGAGACAAAGGGATTATATTACACGGTAAGCATTCGTAGGAGGTGACACGTCATTGTGGCGTTAACTTCTTTCTCTATGGGTGCCTTGGCGTGTTGCTAGATGTTAACCTTGGACTTTAGGCAGGCTCAGCCTAATGCCACTGAGAAAGAGGCCTAGAGGGTCACACATTAAGTGTGTCCATGTATCTCAGTTAAATATTAATTTAACAAGTTAAATAAATATTATTCCCGACTGTGGTTTAATAATTATTTAAGGATGTCTGATCGCATTTATTTTGACACTAGTTATTCGAGAGAATATACTATGGATAAAATAATATATTTATTAGAGAGTAATGCAGTTACATTTATTTAAGAAATAAATAGTCATAACTCAAGGTCTAATAAATGTGGTGGAGAAAATGGAAAATAAAAGTACACGTCGTGTATATTAAATATACACGCTGTGTAGTTTTGTGGAAAACAAGTACATGCCGTGTATTAATTATTACACGCCGTGTAGTTTTTCCAATTGGGATTTTGAGGATTTAATATTGTTTTATTAAATGATATTTATTATAATCAGTGTGGGCGCATGTCAAGGAATTTATAATTCGACACGGGGGTTTTCAATAAGAGTTAATGAAATAAATAAAACACGTAACGCGTTTATTTATTTTCATAACTCTATTAACCTCAAACCTGATTATAAATATCCTCGCAACCCCAACATTTTTTTAGAGCCATTCTTGTGCACAACGGATTTGGAAATACTCTCATGCCAAGAGAGAATTCCCTTTCCACCAAGAACGCCCTCAAGTTACGAGAGCAAGATCCTCCACCGGATCAAGGCGGTCGAAGGTGGACATCACAAGTGAAGGTTCTTCCACGCTAGCACCCGGAGATCTCTTCGGCGACATCTGGAGATACGTGACACACGTGTGGATCACCGCTAGAGGAATCCTACACATGGATTCTACAACGCAAAGATGGATCACCGAATCATGACCGGACACATCAACGAAGAAAGAATTCCAACGAGGTAATTCTTATGCATTAATTAAATTAATTATAATCAAAATATGATGATCCTCCTCAAGGGTTCCGGGACTCTTCTTTTCTTTTCGTTCTTCATTCTATTACGAAGATTCGGCGTTTTATATCGCGAAGAATCTCGGATTGAACGTTGTTTAACGTTAAAATTAATGTTGGGAAAACCCACCAACGTGCTTCCACTGCACCCGGAACCTACAGTATGTCATCTAAGAGTAGTTCTGGAATTGTTGAGAAATCAGTAATTTTATTCCAAGATTTTAAAATGTGATTTCTAAATTTAGGAAATGATATTTTTGGGACATGTGGTGTTGGAAAATGGTATTTCATTTGATCCTAAAAAGGGTAAATTTGTTACCACAAAGGATAAACCATAAAATTTATTAGATATTTTAGATTCTTGGGTTTATGTTGATATTATCATTAGTTTGAAAATAACTTATCAATTTTGTGTTTGTTGGTTACTACTCTATCTCAAAAGTGAGTAAAGCTTTATTGGGATGTGAAATTTTGGAGTTATTTTGTTTATCTGAAACATTTTTTCACTAATTCATTGTTTTTGACTCTTCTAGAGGTCAACCAGGGCTATGGGTTCTTCTTTTCCGCATCATGTTCAGGTTTGTGTTGTGTTTTTTTGTTGGTTGATCATGTCATTTCCTATGGAACTAGATATCTCATCCCACAAATTTCTGGTACATGTCTGTACATTTCCATTATCACTATATATGTGTTTGAGGATCCCATAACCTATAATTATCATACAAATTTGAATATGACCATGGTGATTATTTTTCATTATTTTCATATATTCCATTGTTTGTAAACTATTTTACACATTCCTTTGGAATTTATATACACTATTTTTTATGAAACAATTCTTACAACATTGTTTAAATTATTCCAATAATTGAAAAGAAAATGATGTTTTGTTTTAAATATAATCATGGGCTTCTATGACTATTTTATTTAATATTAAATAAATTATTTGGTTATTTACTTTGTAATCTTATTATGGAACAATTTGTGAGGTCCTACTAGTCTTTTAGTTAAGACACTAACTTTTCCTATGGATGATTGTAGATTTTTTTCATCCATGTTTAAGCTAGGGGAAACCACTATGTGGAGGTGGTGGTTATTGATATTCTCTTCGTAGAGAATTTTGTCCACTGGGACTTAGGCTACATTATCTTGTTATTTCTGGTACTATGGATTCACTTTGGCTTTATATACCTATTTGAGTTTTGTTATTATACTCCCTATAGATTTTTCTTTTGAGCATACTAACATGTAATGGGGTTTTCCATTATTTTTTTTAGAAAACATATTCCCACATTTATCATGTATGTTTAAACTATATAGTCTCTAACCATTGGGGATTAGGAACTCCCTTTGGGTATGTCAGTTTCAAATTAGTTATTATGGTTCCTAGTTATCTAGACTAGTTCATGACAGATAAACTCCCCCTCAATCATGTCAACTGCCAAAAGTTAACTTTAGGGCCCTTTAAACCCACACCCTCTATAATAACACCATCTTTAGCTTCAAAAATGATAGAGTATATAGTTATAACAATTCTTCCCTTTTGATAAAAAACCTATGAAACATAGGAAGAAGATTCAAAAGTCTATGGTAGTGTATTAATAGATAATTTGGTCCTTAATTCAATAAAGCATTCCATCGACATAGTTATGTGAAAGAAATCATCAATTTTATTTTTAATTTTAATATAATAAATAAATACATCTCGATTAGAAACATTGTTCAGGATTAAATGATATTTAACAACAATGTGATTAGATATTGAATATTTCACATGATTTTTAGAGAGCTCAATGGAACTTTGATTATCAATATTCTATGATTTTTAATCATTCACCCTGAAATATTTCGGATAAACTCTCATCCACATCATTTTCATTCAATCATCGTTTCAAAAAACACATTCTAATTCTAAAGAACTAAAAGTAGCAGAACATTATTTCTTACTATTCCATCTCTCACAACTATCTTACATGAAGAAATTTTCCCATGATGTTGATTTTTCATCATTATAATCACTAGAAAAATCAATATTGGTGAAACTATGAATGATCAAATAATTACTCAATTCATATATAATTCTATATTTTAATATTAATTTAACATTCCTAAATAATCTTTTTATAGAAACAATATGCTATTCATTTAGATAAATTTTATATCTTTCAAACAAAGTTACATCTTATTAAATGTTCAGTCTTGAAGTAGCAAGATAATATAACCTTGTTATAATATTATAAATGTACATCTAACTTACACATTGTCCATCTTTGTATTTACTTATCTTCAAACCAAAAAAAATTTGTGTTGAAATTTCCTTAGAATCTATAGTGAAAAAAATTGTAATAACACCATGGAATACATTTCTACTAAGTTGAATATGTATATTCATTTCCATTGAACATGTAATCCTAGAATGAAATGAAATACTCTAAACACTGAAATCCTAAAGTTCTATGTCATTTGTTTAAAAATTTATTCAAACGATATGTCAATATCACAAGGAAAAATAATATCATCAATATAAATAATGAAAATCAATGTACCTATACTCACCCCTTTCACATACAAATTTTGAAAAAATATTCCTTGAGAAAATACAATCAACTTCTAGAAACTATCATGTTTTGAATACCATGAGTGAGGGTCCTCTTTCAATATATACAAGCATGTATTCATCTTACAAACTCTATTTTTATTATTATAATATATGAACCCACCGGGAATCTCAGTATTAAATACTTCTTCAATTTCCCTATTCAAGAATGCTAACATAACATCCATTTAATAGACATTATAATGTATAATATAATAAATTGTAAAAAAACATTCATATAGTACAAATAATTGCAATAAGGTAAAGATTTATTCAAAAGAAATAACTTCCACCTATGAAATAACATTTCAATGAAGACATACATTATTTCATGACATTTATCCTTGTTTGTGTAGTCTATTTCCGAACACATGTTTCTCTTCTATAAAATTATTTGCTTCTGATAGAAGATCAATATATCATGTGATAATTTTCCTAATTTCATTTAACAATACATTAATGAAATTTAATAATTTTTATTAATCAACTTCGATAGAATTCGTTTTGGTTTCACTAATGAGATAATGGGTGACTTATTTTAAATTTTAAATTTATATATATTTTAAACCTTTAATTCCAAATTTTCAATGATATTATCATATTAAAATTCTTTTTTTCATGTTCATACCTTAGGTTTTTTTGTTCTTCTATTTATTTTCTCATCAACAGACTAAGAGAAATAAACTTGTACCTTATTTGTATTGTTGTAGTCTTCCTCTAAATTATCTCCCATTATATTCATTACACTATATTTTTTATAAAATCCACATCATATTTAATTTTTTTTTGTCAATGTAGGATGGACTTCAATGACTATTAAATCAATGTAATCAACCAAATTCTTTATTCTATTACTTATAATGTTTTTTATTTGATGAATATTCCAATAAAACACTGTATTTTTGTTTTTCATTAACCTTCCTAAATAAATATTTTTTATTCACAATATACTCACTAAAGTATTTAATACTTACAATATATATTTTCTCCTGTTCCAAATATCATATGGATTCATTTTTATCCCAGTTAAACAAAAAATATGTTCTGAACTTGAACAATTGTACATATAACTTCTCTTCATAACAATTTTTAATGTTTTTTTCTGTGAGATTGCCTATTCGCATATCAACTAATCTTATGTTTTACCTTTTCACTACACTATTTTTCTGAGCAGTGTATTGAACACTTTATTGGTGTTTAATTTCATATTCATTTAAGTAGGAATTGATCATGTTAGTATTTCTATTCCCTTAAATCTTCTATCATCACCATCAACATATATAAACCAATATCCTTACCAAATTCACTTATGATGCTTATAAACAACTCTATTTATTTTGATATTTGTTTAATAATCAGTATGTTGGTTATCTGAGTGAAATCCTAAATTAAAATAAAATTTGTAAAGAATTACCCTTTATATGATGTATCTTCATCCTACAATAGATCGGAGTGTATGAGATCAATTGTGTTTCTAGATTAATTTTCATCACTCTTATGACCTCTACTAGACAATTTTTATTTCTAGAATGATACTCAAATATACACATCATTCATATTTAGTTGTGATAAATCTATTAGAAAACCTTCATTTTAAATTTTTATTGTACATTTATGTAATATATTATAATGTATTTGATGCCATAATGTGTTTTCATACGCATAAGATAAATAAAATGAATTACTAGGATGTCTAATATAAGATAGGTTCCCATTGGTTCTTCCAATTTTGGTGAAATTTTTTCCATCTTTCAAACATTGGATGATACAAGAAAATTTTATAAAGATTACCTTCTTTACTATAATAATAGAGTTGGCTAACGCTAATTAATTACTTTTTGTGTCAATAACAAGTAGATCCTATTTTTACTTTAAACTCCATTCTTGAATCATTGTCATAGAAGTTCAACTTATTTTCAACGAATTATCATGTCCAAATGTGAATCCTCCTTGATCATGTTCTTTGAAGATATTATAGATTTATCATTGACTATCATATCTGAGGAATAAAAACTAAAAAGAATCCATGCTCTTTTTTACTTTTTAAAATTTATAGATTTCATAATAACAAAATCATTATATTTAATCTTCCTTTTACAACTTCATTATTGTTTCGGGTATAAGTAATTTTCCATGGAATTGTTTCTTACAATCTTTGGCATAATAACCTAGTTGATCCCAAATTCCATAAATTTCCTATAATAAATCAAAATGGGTTTTAAATATGATTATTTTAACATCTAATGTCCATATTTTATTTATTCATTTAACTTTATAAAGTTAATCTCTTTTGTTAAATAGTTTCTCCACATTTATCAAGTATACTCTAATGGAGAAAACTTTTATGGCTAAAATTATAGGCCTTGCGTACATCTATCCCAAAAAAATAAATATATCTTTTTAATCTTTATCATATATTTAATATTCTTTTCTTCTTGGGATATGCTTGTTGATATTCAATGTATATTTCAGCACACAATTTTTATTGGTGTATTTATTCATTATTAGAAAAGATATTTTTAACTTCTATTGGTGGGATATATTTATTAAATCATTTCTCAACTCAAGATATTAATTTTTTAAAAACAATGTATGGTTAGTACAATCATATGAAAGTTCTGTCTTAATGGATGAAAATTTCACTACAATGTTTAGATGAGTTTTTCCAGATGCTTGATATATTTCAGCATTCACCATTAAAGAATTATTGAAATTATCATTAGTTTACTTTAGGGAATTTTCAAAATGAAAACATATTGATTGTGTCTTATATAACACTTCTTTATTAGTAGTATAAATTTCCATGAATTCTTATCATGGTTTTAATTTGTTCTACATGTTCTAATTTTTTGATTTAAATTTATTATATGTATACATCTTTGTTTTTTAGAAATTATAGTTTTTCACTTTCTTTATTTAACATAATTTATTCCTTATTTAGTTTCATTATTGAGACATTATTGATATTTTGTTCATAGAATAAAATATATATATATATATGTTTATTCACCTATTTATTCTATCCTATTTTTAGCATCCTGTTTTCTTTCAATGTGATCCTTGAAGGTTTTAAACTTATCTAGGGATTTATCTTCTGAATAAATATTTTTAATAGATTCATATACTAAAGTTTTACTCAACATCAATATTTTTTCTTCCAGTGAAGTATTTATTACAAACAATGAATCTCTTACCTTCTTTGAATGCTTTTCTCCCCTTCTTCCTGTAAACAATTTCAAAAAAATAACCAATATCATATTCTTCATCTTTCATAATTAGATATTATATTTAAAATGTGATATTTTTCAACACATAAGAAATTTAAGTGGGTGTTCTTTTTTTTACATGCCTCTACCATTTTGGTAATTCATAGAGATATGATACGCAATCCTATTATTCTCTACAACCACATCTTCCATATTTTCTGAATCATTGTGATAAATTACATAATGTTCTAGTTCTAGGATTTGAAGCTTCTTCATAGCATCAAAATCTATAACCTCCTTAATATTATTTCTTTTGAACACTATAGTGTTTATAATTTAATATGAATCAAGAATGTTGTGAAAATCCCAAAAGGATAAATAATATCTTCATTTGTAGAAGTGATTTTAGGATCAAACATATCTATATACATCCTATTTATCTTTTTTTATCAATTATTGAATCATCCATGAAAACTACGAATCCTTTAATGTTTATAAACATTTTGTTTACATGAGTGAAGGAGTAACCATTTGATTTATCTTCCCCCATCCTGGTATCACCAAACATAAATACAAAAAAATAAATATTTTATTTTTCACTAATACCTGTCCCTCAATGATTATTTTAAGTTTTTCATAAGATAATTTCATTTTTTTGTGACCCATAACCTTCATATAAACATTTTCAAACATAGAATTAAGAAGAACATTAAAACGTTTTCATTGAAAATTGAGATAAATTTTTTTAGCAAGTAAAATAGGAGAATATTTACCTATAACAAATTGAAAACTAATTTTCAATGTAATATTTCTAGATTTTTTAACATGAAACACCATGATTTAAGAGAATTTAGGTATATTATAAAAATATTATAATTTATATGTTTCCATTATAACATAGTCAATGCATTGATGGGTATAAATATGATTAAAAAATTATAAAATATATATAACTTTCCAACTCATTATAAATTATTGATAAATTCTTAGAAAATAAGTTCTCTATTTTTAATAATGTCAATTTTATACTTCAAAAAAAAGTTTCTTAAAAAAGTATTCTATTTTGTCCATTGTAATTATATGAAATTTCTATCAATTGTAGAAATTTTTTTTCAGAAAATGAGCATATTATTTAAAATCATCATAACAAAATTATAATTTATTGAATTTCAAATAATATATTGAAAAGGTTGTTTTTTTGAATAGTGAAAGTATTGAGTTTTATTTCAAACTTTATTTTATTTAATTTCTCTAAAATGTTTCATTTTTTTATAATTGATTAAAAAGTGAAATAATTGTACTTATATTTTTAATATTCAAATTATTGTCAATGGAATTAATTTTATTTTAAACTTTAGCATAAAAATTTAAATACTTCAAAATATATATATTTTTAAGAAACTTCATTTTTTTGCATTTTTTTGGGTTTGATTTACATTAAATTCTACCAAATCTATAAATTTAATCTTGGTAAATAGATTCTATATTTAGGGTAAATATTTGGTAAATATTTCCACTTTATTTTTTCATTATGAATAGTGATCTTGGTAAATAATACAATCCTTGATACAGGTAAAATGATTAAAATAGGCTTGAAATTTTGGGTTAAGGATTTTCAATTTCTATAACACATTCCATTTACTTTTTGATGGGTGTAATTTAGCCATTTCTATCCATGTCTATACCATATGTCCGTATGGGGACATTTTTCATTGATAAATGGGATTTTATTATTTTTTTTGCATATATTAAATATAATATGTCACTATCTTGAGTTTAATATTCGATCCTTCAAAATATAATTTTGCAAATAGTCCTAAAATTACTTTAATGGTATATTTTCTTAAAAAATATATTATTATGTTATTTAAAATTAATAAAAATCACATATTCAAACAAGTGAATGAGATTTGGTTTGAAATCTAAAAAATGGTCAATTTATAGGTCACAAGTCATTTTATGGTGACATTTCGAACCCATAAATATTCTAAAATATTGTTATTGTGATAAGTATCAAAATGGTTGATGGGGGCTAAACAAAGATATACAAATTAAAACCTCTCTTAAACTTTACTAAATATCATTAGATGAAAGGTTTCTGACTTATCCTTATTATATATTTGAAATATATAATTTTATTGTAATTTGTTATAAAAATTAAATTAGTACTTAATGTAATTCCAAGACTTCCCCTCTCCTCACATTTAAAAGGGAACCTCTTTCAATATATTTCTAACACCCTTTGAGTCAACTAGCGCAACCATATCTGGGTCAATCCTCCTTTAAAATTATATATTGATGAATTATAGGTGGTATTATTTAAAAAATCCCATTAAAATATTTCTTGTGAATGGATTTAAAGGAACTATATCAGAGAAGATCTAGTTCGAACATGTATAAGGCAAGTCAGGCCTGAGGTATGGTTTTTCTCATCTCACTTATGTTATATGAGAGATATCCCATATTTTCCAATTATTTATTTAAAAATATTAACATATTGTCCCTTTTGTAAGTTATATAATGGATCTCTGATATTCATGTAATTTAATGATTTACCTGATGTTATATCATTCATGGCACTTATGATTCAAAATATTCCAACATGGTATCAGATTATTTTATAATCTCAATTTATTTATAGATTATTTTCGTTTGAATTCCCATTGAGTACGAATATGTAATACTTATTTAATAAAACCCCTTTATTTTCTTCCCCTCTAGTTATTATTCTCATTTTCATGAAATATACAATTTTCATATCTTGGGTACTTAAAATATATAGAATTTGTTTTATGAAAAAGAGACTTTATTATCACTTTAGTTGAGAATATTTCTCATTGATGGCTATGTAATTTTAAAATTTTCTCAAGAATGATTTTAATAGTCACATATGAATATTTAAATTTATTTTTACAAATGATTAATTTTTTTAGAAACATTTTAAAATGAATATACATTTCATTTTCTAAACAAGGTTATTCTGAATGTTTATCAAAAATTTAAAAGAAATCATTCTTTTATAATACATGGAATTATGAGAATTATCCACCTCCATGAAAACTCAATTATTTGATGTTTATTTTACAAGTTTCTTAATTTACTTTAATCAAAAAATATTTTATTTTTATTTATGAAATTTTTTATTTTTTTATATTTTATATTAAAATGAAACGAGTATTTTTCCATATGAAATCTTCCATTAATCTTTTAAAGTTATATTGAACTTTAAAAACATTTATTGATGTTACTGAATATATGATCATATGATACCATCTTTATTATTTCTCTCTATGGTTATTTATGAGGAAGTATTGTACTTCCATTTTTTTAATACAATATATATAATTGTGAAATTTTACGTATTTTTAATAATGAATTTCATTGAATATTATATATATAGATAATGCATTGGACATATATGTTATGTGTGAGGGATATTTTATTGATAGTCCCTTTCTGCATTGATAAGTCTTATGAGGAAAATAGAATGTCATGATGTATATGATGTAATTGTTTGATCATTTCATAATAGTTGGGTATTTGTTCCGTGCCATCCCATACAATGTTAATGTCATTGTTGAATAAAAATTATTGAATGATAATGTCTTGGTTGATAGTCTTTGATGGAATGATAATGTATTGGTCGATGGGACATTATGGTAAAATTCTTGATTTATATTTTGTGATTCCTTGATTTTTAATGTCTAGAGTTATACATTTTCATTATTAAAAATTCATTTTATTATAGGACCATTTTCTATTTTGATATTATCCATTTATAATCATGAAATTTATGATATTAATTTAATGAATTTTCTTTCTATTATTTACTATACAAAATTAATTATTCATTATTTACTCATAATTTATTATCTTTTTCATAACCATTACTGAGCATCTAAGCTGATAATTTGTTTATTTTCCATTCCTCGGGATATGAATAAGGTATTTGAATGATATTAAGGATGAAATAATGTCTCTTTTTTATGATTTAATATTTCCAATGTAATATGGGAATCAAATATGTACCTATTTTACGAAGAAAACTAATCAATTTATTTCTTTTGGAAACAATCACGTGTGTCTAGTTCAAAAGTACTAAAGTAATCACTAAATCTCAGTTTCTAGGTTTTTGGAGCATTATAGTTGGTATTAGAGAAAATTATTGTAAAATCATTGGGAAGAAGATTTTAAATGAACACGGTTAATTTGAGAACTATGATAATCCATAATAGTAATTGAGAACTTTTACCATATTGGTTTTTTTAATGATGGATCAATACTCTATATGATTATGATCTGACATATTGTGTCCCATTATTTAGTTATGGATCCTAATTGAAGATATGGAATCAATATTTTTAGTAAATGTATGGATTTCCATACTGATAAAGACAGTTCTACTATTGTTGGAAATGAGGAGATCGTGGATATATTAAGTCAATTGACTAAGGTTATGATGAATAACATTGCACGTATAGAACAATATTTTATTTCAAAAAATTATTCAACTATGTTGGGTCACATAATGGGATAAAAACCTCTATATATTATTGTAAATTATAATATATTTTTAGCTAGAAAATGATTTATTTCCCAAGAAAACTTTTTCCTAACTTTGGGAGGTAATGAAAGTGAAAAGATTATTCATGGAACCTATTGTTTTTAATGAGATTCTGATCACTAGTTCTCATTGATCCAAAACACTAAATTTGGTGATTAAATAGAAACCTTGGAATCAGAAAAATTAAATTTTATATTTTTCATGAAATAATTTCTTAATGAAAAATTGGAATATATGGAATGAAAATTCATCAATATATGATAGAACGAAGAAGAAACTATTGTAGAGTTTGGGGAAGCATTTACCAGATTAGAAAGGTCCTCAATAGACTATATACATAATCTATAAATTATGATTGCCTATTTATTTAGTGTACTTAATAAAATTATTTGATATGAACTAGTCTTGGAAACATTCTCATTTTTCATTATATGGTATCATGTCCCATCAAAATGGAAAAAAAATTTCTCTAAGTCTAATTTTTTAAAAATAAATGAATATATTATAATGATGACTAGGAACTACTAAAACATAAATTAGGTGAATAAAAAAACATGTGATGTAGAGAAATTACCTTATGTTGTCATTATGGAATGAAACACCCATGTATTTTCTTAATATGAATACTAATTTGTTTCTTGTGTGGAAGAAGGGGTCATAATGCTCTTAAATAATAGGAATATAATTAATCCAATGTTATACAATGCTTTGGATATAAATATATGGGGATTATTCAACCCAATATCTAAATCAACATAGGAAATTATCATAGAATAATACAAGGGGATACCGTCCAACTTAGGATATCTCTCCAAATAAATTTAAAATCTCATTATTTATAAAAATAAGTATCAGAAACACATAATTGAATTTATTATAGATATAAGGACTCTTTTAATGGATATAAAATAATCATTTAACAATCTGATTACAAAATTTTCAATCCTTATTCCATGATGGAATCTTTTTATTTAATGGTATCTCTTAAGATGAAAAATTATTCCCTTGTTATAGACGTGGTTGGCACACTTATATTGGGATTTGAAATAATGATGATTTTTGGGTTTTTTATTTTTTAGTATTTATGAATAAATATATGATAAAAAAAATAAAAAATATAAATGATCATAGAATATAAATGTTATAATTTATACACCATTTGGAATTAATCAATGGTTTTATAACCGATCAATTATTTATGGTTTGTGGTTGTTAACATTATCATGAACATGTTCTTTATCAAACTATTATTACATGGAAAATAGATTTCTTCCACATATATAAATTTAATATTACCGCTTATTTTATCCATATATGGGATCCTAGTAATGTTTTATTTCAGGTAACTTTTATGTTTCCCAATTTACCCTTTTTAAAAGATGTTTATTTATACCGACGTATAGTTTGGGTTTTCAAAAAAGGTAAATGATTTTATAATAGGGATAAAATTATTTGGTTATAATTTATTTAGTGGTTTTATAATGTAACACCCTTAAAATTGGGTTTAGTATAATAATAATCTTCTTATCTTTCCAAATACACAACACTGAGCTTTAGGACAATTTAGATATATTATACAAATAATATTTTAAATGTGGTCGTTATAACATAAGAATTTAATTGGATGGTATTAAAAGGAGTAATAATTTTTTATATTGAATGTATAATTATCTTATTCATTAAAAAGGTTTTGATATATTCTAATTAAATAAGTACTAAATTTTTAGTTAATTCAATTAATGCTTCAACAAAAATTATTTCATTTTTTATAGGGAAACTATAATTAATTTTTGACATTTTTCTATATTATATTTTATAAATTTAAATTAATTTATTTAAATAAAAAAATAAAAATTATATTTGATTTAATTGTTTAGACATTTTCAATGTTTTAATTTATATATGAATAGTAAAAATAATGATATTAATTGAATACTTTATTTTCATTTTGATAACTTAAGATGTTCCATATTTTTAAAATGGTTTAAAAAGTAATATGAGTTGATTTATTATATGATAATAAAATTAAGATCATTTAATTAAATTTTATGTTGTATTTTGGTGTAAAAATGTGTTACCCTTCATAAAACATTTTTTTTCTGGAAAACAGCTTTTCATCACATTTGGCATAATTAATTTTAAACTAAATTCTACAACTTCTGTGAATAGTATCTTGAAAAAAAATAATAAATTTGGAATAAGGAGGTTATAATTTGATAAATAATCTAATTTATATTTTCTAACTATAAATAGTTACCTTTTTATATATTTTTCTCTTTGGCATGGGTACGATTGCTAAAATAAGGTCCAATTTTTTTAGGCTATAAAATTTCTCTACCACATTACATTATTATATTATATGGATAGTGTTTGACTATGTCCATAAAATTATCTAATAAATTTCCACATTGTTACATTTTTATTTGAATACGACCTTTTTATCATTTGAAAAAATACCAAATTCCTCCCTCTTGACGTTAATATCTCTAAAATTTTTACATAAGGATAAAAAAGAGGATAGGTTCTATTATAATTGATTTAGTAAAATATTAATTACTTTTTTCTATCATGTTAATTTATTTTTAATTATTAGTGATTGATTAATTACCTTAAATTATTTCACAATGCTGACACAATTTTTATTCAATTAATTGAAAAACAAAAAAAATGATTATAAAAATATTAAAAGTAACACAATTTAGATGAATTATTATGTTACACAATTTTTGATGATAAATATAATATTATAGGGATGTTTTAAAAATCAATATTCAAAATCAATTCCAATATTTTTTCCCTTAAATTCAAACTTTTTTAATAATTTTGAAAACCACATCAATTCTATCTTTCTCATAATAATATTTTATTAAATCATTTATAATTCATTAAAATCCCATATTTGGACAAGAGAATGTTAAATGATTTAAAACAAAAAAAATTGGTATATTAATTGGGAAAATAAATTTTTAGGGTTTCCTTCTTGAATTATAATGAGTAGAAATATTTGATATTACTGTAATTATCAAATGTGTTTTAGGGGTTAAACTAAGCGATAATGGTTAAACCATATTTCAATCTTTTTACAATATTATTGGATTAGAGGATTTTAAATTATCATCATCATATGTCATAAACATATACTTGTAGATATATTTTATTAAAAAAATTATTTATATGTTGTTAATAATATAAGACATTTTACGAATGCCCCTCTCCTCACTTAGAAAATTTCACTGCTTCTCCGCTCTTCCTCACACCCATTAATACACATAGAATAAATATAATCTACCCAATTATATTTTATATTACCCTTGATATAAATTAGAGATGTTATTCCACTTTAAATACCATTCCAATTTCTCCATAGAATGGATCTAAAGGATATCTACTAAAGAGGAGGAGGGTCAAACACGTACATAGAAAATCAAACCTAAGGTAAGTGTTTTCTTGTCTAATTTTTTTTATATGTGACCTCTTCCATTTTCATAAAACATTTTCATTCATGTTATGTATATAATGCTACATTGATAAATTATATCATGAATCCCTTTATATTAATGTTTTTAATGTTTCTTTTAATGTTATTTCCTTTGTGGGGGTTTTTATTCGAATGATAGCAAAGAGGTAAAGAATTTATTTTATAATAAAATTTTATTTTTTGGACTATTTATGTTCAAATTTAAATTTAATAAAACAATGTGACACCTATCTAATAAAACTATTACATTTTTTTCATTTGGTAACACATATAAATTTTATGTAATTGTTCCATTTTTCTCTTTGTGATAGTTAAAATTATAAAGAAAATGTTTTTATCAAAAATAAATATTATCTATTTTTTTGGGAATTATTTTTCTTATATTTATAGGTATACTAAAAATGATTTCAATAATTTTTTTTAAATATTTCCCAATGGTTTTTTAAAAAAATATAAGCCATAATTTATATTTTATAAAATATCTTAAAATGAATATTCTTTTAGTTTTATAAATGAGGGAACTTTGAATTTTTACTAATAATGTAAAAGGAATCATTTTCTTAACATATGGGACATGAACATATTTTATCAACATTATTATCTATTAATTATTAAAAGATTCCTTTTCATGTTTCCAAATTTCATTTCAAGAAATAATTTTACTTTAATATCTTTGAAATTTTTTATTTTAATAAGTCATTAAAATGTGTAAAGGGTTTTGTGACCATGAAATGTTACAATGATTTTTAAAGGTATTTTCCCTTGAAAAATTCTATTGATGTTACATGGGATATGATCTAATGATATGATATTATTTATTTATCTAATTGTAAAATGATTATGAATTATTGAAGCTTCTTATTCCTAATTCATCATGCATAATTTGTTGGCTCATAAAAAATTTTGAGAACATATTATATTAATCACTTTAAATATAAAGAATGTATTAGACTTGTAAATGATGTGTGGGCCTAGTTATAGATATCCCCTTAATTAAACTAAAGGTCTATTAAGATATAACCAACTAGAATGTGTTATAGGGGAGATAATGTAAGATCATGTCCTAATATTTGTGTATTTGTGGTATGTATAACAATACAATGATAATTTCTTGGTTGGGAAGCCTTAGTAGAATGATAATGACTTGGTTTAGGGGACTTGATGTAAGGAATATTTCTTGAATGGGAGGACTTGATTGTAATATTCATGTTTTTTATTTGGGAGGAGTTGATTAGGCATATTATATATCATTCATATCCTTTATTATGAATTTTGTTTTCCTTATCTATGCATTTTTATGCTATTATTATCCATAGACTCTCATATAATATATGTTATTGACTGAACTGAAGGTTTTTGATTATCCACTATTCCATTGTAATTATTCCTTATTTTCTCATGATATATTTTATTATATATAACTATTAATATGAATTTAAACCTACCCATTAATTGTTTACCCTGGCCTAGTATATTAAGAAGGATATTATGAATAATATCTAGTATGGAATAATGTTTCTTATGATATATTTTTATATTTTCAATATAATATGGGAATTATGTATGTATCTAGTTTACTAAGACAATTAATCTATTTTTTACATTGGAATGTTAGCTCTAGTATATTATGAATATATAAAAAAGTAATCCCCAACTATATGCTACAATTATTTGTATCGTTAAATAATATATTGGATAAAACTGTATAGTAACTACATTAATCACCTCCTAGACAAGTGACATAAGATATGGTATCATTCTATTCTTTAACCCATCAAAAGTTTATATATTAAAGGTATGAATTCCTCTTCTACTAACTGAGTTAATATTATACATGATAATGAGTATATAGATATTACTAAGGGAACTAATTTATCAAAAACTGATGGATGTTTCATGAACTGTAAAGGCCATGGGGGGGGGGGGTTATATCAGTGGTGGTCTTTTATGATTTAATTTCCCATTAAATTTATATATAAAACTTTTTAATATTTTCTTCCTCACAATTTTATAGTTAAACCTTAATAATATTAAAAGAAAAGTAAATAAATAAATAAAAATATTTTTTTAAAAGGTTCTGAACTAAAGTAGTTACCTATTCATTACGATGTCAACTCTCGTCTATTAATGAATATCAACTATATAATGATGTCAACATAAAATATCCAACTTTTGTTATAATACTTCTGTCTCAAGACCTAAAATTACACTAGTTACCACCTATTACAATGTTTTGTTCCTTTCTGGGCCAATTCAATACAAAAATTATGAATTAAGCTTATAGTAAACTCTTTCATATTCTTCTCCATTTGGTATCACTCTACTTTTTGAACATGTGGAGGTGTGAATTTTTTGTTGTTGTAATATATCATATACCATTATTAAATAATTATCCATCAAATGAACCCATGTTTAGTAATCCTTTTTCTAGTTCCTCTTTATCTAAACCACTTCATTTAGAACTCACAAACTTTCCTCAGAGCATATTTCTCCAATAATATAATCGTCTTTACTTTCAAGGGTGTTTATGATATGATAAAAAATATACATCATAATAAAGAAAACATAAAATTTGTCTTATACCCATTTATATACTCATACATTGTAATGATTTTAAAGATATAGTGTGGGTTATAATATTGAATTTTCCTTTTGAACTCAATTTTCTTTTGACCACCCACAAGGTATCCGAAACATTAGAGTCATAAATATTGATAATAACCTCCTCAAATATCAATTTCAATAATATTATTAAAACAATATTTAAATATCAGTGGGATCCATGAAATGTCTGACTTTAGTGATGATTCATTGAATAATAATCACAGAATTATCAAAACTTGTGAATTTATAATGTCTTTTTAAAGACCATTACATCTTTATCCGGTGTAAAAACTACTATATTTGACCCTTTCTATGTAATTTCATCTTGTAATATTATCCCCAGTCTGGTAACCTCAAGATTACCCATCCTATCATCTTTATAGATTTAATTATCCTATGGATTTTTTGAGATCATATTAGATGTAGCATTATTTTTGAGGTCATAATATTTCACCAACTTGTGAAACTACATTGATTGAACCATCTAGAGAACATTCATATTTTCCTATATTTTATGTATTTCATTTAATGAACTTGGAATTTATTTATCTAGGGATATTTACAAATAATTCTTATAAAGTAAAGTGACTTATAACCTAGTTACATTCATAATATTTTATCTATTTGATCTCATTTTTCTTATAAACTTCATTTTCTAAAATCAACCTAGAAACTTCCTAAAAATTAACGTATATCAGATGCTACTCTATCTTGTGAACTGATGAAAAAATATTCTCTTCATGTTACAAATTCTTTATAAAATCATTATTTGTCCTATTCTAATCTCCAAAGATTAACCATCATCCATAAAAAACTGAATAACATTTTAGAATTGAACATTATACAGTTTTCAATATCATAATTTTATTATTGGATATTTGAAAAAATCTCATCATCTAAAATATTTATGATTATAAGTTTTCTTAAATTATGAGAATCTTTTATTAATCATGATTTCAAAAACATTTAATATCAGTAAATAAATTTCTTACACAGAAAGAGTTACTCAATCATCCTTTTAATATGTTTTTTTCTCATTTTCCTAAAAAAATAAATTCACAAGAATTATGTTCACAAAAAATAAAATAATAATTTAAAAATAAAACACAATTATATTTAGTATTATACTCAACCAACCTAGGTAAGTGATTATTAATGAAATTTTTTGTGTAGATCCAATGTGTATATGGTGTATGTAGTGTTTGACCCAAATACTGGAAGGTTAGGGGTTGTAAGGGCAGATGATATGTGACATGCATATAATATGGCAATGTAAGGGGTGTGATATTTTTTTAGTTTAAAACTTTCCTTATTTGTGAATATGAACTATTATATCTCTATATATTATAGTATTGGGTTATTAGTGTGATGAAAACTAGATGTGCATTTTTGGGAAATCAATAGGGAAGAGATGTGGATTCTCCAGGGCACATATGTAGCCAAATATACCTGATGACGTAGTTTATCATGATTTTTATATGACGACACGATGGATGTCGAACACTCATTTTGGGATAAGGATCTGGGGAGTTTGTTAGATAAGAATCTCAGGGTCATCTTGGTATGGGTAAGTAATAGTGTTGACCAAGGAGCCCAATGAGACGAGACATCTATGGAATATATAATGTGGGTGTTCTAGTAACATCACCCTCTTTTGTTCAAAGGAGATGTTTAGTGGTGGAGTATGAGACAAAGTACACATAAACTTTATTTGATCAGATTGAGACACACAAAAAATGATGGTGTATTTGGAAATAAAATATACTTAGGGGCCTATACAGATCTAGTGGGATGCATAGGTAAATGTAGGAAGACACAAGGGGATGACATGGAATGACTTGGAGGCCACATTTTGCATGGTTATTCCCCAAGACACTAAGCAGTGATTGAGTTGAAAATTTTATTAACATGTATCTAGGATATACCATAGTAATGTATTATGTTGGGAGGTTTGTAGTTCTATAATGATTCTCACTGATTAGGGGAAGGTATTGAATCACTATGGAGAAATAGTATGAGTACGGTTGATGAAATGACATTAATGTGAATATTAATATAATAAGGTAGTCCAAATTTTTAGAGGTAGTAAATTAGTCATTGATAGTTGAGAAAAAATTATGGATGGGGGTAAACCAAGATAAATTATAATTATGGGTAAAATTGGTTTTGGAGCTCTAGCTAGATAAAAGTGGGGAATATGAGGAGACCCAATAATGTTTTTAGAGTAGAGACTCAAGGATGCCACCCTGAAGTGGACCTTTTATGTAATGTTTCCATTATTGGAATATGGTAAACGTGTAAGCTAGATTTTAGTGACAACTGAAGGATACACTAATAAAAAATACATTTAAAATGATACATGTTTAATGTACATTATATATAAGTGATTTTGTAAATAATTTTTCATTTTGGTTATAAAATTACAAATGTTAGAAATTTGAGGCATTTTTTATGGAATTTATTTCATTACAATTTTCAAAAAATAATTTTCTTTTCAGTAATTAAACATTTTATTTTAAATTATTTTTTTTATATTGTTTATTAAATAAAAAAAGTGTTAATAATTTAAAATTATAATGAAATTTTTTGGTAATTAAATTAGTTTTGATTCATCCTCATGATAATAGTTTTTTCTCCCACATGGTGAACCATAACCGTTCCTTATTTGATCTTGTTTCCATAGTACCTATCACATAGTTTTAACCAACACCATCAACCCTCATATGTCAATAAATGCTACTTTTGGGCTCTTTTCAACATATTTTGTTGATCATTTCAGTTTCATATCACCCACTTTATTAAATTTAGTAAAATGGTTATGGTATTTATGCATAATAAATATTGTTTATATTTTATAAATTAAAAGGTTAAACATTACAAATTTATTAGTTAATCATTATGTTCATTTACTTTAAAAATTCAAAAACTATAGTTGTTTTCAGCACCTTATCATTTATCACCCTCCTCAGCTAAATCTTCCCTTCAAAATATATTTTTTGTTTTATTTATTGATTGAATTTTTCATACATCCAATGAATGTTAAATTTAATGAATAATGTTTTCTCCTCTTATTTTCTTGAATGGTCTCTACCAATGATTCTATTAGACATGTCTTTTTGATTTGTATATTTAGTTTTGATTATTTACGCCTCTATGGTGTTTTTAAATTGATGAATGAATGTTATTTTATGAATGTTTAATTAAATAATTTTTTCATACATTAGTGTTTTAAGTAATATTAATTCATTGATTAATGGCTTTATAAGGTATGTGGTTTACCTATTGTTAATGGATGATTTTACGACCTATTATATAATAGTTTTTTAATATAGAATATTGATAATATATATTTATATAATCTATATAATTCCATGATCATATTTTGAAAAGAAAATTTTATAACATCAACTTAAACAATTCGCTAACACAAGAAATATTTGTTGAGTTAGATGTTTTACTTCGTTCATTTACATTCCTTTAGTCTTGGAAATCGCAACCTCTTTCGTAAAATATTTTTTACAAAAATTTTATATCCCAATAATTTTAGAATATTTTGTAGAAATAATTACATACTACCCTACATATAAATATTTTAATGTATTATGAAAATAAATATTACATTTTTCAATAGGATACATCAGATCGAATGATTGTCTTATTATCAATATGACTTTTTTTCTAACCTATTGATAGAGTTTTTTTCTACTTGGATAAAAAATTAATGACTATCAGACATAACTTGTACCAATAGATCAGACTAATCTTCATCCAGTTCATCCTATTGATATTCATTAAGAAATTCCATCATAATGACTACATTTTATAATTAGAATCATTTAATAATTTTTTTCTATCATACAAAATACTTTTAGAATTGTAATTGTGATAAAAAACAACTTCGTATCGTTAATTATTCAAAAAAATTACCAGCTACCAAATATCCACCGGTCTAAGGCCATTCTAACAAACTAAAAAATATGATCATTGGATATTATAATATAAATTTAAATTTATTTGATGTCCTGGGAGCAGATCACATTTGAAACTCAGTCTATCTAATCTTTTCTCTGCCTGAACATCTCATTCCATAGTCTTTCTAATACATTAGTGAGTAGAAGTTATAATGAATCCTTATCATGTTTTCTTTTTTTAGAATAGTTTTTCTTTTGTAATCAAGGATGATAATAGTTATGATCAATGTCTTCCAAGGATTGTAATATGGTTATCTTGTCTACTATATTGAAGGATTTTGGGGATATGAAGACAGTTGTCAATCATTAAATCGATGGCTTGTGAGGAAAGGGAGACAAATATTATTCAGATCATCGTATCGATTGATTGCATAGAAAGAAAGAAAAACATTACAGTAAGTATAAAAGTATGGATACCTTAATTCATGGTTATTAACTACCATTTCTCTTAATGTTAAAAGGTGTATTCTTTTAATATAGCATATAATTCATTCAAACTTTTATTATATGTTTTTTAACTAATTTTGACAATTATATTCCTCTATGCATGTATTAGAAAGTTAGTCATCATAATAATCTACTATAGTTTTTGTTTTACTGGTGTAACCATGATTATGATAAAAACATACAATGATATAAATGGATTAACTTCGGTTTAAATTTATCACTCATATAATCATACAAAGTTTTAGTAGATAAATTTACTTTTAAGAGGTTTTTCTATTGGATTAATTTAAATATTTTTAAATTCAATTCACCCCAATTATAATTATCTCAATTTAATATACTCTTAAGATCATAAAATTGGTATCATGGGAGGTTTATAATGGTAATATACGTACAGATTTTTTTACATTATTTACTTACTATAAGTTCTTTGTGTCAAGATATAAACATTCTGTTTATAAACATTGTTACACTACTATGTATTTCTATAAAATACTTTTTTTATTATTTTAAGATGGAATGTATGAATATTCTATATCAGGATAATCTAAATCCTAGCCGACCACATATAATTGTTGGGAATGAATATCAATTTTGGAGAGATTGAATGAAAACTTCTGTGATCAACCCTTGAGTTAATAAATTCCTAATTCATATGGGAAAATACATGATTCATGATTAGAATTTTTTTACATTCACAAATGACGTTAAAATTGAATATCAATTGAACTACAATGTTAGAAATACCTTATTGTGTTCTATGAAATAGAATTTCTATAGTCATATATCATCTTGCGAGGATTCAAATAGAATTAGGATTAAATTAGAAGTTACACATTTTTCTATATCCTAAGATATGGAATCAAGAATACAGATTCTTATAGCTGATTACCAATCCGTTTATTTTCTGCCTTGAGATTCAGTAACTAAATGCACAAAAGATACATCAAATTTATAAATATATTAATGTAATTTGTAGAAAATGGTCTTTATGATGAAATTTTGTTTCAAAATATTATATATAGACATATACTTATCAGTGATATGTAATCATAAAGAACATTTGGACACATCATATCTCCTTACTAATCTCGTTATCAGTGTAGAAAATTTCTATAAAAGGTATGATATATTTTTTCTTTCATATATCGTTATGAGATGTCCTTTCATATATTGTTACTAATCTTACACTTGATGATTTGATTATCACCCTAATGATATATGAAAGAAGTGTTAAAAGAGATTCTGATAAATCCAATAAGAAAAAATTGGGGTTTTTTTCTGCAACATATATTGTACCTTTGAAAGTTCAGTCAGTTGATAAAGTTGTAAAATATTTAAGATAGAAGAGTATGTTTGTTCAATCATATTATATTACATCAAAACCATCGATGAATAAGTTGTATAATCTTTCCAAAAGTATAAACAAGATAGTTTTAAAGCAATATTTCTAATAACTATATATGAAATTCCATATAGAAAAAGGTAGTAAAAACAATTTTGAGGTCACATAAAATGAATGTATAATATCAAGACATATTTGAACTGATTGTCTAAACATAAAATAGAAAGAAAAAATGTATATAAATATAGTGATAAATGTGAAGAAATATTATATGTAAAAAAGTAATGAATGTTTTCATAGATTTTGACACATAGAGGGCCATTGAGGCTATATTTTTCTGATAATTATTCTCAAAATGAATGGTACTGACAAAGGAACAATGGTATTTTTTTCAAATATACCCATCTAAAATTATTTCCTAATGAAAAGTTTTCATACTAATGAATATCAAACTATCATGTGATTAAATGAAAATTATTCAAATCAAAAAAATTCAATATATTGTTTTGAAGAATCTTCCTCGGGAGAAGATAATACATTACCTAGTTATGCTGATGTTTCATGATTTTCCAAACATTTAGAAAATAAAAATAGAAATATTTGTAAAAAAATATTATAATTTTAAAGATATACTGGATATTGAATATTCGAGAATAACACTTTTGAAAATTAAATTTCAGATCTTTTTAAATATCATTATAAAACTATTTTTTGAAAAATAATATATTTCAAATTACTATGGTATATTGATTTTTGATCAAAATAATTTACAAACACATTTTTAAAAACATAGTTCCAACACTTTAACTAATGAGGATAATAATTAATTTGTAAAACTAAAATAAAAAAATTTCTAGTTTGAAAAAACAATTATGGAATTTTAGCCCTACTGATGAAAACATTAAGAAAATATTAAAAAATACATAATAGTGATAAAATTGGAATGGGTTCTTCAAATAAATAAATGTTTTTAGTAACAGTAAATTTTCTCAAAAAGAGTACCTTTTTTACTAAGTGATGAAATTTTTTTCAATGAATAAATACATGTTCCTTGAACAATGTAAAATCCCTTGGATTTCTTAAGTCTTATTTATCTATAGAAATGATATTTTTCCAAAACAACTAAATCATAAAAATGTTGTTACCTACAATTTTATTTTTAAGAAATAATAGACCCAAGAAGGTATGGGTTTTGAAAAAACTAATCTCATTATTTTCGAGAAATTAAATAAATTACCATACAAATTATTTGGTACATGGGTAGTGGTTGTTCCAGGAAGATAACTGGAAACAAATATTTCTGAAATACGATAGTCAAGATGAATGGAGGAAAAGTAATTTCCATATATAATGATCAAGGAGAATTATTAGAATATGTAACAATTTTCTTCATGGAAAATATCTTATTTAGAAATGTTTTATTTATTTGGGGACTTAATAACAACCTTATAAGTAGAATTCTATTATATGATGAATGGTACATTTTGAACTTTTGGAATGAAAATGTACTTTATATTATTTCAAGGGTGAATTTTTATTTCTACTAATCGGCCTGATAATGTTTACATTCATAAATTAAAAGTCCTTTGGAGACATGAATTATTGTGGCTTAGTGCAATGTATGATCAATATTAGTTATGGAATATAAGTTTAGGTCACTGTAACCTTAGAAACGTATCTATGTTGACTAAGAAATAACTTGTTAAGGATCTGAAGAAATAGATGTCTGATACTTGAAAAGTCTGTGACCGTTGTCAATATAGTAATAAACATAAGTCATGTTATAAATCTATTCGTCATGTCTCAAATTCTGATGGTTTACAGTTAGTCCACATGGAATTATTTATTCCCATTCAAACAAGAAGTATCAGTCGAAAATATTAGGTATATGGCTTAGTTAATTATTACAACCGATATAATGGGGTTAGTTTTCTTAAAATTGAATCTAAAGCCTTTATTTATTTAAAAAATGTTTTAATTAAGGTTTAAAATAATAAAAATATCTCTTTAATAAGTATTCATAGTGATCATAGTGGATAATTTAATAATTCTGAATTTTAACATTTTTTAGTAATAAAGGTATTGAATAGAAATTTTAAGAACCACGAACACCCCAACCAAAAGATGTAGTGGAAATAATAAATTGAACTCTTTAGGAGAGACCTTGAACCAAGCTGGGGGAATATTCATTTTATAAAAATAATTTGCTAAAGGATTTAGTACTAATAACTATAATATTAAAATGGTTCTAATTTTAAATTTTCTTTTTAAAATTATTTATGAGTTTTGGAAAGGAAGAAAACCAAAATATTCTTTATTCAAAGTATTTGAATTCAATGTATTCATCTGGAAAACTAAAGTTAATTTACTAAAGTTATCACCCAAATCTGATGATAGAATATTTTTACATAAATCCACTACTATTTGGGCTTATATTATTTTTAATAAATATTATTATACCTTCAGGGAAATAGTACGTCATGTGTTTCATGAAACTATTTCCTTTATTTTCAGACAACCTGAACCTACATCCTTGATTTTGTTTTCTAAAACTGGATGTCAATCCTTTTTGGAAAGTTATTCTTATTAATAAATACCTCATGAATTAGTTTTTGAAGTTATTCCCTAAAATTGTTTTCTATATTATGTTGAATAAATGACTTTTGAAGACACAATAAGTTAGTTGTTTCATAGTAATCATCATAGTAAAACTATCATTGGTGATGATGATCAACTAGTTTGGAGTATAAGTTTCTTTAGAAATTAAATTGAGCATCTAGATATCTTATCCCAATTCAAACCGATGAATCAGGACGAGGCTTTATGATATTTAGTTTGTATTGAGGCTATAAAATATGAGGTCAATGAGTTTTAAAAGATCATAGTCTAGAATTTAGTTGAATGGCCAATAGATACTTCTATAATTAGATTAAAAAAATTTCGCAATAAATTTAATGGAAATGAAATAAGACTTATAAATAAATCTTTAATCATTACACAATGTTATGATCCACAAGAGTTAATATATTATAAATAAACTTATGCTTTAGTAGCATGGATTTAAGCTATTAGAACACTTATAGCCTTTTCATAATTCATTAATTTTAAACTATTTCAAATCTATGTGAAGTGTTATTTTTTTAATGTATATTTTCAGAATGATGTTTATGTAGACAAAAACCATGATTTTTAAAATAAAAAACATTCAAAAAATATTCCTAAATGTAACAAAGTTTTATATAGATGTAAACAAGGCCCTATAACATTGTATGATAGGTCAAAATGATTTTTGTTACAAAACAATCTTGTTATGTAATCCATATATCCAAAACGTTTTATAAAATATGGTAATAAGAATATTATTATTCTACAAATTTGTGTTGATGATGTTATATTTTTTCAACTCAAAAATATGAAATAATATTAATTAGGATTCTTCGGAAATCTATGTTTGAAATGAGAATGATGGGTAAGTTAACATATTTCTTCGGTTTTCAAATTCCACAAAAACCAGAAGGAACCTTAATATATCAACATAAGTATATGAAATATCATCTTAATAAATTGGCATACAATAATACATAAATAATTAATACACCCATTGGAACCTCTAGTACTTTAGATGTTGGTGAGGCTAGGATAACAGTTAATCAAAATATTTTTAGACTTATGATTGGAATTTTACCATAATTAAAATCATATCATTTATATTTAATGTTTTATGTATGATTCTATGAAATATATTAATACAATAAAAAAATATCATCAAAAATAAGTTATATGAAAGTTTATTTATCTCATGGGAAATGTGGGTTTAAGTCTATAATATTCTTCTATATATGTTTTTAAACTAAAATGTTTTTGGGATACAAACTTTGGTGGATGTATAATGGATTGTAAAACTAATTCTAAAAACATTCATTTCATAAGAGATTCATTATTTTCTTGGGATTGTAATATTCAATACTCGGTAGATCATTCCACTGCTAAAGCTAAATACATGGAAGGGAGAAGTTGTTTTTCTCATGTTTTGTAGATGCAACACACTGTCACAAACTAGGAAAATAGTTTCTCTAAAAATCATTTACATTATGATAGTAAATGTTTTAGTGATTTATGTAAAAACCCATAACACCCATCACATTCTCAACACACATATATAAGGCAATATATCCTAGGGATTTCACAATTAGAGGAGATATAATTTTACAATTAATCAGACTTCAAGGACAACTTCTGACATTTTTACAAAACCTCATAGTACTAACACATTTGAATATATTAAACCAAATCTAAGAATGATTAATTTAAATATATTATTCAAATATAATTCATTTTTACCTCTCTATATACATTAATATACCTGTTTTTATAGGGTAAGTATAAGTGATTTTTATTTTTCAAAATAAATCATTTTTAAAAAAAAATATTTTTGTAAATTTTTAGATTATATAAAAAAGGGTATCATAATGAGTTTTTTCATATTTGAAAATTATATTAAATAATTCTAGTTACAATTCCCAAATAGTTTTCAAACTCAAGAAATTGATATAAAATTTCCAAACACGAATTTTTTTACACACTTTTTGGATTCAGGAACTTGCAGAATCAATTATCGTTTAAATAATTCATAATCTACATTCTTTCCAAAACGATCATGATGATTATTTTGAGGTAAATATATTAGAATAAGAAAATATTTAAAAAACAATCATAATATATTTATTTTAAAAAAACCAATTAGATTATTTTAATCATACTGAGTAATGTCTCCACTCTGAAAGGTACTCTTGTATTCTTTTAGTTTTTTCACTATTTCATTATAATAGTTTATAAAAGTTGATTTTATCGTCCAATATGTTTTAACAAAAAAAATTATTTCCCTTAAAAAAAATAAGGTTCATATAATTGTAATGATCCTTATAGCGATAAAATATTTAAAACTATGAGAGTTTGAATAAACATTAAAAACATTTTTCGATTTAAACTAGGTTGTTAGATCAGAAAGGGTTTCAATATCAACCTTTGGTTTGAATACAGTAGATGATCCTTCACATGAGTCATCGCATTTTCCCACATCGTTCCATTAAATATTTGACTCCTAAACTATTGAATCCATCAAAGTTGATATTTTTATACATTTCCATTACATCCAATCTCTAGTATCAGATTTTGTTATGATGGAAACCAAATGGGATTATGAAAATTAGTTTTTTTCAGGGGAATATTTGTTGAAAGGTCATAATTTGAAAATTTTCATTAAACACACCAAAGGAAAATATATTTTAAATGACGGGAATGTGTTTATATTTAAAATCATGATAAATATTTGTAGCATTATTATCCTTGAGTGGTTTTGTATTTTTATTCTTTATTTCAATTTTCTAAATAAAATGGTAAGGGTAAATTTTCCTTTAACATGTTTTGGAAGAGATAAAAAAATTATTATAAAAGAGTGGGGCACCTAGTTGTAGTTCAGTCTAATGGATATTCCTAATTACCTTCACAGAAGTTACAAACAATTCTTAGAATATTTGAGAAGCATAAAGATAAAGATTTGTTTTTTTATTTTTTTTAAATTACTAAAAGTTTCTCATATCACCCCATACAACATAGTCATTTCTTTATAGATGCAAGGATATAAAATCCCAAGGAAATGAGACAATGATGATTTTACAGTATTTGACGTATTTTTTCTTGATTATCTTGTTAAAATGATGTATATTTACTTAGTCATTCTCATTTTTATTCTAGTGGATAATAAAAAAATTTCTTCAGTCAAGTTGAAGATTATAATCTTCCATGCTTTCATCAGCTAGATTATTGTGAAATATATGGATTTATTTAAGGTGTAGATTAAATCTTATTCAGTTAGGGAAATTATTTCCTTATTAATTGAAGATATTATGTCAAGAATTAAGTTTGTTTTTGATTCTAAGAAAATGATGAATTTATAAATGGTTGATAGTGCTACATTAAAGGAACGAATATTAAGGAGATCTAAGGGTGATAAAAAAAGAAAAAATAAATCTTCCCCACCAATGAACCAAAATCATAAAAATAAATTTCTAGATGAATTATTTTTAAAAAAAATACCTGGCTAATAAATGTCAAAAGTACCCATGAGATCTGGAGTTCAGTTTTGACCCAATAGAGGTTGATGAATTGAAAATCTGAAATGTAGAACATATTCAATAAAAAGAGAAAAGAAAAAATAAAATGAAAATGTTGCAATAAGTAATGATGGTGAAAATTATATTGAAGGATTTTGAGAATCATTTAAAAAAGCATTCCTTTTGATATATTTGGCCAATCAAATCATTCTGGAATCCAAATTAGTTTTTGAAGAATCCTTTATAGTTATTACTGATATTAGATAAATGGATAATAAAGGTATGGGAAGTTTGTTGTTGAATAAAAACTTCTTAATGTACCTGAGAAAGAATCAGAACCTAAATCTACTAGAAATGGAGTTATGATAATATAAATATAGTTAGTGGAAGTTAATGAAAAATTAGGAGATAAAAGAGGAAAAGAGAAAGATGTAAAAACATTTAAATAAATAAGATGAATAATTATTTAAAAAAGAATAAATACAAGTACAAATAGAAGAAGAAGAATAAAAATAGGAACAAGAAGAAAAATATGAGGTTAATGATAAAGATACCTAAATAGATATATTATAAAAAGAAAATGACTCATAAAAATCATTTTATTGTTAATTGGATTTACCTTTAAAGTCGAGTAAGGATAAAAAATTAGAAATGACTCAGTGTGAAAAATATTCTTCAGAAAATGGATGAAATTCATCCCCAAATGATGTAGAAGATAAATAAACCTTCCAAAATGAATGTATCAAAAAATTATTAAACCTTCAAGAATGTGGAAATTATTGATGTCTCATATTCTAAGACGGTCTAAAAGAATGATTAAGTGAAAGGGAATGGAGTTGTTTTAGAATGAACAGATTAAAACCTCTAAAACCTTATTTAGGTTCATTAAATTCAGAGTTAACCAATGATTAGAATGTTTTTTGTTATATTTTTCTATATTTTATAAGGTTAGAACAAAAAATTACATACAATCCTATGATTGATTCTATATATCAAATTATTCATGATAGACTCATTGAAAAATTGGTGTCAATGTATTTGTTAACAAAATTAGTTATTTGGATTGAATTTGAGTTGAAGACATTTCAAGAAAAATCATGTACCCATAAGAAACCATATAATCTGGTAGTAAATAGGTCCAACCAAGTAGAAAACAATATTCATGACCATGATGATTATTTCATTGAAGTAAAGAAACATATACTAGAAAATGTTGATTCCAATAACAAGTTATCCTTAGATATTGTGGACATATTTATATTTTTTGAAGAATTCATAGATTCTACTGATGATCAGATGGAGGATTTGAATGTTTTGAAAGAAAATATTTTTCATATGCATTTGGGGTTGCGAATTCATAGATCTCGTAATGTATATTTAATCATAATGGGTGAAAAAAATATAGAATTTTCTATATAAACTAAATGTATCAAGGTTGAAAAGTGAATGCAAGATAAGATAGAAGAAAAGAATGTAATGTGGCATAAAGATTAGCATGATTTTAATATGATTAAGTACTTAATGAATACACTTATGAAACAATATAAATATTTTCATTTGAACTCTTGAATTATATTTTTGTAAAACCATTTAATCATTTTTTATTGTTAATTGCTTTTAATCCAAATTATTGGTTCTTGAATGTTTTCCAATTATTAATAGTTATATATTCATTAATATTATTCATGGATAATTATTTAGTTTTATTAATTATTTTGTATATTTTATTATATAAAATATTCTAGAAACTTCTAACTCATTCCCATTCTTTTTTAAAAATCACAAATTTAGAGAATATTTTATTAATGGGTGGATTTATTTTAAAATGAGAGATATTATTTTTAAGAAGGAGAAGTTTTACAAAGGGGGGAAATTTTTCTTTGTGGAGGTTTTTTCTAATATGTTTCTATCATATTCATAAGAATTATAAAATAAGGGTATGTTTAAAAGAATATCGTTGATGTTCTAATAATAACTAAAGGTTGTATGTTTTTCAAGTTATATTGTTTTACATAAGTGTTTTTGTTTTTTAAATAATAAAAAAGGATATTGTTGATTAAGATGTTTTTTGTATTACTTTTCTATTCATTTAGTTTTGGAAATCACAAAAAAAATTAAAAACATTTTATGTCCTGATAATTTTATAGTTTTTATGAAAGCATTACTTTATATAAAAAAAATGGTCAAATGTATAATGAATATAAAAGTTTATTTATTCAATATGATACATCAGACTGAAGGTGTTTCCGATTATCGGTACGACTTTTGTTCATACCAATGGATATAATATTGTGTTTTCTATCTCATTTAAAAACGTAATGACCATTGTAGTGACCTTGGTACCAATACATCATATTAATCCACATCAAGTTCATGATATTGATAATCATTAATTCCATCACACTAACTAATGTTTTAAATTTTAAGAACATAACAATCATTTCAATTGTAAGTAATAATTTTAACATTGTAATGGTTCTAAAACTAAATGAAATTGGACATTCAGTTATTTCATAATAATTTGAAATATCAATGAACCAGTCTTCTGAGGCCATTGAAACTGACTATGAAATATGATCGTTGGAAATTTTTTTATAAATAACCAGTCATTGAAGAGTTGGGAGATGATCACATTCTTAACTAAATTTCTCTAATGTTTTATCTATGTAAACATCTCATGAATACTTTTGAATTTCAAAATTTAATTCTTATATTTAGTTTTTTTATGTTATTATATGAATAATTTTAGATATTTTAAAAAATATAATATATCAAATTATAATGATTATATTTTTATTTAAATTTAATTTGTATGGAATATATTTTTATTGAACTAAATGAGAATGTTTGTATCATCATCCTTACTGGTGACTTTTGGTATAATTGTAGACATGTATTTATATTTTTTATCATGTGTTATGAACTCATTTTTTTGTGACTACCTAATATTTTTCACTTTATTTTTTTTCTATTTCTATATTTTCATTGAAAACACTAAATATATAATTATGAATTTACAAGATTTAAATATATAATAATAGTTTTTAATTTATATTCATCCTTTAAAAATTAGTGTTAATGTTTCTATACAATTCATTTTTTTATTTTTTTAATGGATAAAAATAAATTACGGTCAAAGTTAATCATTTTATATCAAATTATTTTCATATATTTATTTGTGTAATATTATATGATTCGTTTTTTTGTTTTATTTGTAAAATTAAATTTCAAATTAAACTTAAGAATATAATAATGTATTTTATATTATTGATATTTTTTATAGATAATAATGTGTCATAGTTTTATTCTAGCACCACGAAAATGTGATGAATATGGGAAAGGTGTTGATTCAGGTTCGATTTTCTGAAATAAAATGTTTCAATCAAAAACTAGTCTTTATGTTTATTCTTGAGATATTTAAATTTAATATTTTTTTGAAGATAAATTAAATAAAATATTATTAAATTGGTCATGGTATTAATATTAGTTATTGTTCTTGGATTTGACATGGTCAAATTGGGAAGAATTTAGATATATTGATGATAATGATATTTAAGATGATAATTATGATCAAATAGATGAAATAACTTATGATATAGATGTTGATTATATTGGGAACTCCTCAATAATTGGACATATATATGGTGATATTGAAAAAATTGCATCGAGGTTGTATGAAATTAATTATTTTATCAACAGTGATGTGATTTATTAACTTTTAGTAGATAAATGGGTATAAAGGATATAGTTTTATAGTACTGATAAAACTATTTCTAGACATAATGACTAAAGGAAACAACCTTTTATAGTCACATTATAATGAGGAGAAAAGGTTTTATGCATTGAGTTTCTGGTATAGGAAGAAGCATGCCTACCCAACTCACTATGTGTTTTATAATATTGAATACAAAGGTATTTCAGAGTGTCCAAAATATGGGACATCATATTATAGGTTATAATAAATATCATACTCTACTTTAGAAATAAAAAGCTATCCTATAAAGGAGTTTTTTTCTTCCTATAATTCATTATTTATAATGTTGTTTTAACATGTTCAAATAATGAAAGACGGCTGACTTGGAATAAATATGAGTGGATATCTAATGAAAATTTATATCATCGAGTTGATTTACCAAAGTAAAGGAAAATTATTAAATTATTTTTTAGATTTAAAAATGATGTTATAAATTATATACTTTGACTGTGAATAGATGCAATGAATCCATATCAAATCCTTAGTTTCAATCATAGTTTATATCCAACTTTATATATAATTTACAAATTATATCCTAAATTTTTTTTTGAACCTAATAAATTCATGTTGTGTTTAATTATTTATGGACCAAAAAATGCAGGAAACACTATTGATGTTTTCGTTCCACCGAAACATTATGATTAGAAACTTTTATGGGAGTTGTGTGTTTAATTGTATGATTCCTACAAAATAGAACCTTTTAAAATGTAAACAATTATTATGTTCACTATAAATTTCATTCATGTAAATGGAAATTTTTCTAGATATTGTGTTACATAAAATTAAATTTATTCAATTTATAATGAAAATACTTTATATTATCAAATACAATATGGAATAAAAATGGAATATATGGGTCATCCAAGGATTTTTATATAGATACCTCTTGTTTAATATTTAAAAAATCATTCAATGAAACAAATAAATTTTTTTATTTTTACAAAACCATTTTCTATCACTCAAGGTTTTTAGAGTGTGAAAAATAATTGTTTCAAATTTAAAAAGAATCAATAATATGGTTATGATAGAAATATTTTGAAAAAAATACCAATATTTTTTGAGCTTTTATATTGGATATATAATGTGGTTAAACAAAACATTGATGAAATTTGTGTGGATAAAAATATCTATAATTTTATTAGATATTAAATAGAAGAATAAAGATGTGTGGAATAATTGATTACACTTACTCTAAATGAGCATACATTTAGAGTTTTTTCCCAATCCTAATGGAATACTAACATACCTTCCCCTAGGTTATCATACATTATCATTGAGTGATATTTTTAGTTTTTTCAGTTTCTTATTGGTATGAATGTTCAATAGGGTTATTCATCCTATGAATTTTTTTAACTAAAATATTTGATGTCGCCTGGAATTTAACTGTATGATTCTTAAAACACGATAGAGTAACTCCTATTTTATTCATTTCATGGAATATTTCCTATATGTATTATATTGACTATCAAAAAGATGTTTCATTTTTTTAATCTAGTTAGTAATAATTTGATTGACCTGAATTTTTTGAAAATATAATAGAATGAGGTAATTTCTATACTTTTGCGAAAGGGAAATTATTTTCCTCCACATTTTTTGACATCATAGTGAATTAGATGGTTTGTTTGGTGTGAGAAATAAGTCATTACAGACCTATATATCTATATTGAAATATGCATTTTGATAGTTATATGAAGTTGTTGAAGTGATATTTTATGCATCCAAATTGACATGAATCATCTACTATATGGATTTATATATATGAGTAGGTTGTATATTTTTTCCTAAAATATATATTTATAGAAGTTCTTGTAATTATTTATATGAATCTCCATGAATGTGTTAATTTTGGGGGAATTTAGTTCTTTAGATTTAAAGTAAAATGATTGATTGGTAAGATTGATTGTAAGGTAAATTTATAGATATTTAATAACATATATATTTATCAAACATATATATCATTATATATTAATATTTCAAAACAATTATCTAACAAATAATGATATGTGGAATTTGAAAAATATGTAACAGTTTATCAATGATTTAAAGAGGGAATCTATAGCGGAAAAGATGCATAAAAATGAGATATATTGTGCGAGAACCAATTTTAAATTAGATAACATTGTCTGAGAATGACATTAGTGGCTATACATTTCAAACCAAATATTAGGAAAAAATAAGTGTTTTTCAGAATAGTAGTGTATTTTTTGTCATAAATGAAATTAATTTATTGGGGGATAACTAAAATTACCCAATATCAATTTCAAGTTCATATTATGAAGTTATTGAATAATTATGGGAGGATTATTACAAAATATTTTAATTTATGATGTTTAAAAAAATGAGTTATTGGTAACAATAGTGTCACACCAAATGGATTTTGAATGAAAATAGTTTATCTGAGTAGATTGGAATACAAAACTTATCTATTTATCCTAAAAAAACATGTCATTTTTTTATATGTTCTTAATCCTTCAAATAAAAAGTGGTGAGTCCTTTTAGAAGGAAAAATAGTAGTTTGATGATGTAAAATTTGAAAATGTTGTTGATTTATATGAGATTCCAACTTCTATTTAATGATTATTAAAGAATATTGTTTACCATGTTATAGACATGATTGTTTCCATATAGAACGATCATGAGGATTGATTAATGGAAAATCCATCATTTAGTAATTATTAATATTATTGGTAAAATATATTTATTTCTTTTTCAGCCTCTAAAATTTCATAAAATGTTATATAAATTAGACATATTTTATTATATAAACACATATTTTAAAAAATATGATTAAATTTTTATTTTGATTGGTTTTGTTTTTCTGGTATCATTTCTCAATTGTTAAACACAATCTGTAACTGTTGGATATGTTTTCATTATTACATAAGATTTATTTTATTTTTATTATATCAATTTATGTTTCATAAATACAGTCATTATTGTTATAATAATGCTAACAATTAATGAATAAGATAATGAAAATTTTAAACATTAAACATTTTTGTTAATTACACTATTGAATATGATAAAGAGTGGGTTGTTTTGTTTTATTGTTTTTTCATATCATTTTAAAATTTTCAATAGTATTCTAATGTAATAGTTTGATTGGAATAATATTTTATTTAAATTTTTTTTCCATTATTTAAGTTATTACCTATTTTCATTATTTTATTTGTATTTTCATTTACTACTTTAATAAATATAGATGAAATTGTGTCTATTTTAGTTTACCTTTTTTGAATCATATTTCAGTTTTTTTATTAAATTTTTATGTAATAGTTTCATTTTTATATTTTTTAGAAGTATTTTATTAATTTGATTTGAATAATAAATTCATATTAAATAGTTCAGTCTACTATATATTCTAGGGAGGACTGTATACATAATTCTACTGAGGATCCACCTCATCCTTCTACCCAGGATCCATATACATCTATAAATACAAATAAGGCTTACAAGGTTAGTAAATATGGTAATATGAATCCAATAATTTTTTTTCATCTCATTATTAAGACCAAAGGATGTATGTTGAGTTTGATTATAATGATATTCCTAGTGGTCCAAATCCCAAACAGGTTAGGACATATATTAGATTGAAACCTCTAGCTGAAGATGTTGTTTTGATTTGTGATTAGGAATGTTTTTTAAAAGAGATAATATCTCAATTATAATATTATTTTTTTGGTTCATTAATTATTATTTTAATTAACATGAAATGCTTTTATTAATCTAGTTTTTCAAATTTTTTATCAGATGATATATGATATTCCTAACCATAGAGGAGTCAAGAAAACAAAATTAGCTTTGGTTTTTAGGAATTTTATTGTTTTTAAATCAAAAATTAAATCTAATTTCAATTTGGGTGATTGAAAAGATAAAAATATATCACATATATATCCCTATCTAGATTAAGATTCATATAATTATATTTTCCAAATTAGACAAAAAGAATGGTTTTTGAAAGGTGAAATTTTGATTTTAGATGTTTTTTATATTATTGATCATATTTTGTTTTTATTTATAGAAACTAGGGATATATAATGAAGATATCCAATCTGAAATTGAATACCCTCTAACTTTATCTCATGAAGGGTATACTTTATTAAACTAATAAATGATTTTTGAAAAAAAATCATAAAATGATATCTGAGTCTTCTAGCTCCATAGATGTTATCCCTCCTCCTTCGGATATACATGAAAATAGTAGGCAGTCTAGAATGAGAAAAAATGAACAATACTTATGGAAGATTTCATGGTTTTAGTTGATAGTATTTTAAGGATTTATTTATGTTATTTGTGTTATTTACCTCCATTAATTTTTTTGATTTAATAATGAATGTTTCAAATATTATCTATTGGAATCACATGAGGATTATAACACATATGGGACTATTATACATGACTTTTGGAAGGATATTTTATCCACTCTATTCGGTAATCTAGAAAACCCGGGTCCCATGTGAGCTTACACAGAAGATGTATTAGTAATTAAATTATTTGTTTTTTCTCGAGTTTCTTCAATGTATGAGGTATTTAATAAAAAATTATAACTATTAGAAGCTAGATTTCAAGATATGTGTTATATAATGGGTGAAAGGATAAGCTATTCTATACAATAGATGTTTGAAGATATTTAAAGGTACTTCAAGCTGAAAATACCACTCCTCCATATCCATCTATAGATTCCACTCCCCCACCACTACATTCTTTCCTAACTCATATTGGGTAGAGTCACAGATATAAATATACACTATATGGGGATAATTATTTAAAATTTCTAAATGTTATTACTAAATTTTTTATCATATTACAATTTATTAAAACATAAAACAGATGAATAAGAGTGAAATGTTTAAACAAATAAGTAATGCAGCATATTAAAGAACATGAACACCAATATTTTTATTCTAGTTTCATTCATAGTAAACATATTTCAACTCATAAATCCCCTCTAACTCATAGAGATATCTAGTAATGACTAAAAAATAATTACTTCTTTTAAAACTATCTTATTATCCTAGTCTATTATAGAATATTAAAATCCTTTTCATTTTAAATATATAACAGAAAAATCATTATTTTTGAAGGATTATACCAAGATTATCACTCTCACTATTATAGATGAAAGGAGATACCTTTATATTCTCTAGGATAAAATAATAATATGTTATTTCCTTTTTACCAGATGTGAATAATAAGAAGATACCTTTTGTGGATTTAAAACGATGTCTAAAATATTAATTATATAAACATACACCAAAAAATAAAAATGGATAAGGTGAATATGTTAACGAACAAAGCTGGTGTGGAGCACATATCTTCTACCATTCACAAATTGATTTAGAATAAGGAAACATTGGGAAAAATGCATTTCTTTAGTAATTCAGTAATAATGATTCATATACTTTTTCAGTGTTTTTTGTGTATTGTCTCCATAACTTTACATGCCCTTAATTTATATATAGAATGTGAATTGATATTATTGTCCAACAAAAATCCCAGGAAAATTATCCACATTAGTGTTTCCTATTTCTTCAAACTATTTTTAATAACAAGAGTTATAAATAAAAATGGAATCATATTACCATTTCATATACATTTTAATATTGCTCTAAAAATCAAAAATAATTACCACACTTAATTATATGTAATATTTCACCAAGGACCTTCTACTTATAAAACATGTGATAAGGCCCTATCATCAAGTATTATTATATTCCTACCATCTTAGGGAACTTATTCCTTGGGATTACCAAGCTATATAACATTGGTAAATAAATTTATTAACTTGCATAAGGGTAAGATGAATTTTTCATAAGTTGTATAAGGGTAATATTTATTCTATATAAAGGTAATTATTTAGCTCACATAAGGGTATCCTTTAAATGTAATAGGTTTTGAATGGGTAAATCATAATGTCTATACATTATGTAAGGGTAGTACATATTTTTTAAATTAGGATTAATGATAAATAAACACATGTTTATAGGTAAAAAAGCTTCCTTTTAGTAGGAATAGTTTTCTAAAATTTTCATAATGGTAAATTAATGATTTAATGCACTGTATAAATGTAATAAAAATGATATAGCATCCCCAAGGGTAGAATTAAAATTTAATAGAATTTTTAATGGTGAAATAGAATATCATGTACAGCTAAGAATATAATTTTCAAAGCATCATAAGGGTAATATTAAACTTATATATTCTATATAAAGGTAACTATAAAATTAAATATGTTGTGTATAGGTACATGTAATCATGTTTAGGGAAAAATAAATATGCATTATGCAATGGTTTAATATAAATTTTATAAGGGTAAATATTAAATTAAACTCATATATGTGTATAAGGAATATTAGGAGTCTTATATAAAAGGAAAAAATTTATTTCTAAAAAATGTATAACGGTATAGAAAATTTAAAACATATTACATTAGGTTAAAAAACTATACATAAGGTTAAAAAAACTACACATAAGGTAACTTCAAATGGTGTGTAAAGGTAATGTGCAATATGAAAAGGATACGTATGGTTAAATAAAATAATTGGAAAATTATTTTTTTAGAATTAATAGAAAAAAATAATTATAATGAATAATAAGAAGAAAAAGAACAATTAATGAACAATTAGATAATAGAAAATTATTACCATGAAAATATTAAACTATGTGGGGAATTTAATAAATTAAAGAATAAAACAATTTTTGAAAAGTAAGGAATTAATATAAATTTATTGAAACAATAATAAATATTTACAAAAAACTCAATCCAAATAAATGTGATAAATTTTAATAAACAAAACCAATAATAATACATGTTCAGACACCCAAAATCACCACCTTTTTTGTAAATTAGAAAATACATCATTTCAAAAAGTACAAATATTTTATCATAAAACACTTTTAAATTTCAATACCACTTAATGAAATTTGAAAAAAATGTTGTAAAAATATTTTTATAAAATATAATGCATAAAAAAACATCCCACCAATTCAATATTATCTATACAAAAATTTTCAAATATACTATATTATGCTTGAAAACCAGTTTCGGGTAAAATAAATTCACAGAGAAATGAAATAAAATTTATAGTTCCAACATTATTTGTTTTTTCTAAAAAAATATGATATTTGATTTGGAAAACTAACTCACACCCCCTCCAATTAATTTAAAAATAATGTGTACAGATAAAATCACAAGGTGCAACATGATTTCAAGAACATTGGATACTATGAAAACAATCATAAATGTAACAAAATATTGTCAATAGATGCTCCAAATATTCTGATAATAATTCAAATGGATTCATTTGAAATCTTTATCAATATTGATAAAATACACTCAATGTGTACTCTAGATTCTAAATAATCATGAATCTCTAGGACTTCATGTTTCATAACAATGTGAAATGATGAGGTAAAACTTCCAATATTACTATCTTCTATAATTCAACATGAATGAAACCAAATTAATAGTCCACATCACTAAATGAGTATTAAAGATTATGAACCCACCTACTATGGAATAATATATAAATATTACTTAGACCAAGAATGATAATCAATGAGATACAATCTTCAAAGTAATGTCTTACTTTTTGGGATTTCATACATAATACCAACTAATATAAAATAATTAGAAGGATCATGGAATCCTAAGTAGCCAATAAATTTAACATATCACTAAATTTTATCATTAATATAAATTACATTTAAGACATTAGGATATCATTAAATTTATAATTATTCAACAATACTATCCAAATTCATTAATTACAAAATGAAATCATCCTTTGGAGAAAATATTCATGATATATTCAAACCCTAAGAATCTATTAGAATATCATTATATACTAAATTAAATTTGATAGATTGTTATATCTATTACATCACCTCCCTTTAATATCTCTAACTTTTGGAAGGATCATTCACCCCACACCATACAATGATTTTACAAACTTAAAGAAAAATTCAATTAATGGATGCATACTGAATTTACATTACTTAAAATGTCCTGAAAATTAATGTTAGTATTATGTTCAAACTCCTCTTCAATCCGGAAGAACATAAGTTATCTAATTTTATGATATTCTTACATAGTTATTTATCCACTAGAATATTTATTATAAACTATTATGTCTCAAAATATTAATAAAATTCTTAATCCATGTCATCCTAAATCTACCTAACATTCTTTATATTGGGATCAAAATCATCATCTTCATCACAGTTGGGATAAGTTAATGATTCTAACTCATTAAAAATAAGAGTTACAATGATATTAGATTATATCATTGGACTATGATTATTGATTTCTCAATCAATATTCATGTTTTATGTGGAAGGGAATAAGGAATTATCTAATTGAATTCATTTTGACCTTGTGACAATTTGTATTTTCAATTTAATATTATCAACATGCTTCTAGGTCTTTCTATGTTTTGGAGTGATAAATAAATTTAATTATACTGATGGTTTAATCCCTTTTATAAAAAATAGAGCAAAAAATCATCATAAAATCAATGTACTTGGTCATTTTTAACATTATTGTTTTCATTATATTTAACAAATCCCCCCAGGTCATTGAAGTTTTTTCCATTATTACTCTTTATTTGAGGATAATCACCCATAATATGGTTAATCAACCTAGCTGTATGTTCAAGCCTCATAGAGTCTGAATTATATTTTTGATTTGTTTCCGTCTAAATAAATAACACAAAGAAATTAAATATATTTGTTCCTTGAGACTTTGTGGTTGGGGAAACATCATCACTAATTAATACTTGGGCAGCATCAACCTTTAAGGGTGCATCAGTATGTGGCTTTCTTTTTCCCCATCAATTAACCTTTTTATAGTGAGCAGATGACCATAGGGATATAGTTTTGTTCCACCTCACCACAACCCTTATACTAGTGACTAAATTTAAAGAAATATATATAGTATTATAGGATACTTTTATAAAAAATTTCTTGCTAGAAAATATATTATCTACTTTGAATCTAAATATCAGAATGAATTAGCTCTTATAGATCTAAATATTTTTATAAATTAAAAATTGACGGTTTGTAAATTGTAATATTGGATGAATCAATTTTAATCACAATAAAAAATAGTTTATATTGGGAAAAAGGTTTTCCCAGCTAAAAAGGTGTGCCAAAAAACCAATTGACTTTAACCAAAATATGATAAAAAGATACTTAATATAATTCAAAAAATTATGATTCTATTTCTTCGTCTTTAGAGAGACTCATAAAATTTTCCAGGAACTCTAAATCGAGTATCAATAATACTCATCACAACAGAAGAAAGAAATTGTCATATTCTTGGAATCGAGGACGCCCAAATCAAATCATGAATACACAAAAATTTCAAAAATATTGATTGTTAAATTTAAATGAATTTAAATAAGAATGGAACATATAAATATTAAAAAAAATCATTTATTTAAGGATAGTACATCAACATCGTTATGAGAAAATATGACCATCATATGCCCTTTTTTTGGAATGAGAAATGAGAAATCCAATCAGTAGGAGAAACAACATGATTTTTTTGGGAATATCTTACCATATCATTATAGAGTCAAGAATGTATCACACGTGTGTCACTCCTATGAATGCCTTTTGGTGTATTTCCCATGTATGAGGTAGAAATTTCATTCCGTAAATTCCATCGTGGTATGTCAAAACTTTATTCTCTCAAAACATCTAGAATCTAATGTTCTAGTGAATATTTCATCTAATTTCATTTTACAAGGACAAATAACTAAAATAAATCACTATTTTTTAATACAATATCTAATGAAATGAAATATTTTATCCATATTATTTTTTTGATAATGTAGTAAAGGATAATTTTTTATTAAAATAACACTCTTATTATTGAAATAAGTAAACAAAATTCATAATAAATGTTAAAATTTCACAATTTTTTCTTGAAAAAAATAAATTGAGCATTAGAATTTGTTGTGGTTATATACAAAACTTCATCAATGGATAAAATTACGATCAATTATTTACTTTTAAATCCTTAGAATTAAATATTTATGAAGGATACAACACATACCTGATGAAATGTTTCTCGTAATATTATAACCACCAATGTCAGAATCAAGGTAATTAAAAATATTTACCAAATTCTGTTTTTTGAATAAAATTGAACAGAATTAATAGTTCCTATTATGTATCTTAATTTTTTTAAAATTCTATAAGATGAACCCATTTAGTATTATATTAATACCATGAACATAAACAAACTATGAGAATTATATTAGGCCTATAATATGTTATGTAAGTAACAATACTTATCATTCCTATACAAAATTGAACATTAAAAGGTTTTATAGATTCATCACTCTGAAAAGACAAATTATAACTAATGGGGATTCTAATTATTTTATAAGAATGAAACTGAAACCTCTTAACTAGTTCTCCAATATATTTATATTCATTATTAAATATGATATCTTTATTTAATATAATTCTAAGACCTACAAGAAACATTAACTCTTTCACTAAGATAATAATAAACTCATTTGTGACATGGTAAGTAAAATCATTACACATGGATTCATTTGAAGACACAAGAACTATATAATAATTATATAGTTTAATATTAAAAATATAATTGGAAATATACTTAATTAATAAATTTGGATCAAATATTCTTTTTTTAAAACTTATTTGTTGAAAAAATATAATTTGACTTCCAAAATAATATTTTAGAGCCTTCTTGAGACCATAAAATGCTTTATTAAGTATGAAAACATGTTTTGGAAGTTATTAGTTTTCAAATCATATGGGGTTTATATACATAAACATTTTCATAAGAAAAACCATTAAAGAATTTAGTTTTTATATCCATTAAGAATAAATTAAAATTTTGAAAAAAAAGTATAAGAAAAAACCTAATATCCTAAATGATATTATACGGAGAAAAAGACAATTAAAATTTTATTACTTTGTATAATGAATATCCTTGATCTACAAACCAATATTTTTAAAAATTATTTAACCCTATTCTCCTAACCTATTCTTTAAAATATATTTATTTCCTTCATCTTTTTTCCATTTACGTGGTTCGACTAGATTCCACAAATTATTCATAACAAATTAATTAATATATTCTTTATATTTCATAATCAATTCATCATATTTCAAAGATTCATCAATTTTTTTTTGAAAAAATATCAAGTAAAAATATAAAATTAGAGAATAAATTTAAAAATGACTTTCTAGTTTTGACAACATAGTCAATGTTTCAAATAACATTCTCAACGGGAAGATCTTTGTCAGTCCACCAATGTTTAGTATCATATTGAGTTAGGATGTACACCTCATTAATTTTTATATTAGATTCATCTTATCCAATGTTTAAATTTCAATGTTATTCTTCACCTTTTTCAAAATCTTCTATTTTTCAATCATTATTTTCAAAAACAATTTTGTTCATAGATATTTTATAATCATTATTCACTTATTATGTAGTCTATTTTCATTACTATTTTTATAATATCCTAGAAAAATTTATTCATCAATTTTAGAATCAAATTTAACAAATATATCATTGGTATTAAAAATGAAATCTTTATACCAAAACACCATAAAGTGTCTTAATTTGGGATTTCTTCTTTTGAATAATTCATAAGATTTTTATTAAATAATGGTCCAATAAAGACTCTTACAAATATAACTTGAAGAGTGGGTAGATTTATCAGATAAACATTTTGGGGTATTTAGATCATTTTGTATTGTTCTATCCTTTTTTGTAAATTGTTAAATACGTTCATTTTACAAAAACATTTATTACGGCGTTCTAGAAGATGAAAATTATAAGTGTATCCATTAACATGACAATTTTTTTAAAATATAGTTTTAAAAAATCACAACCCATAAAAATTATAATTTAAATAATCAAGTAAACTTTTCGATTTTGAATTAATTTAAACAATGTCATCATTATAGACAACGATTCATTCTTATGAGCTATAGAGTAAATCTGGGAAATCCTTCTACAATCATGAAAAATTAATAACAAAAAATTATTATTCAAAAATAGTTTTTCTCATATATCCAAAAAAAATCAAGATGTAATAACATTAATGATATTGATGTTATATCATTATCAATAGATTAAAATAATACTTTTTGTTTCTGACCATTTAAAATAAATCACATATAAAATATTCATTAACCCTGCACTTGTAATGATCTTGACTGTATCCCTTATTACCCAATCTGTGTTGTAGTAATAACGAGCATGAAAAAAGTATCCTCTGAATAAGAATATCATCTATTACAACAATGTTTAAATACTTTACATTTTTATAGGCTATAAAATAAAAATTAATTTTATACATATTATATTTCTTATTCAAATAAAATAAAATATATTTATATTTTAATATAATAAATATAATTTCTCAAATCTAAACAATCATTAATTCATTTAAAATTTATGATATACTGATGCTATTATATATAATTCCTTCAAATTTTAAAAAACATTATATAGAATATTAGATTTATAAATACCAAATTTTCCATTCCCTTTTGCATTCGAGTTAATATTATCTTCAAAACAGATAGCCTCTTCACCACACTAATTAATATTTTGAAATATTGAGGGATCTCTAGTTATATAGAGTGAGAAACTACTGTCTATATAACCTATACACTTCGAATTTTGTTTGAATGTTTCTTGAAATCAAATAAAATACGGATTTATTTTGGAATGCAAGCTACTTTGGGTCCAATTGGAGTACCCATCAAGATTTAAGACATTTTTTGTAGGGTAATCTAGAAGATAAATATTTCAAAATTATAGTTTTAGAAAACCCCAATTATTTTTAAAATCAATTAAAAACTCATTTTCATAATTCAACTTCAAACAACACTTATAACAAGTGGAAGTGGATGTTTTAACATGAATACTTTTCCCAACAAAAATATTATTCATATTAGGAATTAATTTATTATAACCAAAACATGATTTAAGTTTATTTATTTTATTCTTGGAAATCATATTTTTAAACTTATCTTTACCTTACACAAAATTTGAAAAAATTTATATATAAGAAAAATTATTTCTAATATTTTCATTATATTTTTTATCATTCCCTAAATCTATCTTGATATTACTATTTGAGTAGGACAATTTAATTCTTAGTTTCATATTCTCTATGTGAAACTTCTTCAACTAACAATTAAATTTAGTTAATTCAACCCTTATTTTATAGACTCGTCTTTTTAAATCCTCAACATTCCCTAGAAAAAGGTTTTTAACTTATTTCATTTCAATCATTTAGTATCTTTTTTTATCTTTGAATTGTTTCTAATTATTTAGTTTGTTTTTCATTTAAAAATGTGAATTTATTCATAACCTTATGATTTTATCGAATAAGATTCTTATTTTTATTTTTTAGATTATTATATATTTATTTGTATACATAATAATGTTAATAACATTAAAAACATGATTTTGTATGCTTTCATATTTTATAGTTATTTTATAATAGAAAAACCTGTTAGAATCAGTTTCATAACCAGAGAAAGAATCTAGTTTATTGAATTCCTAATTTTCTTGATTAGACATGTGACAAAGGTTAGTTATATCTTTTTCACATGAATATTCAATACATGATCTTCACTCCTTAGTATAACTCCTTCCAATATGATATTATTACTTTAATTACATCTTGTGTTGTTTTTATTTTCAATGTTATTTTAGTTTTAGGCAATACGATTTGATATGACCATAATTATTACATTTAAAAAATTAAAATTTAGAAACAATATATTACTTAATATAGATAAATAACTTTCATCTTTCTGATTGTATTGTTTTTATCATATACTGAATCCACATTTTCTTTTTATCAACTTTTAAATACCTTTTCTTATATTTTAACCTCATACTCCCCACTTTTTTGGGATTATGTATCAAAATAGTTGTTATAAAAAATATTATTTAGAGTAAATGGTATATCTTTATTTTTATTAAAAACATCACAATCATTTCACGTAAATTTCAACTTTTTTTAGGAAAGATACAATCAATTCATCCATAGTTTATTTAGTATAATACTTTCATTCTTTGACTACAACATTATTTGAGATTCAATTCATTGGTGATTCCTATAGTATTCTCTAAATATGTAAATCATTATTTATAGTCTCTTTATGAATAAATTTCAATTAATGATCATGGTAAATAATTTTTACATCTCAATTATTTTCTCAAAATCACATATTCTGATTTTTTTTGAATTCTTCGTGATATATCCCAAATTGGGATCTTTACAACCTATTAGTTCTATAATGAGTGACTATTAATGTACTAAAAATTTAGTAATGATTTTTACATGACTAAATATGATTATAAAATATTATAATTCATTAACTATAAATTAAATTCATGAATTTATAATTTATCACAAATATAGTAGCATCATTTCCAAGTAGTGTATCTGGATCTACTAATGATTGTTTATAAGGTTTAATCATTATAGTTCAATAATAAATTAAAATAATTTTTAAGAAAACCTCTATATGATATCTCTAATATGAATACTAATTTAATTTAATTAAGGTTGACTTAGAGGATGCATGACTTTAGTTTCTAGACATTCCATTAAATAATGATCTTTTATAAGATTTTTATGTATATGACAAAATTTACACAATTAAAATGATAAAATAAGAACACAACCTATCTAAAGGATATGTAAATTATCATAATAAACAATAGAGCATAAATGATCATTTAAGAAAATAGTCACCAATTCCAATTGTGGGCCAGAGTTTTCAATTGAATGACAGACTAAATAATGGTGAATATCCCTTTAAAATTTTACAAATTGACCAAAAAAAGTTTATTTGAGTATTATTTATTCAAACACCAGAAAATATTAATGTGAGTGAATTTTTCAAAAAAATCAATATAGTGGAATAAAAAATATGAACACTAAGATTTTATAGTATTTCAGATCATTATGAAGCTATATAAACTTTTAAATCCCTCCAATTTAGTGATAGGAATAGTATTCACTAAAACTAAGGAATATTTTATAGGTTCCAAATAAACATAGTATTGAAACTCATTTGATTATAATATAAAAAAAATTATATTTATTAATAATAATTAGATAGTTATATTCATTATAAAAATATTATGCAATTATTTAAAACAAAAAAGAAATAGTTTTAAATAAATTATTTTCAAATATAGTTTTATTTAAAAATTGAAATTATAAATTTTATAATTATAATTTTAACATATGAATATAAGTTTTTTAAATTTTAATATATAAATTTAACAATGGGTTTCTTTTGGTATTTTTGGAAGAATATTGATTTTTCAGTGAATACTTAACATACCAACTTTTGGTAAAAAATACATTTCCTTCAATAATTTTAAATTTCCAAATGAACCAATATGTTTTGAAATTGATTTAAATTATAATAATTATTTTCTAGTTATATAAAATCCTTTTAATTACTTTTATATTAACATTATATTGTTTGTTAAAATCAGTTGTTTTTTGGGTTTAAAACGTGTTTTGCAAAAGACATTTTTAAAAAAGAATAATGTTTCCCAATTTGAATTATTTAAAATAAAACAAATTTGGGAATTTTTTAAATGAAATTTATATATTATATATCACTAAATATTAATTTATTTCCATACAGTGGTTATTATTTATCATATTGTTAATATAAAATCATCTTTTTTTCTCAAAAAAAATTCTCCTCAATACTCGCTTTTTCGTCACATATATGGGTTTCATTTTAAATTAAAAAAAATTCTTTATGTGAATGGAATTTTAAAACTAGATTAAATAATTTGAAAAATCATTATATATATTTTATGATAATCTCAAATAAATTTTTTGCAAAAATCAATTATGAAAATAAGAAAAATTAATTGTCGTGGTTAATGAAAAAATGGAAATACCAGGGGTAGAAATGAAAATATAAGGTTTAAAATGACATAGAAACGTGAATGATATAAATTTAATAAAGTCATTTAGACATTTTAACTTCTATTATCAATAATTGTATTTTATTGGAACCTTATAAATTGAAAAAAAAAACTTTACAGATATTCATTATTTTCAAAACATACAAGTCTGCCACTCACCAAACATTAAAAAAAACCAATATTCTCTTCTTTTCATACAACAAAAAGCTACTGGTTTAGAAACAATATAGTTCTATAATATAATCCTAGAATCCTTTTTGGGCATTAAATACAAACAAATAAGGCATTTGGGTAAAACAAAAAGAAGTTTTCTGAAGAAGTTGTAACATTATTCAATGAGTGTTTTTATTTAATTTTTTACACTACAACATAAAATTATTATTAAACCATTATTATATTGTAAACATAGTATATAAAATACATTTAGATATTAATATTTTAATGTAATAACTTAAATAATTCTCGTATTTCAAAACTGGGTTACAAAATCGTCCACCGTGTTCACAGCATACTACAACCTCACAAACAAATGTCATTCATTTTTCATCACCATCTTTCACGGTTGGGTTTCATGATAAATATAAAATATATATATTATATTTATAACATTATTATACCTATTTAGAAATTATATCATATATATCATTTTACATTCAATTCTGTATGGGATTTGATAACATCATTCGTCTGTACGGCGGACAACCACCTCACGGAGTGATGCGATTAGTTTTTAGTAATGCTTTACATGGAAGGTAATAATTGTAAATATAATGAATATACAAGTCATAAATAGAGTAATAATATTTTTAATTACATATTTATCATTATTACTATACAATATATCATTTTTTTTCTTACCTCTTATTTCATAGATAAATGATAACACTGTTTGTGAATGTGTGGACTATCACCTTCACGACTTCATGTGACTCTTTTCATCACCACACCTTATGGATGATATATATATATAATAATAAAATAAATAATATTTTATATATGATATTATTAACATTTTAAATTATAAAATATTTCTTATATCATTTTCATAATGAGAATTGAAAAATTAAACATTACTCGCCTGTACGTATGGCGTACCATCTACATGATTTTAAAGAATTTAATTTATCAAACCCAAAGTTCAGGATTGGTCTCCAAAGTATAATTGTTTTATAAATATGATAATAAATTCATGATTATTATTATGAATATTTATAAAAATTTACCCCTTTTTCCATAGTCAGTTTACTAAATTCATTTTTGATAAAGAACCTGAATATTTTTAAAACATCTGACATAATCTTAATAGAATAAATAGATTAATATAAAAAAAGGTAATAAGTGAAAATAGATTAAAAGTTTTCTCAAGAATTTATATAATTAACAATATTATAATATTCATGAGGATAAACACACATGTTACAAGTTAGACTCTAGGAAAGAGACTTCATCTCAATTTCCAATCATTGAGGCATATTTTGATGTCTTACACCTCTACTCATTTATGAGGTGTATAAAAAACCGTTAAACATGTTATGTTTTGAATTTATTGAGAATACTTTTATTTATATGTTTAATTAATTTCATTATATAATGAAGATTTTTATTTAAAAATTTCCAAAGTTATAACTGAATTTTGTTAAAAAATATCTTTCAATATTTTCCTTCTAACCATATCTTATCACCAAACATGTTCTTAAAATGACATTATGAATATTTTCATATGTATAAAAACTAATTATAAATGAAATTATATAATTTTCTTACTTTATTTTCAATGGTTTTTAAAAGAAATATTTATATATGGTTTATATAGAATGTTTTGAAAAATGACAAAAATGAATGATGTATACTTTACGCACACAGTGTCAAAAACATTTTCTAACACCATGACCCTTATTTTATTTTTTATCCCCTTGAAATAATTCTTGTTTCAATAAATTAAAGCACCACATTACCTTTTTTGGGAATGTTGGTATTGAAAATGGGTTTTTTAATTAAAATGTTATTTTTTATAGTATTAATTAATAATCATACAAATTGAAAAGTATTTTTCAACGATTTTATAATTAAGTAGTGAAATAATAATTTTTTTAGTAATGTTGGGGTTCTAATAGATTATATATGATGGGTGCACCCAAATAGTGTATTTTAAGCCCATTATTGCCAATATATTGGGTTAATACATATATCGATCCAATTTATTCTATAATTATTATTTTCTATGAGTAATTATATTAGAATTTGGTTGTATGATTATTCTATTTTGAAATAATTATGTAAGGCTTCAATTAAGGATTTCCCAAGTTACCTTCAATAATTTTTTGTGCATTCTAATTATATTTCATGTAAAATTATATTTTTAACAGGTAATTTAAATTACCTTTTTAAAATAATAATGATTCCCTTCCTGGGTGAAATGTTTTTTTTAGAAATATTTTTCATGGGTTCTCATGTTTTTCATTAGAATAATAAATTTATTTATTTTATTTACATTAATAGAATCATTTTGTTCATCCCAAATTTTTTGGAAAATATCACAGGATTTAGGGATGTGTAAGGGAATGAGAAAAAGTCAAGTTAAAAGTATTTAGGATTTTCTATGAAAAGAATCATAAATTCTTTTAAATGTTTTATATAATTGGAAAAATAAATTGTGTTTATAATTTTCAACTATTTATTATATGTTTTTTATGTATTATTTATAAAATAATTATCTAAAACTACAGACCTAAAAATATCCTCAAATGTAAGATACTTAATTCTTAATATAAAAATCTATGTTACGTATAATTTAAGGATAAGTCCTTATAGTTGGTATCATAGGTTAGTTTAGATATTTTTAGAGGATAGGATAATGTTAATATCATTCCCTTGATTGATTCTACATAATGGATAAGTTTAAATGATATATAATTTTAATATTACCATCTTTTTTCATCTAAAATATACTTAATGAGAATGGTTTTCAACAAAGGTAACAACAAATATGTAATGGAAAGGAACCCAGAGAAAATTATCTATCCAAATCTGCATCGTAATATGGTTTTAATTAGAAAAAATAGTTTGTTGTAGTGATTGATTGGTTGATACATGATATAAATGCTGATGGTATCCATGATAAAGATGAACTCGATCTACCGAGATGGAACATGTCTATTATCGATAATTTAATGATGAAACAACCCAGATAATTTAGTGTTTGATCTTACCTAGTGGTATATGAAGGATGATAAATTATATGGACAATATATTTGAGGTCATTTCATGTTTAAAATGTAAAAAGTTATATTTTTCCTTTTATCATTATGAAGGTGAAGATGATTGATTGTGGCATTTCATTAAGAATATCGGGGAGAATGATGATGTTGATTCCATGGAATGAGAAAAAATCAAGGATATTTTCCTTGATTAATATTTCCTTTTGTATGTTTTACTCCATATGGAAATAGATTCTTGAATGTAAAAAAAGATGAAGATTATGTGGTCATGTATAAGGTCAATTTTAAAAGAGTTTTCAACTATATAAAAGATTTTGTTTTGGAAATTTATATTAAAATTAGTATATTTTAATCAGGATTGAAACCATGTTTGTGAATATCTTTGGTCTAATTAGAATTTATAAGATATGAGAAATTGTTTTGTTGTGGATAAAAATATGAGATGGAGTTTTCAAACACTTATGTTCTTTGGGAAGATAGATGGAAGAAGTGGTCAGGATGGGAGCTGATGGGGAATCATACAATAAATAATTATATAGGTACGAAAATTAAGATCTCATATTGTGTTATGTGAAGTAAAAATCACCCTTCATAATGACTTACGAAATCAGGGAAGAATCACCGATGTAGATTGTTTCGTCATAAGTTAGGTTATTGCAATGAAAGGATTCCTATGGAATTAAAGAATGGGGTAATTGATATTCATCCAATAGTGAGGTATTTTAGTTTCAATGAGTTGGTTCATTAATCTAATGTGTGCTTAAACTTACTAAACAAGGACATAAATAATCAATATTGGAATAAAAACTGTTTAGAAAAATATTTTTCTACTCCTATGATAGATATTGGGTCAGAATAACATGTAGTGAAGGGTATGTTTCTTGTTCTTTTAAATTATTTTGTTACCATGTTTGACTCTGGATCTTCGGATTCTTTTATTTCTGATACATTTTTATGTAAATTGGAAATATCAGCAGATGATCGTAACATATTACATTTTTTAAAAATAAATCAAGATGTAATTATTAAATTAACCAAGATTTATAGGTATCTTATTGTTTTTATCAAGGGGAGGGTATTTTCTATAAATCCTACTGAACATACCATAGTTGATTTTGATATCTATTTTGTAAAGGATTTTATTTTCATTTATCATGCTATGATATATTTTTCTTCCAATAATGTTTTATTCAATGATTCCATGCCTTTAAAAACAAAATATGAATTTGAGAAATTGATTATAGATGAAATTAAATGTTACCTATGTCACATTGTTGAAAACAATGTAAATGTTCAAATTAGTAATGTTTTTGTAGTAAATAGATTCATGAATTTTTTATATTTTATTTTTCACTGTGTTATTCCTAATTGAGAGGTTGATCTTACTATTTATTTTTTACTAGATATTAAGCCTATTTCAAAACATCCTAATCAAATGGAGAAAGTGGATCTTTTTGAAATTAAAAGGAAATTTTGAAATTTATTAGATAATGGATTTATCTAACCAAGAAATTCACCATGGGGTTATCCTTTTTTGTTTCTAAAAAATAAATATGGTTCAATGAGACTCTTCATTTACCATATATATTTAAATAACATCACTATTATGAACATTAATCTATTTCTGCATATCGATAATTGTTTTCTCATCTATATAGAGAAAAATATTCATTAATGGTTGATATAAGGATCATGTACCATCATTAAAAGGTAAATATGGATGACAATTAGAACACGACATTTCAAGCTATATATTGGAACTATGAGTATTGTGTTATTCCTTTTGGGTTTCCCAATTCCATTTCTATATTTATAAACCTTATGAACCGAAATTTCAAGAGTTCGTGGACATTTTTATTGTTATATATATTGATAAATTTTTTCTATAGTATAAAATTTTGGAGAAACATGATATACACCTTAGGATTGTTTTGAAAACGACAAAAGAAAAGAATATTTATTTGAAATTTATAATGCCAGAATTTTGGCCACATATTTTTTTCCTTGGACATATTATTTTTAAATATGGAATAATTGTTGACTTTACTAAAAAAAGTGGTCAATGAATGGATGAGGCCCAAATATATCATATAGATTCCAATTATTCATGGATTATATGGTTATTACTAATGGGTAGTTGAAAACATTAATCATTTTTCTAGACCACTAACTAAATTAACTTGAAATTTAGTTAGATTCATTTGGATAAAAGATTGTGATGATTGTTTTTCAGAACTAAAATGAAGATTCTTGAATGATCCAGTTTTTTTCCTGGCCTCTTAGAAATATAGAATTTGTTATCTATAGTGATTATTCTTTAAAATGACTTCATTGTGTCCTAATGTAGTTTTATCCTTTAATTTATTATGGATCACATAAATTGAAACACAATTAATTTGATTACCCTAGACATTATCTAGAATTAGTTTCTATGGTATTTTCTTTAATGATTTTTGGTATTATTTGTATGGAGTAAAAAGTGAAATAAATACCGATGACAAAAAAAATTACTTATATAGTCTGTAAAAAATAATTAAGCTTGGGATAGATGAGAAAAATTTAACAGATCAAGGATTATGATTTCACTAATCATTTCCATAATAGAAAATTAAACAAAGTGTTGGATGACTTATGTTGAAAAATATTGACCTGTTAACTATGTAATTTTTGGAATGATATTTTTAGGTTAATGATTTTAAAAACACTCAACTTGAAGTTGTAGATGTAGGGACATCCACTAATTGTTTTAAGTTTTTGTGTAGTAAAATGTTTGATAAATAATTAAGAAATCTCAAAAGTATGATCAATTGTTGAAGGAAAAGGTGATATCCATTAAGATGGGTAAGTTTCCATATTTTAATATTGAATAATAGGGTGTTTTATTTTTTGTAAAATTATTATGTGCACATTTTCATTCCTATTTGAAGAAGGAGTTTTTAATTTAATCTCAATGTTATCACTTTTCAATTCATCTATGAATCACTACGATATACTCAGACCATTGAGACTATTGCAAATGGTATAGAATGAAAATAGATATTCTCAACATCCCCATGAAGTCTTTTTTTAAGTCAAGACATTATTTATTAATAAAGAATGCATGAACTACATGAGTCTAAAGGAAGGAATCATATTACAATCCCTTTCATAATGACGAAGAATATCAACCGGTAAATCATCCATCCAAGTGATGTTCTGGTTGATTCCCATATCAGAAAGTCCATCAGCCACCCTTTTCGCTTCACGAAAGGTGTCTGTAGCAATGTAGTTGATCTCTAGGAGTGAAGAGAGGGATCTCATCCAAAGAGTAGTGAACGGCCAAGAAAGATGCACTATGCCATTCCAAATTTCCTGGATAATTCTAGTTGAGTCACTTTTTATCCAGATTTTGTTCCACCCTTTTGGCAAGAGGTAGTCCACAGCAAAAATCACAACCTTAATTTCTGCCTCTAATGATGTGGTCGTGCCACAATTTCTAAAGAAACATCCTGGGAGCTGACCAAGGGAGTTCCTGAAGGTAGCTCCACAACCAAAAGGTCCAGGGTTTCCCTTTGAGGCTCCATCAACATTATCCTTAATCCATCCTGGAAGTGGAGGTTTCCAAAAAACCTCAAAGGTGCATCTTGGTTGTCTATATAGACCATCAACCTTGAGTTTACGAAGGATCTTGAAGTCTCCAACAGAACTATCACATAAATCTTTTTGGATTGAAGCAACATCCGATATAAAAATTCAAATTCTCATATGACATGCATGAAGACTGAATTAGTATTTTTTATGGATAATGACATTTTGAGCATACCAGATAATGTGAAGTAGTTCCGTAATAGCTTCTAAAAAAGGATTCTTGATTTGTTTCAAAGATTCAAGCTCCACACAACGAATTAATTGAGCACAAATAGAGTTAGATTGTAACCATCTGAAGTCAAAAAGTTCAGTAATGAAATTTTAGAGAGCAGAGGCTAAAGAACAATACTAAAATAAATTATTAGCATCTTCCCTGGGATGAAAACAAAATTGACCATGAGAACAAAGTTTTCTTCCAAAAGACTCAAAAAAAATTTAATTGGAACACGACTATGAGCAATACACCAAATAATATTGAGCCTTGAAGGTTTAATCTAGGGCTTTGAAAAATGTTTTAACCAAGCAAAGTTATTATCAAGAGAAGAAAAATTATGATTGTAATAACTTTTTGGGTCATGGATCCCATTATGAGCTGGTTTCCATGTAAGAAAATCATCATCATTAGTGAAAGAGTAATTATCAACAATAGTCATGATGTTGTCAGGAATGTTAATTTGTCCAGATAGGATGAATTTCATTATAGTATAATTGGTGTGACCAAAGAAGAGTTAGGGGTAACATCGATATAAGCGGTGTACTGGCCCAATTGTCCAACCCAAAGTTTAAAGAAGAATCTGCACTAACTGTCAATCTATAATTAATCATAATATTTGTAAAGGACTATTTAATGGATGGCCATATGGAAGACTGGATATAGCTCTAATTACCTTTTTTGAGCTTGTGAATGAATCTTTCTCAAAGAAAGGCAATGGAGTCATAATTATTGTTGACCAGTCTCCAAGTGAGCTTGGCTTTAAGTGTGTTATAAAAAATCCGAAGGTTTTTTTATGCCAATATCACCTTTTTCTAAGGGTTTTCAGAATTTATATCAGGTAATGGTCACAAGATTTCTTTCGTTAATGCTTCTAGTCCAAAAAAAATTCTTAATGAATACATTAATTCACTTGAGTAGACCAATATTCCATTTATAGATCATCAGCGAGAAAACCAATTTGGACACTATGGTGGATTTAACTAAACAAATCCTGCCAGACATGGAGAGAGATTTACCCTTCTAGGAAAAAAGTTTCCTAACCACCTGATCAACAATTGGGGAGAACTATGTGGATTTTGACCGACCCCAAATGATAGGCACCCCAATATAAGTGAAGCGGAAGGATCTTTCTTTGATATCTAGTCTATTTACAATGTCATTTTTTCTTTTGGGAGAGAAATATTTACTAAAGAAAATGAACAATTTATTCCAGCTGATAGATTGACCCGAGAGATCTTCATAGTGATCTAAAACATTTTTTTCAAGACTTATGATATTTCTTTTATCTCCATGAAAAAATAAAATGATGTGGTTGTCATAAAAAAGTGAGAATGAATAGTAAGATTTCTAGCAGCATGAATCGGATGGAGTTTATTTTGATAAACAAGTTTAGTGAGAAGTCTACTCAGATATACTTCGGCTATGGAAAAGATAATGGTGGATAAAGTATCACCTTGTCTGACCCCTTTGGGGAATTTAAAATATCCCTTAGGGGATCCATTAACAAGATTAGAGATATAGGCCGAGTTAAACATAGTATGAATCCTATTGACAAACACATCATTGAAGAAAAAATAACATAGAACATTGAATATAAAGTTTCATTAAATAGTATCAATGGCCTTACGAATGTCGATCTTAATGGAAACATTACCTCTTATGTTCATTTTTTATGGGAGTTTGTGCATTTAGAGGCAAGGCAGATGAAATCTTGAATATATATGCCCTTGATAAACCCAAATTGATTCTAGTAAACAATTTTTTGACAAATAGAAGAAATTTTTTTAGAAATAATCTTAGAAATAGCTTTATAAAGAGTTTTTATAAGAGAAATGGGCTAAAAAAGATGAATTTCAAAAGCATTGGCCACATTAGGAATTAAGGCAATGAATTGAGAGTTAATAACATGTGGTAAAACTCCATTAGAGAAAAATGATTTGACAATTTTACAAACATCCACATGAATAATCTTCTATTTACGTTGAACAAAAACCATTATTAAAACCATTAGGGCATGGGGCATTATCCGGGTTCAGACTAAAGACGGTGTCCTTGATTTCATGATCAAGAGTAATTCTAAGGAGAGAGTGGTTGTCTACCACAGTCACCAAGTTTGGGATAACCTCAGGAATAAAGTTCTTATTGATAGGAGAACCATTAAAAATATTTTCAAAATAAGAGACCGCATGATTAAAAATATCCTCCTCAGAGTTCAAGAGGGTGTCATTATCCCATATAAAGGAAAGCGGTCGAGAGGATTTTCTAATCATTTGAAGAGAATTATAAAACATAATATTATGATCACTGTCCGAAATCCATTTGGACATAAATAATTTCTTGTGAATGCTAAACTTAAGAATAAGAATCTTATTCAATTTCACATAGATGTTTATTTCAGCCTAAGGATCCAACAAGAAATCAGAGCAAGTGTTATTGTTCTAAATGTGGGTGAGATCATTTTCATGATAAATTATCTCTTTTTCCATATGTTTAGATTTAGCACTACACCAAGCCTTATGAAAAATTATAAGCTATATTAATTTGAAAGTCATGAAAATGAATCTTTGTGATGATTCATAGAGTCCCAACAAGATTTGATAGAGAGAGAGCAATCCAAGTCAGAAGACCATGCATTTTTGAATCTGAAGGGGGGGTTGATTTTGGATTTCTAGAAGTGAGACTGACTAAAATGGGATGGTGGTCTGAATTGAGTTTAGGTATGGTAATACTGGATATGTTGTTCCAGAAATCAAGGTCATGACCATTGGGAAGTGCTCTCTCCAATTAGCTTGAAACTATCCTGTTATAGTGTCGACCATACCAAGCATTCATGGAACCAATGACATTATTCTCTATAAGGATTCAATCTTCAATAGACTCTCTAAATTCCCTCGAGGATATAGAAGAGAATGAAGGTCTAATATTTTCACTTGGATAGAGAATAGCATTGAAATGTCCTAGCACAATCCAAGATTCAGGAATCTTGATAGATAAATCCAAGAGATCTTGCCAGAGGGTCTTATGGACATGATATTTATTTCTAGCATAAACCATTGATCAAAAATTATGTTTTTCATTATAATAAATATCACAAGTGATCATTTGTTCCGAATAGTAGAAAATGTTTACATTCTGTAAAGATTCGTGATAAAAACCTGAGAGATTCAACAACCAACCCTATTTTACAAGCACCTAAAAATTTATAACCAAATGAGAAGAGGTGTCTAAGTCTCATATAATAATTAGTTTTGGGTCCAGCTAAAGAAAAATGTATAGTTTTATGAGTTAAAATAAAATTCCTAAGGATATAAAAAGTTACAGGGCCTGTAATGCCTTGATAGTTCCAAAGAAGGTAATCCATTAAAACCTATTATTGGGGAAAGAGCCCCCATTTTCTTTCTTAGATCCCCCTGACCCCTTCTTCTTCCAAACTGATCTTCTAGGATTTTGAAAAGAAGGTGGTATGGACTTCATATCCTGCTTTCTCATAGAAGAAACAAAAGTTTTTTTAGAAGAACGGGATATAGTAGTGGTATGTTCCTCAGACAAAGAGGACACATTATCTAGGATAGCTATGTCCACTGAGTGTGAAATATGGACATGAACTTCGGAAGGTTATTCGGAGTCCCCATTTGGTGGCCTTCCACTAGAAGTGGACTATTTATTTTGGGTTGATAAGATGCTAACTTCCTCTAATTTATTATCAGGAGGTTGAGTCATAATTTGAGCATCACATGAAGTTTCTTTCAGGCTAGATATTCCAGATTTAGATCATTTACTAGATAAAGCATGTGAGGTGGTGACGTGGGAGTTGTCCTATTCTGGAATTAATAGAGGGAATGTATTAGTACATGGGATCTCAATTGGAGTTTCTGCGGAAGCCTCTGCTCTGTGAAATGTACCAGCATCACTGTTGTGATTGTCACCTGTAGCATTATGGGAGCCTCGCTCCTTCGACGGTTCTACAGCAACACAGGTCTTGAAAACTCTAGTGGGTTTAACCATCGAATCATGATTCGAATCATAATCATGGTCTGAAACCTCATTTAAATCCATCCCAGGTTCCTTGAAAGCATCAAGTACAATCTTCTCAATTTCCTCAAGAATTACAATATTCGCATCCAAGTTGTCCTCCTCCTCCACTAAATCATCCCAGGTATTCTTAGAGCTTTCACCCAGCAGTGTAGTTTTTTTACCCATACCTTAGACCTTTTATTAGGTATCTCTGTAGGATTAGTAGAAGAAAAATTGACTTTTCTATTTCAATGCATCTTTGTCTATCTATCTTGACTTGGGAGGGACACTTGACTCTTAACTATTCGGCATTGAAGGAGAGAATGTCCCAAAAATTTTCAAAACTCACAGTAAGGAGGCATGCGCTCAAACTCAGTATGAATCTCAATCTTATATTCATTTGTAGTGAACTGGCTGGCATTGGGAAGCTTTGTTGTGGTATTGACCTCCACCATAACCCTTGCATATAAACTGATATCAGTATTCATGGTTCTCTAATCTATCTTAAGTGGGGTCCCAATGCATGATGTTATATCATTAATAATTTTTGGATGCCAGAAATACCATCTTAATCCATGTAGCGTAACCCAAATTTTTACCAGAGTGTTCTTCGAGTAGTGTGGGTTGAAAAAATAGTCCCATTCCGAGATGTGAAGCACTCACGGTTTGAGTTGCAGGTTTCTGGTCTTCCAAACCCAATCATATTAATCTTATGATTTGAGTTACAGATAGAAGTAGCCTTTGCCCATTTGAATAAGCTTCCAGTCAGCAAAACCCCAAACATACGCAATCCGATTCTTGAGGTCCAAATTTGACCATGGCTTATCACCTTTAATATATAAAATGAGGCCCATGAGTGAAATCTTACAAAGTTGTGCTCATTGTAGTAGCACATCTAGTTTGTATTCTACATGAAATCTCCCATCTTCAATATTTTTACATAAAGGCACATTAGACGAGGTTGTTGCGCAAGAGTCCGATCCCTTCAGGGCATCCAAGAACGAAATCACCCTAGGTTTCCCGAGAAAAGGAACGTCTTCAGAATGATTCATGATTGTTGGACCATCGAAAGAGTTTTCCCAGTCGGGATTAAATCCCACCATGGCGAGGCAAGGCAGAAAAATCAGAGAAAACCTGAAAAGTTTAGAGTCAAAACCCTAGAATTCGCCACCTGGATGAGAGCTCCCAAGTTTTCAAACATAATCATCCCATCCCCTAAAAAACATTTTCTTCTCATTCATACTCGTACATTCACCAGCCTCCCTATGATGTCTATGAGTTTTCAGTAGTTTAAAGTAGAGTTATAGTTATAGAATTTCATTCTTAATCCTTTTAAAATGATGGAGTGGAAGTGGGAAAATGTATAGATGTATTTAATTTTATGATTTACTAAGATGTCACAACCTAATAATTTTATTTGGGTTATTGTAGAAAAATTAACTACATCTTCTCGCTTCCTTCTCATTTGAGATTCAATGTCTGTAGATTAGTTTTTTTAACTATATATAAATGATATAGTAATGTTATATAAAGTTTCTCTAAATATTGTTTCAAATCAGGGTCTCATGTTCATAACAAATATTTGGAAAGGACTTCAGAATTCATTAAGTGTTCAATTAAATTTCTATACATCATTTCATACTCAATCTGATGGACAGTCTGAGTGAACAATTCATACCAGGGAAAATATGATTCATTCTTATTCAATGGATTACAAGGGATGTTAGGATCAATATATTAATTTGGTTAATTTATCATATAACATCATTTTTCATTCCATTAAATAGATGTGCCCATTTGAGGGATTATATTGAAAGAGGTTTAAAACACCAACATTTTGGGATGATGTATGATAGAAGAATTTGATCATACAATAGCTATAATATGAAACATATTATAAGTTGATGTCGATTCATCAACATATGTAGACATCTCAAAGAATGGATAAAATATTTGCTGATTATCAGGCGAAAGATATTTATTTCAAGGTAGGTTATCATGTATTTATCAATGTGTATCCTTAGAAAAGTTTCATAAATTTTGGAAAGAAGGGAAAAATGAGTCCATGAATAATTGAACCATATAAAATTGTGGATAATATTGTATCAATTTCTTATTTACTGGCCTTCCCTTGAGTTAATCATATATTTATAGACTATTTGAAGTCTAAACTTTAATGAAATATGTGTTTGATTCATCTCATTTTCTTAACATGGAAGTAGTTTAATTGGAAGATAATATTTCTTATGAGGAATATCTATTTTAGATTCCTTCAAATATCGATCATGTGTTGTGGAATAAGTTTATCCACAAAGGATAAAGTTTAATGGAAAACAGTTATGGTTGGAGAGGCAACATGGGAATATGAAATTCTATAAGGGAAAGATATACACACTTGTTTCATAATAGAATAAAATTTTGATGACATAATTTCTAAAAATGGGGAAGAAATTAATCACCCAGGTAATGATTTAATAAATTATCCTCTAATATATTAATATTAATTATATAGTTATATTATTTATAAAAATATAAAGTCATTTTTAAAATAAAAAAGATTTAACTAAAATATTTTTGTTCAATATTGTATTAGAATGATTAATTTCTAAATATTATAATTTTAAATTGAAAAAATGAATATGTTTTTCAAAACTATAATATAAAAAATTACCTATGGTAAAATATAGTGGTTATTCAGGAAATATTGATTTTCTAATGAATAGTGGAAATACTGTTTTTTATAAAATGGAAGTCTTTTAGTTGAATTAATTTAAGTATTTTAAAATTCCCAATTAGTTTTCAATAATATATAATTAAAATAATTTTTATTTAGTTATATTTAATCCATATAATTATTTTTTAATCGACATTATATTGATTTTTAGTATAAGTATTTTTTTTGTTTCAATTGTTTTCTCAAATATATTTAAAAATGAATTATGTTTCTCGATTTTAATTCATTTAAAATATAATAAATGTGGAATATTTAAAATTATATTTATATATTATTTATCATAAAATATCTATTCATTTTCATAAATTTATTACTATTAATCATATATTTATTATAAAATCATTTTTACTCAGACAGTGCATTCATTAAAAACAAACATTTTCATCGCATCTATTTGTTCAATTTTAAATTATATTTTTTCAATTCAGTGAATTAAATTTTAAGAATGTATTACATGTTTTTAGTCAGAATAATTTATAATTCTAATAATGTAAAATTAATTTTTGACCAAAATGAATAGTAAAAACTTTAAAAATTAATTCTAACGACCTAATGGTTTATCTATAAAAAGTTTGTTCTTATTGTTATGTCATATGGTATAAACACTTATATAACACACTACGAGATTTATATTTGATTAATTAATGAAATAATAAGTTTTTCTAGAAGTTATGGAACCTATACCGATGAAATAATAACTTGTCCTTGGGAATAGAAATGTGACTATTATGAATAGTAAACCTGAAAATTGAATAACAACCTCACCAATGAACGTCTAAATAAAAATTATCAATCTTATAAGTATAAATACATTATAATGATATAATTTTATAAGTAAATAAATATTTTAAAATTATTAATTAAGTACTGGTATTTTTGTAAGTCATAAATAATAAATCAAATTTTTTAATTAATTTTATAATTTAATAGAAAATATATTTTCATAAAATATATTCATAAATTCATATTATTATTTCTTATGATAATGAGATAATTTTATGAGACCTTGGTAAAATTTTAAAAGTTTTATAAAAGCATTTATATATATAAAAACAATATTTTTTGAGTAAATTATGATTTTAATTAAAACGAATTATCATAGATAGAAACTTATTTTCATACAATGGAATTAATTTTTGAATTCTACATTTTGAAACATAGTTATGGTGAATTTTTGGGATTTTTCTGAAATACTTGAATTTTTGGGAAGTGTAAAATACGGTAATTTATGGTATATATACATTATAAGTTCAATACAATATTCATTGATTCTTAGATTATATAAATAAAATTGTTTTAAAATAAAATTATCTAATTTATTTATTTATTCTCATCAATAAATAATGTTTCTTTTCTTGAGAAAAATAATAAACAAATAAATTAATTAATGAGAAAATATCCCCCTCCTCCACTATAAATATCACCCCTCCCCAGTGATTCTACTCACACCTCTCAAGCTTTGATCCTTATCTAAATTCTACCCAATACACTTCCTAATCCTCTCCCCCACTTCCAAGATCATTTTTTCTTAACAAAATACAAAAACCAATACCCTATAATGGTTCTCAAGAAGATGGAATTAAGAGGTAAACCCATCATTCGTTTTCCTTCAATGTTTTTCATGTTATTTTATTTTATTCTCTTATCATCGCATCCCCTTGACCAAGTGTCATGAAAACTCAATTATATTACATATAATATAATTTTATCATGTTTATTGAATAATTATTCATCAAAGGTATTCTACTCTCTCTTTTATTTTATGAATGAAAACATAGTCTGTGAGGTGTTGGTTTACCACCTTCAGGGACGACGTGCTTTCATATTTAAATTTCATATTCAAGGATATTAATGAAACCATTTTTTTGTAATAAATATATTATAAAATTATTATTATATCTTATGTAAAGTTATGGAATCATTTTTTACTCATGAGATTAATTTACAAAACAAAATGATGTTGTTGTGATAAAAACCTTAAATCAATCAAAACAATTATCATTAATGATTTATCTAATGAATCCTCAACACTTATTGAAAAAAATTATATTTTCATATTATTTTAGTTCATTAACATGATATAATTTCCTTTCTATACAAATATCCTCATTCTACAAGATTTTCCATACAGATATAAGAGTACATCAGTCATGAAAACCACGGAAATCAATGCTCTCAAACGATGAAATTGAATCTCTTAATCCATAAAAGTCCATAAATGAACATAAAAAGATATAATAAATAAAATAAAAGAATAAATAGATTTTTAATTATTAATTAATGAATCTAATTTTACTATTTTTTATATTATGATCAACTACAAAATCGTTCCAAACATAAGGTAAGGGATTCTACTAGGACCCCCATTATTCATTCAGGCTACTCTTTCTCTTTTTTTACCCCTTTGAAAATCGCTTTTATTTTTATTTAATTATTATAAATTATGTGGATATGTTCCAAAATAATTTATCAAGAACCATTAATTCTTATTATTTGTGGATATACATGTTTTTAAATGATTCCATATTCTCTCATTCTCGATAAGAAAACCCGATTTAAGGGATCTTCCAAAATTCGTACCCAATTCCATGTGTTCTCCAAAACCTATTTAAATTCAAAATTTTATTTCTAAATTCACTAATTTTAACACAATAATAGTCCCAGTTTACTTAGGCTTTAATATAATATTTTATTCCCTATTCTACCAAATATTGTTCTTTATAATTTTTCCTTAAACTATACTGAAATGTTTTACTTTTAAATTTCCAGAAACATTATTTTCACTTAATTTTGACATATAATGTCATGATATACGACTATATTCTCATATTAATGTTAATTTATGGTGTAAATACATTACTTAATGGACAACATTATGATATTCCATTTTGATTTTCCATATAATATGATTAGGATACCCAATTCTTCCCATGGGAAACCCTTATGTTTATTTCGGATTGCTTATTTATGATTCTTTATGTAGAAATTATATTCATATGAAGGTTATTATGGGTTAATATAGATAATGGTTCGATGAATTTGGTAAATTTTAGTCTCATTAAACGTCATGTGCTATGGCCTTGGAGGTATCCTTGAATCATACTCATATATGTGCAACGATCTTTAACTTGTGCTCCTCTATGTGCAATGTGCATCAGCTCATGAAAATGTAATTTTTTTTATTTTGCTTCGACATTATTATGAATCCATGATTATAAGATCCCATGTTGTGATTTCATATGTTTAATCATGTTTTATGCCTTTATATATCATATATCATTCCATTTTATCTTCTAAACCAAGTGTAATGATTTATTTTAATGTTCATTCCCTTACTGGGATTTTTAGAAAATCCCTTTCTTCATGTTATCCCCATGTTATGTTGTGTAGATGTCAACGCTCAAAGGATGTTAGGATCTCAAAATATATTTAAAATGAAGAAATGTTTTATTTTGTCCCATGTTTTTAGTTATATTTACCTAGTCTTCTAATAAACTACAAATCACTATCGTTGGACTGTAATTTGATGTTTAATAACTCTTAAAATAATGTAATGATATGATTAAAAGGATAGGGTCACTATATTAATAATTGCAGTTAATGTAATAATGGATTTAATAGAGGTTAAACTGAACCTATATGCATTAAAATGACCTAAAACTAGTCTAATGTCCTTTTTAAAGACATTTTTTACATTATATCTTCTATTATTTAGATTTTCCCATTATTATATCCTTGGGACAAGAATAAAACATTGGGTGAATTCATTTTTTTCCAAAATTATAACTTTACCAATCACATAATTTATAAAAGGCCACCCCCTCTCTTCTTATATTCACACATTCAATACCCGTTAGATCATCCAGTACCTTCCAAAATTAGTCTTTACATCACTCATCTAATCATATAATCACATTTTTTGAATAAATCCAACCATTTAATTCCTTAATTGCAAATCAAAAGTAGCTACCCTAAGAAGATGTAACATTCTTCAATGATCATTTTTATTGGATTTATTACACCGCTCCCATCAACTCTAATTAAACTAATAATTTATAATAAGATCATTATATTCAGTATACTTAGATATTATTATGTTAAGAGAGTAACCTAAATCCTTCTCCACTTCCATCAAATGTGTTTTGAAATCATTTTTTGTGTATACTATGAACTACAACCTCACGAACCGGTCTCAATCATTTTCCATTACCGCCTATAATGATTGGGTATAATGATGGAAGAAAAGTATATATATGATATTTAAACCATATTTATACCCAGAAATCCATTATCTCATATCTACCTTATTAATATCCATTTTGTATTGGATACGATAATGTCGTTCGTGTGTATTGTAGATTACCACCTTACAAAGCGATGTGATTCGTTTTCACTAAAACATTACATTGAAGGTAATAAGAGATAATTTAATTAATATATGTGATCTAAATGGAATAATAATTCTATTAATTTCATATTTTTAATTCTTTAAATAGAATATATAATTTAATTTCTTACCTTTTTAGTCCCTGAGAAATGATAACATTATTCGTGAATTTGTGGACTACCGCCTATGCGAAGTTATGTTTGTCACTCTTTATCACCACACCACATGTATGATATATATAATCATATTGAAATAACTTATATTTTATAAATTATTTTATTAAAATTATATAATTATAAAATATTACATACCTTCATTCCATAATGATCATTTAAAAATTGAAATGTTTCTCATCGGTATGTATGGCATATCGTCTCTATTATTCAAACATTATTCATTTATCAAAACAATTTCTAATGATTGTAAGAAATATTATTATTTAGGAATAATATGATAAATATCTCCTAATTATTATTCTAGATAAGTTTAAATAATGACACTTAATCCCAAAGTCAATGTACCAAAGTCATTTTAGGCACAATAGGAGAATATGGCCAAAACATCCAACCTACACATAATTGATTAAAAAATAATATATAAAATTGTAATAAGTTAATTAAAATTAATAATATATTTGAAATAGTTTCACAATATGGTTTATAATTAATATAAATTTATTATTTAGGTAGGTAAAGACGCAAGTGACACATCATACATAGGGTGAGGGACTTAATCTCAATTTCCATTCATTGAGGAATATTTTGAAGTTATACATATATAAAATTTTCTGAGGTGTATATAATTCCTCTTTTACATGTTTTATCAAGAATTTATAAATTTTGAAGTTATTTTTTATTTTTATTGTTATTCCTTCATGTGGGTTTTGATCCAAATATTTCAAAAGTCATAAAAGGTTTTTCCTTAAAAAATGTCAATTAATTTTTTCCTTCCAACTCTTTAATTTCCTATACATTTTTTAAAATGATTTTATTAAAAAAATATTATTGAAAAATCATATTTATAAATTAAGATTTCTATATTTCATTACTATATTTTCAACGTTTTTCATAGGGTTACATTTTTACTTGTTTTGTACTAGAGGTTTTGAAACAAAAAAAGGAAGGTTATTTTATTACTGCACATGTTGATACATATTTTTTTCACCACAATTGATAATATTTAATTTTTGGATTATTATAAAATTTTGATGTTTTTTTAATGAAAAAACCAATTTACATTTTTTGGGTACATTGATATTGAAAATAGGGTTTAAAATCAATGTTTTATTTTTAACTTTGGAAGAAATTTTTATATGATTTTAAAAGAGTTTTTCAAATTTTTAATAATGTATACGTGAAATAATAAAATGTTGTATTTATTTTTTGGTTATTGGACATTATATATGTTTCATGTTCTTAGATAGATCATAGTAATCCGATTATATATAGTATGGTAGGTGCACACATATATCATGTTGATTAATTATAATTTTCTTCATAGAATTATATTTGGAGTTTGTTGTATGGGTGTTTCAATTTCTAAGGGTTTTGTAAGGGTTCTATGAGATTTTTTTCCTATGTAACTACATTACTTTTTTATGATGGCTAATGAGTTTTCATTAAAATTTTTGTTTTAAAATGTAATATAAATGATCCTTTTAGAAGAATGATATCTCCCTTTCTCAGTACGAAGTTATGTTTTAAAGAAAATGTTTTTTATGGGTTCTCATCTTTTCTACTAGACTAATGATTTTATTAATTTTATTTCCAAAACTGATTTTATTGTTCCCATTAATATTTTTTTTCAAAAAATCATTGGATTGAAGGATTGGTAAGGGAAAGGAAGAATTCATGTTGAAATCCATGAATATTTTCCGTCAAATGAAATCATCATTTATATTAAAATTTTATATTATTATAAAAATAGATACTGATTGAAAGTATCCACTTAGTATTATATAGATTCTTATGTATGAGTTATATAATAATTCTATAATTCTATTAACATGAAAATATTTTAACATGTAAGACACTGAATTCTTGATTTAAAAATCAAGATTATGTAATGTTGAAGGTCAAGTCCTTATACCCAGTCTATAAGAAGATAGACCAAAACTTTTCCCTTAACAATTTCATGTAAAAATGATAGATTCTATAAGTATCAGCCCTAAACCTTTACTCAGCCCTTTACAGGTGCAGATATAACCCATTATATTCCATGGGATAGACCACACCTATGTGATTTCTTTTTTATTATAGGACAATATCCATAAGATTTCGTTTTTCATAGATGTATATATGTGTGTGAAATATGAATTAGACACAATTAAATAGAAATATAAAACTAAATTGAAAACTATAAGATTTTGATGAAGAAGGATGGGGTGGAGAAGTGATCCTCAACTCGTCATGAATTGAGGTAGAAAAAGAAATATTTTGGAAACTATCAGAACTTTATTAATTATATTAAATTGAATCAAGGAATTTTTTTAAGGTCTTTATTTTAATGTCTCCAATTATTACCATTGAATTTAGTTCTAGGAATAACCATAACAGGTATTTTTCTTCAATATATATCCACAAATATTCTCTATGTTGAAGATTCCAAATTCTTACTTATATATATAACAAAATGTTTTTAATTACAAATGGAAACATATTAATATAAATTTTTAAGTATTACGCTTAAAATATATAGTTAATATCCTTGCTTTATTTCTCATATTTTTCACTAAGGACTTTCTACAACTATACCATTATAGAAGACACTACTATTAATTAATATAATATTTCTACTATTAGAGGGAACTACTTCCATGGAAATCCCACACTATGTAAATTTAATAAGGATATTATATGCCTTGATTGTGGGTAAAATATTTATAGGCTGTAAAAGGGTATGATATACACTACATAAAGGTAATTATACAGCTCATGTAAGGGTAACCTTATAAATAAATAGGTTTTATAAGGTTAAATCATAATATCTATATGCTTCCTAAGTGTAATAAATATTTTTTGAAAGCAATCATAAAGATAAATAGAAACATTTGTAAAGGACAAAAATATATTTCTTAAGGGTGAGATACATTTTCCAAAGGATCCATAAAGTAAAAAAATGATTTCTTTCATTATCTAAAGGTAATATAAAATTGGAATTTCTTGCACATGGTTTGAATAAAGGTCCAATATCTTGTTTAATGGTAGTATAGAAACACCCCTAATGGTAATCAGTGAAAATGGAAAGGTATATAAGTGTAAGCCTTGAAAAATATATCTTGTGTATAGTTAACTAGAAAATTATATATGATGAGTATTAGTACAATAAATCATATGTAAGGATTAAAATAATATTATAAGAACTATGTAAATAGAAAATAATTTATGTAAGGGTAAAGAGTAAAATCTAATACTCATGAAAGGGTAAAGATAAAATTACAAGGATTAAGAATGGAAAAAAAAGGAAATTTCTAAAACATTTGTAAGGGTAAAGATAAATAGAAAAATTAAAAAATTGTAAATCCAATATCAAGTAAGGGTATATAAAATGTTTCATAAAGGTAAATACCAATATACAAAAGATACGTAAGGGTAAATAAAATAATTATAAAATTTATATTTCACAATATTTAAGAAGAAATAATTATATTGAAAAATAAGAAAAATAAGAATTAATTATGAAAATTGATTGAAAAATTATATTCAAAAAATATTATAGAAAAAAATAATCCTAGTGATTAATTTAACAACATAAGAATTAAATATTTTAGGAAAATTAAGGAATTAAAAACAATGTAATAAAAAACATATAAAAAACACACAAAAAAATAAATGAGATGAGATTAAACATACAAAATGATAATTATATACCATGTTCAATCACCAATAACTCATACACCTCATCTTCCATAACATCCTATATAATTCATGTTTTATATTGAGGATATCCAATAGCGTATTATTTCATATAAAAAAATATATATTATTGTGAATTCCATTAATCATTAATAGATAGATATGGAAAAGCATAGGGTAACCCAGTAGAAAATTATTGATATATCAACATGGGTACAATTCTTTATAGATGAGGTCACTATAGTTGGAAAATGTATCAGATATTCTTGTTTGGACATCTAGACTTGTTCGAAAAATTACCACCAAGGTTTATAAAATTATTTCATTTATTTCATATTGGTGTTAATTTTTTTTGATAATTTAAATTTTTTTATATTAAACTATTTTTATAAGAATACATAAAATGTAAATACATAATTTTATAAAACCAATAAGTGTCAGATTGATTGACTTCACATACTACTTCATCTGGACATGATATATTATCATCATATTCCTCATTGTTATGGAAAATGTTTTAGATTCCAGTGGATTCTAAAATTTTTATACATGAAATGATTTTGATAATTTTAAAGATAAAAATCATAAATATTATAAATATATATTTCTTGGGAATAAATATGTTTCATGTCTTTATTATATATATTTTTTATCATATTTCATACAATTATATTAATTTAATAAAACTAAATAATTATGTTTGTTTGGTGTTACATATCATTATAAACTATGTATATAGTATCATAAAACATCATTATATGGTTTTTTAACCCAGTGTTTTTTTCAAAAATAGTGATGATGATGAAATATATGGAGAGAATAATATATATAATGATTAATGATTTCAAATTAATGAAATTTAGTGTTGTATTAATCCCTTTCATTAAGGGCATGAAATGTATATTTCTTAATGATTTATATATCTTAACTGAATAAGAACTCAAATAATATTTTTATTATTTTATTTTCCATTGGATGTTTTGTAATGTTTATCCAAAATAGAGGACCCGTTACTATTTGTTCTCTGTACTTGATGATGTGTGATAAAATTCCCTCAAAATATTGGAAAAGTACATATGATTTTTTGAATACATTCATATTATAATTAATTTTAATTTTATTTCACACTTATCATTTTTAAACAGGGAAAATAATTAATTTATAAATGTAATAGGAAATGGGATTGAAATGATCAAATATGTGTGTGTAAAGGTGGCTTATCTCTTCTAATTACAATTTTTTTTGTAATTACAAATAATGTTTTTTAAAATTTAAATATTCTTTTAAAAGTGAACTATCATCATCAATAAAGAGTAATGGAATGTGTGTATTATTTTATATGATTTATGTTTGAGTTACTTTCAACTAGTATAGTTAAAAATTTCAATAATGTTATATTTTATTATATTTATTCCTTAAATTTTTCATATAATTATATTGGGAATACATGTTAAATGTATTATATTTAATTTTTAAATTTTATAAAATGATCACTATTTTATTGAAAAATATATAATTCAATTACCATGACAATGGGTGTAATATTTTTAAGGTTTTATTGGTGTTTATTTTATTTTTAATATATATTTTAAAGTTCAAACTTGAATTTTTATTGTTAAAATGATTTGAATTTTTGTTATCATTTTTTGTTCTTGTTTGAAATGATGTTTTTTATTCATATTTATTCTACTATACTAAGGAGGTTTTATATTTGAATTGAATATATTTTTATGTTATATATTATATAATTGACATAAAAAATTAAAAAAAATATTTTTCACTTTGGTTATATGAAAATCAAAGTGAAAATCATTTATCATTTTGATGTTTCATACTAATTTCTACAAAGATGGATTAAAAATGATGTGAAATAATGATTTTCCTTTTGGTTAAAAACAAACGACCAGGAAAACCTACTTACAATGTTTTTTACTAACGTATCAAGATTTATACTATTAAAAACTAAGAAATCGATGGGTAAAACCCTATTGTACAGTAGTGTGGACAGAGCATGTGTCTAGATGAGGGAATCTAGAGATGTATTTAGGAAACTCCTTAAAGATAGATAGATGTTGTGAATTGAGTTAGTCTGATAGATTTGAGGTGGAACCTAGAGTGGTACAAGGATCCAGTAGCAATGATATGATAACACATGTTATATGTATTAGGGATAGAGATACCCATCAGTGGGGCTATTGGTTATTGGAGAGTATAAATCTATATGGAGGACTAACATACGGTATTAGGAATTTATGCCATCTAGGTGCAGTCAAGTAAGAATACATTGTGTAATATAGAGAGTCAGTAATATTCAGAGTTATATAATGATGGTGTCTATGGTTTTTGGTTTTTCTAGATAAATAATGACACAATAGGTACATGTATTATAAGTGAATAAAACTAGTATTGGTAAATATATGGGAACTTAGAGAAATGAAAATTTTGTGTGGGAATTTGATAGATTGAAGTATTTATATGGAATCTGATGTGATATGATACATATATGGGAATCAAATTCAATAATTATTTTATATGGAAATATGAATTGATTATGGGTATTTTTTGGGCAATGGGAGTGATACATGATTTATGTGTGCATCATGTGTGATATGGTATATGAGTGAGCATTAATTGAAATTACAAATTTTTTAGCCATCATTTATGATGTTATTATGAAATGGAAATCTATTGGGATTTCTAAATGAATGTGTATAACCATTGGAAAATAGAATTTAGTGGGATGATGGTTGGTTCTTCACCATTGGTAAATTGAGAAATTGGGTGGGAATGTTACTAGGTAAGTAATTCCAATGGGGTGGATTTCTAAAAAAATAAATTATTTTATTTTTGGTTCTTGTTGGGGTATTCCAATCTAATTAAAAGGAGATAGATGTGTTTGACATCAACTTAGTGTATGTGAATTTAATTATATATTGATTAGTATTGTAGAGAGTTCTGGTTAGTTTATTTATGAAATAACACAGGAAAAATCAATAATATGGTGGTGAGACTATAAACCAGTGATCCTCACCTAAGGTGAATTATGGTGAATATTGTTTTGTAAAACCAAATTATTTTACCTAATTTTTATTATTTTGGGTGGTTTTGGTTACCAAAGAATATATTCAAGAGAAATGGGAATGTTTTTAGTTGAATAGATGCACTTTAAAACCATTAACACTTTGAAAATAGGTTCTATGATGTGAATGGGATGAGTAAAGGTGAGTATCCCCAACTGTGGCTTGCTTAAGGTAGTCATGTGTAATTTTTAAAAAACAAATAGTTATTTTATTGGAATTGTTATTTTAAAAAGAGATATGGGATTTTTTGGAGGCTACTAGGCCAAGTTGAAGTGAGTAAACCCATTCCAATTAGGGTTTTTCTACCTTTATATGGAGATCTCATTCATTTATAAATGGAATAAATTGTTGTTAATTGAGATGGAGATCTATTGGAAAATCTATCATTTTTTCTATGATCTATCTCTTTTTCATTATTCTCCTTGTATGTTCTTACCATATATGTTTGATATTTCCATTATTAAGGTTTGTCATTGACCTTTATTATTCCCATAGACTCAGTCAGAATCAAGGTTAATTGTTAAGGAGTAGATGACCATAACTATATGATTGGTGGGGATTAAATTTTTCCTTATATATATATATATATGTATGTATGTATGTATGCATTATATGATGTGTGGTAAATACATGTGATTGGGGTGATACAGGTGAGGATATTTATGATTTTATTATTGTTTTTATAATTATTAGGTGATATAGAAGGGAATTATGACATGTTAAATAGAGTATTTGAGCTTGGTAAGGCATGTAATGTGTGATATGGGATTCCGTGGTCTTTTTTTAAATGATTATTACAGCTATATAATATATTTTAAGTGATTTTATGGCTACATTATTTCAATGGAAATGTGTTTCTCATGGATAATGTGTTTTTGGGTGATTTTAATTACTAAAACTGAGGGCACATGGGTTTCAAAGATGAGGAATATAGTGTCTTATATCGTAGATGTTGGGATATATGGCGCACATGAGGAAACAAAAGATAATCATCCATTGATTTTTTGTGATTTATACTATAATAGGGGTCTTACTAGGTCATTAGGGATACTTTCACATAGGATATGACCTGTTAGGTGGTGTTTGTTGAGTAAATAAGGTTTTCCTTATGACTTTTTTATTCCTTCATGTTTGGGGTGATTGTTAAGTCAATAATGTTTCCTTATGACTTTACCATTCCTTCTTGTTTTGAAAATCACAATCACCTTATCTCAAGGAAAATTTCATTTTACCCTCTGTTTTACTTCTATAAGGAAAATTTTCCTTCCCCATAGAAAATTATCCTTAACATGTTTTTCATTGTTCATTACCTTGTCTTAGTGTAAAATTCGGTTTCATATCTAAAATCTTAGAATCATATAATACTTGGATAAAGAGCATTCTGTTTTAGGATCCTAATTCTCAGAGTTATGGTTACGAACTCTTCTATGTTCTAACCCCGAGTTCTTTGAATTCAGACTCCGAACAGTCATGAGTTATGACTTCGAGTTCCCTGAATTCAGATTATGAACTCTAATGAGTTCTTACTCTTAATTTTTATGAATTCAGACTCTGAACATTGTAAGTTCCGGTTCCGAATTCCTGTGAATCCAGATTCTGAATTTCCTTGAAATTCAATCTCCAGAATTTTATAGATTTCAGGATCCGAATTTCTTAATAAACAGAATCTGAATATCCTGTAATACAGACTCTGAATATTTTTTACTTAGACTCTGAAATTTTATTTTTCATGGACTTTGAAAAATTGGTTTTGATTAAGAAACCATTTTTTCTCATCATTTATATAATTATGAAACGATGTCATACGTTCTGTTTTTAAATAACTTTTGTTTGAGTGAAACGTGTATAGGTCCCTCCAAAATTCAAGGAAAAATCTGAATGTTGGAGTTGGGAGTCAACTGTTGGTGTTGTGCCTATAAATAAGAGCTTATTTGAAAGACCTCAAAATAAGTTGATCAATATAGAGATTATATGCTGCCGAAGGGATTTATATAGAGAGAGAGAGACTTTATTTCTTTGTGCGCACTAAACACCTTGTTCAAATTTGCTTCATGTGACTCTGAATGTTGCTGATTACATTCAAGGGCTTCCGGGGAGAGGAAGAGAGAGGTGCCAACTACCTTGAAGTTTAGAGTTTCCTTGATAAGGAAGACAGAGGTGTCAAATACCTTATTGTTGAGGGATAGCGGGGATAGCAAGACAGACTCTGGTGTTTGTATCAAGGGATTACGCTGGTGTTGGTAAGACAGACTTTCTTGAAAGTATAAATCAAGGGACATTTATCCAAGGTTTTTGGATACCCTTCTCTTTGGGTTAGAAGATTTACTACTTGTTACATGTTTGTTTCAATTTTTCCACTGAATTTTGTTTATTGAGTAAAGTATAACTATCTTACACTTCCATATACTTTTATAATATTATTTAGTATGATTCTATATGCTTTAAGGTAAAATCTTTATCTTCGTAAAGATTCATTATGCTTCATTTTCCGGAACCATAATTCCAGAATTAAATTCTCGAAATCATATTTCTGGAATCTAGAAATTGTGTAGAACTAGAGGTTTTGTGAATTACCTTGTTTAACCTGGTTAAACATAACCATCTTTAAAAGTTCAAAAGGAATTTTTAAAGAATATAATTCACCCCCCTCAGGTATTTTGATCTTCCTTAGATACTTCATTCAGTATCTATATTATTTCGATCCTATATTTGGTATTATAGAGTATCTCATACTCTATACCGTCTTAACAATTTATATAAGTTGATTGGTTCAATCTGAATTCGTCTCATGATTACATTTATAAGAGAATTCATCTTATTCTTATTTTCGGAATCAGATTTTCGGACTCATAAAGTTTGGATTCATTTTTTCCTAGAGATACTCTTGTTCAATATTTTTATTGCTGAAGAATATTTTCCCTATTTACAAACTTTTAATACTAACAAGTTTGTGTGGAAAGATATTTTCATTAAGAGGGAAGGAATCAATGTTGGTTCTATTGACAACCAGAATCCAACAAGACCCCTAATTTTTTTATTAGAATGATTATGAATATTGGAGAGATTGCATGAAGACATTAATTATCAATATTGTAGTAGATAATTTTTTTATGCTTAGTGGAGGTTATAAAATTCTTGACAAGGAAGTTAGTACTTTCCCCAACCAAGAAAAGCATGAATATCAACTAAATTATAAGGTACTCAATACTTTTCATTGTTCCATGAATAAAAATATATATAGCCAAATTTCATCTTGTGAAGCAGAAAATTGTATATGGAAGAAGCTTGAAGTTAATCACTTTGGAAATTCAAATGTTATTGAAACTAGAAAAGCCATGCTCAGAGATGAATATCATGGTTTATGCTTTCCTTATAGAGAACCCATATGTATGGTGCGATAAAGATTCATGACTATTGTTAATATTTTACAATCTATGGGTGAGAGAGGATTATATAATGAAACCCTTATTGATAAGATCATAGACATCATTCCCAATGAGTGGGAGTCCAAGAGGACTACTATTGATGAGAACAGAAAGGTTACTCAGATTTCTCCAGATGAACGTTTTGGAACATTTCTACAACACGAGACTAGAATGAAGAGAGATGTTGATAACATAGTGACGAAGAATGGAAATGGTAGTGTTTATTTTACTACAGCTTCTAATCATATGAAATCCAAGACTCCTGAGAGAGTTACTAGATCCAAATCTAAGAAGATTATTATTCAATCCAAATCTAGTGGAAGTGAATCTGCAGAAAATGAACTAGAAAATCTTGCTTGGGGGATGAACATGATTTTTGGATAGAAGAACATTCAATCCAGATATATGAAGAAAGAAAAGAAAGATAAGAGAGATTCAGAAGTCACTTGTTATGAATGTAAGAGATCTGGACACATAAGACCTGATTTTCTTATGGTTAACAGAAAAGAAAGAAACTAAAATCCTTATGAGAGAAACAAAAAGAAGTACTAAAAATCTAAAACTAAGAAAGTCTTGAAAAAAAATGACACATGGAGTGTTAGTGGTGGAGACTCATCACATGAATCATCAGATTATGATTCTTCTGGAAATAAGAATATCGGTCTAATGGAAATATTACCTATTGACAATCATTGTTTGATGGATAGGGTACAGATGCTCAATCGATGACCAAAGTATCCCTGAATTCTAATTATAGTGATAGTAAATACTATAACTCTTCTAGGGAAGAATATTCTTCTAATGAAGATAATACTTTACCTACCTATGAAGAAGTTTCAAGGTTTGTTAAAATTCTTGAGATTGAGAATTCAAAAGTCAAGAAAAGAACATGTTAAAAAAATTCTAGAAATACTATTCTCAAAAAGGAAATATCAGATCTTTCTAAAGATCTTTATAAGAAAGTTTTTTATTTCGAAATTATTTCACAAATTCTTGAGGAAGTAAATTCTGAGAAGGATAAAATTTCTAAAGATCTAGAAAGCATAATTCCTAAGAAAATTTTGTTCGATCCTAACTCTAGTTCAATATCAAATGTTTTGGAAGACAAGAACTTAGTTATCAAACTGAAATCCAAGATTTTTTCCATGAGGAAGTGTTTGTCAAACTTTACCTTAGGTAAGTAAATTTTTGATAAAATGTATTATCAAATCTAACCTCTAAGGAATAATTCTGGATTGGGATATACTAGTTCTAAACCGGTTTTTTGTAACAATTATTTTGTTCCTCAAAGTGCTACATTCTAAACTAAGTGTCAGTGCAGTGGGTATTGGGAAAAAAAATTCCTTAAACAAAACTCAGTCTTCAGGATTTCATAAAGCCTATTTTTCTAAGAAAATGTGGGTGCCTAAAATTTTGCCTTCTGAAATTCCCGAATCCATGAATGTTTGGATTCCAAAAGCCTAACTCATTTGTTTTCAGGAAAATAGAGAGACAACCAACAAAAATACATGGTACATGGATAGTGGATGTTCCAAACATATGATTGGTAACAAAACTAATTTGAAAAGATTATCAATACGAAAGGTGGAAAAGTAACTTTCAGAGATAATGTTCAGGGAGAAATTATTGGTATAGGTAACATTGTTCGTCTTGGAAAAACGTTGATTTCAAATTTTTTATTTGTTAAGGGTCTTAAGCACAATTTAATTAGCATAAGCCAATTATGTGATGATGGTTACATTGTGAATTTTTGGAATGAAAAATTCTTAGTAGACAATTCCAAGTAAGAGTTTATTCTTTCTGCCCATAGGCAAGAGAATGTATACATAGTAAACATAGAAGACCTTAGGAGCCAAGATCTACCTTGCCTTAGTGCAATGGAAGATAATTCTTGGTTATGGAATAGAAGGTCAGGTTACTGTAACCTTAAGAACCTCTGTAAACATTATAAGAAGATATTAGTTAAGGATCTACTAGAGCTGAGATTTGATTCTTGAAAAGTTTTTGATCCTTGTCAATATGGAAAGAAACATAAATCTAGTTTTAAATCAATTGGTGAAGTCTCAACTACTGATGCATTACAGTTAGTGAATATACATCTTTTTGGCCCCACACAAATCGGAAGCATTAGTGGAAAATATTATGTATATGTCTTAGTTGATTACTACACTAGATTTACGTGGGTCTATTTTCTAGAAAAGATGTTTGAAGATTTTTCTTATTTCAAAAGTTTTAGAGCCCAAATTAAAAATGAGAAAAAACTTTCATTAATAACTATTCATAGTGATCATAGAGGTCAATTTCAAAATTCTGATTTTGAAACATTTTGTGGTAAAAATGGCATTACTCACAATTTCTCAGCACCGAGAACCCCTCAACAGAATGGTGTTGATGAAAGAAGAAACAAAATTCTTAAAAATATAACAAGAACCATGTTGAGTGAATATTCTATAGTAAGACATTTTTGGGCTGAATTTGTAAGTACAGCTTGTTATACTATAAATCGAGTTTTTATTCGACATTTTCTTAATAAAACTCATTATGAGTCATGGAATGGTAGAAAACCTAAACTTTCCTACTTCAAGGATTTTGGTTACAAGGTATTCATCCTGAATACTAAAGATAATGTCCATAAATTCACACCAAAATATGATGAATGAATTTTCCTAAGTTACTCCACAACTTCTAAGACTTATAGAGTTTTCAATAAAAACACTTGTACAGTTGAAGAGACAGGAGATGTGAAATTTGATGAAACTGATCCCTTTGTTTTTTAAAAATCCCGACCTGCGTATTTGGATGTGTTTTCAAAAACTCATTATCAACCCTTGATAGAATATCCTTCTGATAAGGAAAATTCCCTTGAATATATCTCTGAAACATTTACCCCAGAAGATTTCCTACCCTATGTTGATGAACAGGTTTTGCAAAACCCAAATCAGGTGTTTCTTAAGAATCATCCTAGTGATAGTATCATTGGTGCTGTGAGTCAACCTATATGGACTAGAAGTTCCGTAATAAATGAAGTAGAACATATAGCATTCCTTTCCCAATTAAAACCAAAAAGCACTAATGATGCTTTATGTAACACCCGAGATTTTTATGAGTAATATTTTGTTTTTATGTTATCAAAGGAATATTTCACTACACACTAGCTTGACTTACTTTACACGCAATCACGACCTTCCTCGATAGCATGCATTGTACGCAATACCGAGTTTCACTAAACAATGATATGCTATTAAAATATTATTAAAACTAGCCGTTATGAATAGTAATAACCACTTTTTGAAATTTTATAAATTTTATTTTTCAAAATGGACTTAATTTTTGGATTTGGAATACCGAAATTAGCCTAGGGTGAAATTTTGGTATTTTTCTGAAAACTTTCAATTTTTGATGAATAGTGAAACCACTAAGTGGTAGGTTAAAAACTGAATTTTGCATAAAACATAATTTTACCGCTTCTGTGAATGGAATTTCGAAAATCCAACAGACACGATTGATATCAGTAAGTAAAATGTGGTTCAATGAGATAAAAATAATTTTTTTGTGAATAGTAACTTTTTACTTTTTTTTTCCCGCGGTTAATAGTAAATAGGGTAACTAGGGGTAAATATGATATTACTATTACCCTAAAACATGTTCTAATTCTATTGGATAAGTGTAATTAGACCAAAAACAACCTTATGAATATAATATGACCATTTAGGTCCACATGGATTAGATTATGACATTTAATATTATTTTATTTAATGAATAGTTAAAATAGTTAAAATCAAAGTTTAATGACTAAAATATTTTTAATATGGTGTTATACATAAGATAAATTCGACTATAAATATTCATTAGAAAGATCAAATGATTTCCTACATAATGATATTTTATTTATAATTTTTAGACTTTAAATAAATTAATTTATATATGACACAACGATGATGCAGTAATTACCCTTTTTAGGGAATGTTAACATAATTGATGTTATAAATGCTCAAATAAATGTAATTTGAGACTTTTTATGAATTCAGATAATTTTATAGGTTACTATGATATATTATTGTAGATTTAATCAACTTGGTTCGAACATATAATTCTGTTATAACTTTCACAAAAATCATATATCAAATAGTGTCAAAATTGACACAAAATAGTTTTTAAATCAAATATTATATTATTAATTGTTATTTTATTCTTAAAAATCTATGGTACGGCCAAATGACTTAGATAAGGATATATATATTAATAATAAACAACTTGTGGTTCGTTTGTCATGTTATAGTAAGTGTATTAACCATATAGTGTAAGAAAACAAAAAGTCACGGTAAAAGTTAAATTATTTAACTTAGAGTTAAATCTAATTGATAAGGTTGAAATAATAACCTAAACTTGTCTAAATCCTATTGGTTGATAGGATTGCGACCCATACCCAATTTACCTTCGAAATAAGACCCTTTGGAACCATTATAAACCGATTTTGACTTTAATATAAAATAATATTTTGAGATATTCCTAAGGTGCCCCTCTCCTCCCTTATAAAAGGGCACCTCCTCCCCCTCCTCCTCACACCAATTTGAGCACTCAAGCTCGGAAAACCCCTTCCAAAATCCCTTCTCCACTTCCCTGGAATAATCCTAGAGGTCCTGGTCTTCTTCAAAGACCAATCTTAGTTCCCTAAGTGGAGGATTCAAAGAGGCGTTTCAAAGAAGAGGTAATATCCATTACCGATCTTTTCAATTTCATTCTTCTTTAACTTCTTCTTCATTAGTTGTTTCATGATAAAGTAATAACATCAGTATTACTTACATACTTATATGTTATTATAAATATGAAACAACCCTAATTCACCTTCTATCCATCCTACAGAAAAATTAAATCACTGCGCGTGCGTACGTACGGAATACCGTCTCCACGCCGTGGTGTAATCTATTTTCCACCATCACCTTACAAGGATGGGTATAATGGTGTAATGAGTAACTATATATGATTATTATAAAGTTATATTGATACTGAAATAGTATTCATATACTCCAATACAATTCCATGATCATAGGAACGATATCATCACTCGTGCGTACGTACGGAATACCGTCTCCACGATGTGATTCGACTCGTTCTACATGTTCATCATTACATAGTAATTATATAGATGAATTTAATGGATAAATATGATATATGTTACACTAATACCATTCTTGATATAAGGTATCTATAACCTTAAAATAAGAATAAGAATTTATTCGACAAAACACGCATAAGAACAAAAGGCAATAAAGACTCGAGTAACAAGTAACAATGAAATATTACTAATAAGAAGCTAAGAATATGACCATATATGATATAATATCAATATGTATGATTCTGGAATAAGTCAATAACATTATTTAAACCATTATACAGGAGCTTCGGACACGTACAAAGAAAATCGGACCTAAGGTAAGGGAAATATCACAATCTCATTTTTATCCGAGATTGTTTATACTTTAGTATTTACTGGGGTGTATTTTTTCATCCACATCCATGTTTCCTGAATATGTAATATTATTTCCATCCACCTACAAATGTTTAAATCCAATTTTACCCTTCGGTGAGTTTTTAGTAAAGAATGTGAAAGGAATCCTTTGTCGTTTTTTCGTACGAGGTACTTTTTGACTTTTCCGACAAAAGTACAAAGAATGTTTTTTTAACTTATACGGCAAGAATGGATTTTTAAAACATTATTTCCAAGAATATTCCTTTATAAGTTTTCAAGTTTATTTTTAATCAACTTCTTTTAGTTTATAATTGTATGACATGTTAAGAAAAGAAAAGTGTTTTTGAAGAAGAAAGGATATTTTCCTAAAGAATGGAGTTCAAATGTTTTATCAAAATTATTTTCCATATAAGATAATATAGGGTTCTGTTTTTAACCCTATTATTACAAATATTTGACTATGTTTTGAGGGAATTATTTTTATGAAGTCATTTAACATATATGATTTTTTTATGATGTCACGATGTTTCAAGAATCCCATTTTTGTTACATGTGTTATGCGATGATGTATGATTTATGATTATGTGACACACATAAGAAAGGATTCATTATAATATGGGTGGGACCTATATCTCCCTCCAATGCATTGGGTAAAGATTTATATCTCATGAGATAGACATGGTTGGAACGGAAGGTTATTTCAGTTCAGTGATAAAGGACTGAAACGAGGAGTGAACTCGGTTCAGAAATGGACTTTGTCCGCTAAGATAGTCTTGGCAATGAGTCATTACTAACAAGAAATGATTTTACATGATTATGTGTGCATTCCCCAAAGTTTCAAGTTTTATGTTATGATTATGGGGATATTATTCTCACTTCTATGATTTATTCCATGTTAAGATATTATGATCTCTTTTGCAGGTTATGATTTTCAAAAAGATATGATATGATTTTTATTTCCTTTATTTTCCTTTGTTGAGCATTTGAGCTCACCCTTTTTTGTATGTTTTCTTTTCCCCAGGTCAGGAAGATGGATATTAAGTAGAATATGCTAAAAGGGACCCTATATATGATGAAATAAATGGGAGACACTGTAGATGATTTATGAACCAGTTGATTATGTTTCCCTGTTTCTAAAGACACTATAACTATATGGTCATTTGTGGTTTTGTCGTATGTTGTAAAAAGTGTTCTTCAATTTTGAAGTATTAATAATGTATGTAAAGTATGGATCGTTATAGTTAGTATCAGAGGAAAGGTATAGTCAACCTTTGGAAACTAGGATGTGAAAGCCTTAGTAAGAACCCTAAGGATAAGTCTAAGCATAGAACACAATCTTAGTGTTTTAGAAATGGCCATGAATAACCTAGGATAAGACCTTAAGCGTGAAAATTTTATTCTTGAATTATGTGGTTTTCCTATTATAATTATTGTTGCTCACACTATTCTTCTTGGTTTTAGTCAATGGCTGGAACCCGAAGGAACCGTGTAAATGCGGAATGCGATGGGCAATGCAATGATTGTCCCCCTGAGCAACCAAACGATATGGGAGCTGGAATGAAAAATCTTGTAGCCATGATCACACAACTTTCTCAAGCTATGAATCATGCAGGACTTCCAAACGAGCAAAGGAAGGAGAAAAATTCTGTTGAATCCTTCATGAGGCAGCGTCCACCGTCTTTCAGCGGGTCTACTGATCCATTAGTTGCTGAACAATGGATTAGTACTACAGAAAAAATATTTTCAGTTCTTCAATGTTCTGAACATGATATAGTCATCCTAGCAGTGTATCGTTTGGAAGGAGATGCTGATCAATGGTGGAATCTTATTAATAATACAAGGCAAAGGGAGGAAATTGAGTCCATGGAATGGGACGAGTTCAAGAACTTATTTTTCAATAAGTACTTCCATCGTATTCTCCGAACAAATATGGAGAAAGAGTTTCTTGAACTGAAGCACAGGGATGATGAATCTGTTGGTACCTATGAAGAAAATTTTACAAGACTTGCAAGGTATGCTTCTGGTATTATTATCCAACATGAGATTAAGATCGATCGATTCTTTAGTGGCTTAAAACCAAGTCTTCGAAGGGCGTTAGCCAGAAGGGACTTCAATAGCTACGAGGAAATCGTTCGATGTGCTCTCAAAGTCGAGATAGAGATTGGAGTAACCCATCAGTCATATGGGTTTTATAAGAAGAGGAAAATGGAATTCAAAGGAAAATCTAAAGAGCACACTGAAAAGAAGATGAGCTTTCGCTTATGCTCAAAGTGTGGAAAGAAACATGGAGGGAGTTGTCTTAAAGGGACAAATAAATGTTTAAAATGTGGAAAGGAAGGTCATCGGGCATTTGAATGCCGCGATAATGGGATGAATATGTATAATGATGCAAACAAAGGAAGGGATACACATAATGAACCTACGAAACTTCAATGTTTCAAGTGCAAGGAGATGGGGCATTATGCCAATCAATGCCCAAATCCAAGGGTTGATGATGATGGTCGACGTCAACAAACTCTTAAGGCTAAAGACAAAGGAAAGTCACATGCAATTTCTATCAGCGATGTGGATTATGATAACGAAGTGGTGAAAGGTACACTTACCATCCACTCTAAAGTAGCAAATGTTTTATTTGATTCTGGGTCCACCCACTCTTTTATTTCTGAAGAATTTTCTAAGGGTATCACCATATTAACTCAACAATTAGATGTTGAGTTAGCTGTGACAACACATAATGGCACATCAATCGCATCAAAAGTTTATAATTCTTCTCCGATCGAAGTTTGTGGGAAAGTGCTTCCTACAAATCTGGTGATCCTTCCTTCAGTGGAATTCGATGTGATTCTTGACATGGATTGGCTTTCTTTATACGGAGCTCATATCAATTGCCAAATAAGGGAAGTCACATTTCATATTCCAGATCAATCTATGATCGTCTATCAATGCAAGGATGAACATAACCTTCCAGTGGAAATTTCTTCCATTTTATAGGTATTGATTCCACTTAATGAAGGTTATTTATCTCAAATGGTTGGTGAGAAACTCACGATTAAGAATATGCCCATCGTACGAGAGTTTGATGATGTCTTTCTGGAGGAATTACCAGGTCTTCCACCAAATTGTGAAGTTGGGTTTTCAATAGAACTCATACCGGGTGCTTTGCCTTTTTCAAAGACACCATATAGAATGGCCTCAATTGAGTTGCAGGAATTGAAGAAGAAACTCCAAGTGAATCTTGATAAGCGATTCATACGCCCTAGTGCGTCACCTTGGGGAGCAGCTGCTCTATTTGTTAAGAAGAAAGATGGATCAATGAGACTCTGCATTGATTATCGAGAACTTAACAAGATCACTATCAAGAAAAAATATCCTCTCCCACGCATTGATGACTTATTTGACCAACTACGCGGAGCTCAATACTTTTCCAAGATTGATCTTCGTTCAGGGTATCATCAATTAAGGGTAAAAAGGGAGGATATACCAAAGACGGCTTTCCGTACAAGGTATGGACACTATGAATTTATAGTGATGCCATTTGGTCTTAATAATGCCCCTGCTATCTTCATGGATCTAATGAATAGAGTCTTTAGAGACTATCTTGATCAATTTGTGGTAGTCTTTATAGACGATATTCTTGTCTATTCAAAGAGTAAGGAAGAGCATGAAGATCACTTGAGAATTATATTGAAGACCCTGAGAAAGGAGAAGCTTTATGCCAAATTTACCAAGTGTGAATTTTGGCTTCAAATAGTTGCATTTTTGGGTCACATAATCTCAAAAGAGGGGATATCTGTGGATCCAGCAAAAACAAAGGTTATCGAAAGATGGTCGAGACCAACAACAGTAACTGAGATCCGAAGTTTTCTTGGTTTGGCTGGATATTATTGACGTTTTGTAAAAGATTTTTCACGATTATCTAACCCACTCACCAAGTTGACTCGAAAAGGAGTAAAGTTTGTTTGGACAGAGGAATGTGAAGAGAATTTCAAGGAGTTGAAAAGAAGGTTATCCAGTGCACCTGTGCTCACACTGCCTTGTAGTGGAGAAAGGTTTGTGATCTACAGTGATGCATCCAAGAAGGGATTGGGGTGTGTTCTTATGCAAAATGATATGGTGATAGCTTATGCCTCACGACAGTTGAAAATCCATGAGCAAAATTACCCAACTCATGATTTGGAGTTAGCTGCAGTAATCTTTGCATTAACGATTTGGAGGCATTACCTTTATGGTGAAAGGTGTGATATTTATACTGATCATAAAAGTTTAAAGTATATTTTCACACAAAAGGAGCTGAATATGCGTCAAAGAAGATGGTTGGAGTTGATTAAGTATTATGACTGCTCAATCCATTACCACCCTGGGAAAGCAAACAAGGTGGCAGATGCATTAAGTCGACAAGACCATGCTAGTTTATCCATGATGAGGATCACAAAAGATCCAATATTTATGGATTTACAAAGGATGGATCTTGGAATTATAATGGAAGGGGAAAAATCTTATCTTTCTCAAATGAATGTTCAACCATCTATACATATGAAGATTAAAGAGGCACAGAAAGAAGATGTCGAGTTACAAAAGAAGGTGAGAAATGTTCCTGAATTCAACCTTGTTTGTGATGGGATAATAAAGTTCAGGAATCGGGTTTGTGTTCCTCCCATCCCCAAATTAAAGAAGGAGCTGCTGGATCAGGCTCATAGTTCTTCATTCTCTATTCATCCTGGAAGCACGAAGATGTATAGGGACCTGAAAGAGTACTTCTGGTGGGATGGCATGAAAAGAGATGTTGCTAAATATGTCTCTTGATGCTTGGTTTGTCATCAAGTTAAAGCTGAGAGACAGAAGTCTAAGGGGACGTTACAACCGTTACCCATACCCGAATGGAAATGGGAAAACATCACTATGGACTTTGTCACAGGACTTCCTAAAACATCCAAAGGCAATAATGCTATCTGGGTCATAGTTGATCGTCGTACAAAGTCTGCACACTTCATTGCTATTAGAGAGGATTTCTCTCTAAATCAGCTTGCTATGATATATGTAAAGGAAGTGGTAAGATTGCATGGAGTACCACTTTCTATTATATCTGATCGGGATCCGAGATTTACCTCGAAGTTCTGGAGAAGTCTTCAGCATACTCTGGATACCGAGTTGAGTTTCAGCACTGCTTATCATCCTCAGACAGACGGTCAGTCTGAGAGAACAATTCAAACCCTAGAAGATATGTTGAGAGCTTGCTCTATGGATTTCAAAGGAGGTTGGGATCAACACCTACCTTTGGTGTAATTTTCTTATAATAATATCTTTTACTCCAGTATTCAGATGGCTCCTTATGAAGCTCTCTATGGAAAGAAATGCAGGACTCCAACTTGCTGGGATGAAGTTGGGGAAAGAAATCTATTTGGACCTGATCTCGTTGATGAAATGGCAAAAAAGGTCAGATCTATTCAACAACAGATAAGAGCAGCTCAGAGTCGACAGAAAAGTTATGACGACAACCGAAGAAAAGACCTAGAGTTTGAAGTGTGTGATAAAGTGTTCTTACGAATATCTCCATAGAAGAGGGTTATGAGATTTGGAAAGAAGGGGAAGTTGAGCCCTAGATATATCGGTCCTTTCAAAATACTGGATCATGTTGGAAAGGTAGCTTACCGATTGGTGCTTCCACCGAATCTCTCTCAAGTTCACGATGTGTTCCATGTATCTCTCCTGAGAAAGTACATACCTGATCCTTCACATGTACTCAGCTCAGAAGTTGTACCGCTGGAGCAAGATCTTTCTTATGAAGAATAACCGATAGAGATTCTGGATCGTAGCGAAAAAGTCCTACGAAAGAAGACCACTCGATTGGTGAAAGTTTTATGGAGGAACCACCAACTAGAAGAAGCTACATAGGAGCTTGAGGATATGATGAGGGAGAAGTATCCTCATCTGTTTGTTACAAAGTGACGAATTTCGAGGGCGAAATTCTTTTTAAGGGGGGTAGAATATAACACCCGAGATTTTTATGAGTAATATTTTGTTTTTATGTTATCAAAGTAATATTTCACTACACACTAGCTTGACTTACTTTACACGCAATCTCGACCTTCCTCGATAGCTTGCGTTGTACGCAATACCGAGTTTCACTAAACAACGATATGCTATTAAAATATTATTAAAACTAGCCGTTATGAATTGTAATAACCACTTTTTAAAATTTTATAAATTTTATTTTTCAAAATGGACTTCATTTTTGGATTCGGAAAACCGAAATTATCCTAGGGTAAAATTTTGGTATTTTTCTGAAAACTTTCAATTTTTGATGAATAGTGAAACCACTAAGTGGGAGGTTAAAAACTGAATTTTGCATAAAATTTAATTTTACCGCTTCTGTGAATGGAATTTGGAAAATCCAACAGACACTGTTGATATCAGTATGTAAAATGTGGTTCAATGAGATAAAAATAATTTTTTGGTGAATAGTAACTATTTACTTTTTTTTTACCGCGGTTAATAGTAAATAGGGTAACTAAGGGTAAATATGATATTACTATTACCCTAACACATGTTCTAATTCTATTGGATAAGTTTAATTCGACCAAAAACAACCTTATGAATATAATATGACCATTTAGGTCCACTTGGATTAGATTATGACATTTAATATTATTTTATTTAATGAATAGTTAAAATGGTTAAAATCAAAGTTTAATAACTAAATTATTTTTAATATGGGGTTATACATAAGATAAATTAGACTATAAATATTTATTAGAAATATAAAAATATTTCCTACATAATTATATTTTATTTATAATTTTTAGAATTTAAATAAATTAATTTATTTATGACACAATGATGATGCAGTAATTACCCATTTCAGGGAATGTTAACATAATTGATGTTATAAATGCTAAAATAAATGTAATTTGAGACTTTTTATGAATTCAACTAATTTAATAGGTTACTATGATATATTAGTGTTGATTTAATCAACTTCTTTCGAACATATAATTCTGTTATGACTTTCACAAAAATCATATATCAAATAGTGTCAAAATTGACACAAAATAGTTTTTAAATAAAATATTATATTATTAATTGTTATTTTATTCCTAAAAATCTAAGGTTCGGCAAATGACTTATATAAGGATATATATATTAATAATAAACAACTTGGGGTTCTTTTGGCATGTTATAGTAAGTGTATTAACCATATAGTGTAAGAAAACAAAAAGTCACGGTAAAAGTTAAATTATTTAACATAGAGTTAAATCTAATTGAAAAGGTTAAAATAATAACCTAAACTTGTCTAAATCCTATTGGTTGATAGGATTTCGACCCATTCCCACTTTACCTTCAAAATAAGACCCTTTGGAACCATTATAAACCGATTTTTACTTTAATATAAAATAATATTTTGAGATATTCCTAAGGTGCCCCTCTCCTCCCTTATAAAAGGGCACCTCCTCCCCCTCCTCCTCACACCAATTTGAGCACTCAAGTTCGGCCAACCCCTGCCAAAATCCCTTCTCCACTTCCCTAGAATAATCGTAGAGGTCCTGGTCTTCTTCAAAGACCAATCTTAGTTCCCTATGTGGAGGATTCAAAGAGGCGTTTCAAAGAAGAGGTAATATCCATTACCGATCTTTTCAATTTCTTTCTTCTTCAAATTCTTCTTCTTTAGTTATTTCATGATAAAGTAATAACATAAGTATTACTTATATACTGATATGTTATTATAAATATTAAACAACCCTAATTCACCTTCTATCCATCATACGGAAAAATGAAATCACTGCGCGTGCGTACGTACGGAATACCGTCTCCACGCCGTGGTGTAATCTATTTTCCACCATCACCTTACAAGGATGGGTATAATGGTGTAATGAGTAACTATATATGATTATTATAAATTGATATTGATACTGAAACAGTATTCATACACTCGAATACAATTCCACGATCATAGGAATGATATCATCACTCGTGCGTACGTACGGAATATCGTCTCCACGATGTGATGCGACTTGTTCTACATGATCATCATTACTTAGTAATTATATAAATGAATTTAATGAATAAATATGATATATGTTACACTAATACCATTCTGGATATAAGGTATCTATAACCTTAAAATAATAATAAGAATTTATTCGGCAAAACATGCATAAGAACAAAAGGCAATAAAGACCCGAGTAACAAGTAACAATGAAATATTACTAATTAGAAGCTAAGAATATGACCATATATTATATCATATCAATATGTATGATTCTGTAATAAGTCAATGACATTATTTAAACCATTATACAGGAGCATCGGAAACGTACAAAGAAAATCAGACCTAAGGTAAGGGAAATATCACAATCTCATTTTTATCCGAGATTGTTTATACTTTAGTATTTATTGGGGTGTATTTTATCATCCAAATCCATGTTTCCTGAATATGTAATATTATTTCCATCCACCTACAAATTTTTAAATCCAATTTTACCCTTCGGTGAGTTTTTAGTAAAGAATGTGAAAGGAATCGTTTGTCGTTTTTTCGTACGAGGTACTTTTTGACTTTTCCGACAAAAGTACGAAGAATGTTTTTTTTAACTTATATGGCAAGAATGGATTTTTAAAACATTATTTCCAAGAATCTTCCTTTATAAGTTTTCAAGTTTATTTTTAATCAACTTCTTTTAGTTTATAATTGTACGACATGTTAAGAAAAGAAAAGTGTTTTTGAAGAAGAAAGGATATTTTCCTCAAGAATGGAGTTCAAATGTTTTATCAAAATTATTTTCCATCTAAGATAATATAGGGTTCTGTTTCTAACCCTATTATTACAATTATTTGATTATGTTTTGAGGGAATTATTTTTATGAAGTCATTTACTTTATATGATTTGTTTTATGATGTCATGATGTTTCAAGAATCCCATTTTTGTTACATGTGTTATGCGATGATGTATGATTTATGATTATGTGGCACACATAAGAAAGGATTCATTATAAGATGGGTGGGACCTATATCTCCCTCCAATGAATTGGGTAAATATTTATATCTCATGAGATAGACATGTCTGGAACGGAAGGTTTTTTCGGTTCAGTGATACAGGACTGAAACGAGGAGTGAACTCAGTTCAGAAATGGACTTTGTCCGCTAAGATAGTCTTGTAAATGAGTCATGACTAACAAGAAATGATTTTCCATGATTATGTGTGCATGCCACAAAGTTTCAAGTTTTATGTTATGATTATGGGGATCTCATTTTCACTTCTATGATTTATTCCATGTTAAGATAGTATGATCTCTTTTGCAGGTTATGATTTTCAAAAAGATTTGATATGATTTTTATTTCCTTTATTTTCCCTTGTTGAGCATTTGAGCTCACCCTTTTTTGTATGTTTTCTTTTCCCCAGTTCAGGAATATGGATATTAAGTAGAATAGGCTAAAAGTGACCCTAGATATGATGAAATAAATGGGAGACACTGTAGAAGATTTATGAACCAGTTGTTTATGTTTCCCAGTTTCTAAAGACACTAAACCTATACGGTCTTTTGTGGTTTTGTCGTATGTTGTAAAAAGTGTGCTTCAATTTTAAAGTATTAACAATGTTTGTAAAGTATGGGTCGTTATACTTTAGGTGATGATGATTGGATTAAATCCATGCAAGATGAACTAAATGAATTCAAAATGAATAAAGTCTGGACATTGGTTGAAAGACCTAAGGAAACTTCTGTTATTGGGGTAAAATTGGTTTTCAAAAATAATTGTAATGAAAATGGAATCATAGTAAGAAATATATCTAGATTAGTTACTAAATTCTATAATCAACAAGAAGGAATAGACTATGAAGAAACCTATGCTTCTGTAGCTAGACTAAAATCTATTCTTATTTTACATTCCATTGCAGCATTCTTCAATTTCAATATTTTTCAAATTGATGTTAAATGTGCATTCCTTAATTGTTATGTTCAAGAGGATGTTTTTGTTGAACAATCTCCTAGTTTTGAAGATAAAAAACATCCAAAACATGTTTTTAGACTTACCAAAGCTTTGTATGGACTTAAACAAGCCACTTGATCCTGGTATGACAGACCTACATGATTTTTACTTCAAAATAATTACATTAAGGGAAATGAAGATCCAACCCTTTTTATAAAAAAAGATAAGAAAAATGATTAGATTTTTCAAATTTATGTTGATGACATTATATTTGGTTCAACTCAGTAATCGTTAACTGATTCCATAGATGATCTAATGAAATCTGAGTTTGAAATGAGTATGATGGGTGAGTTAACATTTTTCCTTGGTTTTAAAAATTCCCAAAAACTAGAAAGAACCTATATATCTAAACATAAGTATATTAAATATCATCTTAAAAAATATGGATATGACAACACTAAGAGTATAAGTACTCCCTTTGGTACCTTAAATACACATGAACTTGATAAAGATGGGAAACCAGTATATCAAAAATCTTTTAGATGTATGATAGGAAGTCTACGTTACTTAATAGCTAGTGGTCTGGAATTAATGTTTTCAGTATGCTTAAGTGCAAGATATCAATACAATCCTATGGAATCTCTTTTAAAGGCAGTGAAAATAATTTTTTGCTACTTCAAGGGAATCGTGGATTTAGGACTCTTTTATACTTCTGGAAATGATTTTGTTCTAAAAAGTTTTTCAGATGCTGAAATTGGTGTATGTAGAATGAATAGAGAGAGTACATCCAGAACTTGTCATTTATTAATAGAATCTTAAGTTTCTTGGCCTTCCAACAAGCAACACTCAGTAGCACTTTCCACAGCTAAATCTGAATATGTAGCATCTAGAAGTTGGTGTGCTCAATTGTTGTGGATGCGACACACACTCACAGACTATGGTATGAGTTTTACCAAAACAAAAATTTTGTGTGATAATGCAAGTGCCATTACCGTTAGTAAAAACCATTCGAATCACTCTCGTGAAAAACACATAATCATTAAGCATCAATTTCTTAGGGACCACACACAAAAATGAGATATCATTCTTCAATTTATCGGAACGCAAGATCAACTTGCTGATATTTTCACAAAATCATTACCCTCTGAAAGATTTGAATACATTAAAAAGAAGTTAGGAATGATAACTGTAAGGTAATATTCCTTGTTAACTTTCTGTGGAAACCAATCTCTTTACAGTAACAAACTCCTTTTCATTGGGGGAGTACATTTGTTTGTCATTTTTTTATGTTTTTTGTACTTGAAATTTTCATAATGAAGATTTCTGTACTTGAAATTTTCATAATGAAGATTTTCATACATGAAATTTCAGTAATGAATATTTTTTTACTTGATGTTTTTTTAATGAATATTTTTGTTTTATGAAATATTTGTAATAAATATTTTCATACATGAAATTTTCATAACAAAGATTTTCATGTTTTTTATGCAGTTTTTTGTTGTCAATTTTTTTTAAAATCTAAAGTTATTTAAGAAGAATATTACCTATTATGTATAATCTTCCTGAAAATCACAATGGTATGTTTTATTTTCTATAGTTCTTGTAATCATCATTTACTTGTTGGTATTTTCATTTGTTTTTAAATTTTTCAGATTCTCCTTTTCTTAAATCCGAATGTTTTTATTAAAAACCTCAAAAGATCAGATTCATGTTTTCCTTACGGATATCATATCAACTGTTAGATCTAATTGGAAGATTTCTCAACCACTGGATTGACTTTGTAAGTTCAATTATCGAATAAAACTCCCATATAAAGGACCCTCGATGGTGATCCTACATTGGATTTCAAGTCTTTGTGTTCCGAAGATCTTTTCCTCTTTCAAAAGACCGTTCTGAACCTTTCAAATATTCCTCAAATCTGAATGTTTGTGGAATTTCCTTACCAAGATATGTCTATTTTCCGGCCAATTCCGGAATGGCAGGTATATAAAGAAAGGACGGTGCATCAGAATTACATCAACGAGTATGATTCTATTATTTCGAAGAATATCAAGGTAAACAGATTAGAGAGTGTCTTCATATCAAATCCCGGTGCTCAATATTTGGTGTATCTGGATCTTCTTATTTAATTTTTTATATCAGTCAGTTTCATTAAGGAAGATGGTGGAAAGAATTTTTCATTCAAAATCTATGGAAAGACCTATGATCTTTTGTATACAAAGGATGCTAGTTTGATTGGAGTTCCATTTGAAGGGGAAGCTACGTTCTGTTCCCATATGTTGCCGGATGTTCAGGGAATTTTTGTCAAGTTGAATGCTATGGAGTGTCTCGGTCTTACTAATGTCAAGACACCAAAAATTTCTCACCTCTCTACAAATAATCAGATCCTTGAATTATGGGTTCAAGGTTTTATCATTCTGAGAAAAGGTGATAAGGAAATGTTGAAAAAGAGTGAGATGTACATCCTATATTTTTTGTCGAATCTAAGGAAGATAAATTTGGTCAAGAACATTCTGATTAGGATTGAGAATATTATGAATGGGAACATGAAAGCTCAAATTATCATGTAATCGGATATTCTTTCCAAGCTAATTGTTCGGTGTTAAGAGTCTTTCAAAACCCCCTGTTGTTCAAAGACGAAGAATTGAAATTTCATGCTGATTAGTGATGATACTCTCAAAATCATGAAAGTTTTTTTTTCTAAGGAATCCAGAGAATTCTATGGTCTACCAGTAGAAGAGGCTGAAGCTGTTCCGAAAGAACTAGAAGTGGCTGAACCATCAAAAAAGGCTGGAAATAAGGGAAATTTGAAAGAAGTAGAAGAGGAATAGAAAACACCCAAAGAAAAGTAAGCTCAATCCGCACCTCCAAAACCCAAAAAGCAAAAAAACCTATCCATATGAGGTTGTTTCAATATAGAGGGAAGATAAGAAAAATTAGAAATAAGGAGAGCCACAGTTTGGCTTGGATCCTGCAGAAGCTAAGGATTTAAAAGAGAAGACAGCGGATGATCTTGAGAATCAAGCTAAAGACAAGAAACAAAAGAATAATATGTTTGAGACCGAAATTGTTTAGTCCCTTCTAAGGGATACTAAGAAATCATCCAATAATATTGCAGTACCAAAATCTTTTCTAGTAGAGGCCTTACCTGAGACACTGGGGAAAAAATTTCTCACTCTGGAAAAAGTACAAGAAAAGATTGTTGAAGAAAAAGATTCTATGAATGAAATGGTAGAAGAAGAAAGCAGTGGTGACACCGAAGACCTGATAAAGCAAGTTGAAGACTTTCTTGACAAGAAAAGTGCAACTGAAAAATTGTCAATCCAAACCTCTCAAGTCGGATATTCAAATCTTTTTACTCTTGGGGTAGATGACAAGGCTGAAGAGGATGTGAATAAGATATATGAGGAAGAAAGTTATAATCATCATTTAATTCACCATGAAGATGCTGAGGCAAGAGCGGAAAAGGAGAAGACAGATGATGATAGAATTTTTCAGTTGTCTGACAGTGAACATGAATCTATGGATGAGGAATTTGTTCTGAGAACTAATAAAGGGAAACATGTGGTTGTGGATACACCTAATAAAACTATTTTAAAGAAGAAAGAAGTTGTTGGATCTTCTAAGAGAAAACCTGGTGATCTAGAGAAAGATCCCTCACAAACCAAAGTCTCAGATTCAGAATCATCATCCCTATGACTTGATTACGTTGTTCAATCATTGAAGAAGCTTTCTGAAAACATTTTGATCATTCCAGGCATTGACTCGAGATGTCAGATGCTCCAATAGAGCCTGAATAAAAAACTGGATTCAGTATCCATGGTGATGGATAAGTGTGTAAAACATGAGGCCAATTTCAAGAATTTCTTCATTAACTACAATTACCAAAAATGATCATGTAAGAAAGTGGTTAGCTTTTCAATGAATATAGTTGAGGATTTGAGAGAGCATGGGGAGTTTCAAGATGGTGTGAAGGAAGCTTTTGATATTGAAGATGGTAAAATCAAGGATCTCATGAATAGCTTTGAGAATAAGCTAACTCTCGAGAAAAATACTCAAATTCAAGAGGTAAAGGATCTGAATAGGAAGCTATATTTTGTTTCCAAAAGTTGGAACAGGGAAAGGGATCTTCGGATCGAGATCTAAGAGAAGCTAATTAAGCAAGATAAGCTGATAAAGGCTCAGGAAAAAGGTCTCAAGTCTCAGGAACAAAGAATCAAACCTTTAGAGAAGAAATCAGAGGATCATGATCATCTCCTAAAGCAAGCATAAGAAGACCACAAGAAACTCAAAAAGCTAAAAATCATATTGAAGAAATTGATACCCAAGGAGAAGGAAGGAAAAGAGATCCAATCCGATCTTTTGTTGAATTTTCCTTCCTGTAAAAATTCTTTCTATCTAAATGAAATTTTGGTTATTCTTTTTTGATTGGATGCTTTGTACTAATATTTCAGGTACTATAATTTCCTTTCCATTCCCTAAAATTATTTTTGAAAATAAAAAAGGAGGATAAAGGAAAAAATAATACTATTAAAAGATGAAATATCCCTATGCAAGGGGGAGCTTATCAAAGGGGGAGTTTTCATTACAGAGATCTATGTACTCAAGATAATGAAAAATTACATTTCAGATAATTGAATACGATCCTTAGTTGTTACAAAGACTAAGGGAGAGTTAGTCGTATTCACTCTAATTCATATGTAAAGGGAGATAAGTTTTATTTTCAAGAGCATAAAAACTCTATGTCCTTTTATTCATTTTCATAAGGATGTTTTTTTTCCAAAAAGGGGGATATTGTTTAGTTAATAAGGTTTTCCTTATTAATTTTCTATTCCTTTATGTTTGGGGATATTGTTAAGTCAATAAGGTTTCCATATGACTTTACCATTTATTCTTTTTTTGAAAATCACAAACACCTTATCTCAAGGAAAATTTCATTTTACCCAGTGTTTTACTTCTACAAGAGAAATTTTCATTCCCCAAGGAAAATTATCCATATCATGTTTTTCATTGTTCATTATCTTGTCTAAGTATAAAATTCAGTTTCATATCAAAACCATATAATCATATAATACTTAGATAAATAGAATTATGTTTTAGGATCCAAATTCTCAGAATTCTGGTTAATAACTCTTCTAAGTTCTGACTCTGAGTTCTCTGAATTCAGACTCTGAACTCTCATGAGTTTTGACTCCAAGTTCTCTGAATTTATACTCTAAACTCTCATGAGTTCTGACTCCATATTCTTATGAATTCAGACTCCAAAATTTGTAAGTTCATGTTCCAAATTCTTATGAATCCGGATTTTTAATTTCCGTGAAATTCAAACTCCAGAATTCTATTGAGTTCAGGTTCCGAATTTCCTAATAAACAGAATCTGAATATCCTGTAATACAGACTCTGAATATTTTTTACTTAGACTCCGAACATTTATTTTTCATAGACTCTGCAAAATTGGTTTTGATTAAGCAACAATTTTTTTCTCATCTTTTATATATTAATGAAATGATTTCATACATTCAGTTTCTAACTAACCGTTGATTGAGTGACACGTGTATAGGTCCCTCCGAAATTCAAGACAAAATATGACCATTGGAGGAGGGATCCAACCATCAGAGTTGTGCCTATAAATAGAATCTTATTTGAAAGAGCTCAAAATAAGTTGATCAATCTAGAGATTACATGCTTCTGAAGTGATTTCTAGAGAGATAGACTTTATTTCTTTGTGCGTATTGAACACCTCGTTAAGATTTTCATCGTGCGACTCTAAATGCTGTTGATTACATTCGAGGGATTCCGGGGATAGGAAGTGTAACATCCCAGGTAAATAAAGAATAAAGAATTTTCATATTTATTAATATTTACGAATTAAATATTAATTTTATTTTAAAGGGGTTTCTATGTTCGATAGCGTACCCGATACGCAACGATGAGTTTCTTTGAAACTTACGTAGCACACTAGTAATAAAATAATATTATTTTAAATGTTAGTTAACAAGTATCCATTGTACTGGCGGGAATGGATAGAAATAACTAAAATATGATTAGATATGTTTTTAGATGTTTTTACTTTTACCCAATAAAAGATAAAGGCTTAAAATACGGAAAGAGTTCAATTTTAGGCATATATACTCTAATTTTCACTAAAGGTTCACTTATCACCTTTTAATGGTGAATCATCATTAAATATAGTTTTGATCACTCTTATACTTTATTTTGGACCAAATATAACTCTTCTTTAGAATCGGGACATCAAAATTTACTTTGTGTAAATTTTTGGTACCTTTCTGATAAAGTTCATTTTTTTATGAATAGTGTAAAATGTTGTATTTTAATTCAAAACCTCTTTTTAATCTAAATTATTTATATGATTAGATTATTATTTTAATTGGTTTTAAAGTGAAATTAGAAAATATTTTTACCAGTTAATCCAATGGTGGTCATTGGAATCAATTTCACTTTGAAATTGGACTTAAACTGGTGTCAATCTTTTGATACTTATTGTTTCACAAAAACACTCTATTTGTCATGACAGCGGGAATTAATTATTAAATTAATTAATTTGACTTATATGTTTTGAATTTTGTAAAATGGACTTCATTTTTGAATTCGGAATATCAAATATAGCTTAGGGTGAATTTTTGGTAATTTTCTGAAAAACATTAATTTTTGATGAATAGTGAAACCACTAAGTGGTAATCAAGCAAACTGATTTTTCAGTTAAATGAAATTTTACCACTAATGTGTATAGAATTTTGACAATCCGACATACATGGTTGTCATTAAGAAGTAAAATGTGGTTCAATGAGATTAAAATAATTTTTTGGTGAATAGTAATTTTTTTCATTAATCGCGATTAGAGGTAATTAGTGTTGTTTAAGGTAAAAATGATATTATAAGAATGTGAAAACACCATGAAACTTGTCCTACACCTATTGGGTGAGTCATGGACGACCAAGACAATCCATGGGCCAACTTGGGGACCCCATGGAGCCACCTTAGTTGGCAAATGACATTAATATATTTTTATTTAATGTTAAAGTAAAAATGACACTAAAATAAATTGTTTTACTAAACTAATTTTTGAGTGGGGTTATACAAGTCCAAATTTTGATTATAAATAGTCATTGGAAATCAAAAAGGATATCCTACATCATAGTATTTTTTTTATAATTTTTAGACATTAAATAAATTAAATTATATATGACATAATAATGATGCAGCGATGACATCATTATTTGACGATTTAAATAAAATGGAAAGATAATGAAACATCTAAAACCTACACATGGCCAAAACCAATTGGATGAGTGTATTTCGAACCCTTATCACCGTTTCCACGAATTATATCAATGTGGGTCCTTTTAAAACCGAAACACATTTTCAAATAAAGTAATATTTCTTTACTTTCCAAAAGTGCCCCTCCTCTCCTCTTATAAAAGGCCCCCACCTCTACCCCATTTCACACACTTCTCAAGCCTTTGGCTCGGCCAACCCCTACCCAATTACTCTCTCCACATACCTCTCCTCATCCTAGAGGATTCCCATTGGGCAGAAGCCTTTAAAAGGAAGCCTTTAGGCTCAAATCAAAAGGGAGTTACACTTTTAAACGTAATTCATTCTCTATTGTTCATTTGTTTTATTTTGCTTCTCCAACCCTCTAAACTCTTTTTATTTAATTATTTTGTAACAAAACCAGTATCTTCAATATATTAGGATGTTTTTATAAGATTTATTTGAGCTACACTCTCACACAACTACATCAAATGGTTAAACAACATATGGTTTCCGTGGATGGCGAAATTCTGCCTCCCGAAACGATGATTGTTCAATACTCATTTAACAACATCAAAGGTGGCCATTATGATGTCACTATTTTTATATTTGATATATAATATTTTTATGTTTTCTTAAAGCTTCTTTATTTTTCATTTTTGGGCATACCGTTATGGTTTCCATTATGGGTAAACATGATATCTTCATTTAAGGAAGTGCGGACTACCGCCCCCTAAAAGTGATGTGATTCGTTAATGCCATATGTGGGATGTGTAAAGGATGGATTTAAAGTTATTATATATGATGTTATACTGGAATTATAATATACCTCTATATCATTATTATTTCTTTCTATTAAAGTATGAGATAGAAATGAAATTAGCGTTCATGCGTACGTACGGCTTACCGTCTCCATGAACGGTGAATTTCATTTCTTACCTCTAAATGATTATGTAATATTATAAATACATGTATATGGTGGATATATATGATACATATTATATCCAAATCAGGAATTTCATTCTGGATATAAAGAACTTTTGACCACATGAATAACATGTAATTGTAAGAAGTCAACTTTCGACTTAAGAACCAAATATTGACAAAACAAACATTATTAACTTAAATGGTTACATATTGTTTATAACATGGAAATAAGTGATATAAAAGGAATAATGAAGTTTAAAATGGTTTTTAATCAAGTATAAATTAACTCAAGTTTATTATTTAGGATGTTAAAGAACGATCGAGTCAAGTCGGACCCGAGGTAAGGGAACTTCTTAACCCAATTACCATTCTTTGGGTTAATCTCCTACTTTCAAATTATGTCATGATATTATTATGTCCTATCTTATATTTTTACTTCCTTTATGTGTACTTATAGTGAATACACATAATAGATCTATTTTATTTTAAAAAAAATCTTTGTAAGGGACTTCGTCTCAATCTCCTTTCATTGAGGCATATTTCGTTTTATACACAACTTTCTTTCATACGGTGTATAAACTCCTTTGAATTTTACTTTTATACAAAAGGAATATTTTTCTACGAAGCGTTTTACTAAACGATAAAAAGGAATGTTTTTTTTAACGTACGTGGTGACAATGACCTTTTCCGCCGCCGTGAGTATTATTTGATCTTTGGCTTTCTCAACAAGCCGTAATGATTTTAGAATAAAATAAATACCATATACTCTTTTATGTATTTTGGTATTGAAAAATGTTTTGAAAAAGGATTCTATTATGTCAATATATTTATGATATATTGTTATTGAAATGTGGAAATGTTATCTTTCCTTTATATTGGTTTTATGTTTTATGATTTTATACTGGTACTTGGATATTTTAACGGGTGGTTACGTTATAAACCATATGACGGGTGGTGCCGTGAATACCAGGACGGGTGGTTACGTTATAACCTCCAATGCATTGGGTATGGAAGTCGACCGTATGGATATTCCATTAAGTATGTATGGAAATTGGCCGTATGGCTATTCCATTAAGTGATATGTGTGGAAGTCAACCGTATGGTTATTCCACTTAAGTATGTTTATGTCCCAAGTTACCATTATATATTCTATGTGTTCTTTATATGGGTTTTATGGTAATCCTTTGGTTACAAAAAGGTAAGTAATGATACTTTATTCAGTGAAGATTTTTTTTACTACTTCATGAAGGTGAAGGTATTACTTTGATATAGTATACATGGTTTACTTGATGTTTGAAAAACTAACAGTTTTCATTCTCTTTGTTTCCCTTACTGAGCTTTTTATGCTCACCCCAAGTTTTTCGAAATGTTTTTCACAGGACTTAAAGTGGAATAAGGTCAAGGATGGGATCAGGGGAATTTTCATGCTATCTAAAACATGGAATCTAGACATCTTTCTTTTTAAGAGTTTTTATTTTATGGAGACTTAGTAGAAGTGTCTACTTTGTAATCTTTTAAGATGTAATAGTTATGTTCTAATTCTCTAAAACTCTAAACTTGAAAAGATCCTCAATGTGAATTATTCATTTAATTCAATATTAAGTAAGGTTTAAGGCTGGGGCCTTATAGTTGGTATCAGAGGTCGGTTTAGACAACTTTAGGAGTTAGAAAAGTGTTAAATTATAATATGATTGAAATGATATAGCATTTACGGATTACCATGTTGCTTCGCCTAAGATATTTCTGTGTTCAGAATGGTTTTCCATAGAGGAAACAAAGCAGCTATGTTGGGACGACGTCAGGAGGAAGATAACCTTCCAAATCAGCAACCTGAGATGGTCGGAATCGGAACTGAACTGTTTGTTGCAGTGATGGCATAGTTGAATCAGGCTATAAATGGTGGTGGTATCCATGCACGAGATCAGCCAGATCAACCGCAGAGGAACATGTCAATGGTGGAACATTTCATGAGGCAACATCCCCCATAATTCAGAGGATCATCTGACCATGTGCAAGCTGAAGGGTGGATTAAAGCACTGGAGAAGATTTTTGATGTCATGGGGTGTTCAGAACATCAAAAGGTTAGTCTTGCTGTTTACCATTTTGAAGGTGAAGCTGATCAGCGGTGGTCGATGGTGAAAAATATAAGGGATAGTGATGAGATTTAGGATCTTCACTGGGACGAATTCAAAGGTATGTTTCTTGAGAAATATTTTCCTAAGGTGGTTCGTCATAGGATGGAAAAACAGTTCCTAGAATTGAGGCAGGAGAATGATTTAGTGGCTGCTTATGAAGAAAAGTTCACTCGATTGGCAAGGTATGCTTCAAACTTCATACGAGATCTTGATAGTAAAATAAACCGTTTTTACTCAGGGTTAAAGCCAAAGTATCGAAGGGCTTTAGCTTCTCGTGAGTTTAAAAGTTATGAAAAACTTGTTCGATGTGCGGAGAAGGTGGAAATGGAGTTTGCCGATGATCATGTGTTCTATGACAAACAACAGAATAAGAGGTCTAGTTGGCAGGAAAAGGGGAAGAATTCATCAAAGAAGCAAGGAGGTAAGAAAACCAAATATCCATCCTGTGAGAAGTGTGGTAAAATGCATCCTGGAGAATGTTTATCCAAGTCTGGTAAGTGCTTTCGGTGTGGTAAGTCTGGTCATATTTCTCGTAACTGTAAGGAAGATGATCAAGCAGGCAATGAAAATCCAACGGTAAGATGTTTTAAGTGTAATGAAATGGGTCATTATGCAAATGAGTGTCCAACGAAGAACTCAACTGGGGGCATGCAGCTAGACTACATGCAGAAAGGGGTGGTAAAATCATTTTCAACAACTTCAGCAGATGTTGGGCCATCGAATGAAGTGGTATCATCTCCAGGGAGCTCAGTATTTTTCGAAGATTGACTTGAGGTCGGGGTACCATCAGTTGAAAGTAAAAGAAGAAGACGTTCCGAAGACTGCATTTCGTGCTAGATATGGCCATTATGAATTTGTATTTATGCCTTTTGGGTTAACCAATGCACCTGCTGTATTCATGGACCTTATGAATAAAATTTTCCATGAGTTCTTGGATAAGTTTGTGTTTGTGTTTTGAGGTTTGTGAAGAGGTTATGTGTGCCTTGTGATTCACAGTTGAAGAATGACTTGTTATGTGAGGCTCATAGTTCCCTGTTTTCAGTTCATCATGGCAGTACTAAGATGTACAGAGATCTGCGGGAGTATTACTGGTGGGATGGAATGAAAAGAGACATTGCTGATTTTACTGTGAAGTGTTTGACATGTCAACAGGTTAAAGCAGAGCGGCAGGGATGCTTCAGCCTTTACCAGTGCCAGAGTGGAAATGGGAAAACATATCCATGGACTTTGTTGTGGGATTACCGAGGACATCTCATGGTAATAATGCAATCTGGGTTATTGTTGATCGCTTGACCAAATCTTCTCATTTCCTTTCTATACGAGATACTTTCTATCTAGATCAACTTTCCCGTCTGTATCTTAAAGAGATAGTTAGGTTACATGGATTTCCCCTCTCCATTGTATCTGATCGTGATCCCAGGTTTACTTCTAATTTTTGGAAAGGCCTTCAGAAGTCGTTGGGTACTGAATTAAAATTTTAGTACAGCTTTTAATCCTCAATCAGATGGGCAGTCAGAACGAACAATCCAGACATTGGAGGATATGCTACGAGCTTGTTCCATGGATTATCAGGGAAGTTGGGACCATCATCTTTCTTTGGTTGAGTTTTCTTATAATAACAGTTTTCATTCCAGTATATAGATGGCACCATTTGAGGCATTATATGGGAAGCGGTGTCGAACTCCAGCATTTTGGGATGAAGTGGGTGAAATGAAGTTGATGGGACCAGAATTGGTAGAAGAGATGGCAGAAAAAGTTCAGTTGATTCAGAAAAACATGAGAACAGCTCAGAGCAGGCAGAATAGTTATGCGGATAACCGGAGGAAGGATCTATCTTTCAAGGTAGGTGATCATGTTTTTCTCAAGGTTTCTCCATGGAAAAGTGTGATGAGATTTGGAAAGAAAAGAAAGCTGAGTCCAAGGTTTATTGGACCATATGAAATTCTGGAAAGAGTTGGATCAGTTGCATACCGGGTGGCTTTACCTCCGAGTTTATCTCAGGTACACAATGTTTTTCACGTTTCGATGTTGAGAAAGTATATGCCAGATCCATCTCATGTTTTGAGTCCAGAGGTAGTTTAGCTGGAAGAGAACCTATCTTATGAAGAACAACCAGTCCAGATTCTTGACCACAGGGAGCAGGTGTTATGGAATAAGGTGATTCATCAGGTAAAGGTTTTGGGGAAAAACCATGTGATTGAAGTGGCAACGTGGGAATCTGAAATTGCTATGAGGGATAAATACCCCCACTTATTTTGATAAGTGAATAAAATTGCGAGGACGCAATTCCCAAAAGGGGGAAGGATGTAACACCCCAGGTAAATAATGAATAAATAATTTTCATATTTATTAATATTTACAAGTTAAATATTAATTTTATTTTAAAGGGGTTGCTATGTTCGATAGCGTACCCGATATGCAACGATGAGTTTCTTTGAAACTTACGTAGCACACTAGTAATAAAATAATATTATTTTAAATGTTAGTTAACAATTAGCCGTTGTAATGGCGGGAATGGATAGAAATAACTAATATATGATTAGATATGTTTTTATATGTTTTTACTTTTACCCAATAAAAGATAAAGGCTTAAAATACGGAAAGAGTTCAATTTTAGGCATATATACTCTAATTTTCACTAAAGGTTCACTTATCACCTTTTAATGGTGAACCGTCATTAAATATAGTTTTGATCACTCTTATACTTTATTTTGGACCAAATATAACTCTTCTTTAGAATCGGGACATCAAAATTTACTTTGTGTAAATTTTTGGTACCTTTCTGATAAAGTTCATTTTTTATGAATAGTGTAAAATGTTGTATTTTAATTCAAAACCTCTTTTTAATCTAAATTATTTATATGATTAGATTATTATTTTAATTGGTTTTAAAGTGAAATTAGAAAATATTTTTACCAGTTAATCCAATGGTGGTCATTGGAATCAATTTCACTTTGAAATTGGACTTAAACTGGTGTCAATCTTTTGATACTTATTGTTTCACAAAAACACGCTATTTGTCATGACAGCCGGAATTAATTATTAAATTAATTAATTTGACTTATATGTTTTGAATTTTGTAAAATGGACTTCATTTTTTAATTCGGAATATCAAATATAGCTTAGGGTGAATTTTTGGTAATTTTCTGAAAAACTTCAATTTTTGATGAATAGTGAAACCACTAAGTGGTAATCAAGCAAACTGATTTTTCAGTTAAATGAAAGTTTACCACTAATGTGTATTGAATTTTGAAAATCTGACATATATGATTGTCATTAAGAAGTAAAATGTGTTTCAATGAGATTAAAATAATTTTTTGGTGAATAGTAACTTTTTTTCATTAATCGCGATTAGAGGTAATTAGTGTAGTTTAAGGTAAAAATGATATTATAAGAATGTGAAAACACAATGACACTTGTCCTACACCTATTGGGTGAGTCATTGCCGACCAATACAAGCCATGGGACAACTTGGGGACCCCATGGAGCCACTTTAGTTGTAAAATGACATTAATATATTTTTATTTAATGTTAAAGTAAAAATGACACTAACATAAAATGTTTTACTAAAATAATTTTTGAGTGGGGTTATACAAGTCCCAATTTTGATTATAAATATTCATTGGAAAGCTAAAAATATTTCCTACATCATAGTATTTATTTTATAATTTTTAGACATTAAATAAATTAAATTATATATGACATAATAATGATGCAGCGATGACATCATTATTTGACGATTGAAATAAAATGGAAAGATAATGAAACATCTAAAACCTACACATGCCCAAAACCAATTGGATGAGTGGATTTCGAACCCTTATCACCTTATGCACGAATTATATCAATGTGGGACCTTTTAAAACCGAAACACATTTTCAAATAAAGTAATATTTCTTTACTTTCCAAAAGTGCCCCTCCTCTCCTCTTATAAAAGGCCCCCACCTCTACCCCATTTCACACACTTCTCAAGCCTTTGGCTCGGCCAACCCCTACCCAATTACTCTCTCCACATTACTCTCCTAATCCTAGAGGATTCCCTTTGGGCATAATCCTTTCAAAGGAAGCCTTTAGGCTCAAATCAAAAGGGATTTACACTTTTAAAGGTAATTCATTCTCTCTTGTTCATTTGTTTTATTTTGCTTCTCCAACCCTCTAAACTCTTTTTATTTAATTATTTTGTAACAACACCAGTATATTCAATATAATATGATGTTGTTATAAGATTTATTTGAGCTACACTCTCACACAACTACATCAAATGGTTAAAGAACATACGGTTTCCGTGGATGGCGAAATTCTGCCTCCTGAAACGATGATTGTTCAATACTCATTTAACACCTTCAAAGGTGGCCATTATGATGTCACTATTTTTATATTTGATATATAATATGTTTATGTTTTCTTTAAGCTTCTTTATTTTTCATTTTTGGGCATACCTTTATGGTTTCCATTATGGGTAAACATGATATCTTCATTTAAGGAAGTGCGGACTACCGCCCCCTAAAAGTGATGTGATTCGTTAATGCCATATATGGGACGTGTAAAGGATGGATTTAAAGTTATTATATATGATGTTATACTGGAATTATAATATACCTCTATATCATTATTATTTCATTCCATTAAAGTATGAGATAGAAATGAAAGTAGCGTTCATGCGTACGTACGGCTTACCGTCTCCATGAACGGTGCATTTCATTTCTTACCTCTAAATGATTATGTAATATTATACATACATGTATATGCTGGATATATATGATAAATATTATATCCAAATCGGGAATTTCATTCTGGATATAAAGATCTTTTGACCACATGAACAACATGTAATTGTAAGAAGTCAACTTTCGACTTAAGAACCAAATATTGACAAAACAAACATTATTAACTTAAATGGTTACATAATGTTTATAACATGGCAATAAGTGATATAAAAGGAATAATGAAGTTTAAAAAGGTTTTTAATCAAGTATAAATTAACTCAAGTTTATTATTCAGGATGTTAAAGAACGATCGAGTCAAGTCGGACCCGAGGTAAGGGAACTTCTTAACCCAATTACCATTCTTTGGGTTAATCTCCTACATTCAAATTATGTCATGATATTATTATGTCCTATCTTGTATTTTTACTTTCTTTATGTGTACTTATAGTGAATACACATAATAGATCTATTTTATTTTAAAAAAAATCTTTGTAAGGGACTTCGTCTCAATCTCCTTTCATTGAGGCATATTTCGTTTTATACACAACTTTCTTTTATACGGTGTATAAACTCCTTTGACTTTTACTTTTATACAAAAGGAATCTTTTTCTACGATGTGTTTTACTAAACGACAAAAAGTAATGTTTTTTTAATGTACGCGGTGACAACGACCTTTTCCACTGCCGCGAGTATTATTTGATCTTTGGCTTTCTCAACAAGCCGTAATGTTTTTAGAATAAAATAAATACCATATACTCTTTTATGTATTTTGGTATTGAAAATGGTTTTGAAAAAGGATTCTATTATGTCAATATATTTATGATATATTGTTATTGAAATGTGTAAATGTTATCTTTCCTTTATATTGGTTTTATGTTTTATGATTTTATACTGGTACTTGGACATTTTAACGGGTGGTTACGTTATAAACCATATGATGGGTGGTGCCGTGAATACCAGGATGGGTGGTTACGTTATAACCTCCAATGCATTTGGTATGGAAGTCAGCCGTATGGCTATTCCATTAAGTATGTATGGAAATTGGCCGTATGGCTATTCCATTAAGTGATATGTGTGGAAGTCAACCGTATGGTTATTCCACTTAAGTATGTTTATGTCCCAAGTTACCTTTATATATTCTATGTGTTCTTTATATGGGTTTTATGGTAATCCTTTGGTTACAAAAAGGTATGTAATGATACTTTATTCAGTAAAGATTTTTTTTTACCACTTCATGAAGGTGAAGGTATTACTTTGATATAGTATACATGGTTTACTTGATGTTTGAAAAACTAACAGTTTTCATTCTCTTTGTATCCCTTACTGAGCTTTTTATGCTCACCCCAAGTTTTTCGAAATGTTTTTCACAGGACTTAAAGTGGAATAAGTCCAAGGATGGGATCAAGGGAATTTTCATGCTATCTAAAACATGGAATCAAGACATCTTTCTTTTTAAGGGTTTTCATTTTATGGAGACTTAGTAGAAGTGTCTACTTTGTAATCTTTTAAGATGTAATAGTTATGTTCTAATTTTCTAAAACTCTAAACCTGAAAAGATCCTCAATGTGAATTATTCATTTAATTCAATATTAAGTAAGGTTTAAGGCTGGGGCCTTATAGGAAGACAGAGGTGCCGACTACCTTGATGTTGTGGGCTTCCTTGCTAAGGAAGACAGAGGTTCCAGCTTCCTTATAGTTGGGGGATTCCCGGGATAGAAACATAGACTCCAATGTTCATATCGAGGGCTTACACTGGTGTGGGTAAGAAGGAATTTCTTGAAAGTATAAATCTAGGGACCGTTATCCAAGGTTGTTGGATACCCTTCTCTTTGGGATAAAAGATTTACTTCTTGTTACCTGTTTGATTCAAGTTCTCCACTGTATTTTTGTTGTTGAGAAAAGTATAACTATCTTATCCTTCATTATACATGTTTACTCAGATTTAGTAAGATTCTATATGCTTTAATGTAGAATATTTATCTTTGTAAACTTTCATTAAGTTTCATTTTCCTGAACCATATTTTTGGAATCTCTTTCTCAGAATCATATTTCCGGAATCTAGAAAGTGTGTAGAACTAGAAATTTTTTGAATTAACTGGTTTAACCTGGTTAAACATAAGCATCATTAATAGTTCCGAAGGAATTTTTAAAAATACAATTAACCCCCTCTTGTATTTTGTGCATCATTAGATACATAATTCAGTATCTATATTATTTCGATCATGGATTTGGTATTATAGAGTATATCATACTCCATACCATCTTAATAGTGTTGAACACTCATTATTGGAAGATTCCTACATTTATCAACCATTATATGGGTTGATGTAGAATATCAGTAATATATATTTTCTCACCATAGAAGGCCATTATTCATGGTAGTAGTGACCACTAGTATATGGAATAAGAATATCTAAGTATGATTATGGATAATAGACTCGAATAATAGATTGATGGGTATCATTATGACTTTGGTTAATTAGGTAGTTGAGTTTGTGGTTATTTGAAGGAAGTTTATGTCTTGGGGTACCTATGGTATGTCCTATGGATATACCTTCTAGATTCCATATTTACCTAAAATTATAGTGTGGGAAATATGTAATGTAGTGTGAATTTTTATCTAGTGATAGTTAATGTGTAATGTTGCGAGATATAGAAATGATCAGGTTGATGATGGATTTTATGATACAATATACTATGTATATTTCATTCCACCACAATAGTGGATTAAACTCTAACAAATTAGAAGTTTATATATATTTAATTTTCCTTCTATTAAATAATTGTTGTCATATTTAGGACTATATTAGATCTTACACTCATGCAACACATAATACATTCTTTCGTTAATTGGGATCAATAAATTTTTAAAATATCTATGAAAATAGAAACATATAAAATTGAATTATAAAAATCAATATAAAATAAGAAGAACTGGAAAATGTGGATCAGTTGATCACATAGAATTGTCACACTAGGAAACAATGTTGTAAAAAGAGACAAATAATTAATAATCTTATCAATATTTTAAAATAGGAAAATGTATAAACATGAGAATAATTACGTTGAAAGATGAATGGGGGATTAAATGTAATTTACAGGAATAAATATTACTATTAAAGTAGTAATTTGAAAATTTTAATAGTTACCTCTACATTTGGAATATAAAAATATCAATTATGAATCATAGACAGACTATTAAAAATAATTACATAACTATTTGAATAGTTAATTGACCTCAATTATGGAAAATTTAATAAAAATGATATTTACCATTAATAATATAAGAAAAAAATATTTATTTCTATTTCATAAAATAAATATCTAGTGTAGAAACTCAATAAATTTATAACCATATTTTAATAAACAATATCTTAATGTATTACACCAAAAAAATATATTAAAAATTAAAATTATCTATATTAAAAAAAATATAGAATTTATTTTATTTTTAATTCAAAGAATAAAAATGTTATAATGGTTATTTCTGTTGAAATTTTATAAAAGCATCAATTTTTAGAAATATAGCAAAAATAATGTTTCATCATAACTGATATGATTTAATTACATCATTAATCATATAATAAAAAAATAAAAAAAAATTAATTTTATATTAGAAATATTTTTTAAAAAAAATTAATTAGTTCCAAAAATTAAAATTATAAACCTAAAATGTATTTTCCAATGTCTAAAGTCTAAAGTATCTCATTCAAAAAACTGTTTTTCTTTTTTACACTTTACATTTTAATAAATTAATAAATTATTTTTATAGTAGGTCTAATTTTTTAAAAATCATTTTTTTAATAAACATTTAATCATATATATAAAATATAAAAAAATTTGTTTTACATTAGATATTACATTTTAATTAATATTTTTTCGTAAAACATCTCTCTCCTCGAGCATAAATACACCCTCTTCCTCCCCTTGTAAAACAACTTCACTTCAAGTTAAAAATCCAAATATATGACATATCACAATATCATAATATCATTTATTCCTTAGGTAAATTTTAGAGTAATACACCTCTATGATTTCAAATATTTATGGGCTGTATAGAAGGAACACAAATATGGAGATAAGATTCCTTCATCTTTTTTTATTTCCATCTTATCATCCTCAATCCTTAAATTATTTTATTTCCAAATCCACATAAAATTAATTATGTTTTATTTTAAAATTATTCTAATGATATTATCCTACTGTAATTATTGACTTTAATACATATTTCTATGTTATATATATCTCACTTTCATATTTTGTAATTCCTTTTTAATAGTTGGTTAACCGTCCATTATGACATTGTCAACTATCTTCTTATCCCACCCCTTATTTATTGTTTTAATAAATTAATTATAATTTATAAATGTGTAAATATATTTTTTTTATTATAATAGGGTTAATTTTATTCTTTCTTAAATAATAATATGATAAAATCATAAAATTAAAGAAAGATGAAATAGTTTAACGAATATATAATATAAAAAATATTCTCCTTTAGGAAAAGGAAATAATAATTAGTTTTTCAATTATTATAATTTATGTAGAGTGATAAAAATTAAAATAATTTATATTTTTACTATTTTTATTAAAAATAGTCTTACTATATAGGAGGTATAATAACTATAAAATAACACGGGTGCAAGGGTAAGAGGAATCTAAATCCCACCTCTTTCCTTTTGGGTCGTATCAAATTTCCCATTATTTATAGTATGAGTTATTCTCTAAAGTTTTTAAAATTATATTTTAATATTTTTTAAATTATCAATTTTAGAATATAAATATTTTTAAATTTTCAATGTAATTTCTAATCCAACAAAAAATATTTTTTAAAAAGACTTTATTTTCCAAAAATGTCATCCTATGTCATGTAGATATGTTTCTTCTTCGCTAATTATATATTTTACTTTATGAAAAATTTTGACCTCCATTATTCTTTTTTGATCCCTAATTTTTATTCATTGATGTATTCGTTATGAAATATTTATTAAACACATTCCATTCCATTACTTTTTTCTTTACTATGATTCTTTTAGGTTATAATTCCATGTCAAATTCATGATCATGTAAATTTTATGATGTAATGTGTAGGATTTTAATTATAGAGCCCTAAAATGTTTTGGGTAATGTTATATATCTAATGATATATTTTACTTTATTTATGAAAATGATGCCATATTTTTTGGATACAATGTAGTTATGAATTAAGCAATTTGATTATGCGTAAATTGGATGTTATATTTTCCACAAATATGAGTGGTATTGGAACAAAATGTAATAAAATCACATTATTATGAATATTACACATTCCAATAGTTTCTCAAATAATCCCCTCAGTATTATGATGATAATACCCTGATTGTGATATGATGTTGATTGTGATTATGATCAACAAAGTATTATTGACTCATATGTCTTATTCCTTCAATGTTATTCCTTCCCTTATTGATATTTTAGACCATCAATTTATATTATGTATATCCTCTGTCGAATACATGTACTATTGAGAAAATAGGGGCATTTATTAGTATTATGGTGAATATTTTAAATAATGGTAAATTCTTATTATATACAAGTTAGGTATAAGCCTAAATTTTTTCAAGAAACTAAAACAATACTATCTAGAATATATACGTATTTTGTTTTTTATCATCAAAATGATTTAACAAACATGTAAGAAAAATTCAGGGGGTTCTAGTTTGTTTTAGTTTACAATTAATTTAATTTGTGTATTAGAACTATAAAACATTATTGAAACCCCTAATGGATAATTCTATGTAATCGAAAACAACCTAAATTTAAATAAGCCATTATGTGTGTGGTGTTTGATAATTTTAATCCTTATTTGGATACTATAGGGGGATGTTTTTTTGGTGTGGATTAAACTAGGGGAAATAAACTAGAAAAAGGTTGTTTGGGTATTAATCTTATTGTCACCCTAGGCATGAGAAATTGGCCATACTGTCCACATGGTTGGAAACACTTAATAAATATGCTTTTGTAGATTCAAAATCTCTTTACAAACATTTTGAAGGATATATAAATAATTATATTAATTTTAAAAAAATTAAATTAAATGATCCTAGAGAAATCATTAAGGATGTATTCTAAACACATTTTTCCAATAGAATATGCTTTAGAATTAGTTTTCATGTGAGAATAAATTATCTAATCATTATTTATTGACATATATTTTGATTTAACTCATAATATTATATAAATATTGGTAAACCTGAGAAACTATACCAACAACCCATGTAATGAAAATAGAAACAATTTCTCAAATTACATTATCAATGAAATGGTTGCTGAACTTAAACTCTTTATGAAAATACTTAACCTGTTATCCAAGTAAATAAAAAATAAACTAAAACATAGAAAACATCCACTGTCTCCTAAGAATGAAAAATTAAGAGTTCAGTCATTTATCTAATAATGACCACTAATATTTAGCGGATCCTTTATCAACTTATCACAGAACAATTTGTTAACTCAATAAAAAATATACTTTTTTATTCATCACTATTATGAGAAAGAGACTTTTAGTCATCTATAATTTATATGGAAAATTGGATCAATGGTGGGGATTGATCAAGAATAAGAAGCCAAAATATAGATTGGAATAAGTTGAATATAAAAAATAAGAAGCTATTTATTAAAAAGTATATTCCTTGATGTCTTCAAACAAAATAATGAGAGACAATTTATAGATATTAATAAAAGGGAAATTGAATATATCATAGATTACGAAGCATATTTAAAAATCTTTATAAGTCATGCCTTCAGTTTTTATTATCAATATAGATATAAGAATAGATAGATTCTTTAGTGGTTTAAAACAACATCTCTAAAATTATGTAACTAAATGGGATGATAGGAGTTTATAAGAAGTATTTTTCTATTTCTTAAATGTGTAGATGGTTTCTTGAGAATGTTTTCTTTTAATTGAAGATAAAAAGATAAGAATCCACATTTAATATGGGATATCAAATGATAAAGAAAAAAATATCAATCCAACAACAATCCAAACATGTGTAAATACAAATCATTGGAATTTCCCCAAGGATATGATTAAATTAATTAATTACAGGAGAGAAGGCCATCAAACCCAGAAATATCAATGAGAGATAAAGAAGCTGAACAGTATTATGGAGGAAAAGAAGGAATCCCCATGAACCACCCTTGGATCAATGATTTACCAACAGGGATAAAGGTAATTATACAATCTAGTTCACTAAACCAATGGTATTTTTGGGTAATAAACCACAGAAACCACCACATATGATAGATAATTGGAATGATTATTCTATCACCATGTTAGAGGTGGAGTGTGAAAATGAATATTTTCATAGTACACATCCTATTTACTCTATAAAGAGTTTTTAATATTTTTCAAAACATCTCCCTATATACTTCAAGTTTTATTAAACTATTGAATAACATCAAAAATACATTGAAGTAGATACATTCATAAAAATAACTAGTTGGGAGATCATTGCAACCCAATTGTTGGACTCTTATCTAATTAGTATATAAGGTATGATTCTTCTTTTGAATCTCATAATCCTTAAGTTGGTGGAATTTCATGATATATTCAGCATGGAATAGATCTTATTATATAAAGATAACATTATTTTTTGGAAAATGGAAATCTCATTCTATATCTTGAACTATCCCCTTATCGTATAAAATTGAAAGTAAGATCATACATCTTATTTAGAAAAAACCAAACATTGTGGGTATTGATACCTTGTGATGAATTATAGCTTACGTGAATTATTGAGTCAAATGAAAACATAAACCTTGTGAAAATTCCAATCGTGAGGGAATATACTTATGTATTTCATGAAATTCCCCCATATTGGGTTGTATAATTCTAAATAGAATATATACAAAGAGACATTTTAATATATATATAATCCTATAGTATATACCGAATAGAAATAGTTGAGTTAAAATATATTTTGTAGGAGATTGTGGGAAAAGGGTTCATACTCCCTAGTTCTACACCTTAGAGTGAACAACTACTTTAAAAAAAATAAAGATGGATCAATGTGGTCATACATCAATTAATAGGATCTCTATAATATCACTATAAATAAAAATTATCCCCAGAAAAGGATTGATGAGGTGTTTGACAAATATTGATGAGCTCAGTAGTTCTCAAGGGTGGAGCTTCATTCCACATATCATCAGCTAAAGAAGAAGAGGGAATATATTCATAAGATTGCCCTCAGTATAATATATAGACATGATGAGTCCATAGTGATACCATTTGAACATAATAATTTATCTTAGATCATTATGGAGATGATGAATACAGTCTTTATATACCACCTTACAAAAAATATCATTATCTTAATTGATTACATTCTAATATACTCTAATAACAAGTATGAACAATAAGATAAATTATGAATTGTGTTATTAACTATAAGAAAGTACAATATATATATATATATATCTTATGTCCTGTAAGTGGTAATTAAAGATTAAATAATTCATATCATTGGGTAATGAAATCATTATTGTTGGTATTCATATAGACTCCTAATAATGTTTTGTCCCCAATAATCAAAACATTTAATTTTCAGTTTTATTTTTTATATACCTCAATCATTTTTGATATTTCTTAGATATAAGATAAATAGTCATAATAATCTCTACAATATCATCTACTTTATCTTCTAAATCACTTGGATCAATTACCACTTGTTCTGTATCTCATATTTTAAGATTCCATATAGATTCAAAATCCAACTCCTCCATAATCATCCTTTTGAATACATGATATTTCCTCATTTCTTATATAATTAGAATTATATGTAATTATTAAAGGGATAAATTATATATTCTTCTAAAAAAGTTAATTTTTGATCAAACATATCTAAAAATTTGCATGTCAATTTTTAAAAAATACTTGAATATTCTCAGAATCCTCTGAATCCTTGGATTTTTCTAGTAATTTCATTTACATGGGTGGAGTTGTCATTTATTGTTTCATTCTCACCAATCAGATGTATTTGAAATTACTTCTCCCAATTTAAAGCATTGCTTAATTTTATTTTATATTTCCCTCTAAGATTCATTAATATTTGTCCCATGTTTCCTTTTTTGGAGACCCATCACCTTTATATAATATTTTTTATGCACGAACATGTGAATAATATATTGATACACTCCATCAAAAATTAGAATCCTTTTTGTCAAAAAAAGATATCGTAGAATACATATCCATGGTTTGAAACCCTATTGTAGTTATATCAACCACCTACATGGAAAGATATAAAATATAGCGTATTATTATATACTTCCATGCAAGATGATTTTTTTGTTAAATATAGGAATACCTATCCTATTTTCAATGATGAGACTTTCTATGATAAAAGGTACATGTATCTTACAAAGTGAAGCGGTTTCCCTAAAACCAATTGATGTTCTAAGGAATTCATAAAAAACTCATAAGGGGGTGGTGAATCTGTGGTGATCTTTTAAGATTTCATTTCACTAGAAATTAACCTATCAGACTTTCTAAATTTTCAATCCAATCAAATTTATAACTCTACATTACACATATGGAAAGAAAATTAATTAAAGAAACACGACGTTTTACAAGGTTCAATCCTAAAATGGATCTCTAGTCCTTAATTTGTGTACTCTCATTGATCAATAGACATCCACTATATGGTGAAGTGAATAAACATATAACTCTTCATGGGTGGGATCTTTCCAATGGGAGATTCTACAATGGTTACTCCCCTTCCATGATGTGGATAACTGATGAGCTATTCCCTTCCCCTTGGTGGGGGATGTACCTCCAATATCCTATGAGGGAGCTCCATCTCATTCATTATCTCCCTTTTCTAATCCCGATTTCAATCCATCATTACCTCAATTCCCACTTGGCCATCATGTCTCGGATCTCTTCAATGAATTCCTACCTAATTTGATTTCATCCTCTGATTTTAATGAGTCATTAGATCTTTTGAATCTAATATCGACTACTTGGTTCAAATAGTGACGACCTTCAATGTATTCCTTTAATAGGTATATTTTTAGGTCTTGGGGTTTACACCATCAATCAATAGTGATCCTTAGATAATATGTCTATTATGATTCAGTTCACATAGTAGAATGAATTGGACAAGGCCTTGTTTAGTCCCCCCATAAAGGTGAAATGAATACCAAATCAACGTTTTCATGTGGACTTACAACTTCCATATAAAGAGTGATACCCCAACCACACAATTTTGAGTTAGTTTCTCTAAAATACCACTATCATTTCAAAATACCTTGATTATATAAATGATATGGAATCTCGTTGATATATATATATATTATAATATTATAAATAGAATAGTTTGTCACCCTATTTCTCCAAAAATAAATATGGAAGTGCACATATCAATAATTCCATCTGAATATGTTTTGATTTTAGTGGGTGAAGAGATCTAATGAAAAAAACTTCTTATTTTTGAATTTTTGATCATACTATAAAAAATGGGTCATTCAATGGCAGTATAATAGTGTAAGAACAAGAAAATTGATCAGTATATGGATAGGGACATTGGGGGAAGTAGAGATGGAGTTGTTCTAGGTGTTGGTGAATGTATAACATTATTGATTCAACTGGGCATTCCTATAGATCCAATTAATAAATAGGACATGGAATGCAGGACATATTTGGTTGAACCCAAGTTGTTAGAAATTTTCAATCACTTGAGGAATAAACTAGGAAATACAATGACTACTTTGAATGTTACCTCGGGGCTAATGGCGACAAATGAGGTCAATGCTACAGGTATTTTGGAATCTTACCCCTGGAAATCATTTTTCGGTACCCTTTTAGGGGATGAATGATCTGGTAGTGGAAATAACAACGATGTGGAAAGACAAGAGAGAGACAAGGGAGGTTCATGTGATCCCAAGGTTTCATACTATTTAGAGGTGGTGTGTTAAGAAAATGGAAGCAGGGGAAGGGATGGGTGCTAAAAGACAGAACCACTACAACATGGCCAGGTAGTGGTGTCTCTTATGGCAATTGAGGGTCATCCAACATGGGGAAAGGTTCTGGAGTAGGACATAGGGGGAGGGAATTTTATTAGGTCACTTCCTAGAAGGTATTTTCCAACTATTAATCTTGTACATCACTTCAATTTTTTGGAGAGTGAAGGGACATGTTTTGAACATGAATCATCTCGGGAAGATAACTCCAATGATAAGTAAGGAGTCCCTAGGGAAGATCCCAGTTATGTGTCTTCTTTTTAATTTTCAGGTGATACTGGTAATGAAATTCAATTTTTAGGGATACAAAATATGAAAAGGAAGATGTATTAGTGAGTAAATTGGGATTCGTGGAGTTTTATTAGTCTTAAAAGAATGAAATTGAATGGGCAAGATGAAATATTTCTATTTACCCCTTCCTATTGAGAAAACAAATGCCAAATGTTCAGAAGATATGGTGATGGAATATGATCCCAAGGTTATTGGAATTACTGATCATGATGAGTCTATAGACCGTAGGGACATTCCTTTTATGGGGTCACTTCCAAGAAAAAATTAATAGATAGGCGTGAAGTATATATAAAATGATAAAAATTTGAATTTGCTCATCCATTTCGAGGAAGAAATAGATGAAAAGGTTCTTTTGATTAATACCACATTAGAGGAGGATGATATTATGTTAGAAAGGATTATACTTATGGATACTAATCATGAACAGAGTGTATTGATTAATAATAGAGATCTTATACTGATAAGAGGATTCAAGTAATTGAAGATCAACATATATGAGTACATTCAAACAAGGGACAAGATGGATTATCACAATGAAGAACATTTAAAGGATTATATGGAAACATAGGTAACCACTATATCCTAGTATTTTTTTAGGGAGAAATTTTTCAATATGAATAAGTTATTTTTCATTGATTTTGTTGGTTCTTTTATTATTTTTTATTTTTGAACCATTGTGGTTTTTTAATTTTTCTGAAAATGTTTTTTGATAGTAATAAAGATAGTTTCCAGTCAGTCAATAATGTGAATAAAAATTAGAAAAATCTTACTAAGATCCTTCTGTCTCTCAACATGAAATTACATATCATACCACCTATTACAATTTTTTCTTAATATTTAAGACCAATGCAATACATAAACATTAAAATACGCTTATAGTAAACTTCTTCTGGTTCATCTCTTTATGGAATCACTCAATTTTATGACCCTATGTCTATTGAACCGATATTTGGTACATGTTAGTCCAATTAAATTTTTTATATAATTCTCTTTAAGACACAGTTTCCTTTGGTACACCTATTTCCAGTGCTACTTTATCTCCTTCACTTCATTCAGAACTCCCAAAAATTTGTTACAGCATTTTGTTATGGTTTTCTCATCTTTTTTCCTTTCTAATGGATCCATCCAATGCTAAAAAATATCTATAAAAATATTACAAACTCATAATGTTACTAAACCCCTTTATAAATTCATACATCCTCATAAAATTATTTAGTAAATGTGTTCTCCCATTTTGAATTTCCCTCTCAAATAATTTTTCTTTCACCGAACCTCATAGCCTCTAAAATTTCAGTGTCATAAATTTTTATAAGAACATCTTCAAATATCAGCAATTATGATGTTTCTCAAGACATCCTAAAATATTAGTGATAAAAATAATAATCTGGTCATGAGTGATGACTCATTGAACATCCATTTTAGTGTCATCAAAATTCATGACTTTATCCGAAATGTTCTAGTTGTATTTTAAAGGTATTTTTCAACAATTACATCACCCAATGATTTTACGAGGGATATGATCTAAAAATATATATTTATTGTTTCTTTGAATTAGTTATGATAATGAAGTATTAATATTTACTATTATTGATTCAATATAGATTTTTTTTACTTATATTTAATTTGATAATGATTTATATTGATTATTCAAAATAAGACAAATTCATTGAACAGGTAAGCGATTAGTGGGACTGATTATAGATAAAACCTTGATGCATCGATAGTTATCATGAGACAAAATATGTTTCCATGATGTATAGGTAGAGTCCATAAGATCATATCATAATATTTGGTTATTTACTGTATTCATTATCATAAAATCATATAGTATTGGTTAAGAGGATTTGAGAGAATGATAATGTACTTGTTGAGAGTCCATGAAAGAAGGATAACGTATTTGTTGAGATTCCTTTATTGAAATATTCATTTTTTCGAAGATTTGATCATTAATGTCCCAAATAATTATTAAAAATTTATTTTTCATTATCTATGTGATTTCTATGTCAATATTAATTAGTGATTATCCATCAATAAAATTTATTAATTAAATTCTATTTTTTTTATCTAAACTTCCATGATAATTATTCCTTATTTACTCTTGAGTGCTTCAACTGTGTAAATCATTTCTAAGCATTTTAGGCCACCCTTTATTTTTTCAATTCCCATTATATAAAAAAGGGTATTATGAATGATATCAATAATGCAAGAATGTTTCTTATGATTTTTTTATATTTCCTATGTAATATGGGAATCATTTATTTATCTAGTTTACTAAGTTACAAAATTATTCATTCCTTTTGGATGAAATAAATTGTATTTATTGAAAATTTATTAATTTGATCAATGACTCTAGGATACTAGGTTTAGTGACTTTACATTATTAATGGGAGTAATATCTATTGTAGATACATCAATTATATACTTGAAAAGATACATAAGATAGGGTATTATTTTTTCTTCCATGATTAATTTTTTTTTATTGAAGATATGAATACCTCTTCTATTAAATTGGATGACACTAACCATGAAAAAGGAGCATATTTACCTTATAAAGGGATCCTATTTCTCCCAAATAGATTTAAGTTCCTAGGATTGTTTAGACCGCTGAGTAGGGGGTGTGTATGAAAACCTTGCCTTTTATTACATAATTAAACATAATTTATTACATAAACTTCACTTTCTACAACATATAATATTGACAGGTCTAGTGTATTTGGGGATTATTATCATTACATAATAACATAAAACATTAAATACAACATCTTTACTGAAAACTACCTTTACATGACCACTACATTCCATCATACTTAGCATTGCATGGGATAACCTGAGAACATTCATAAGAAAAAGGGTGAGCTATAAATCCCTATAAGTTAATAATCAAGGAATAAAATGAGGAATACAATACATGTTATTCAATAGGAATATCAATAGAGAACAATAGAAGCATAAACATAAAGGCATGATAAAGCCTTATAAACATAACATGGAAATATGGCAACAACACTTAACATGGAATTAGAATGATCCAAGGCTCACTGCACATAGAGAATGAGTGTACCCTCATTGAACATGAAGCATGATTAAACCCTCATTTCACTTGAATTATCATGATTAAACACCCATTTCACATGATGTATCAGGATACAACACTTTACCCAATGCGTTGAAGCGCTATAAGGGCGCACCCATCTTAAACATTTCATTTCATGCAATAGTGTGCCACGTGGATCATATAACATGGATTCATAAAACATCATCATTTATTCCATGATAAACAAATGTGTAATTAATACATGAAAATTTATAGTCTATATGTAAATGGGCATAAAGGTGAATACCCTTGATAGAGAAATGGGCATGGTATTCACTACACAATGACATTGTCTTGGAAAATCGGTGCAATTTCGGCAGCGTAACGACATGACGTAAGAATTCATAAAAATGTTTTATGAGAGAGAAAGGGGTGTATCATAGTACTTACATGAAATGGACAGTAAAGAGGTCATATATATACATTCCCCAACAAATGTAATGGAATTTAGATTCAGGATAAAAAAGAATTGCTTGAATGTAAGGGGGAGAGATAAATTCCATTCGGAATTTCGGCAGTGTAATGAGTGTACATGAGAGAAATTTATTGAGAGATAAAGGGTCATCTCATAATTCAAACATAAATTGGGCATTATAGTGCAGGTTCGAAACCATGCGCCAACATTTATAATTGAAAGTAAAAGGGCAAGCCAACATTATGAAAATTGTACAAAATGAGAAAGGAAGAAAAACCCATACTTAGAAGTGTGCTTAAAAAAACATGAAAGATGATTGAAAGATGATTCTTTGGATATTGGGGCACCTTGGGAGGATTTTAGAGAGAGTAGGTCATAGGTTGTAAGAACTCCAAAGGCTTTGAGTGAGGAGGAAGTGGGAGCGTGGGTGGGTTTATATAGGAAAGGTGAGAGAATTCTTTATTATTTAGGTTTGGAACACATCACATTAAACTAATTCAAACCAAAAACAAGCCCTTGGTTTTTTCCCATGGTTTTGGGAAAATGGATGTGGAAAAAAATATTATATAATTCAAAAGTCTGAACTTCTTAAAATAATGGGGTTGCTTATGTGGAGGTGAGTCACACTCCCAAGGAAAACAATTTAAAAAGACATAATGTTTAATAAATTTTTAAGGGTCCACTAAAGCTTTATAAAATAAATAAAACAATCCCAAAATCACATTATTTTAATAGTAAAACATATTTTGTCTGAGGACAATTTTTATAGTATTTTATTACATCACTATTAGGTCATTATAATGTCATAAATCTCATTATATATTTCAACAGTATTTAATTTTTACCCAAAAATATGATTATCTCAAAAAAATTAAGAAAAACTCACCATTGGATAATTTAGACGTCATGATTCTAGAAATAATATTTTTTTTATCAAAATAATTTTCTATATATGTTAATTTTCACTTTTAAAATAAAAACCTACATTTTTCGAAAATTCACGGGTTTTGAAAAAATTGGCTTCCAAACTTTAATAAAAATTACAATTGCATTCATAAAATTATATGATCATTTATATTAAATAAAAATTAAATTAATAATAATAATAATAATTTATAAAAATATTATTAAATTCAAAAATCCATTAATTCATCAAAATTGATTTCTTAGTTAAACATTAACTAAAAATACTACTTGTGCTTTAAAAACTATTTACAAGGTAACAATAACTAAAGGAAAGTATATTCATTATTATATACAAAAATAATGTACATAACCAAAGTTCTGAGGCCTTGTTACATAACCCCTTATAACACACACATAAGATCGAAGAGTAAGGTGTGTGATGGTGACCGACTCTTGGGGTGGCTCGGATAACATTGCTCGGGTAGTAATCTCTATCAACTTCCACGTCTCTCGTAGGCGGTACCACTTGAGCATAACATATTCAAGCTCAGCATGGGTTTGGTCAAGATCAAATCCCAAAGATGCAACCTCATTTATAAGCTCTAACAAATGGTCTCCGTATGGGGCACGTCTACGGGATGAGGCCATAGCTTCCTTTGTTTGAGTAAATTGTATTTGTTAAAGCACTATATTTATTCTAATCATGTGATCAATGTTCAACGTCTATATTAGGAACGATCAGAATTCTTAACATTAATTTAAAATCCAAAAACATAAAACCAACGAAGTTAACATTTTATATAAACAGTTTACCTAAAGAGACATTTAATTATATCAATAGAGAATTCCATTAATGAAAGTTTGGGTCGTTACAATCTTCCCACCTCAAGAAATTTTTCCCTTGAAATTTTTTTCCGAAACTAAAACTGATGTGGGTAACTCTGCTTCATCATTTCCTCTAATTCCCATGTCGCTTCTTCAAACATGCGGTTTCTCCACAACACTTTAATGAGGGGCATTTTCTAACTTCGTAGAACATTTTCTCTACGATCTAAGATCTTCACTGGTTGCTCCTCATAAGAAAGATCATCCTATTACTATACCACCAATGAAGAGAGTACATGTGAAGGGTATGGTATGTACTTCCTTAAGATGAATACATGAAAGAAATCATGTACTTTGGTTTATAGTCCACAGCCCCGACACGATCAAGAATCTCGAAGGGGCCGACGTACCTTGGAATTAACTTCCCTTGATTTCCAAACATCATGACCTTCTTCTATGGAGATATGTGTTGAAATATCATGTATCCAACTTTAAACTCAAGGTCTCGTAGATGGCTATCTGCAAAACACTTCTGTCGACTCTGGGCTGCCTTGATATGCTGTTGAATGGTTTTCACCTTCTCTACCATTTCTTCGATCATTTCTGGTCCAAACAGTTTACGGTCACCAACCTCATCCCAACACGCAGGTGTTCTGCACCTTATCCCATAAGGGGTTTCATATAGTGCCCTTTGGATGCTAGAGTTAAAACTACTATTATAAGAGAACACAACCAGACAAATATGTTGATCAAATCCTTTTATAAATTCCATTGAACATGCTCTCAACATGTCTTGAAGTGATTGGATAGTCTACGTGGATTGGCCATCAGTTTGAGGATGATAGGTCGTACTAAAGTTCAGTTTAGTATTCAGAGCATGTTGAAGACTCTTCCAAAACATAGAGGTGAATATTGGATCTCGATCAGACACAATAGATAGTGGTACTCCATGAATCCTTACAAATATCATGATATGTATCTGTTCTAGTTGATCCAATGAAAAATCCTCTCGAATTGCTATTTAGTGTGCAGACTTTGTATGACGATCCACAATAACCCTGATTGCATTGTTGCCTTTGAGTGTCTTCGGATGTCTGGTGACAAAGTCCACGATGATGTTCTCCCATTTCCATTCTGGTATATGCAATGGTTGCATCATTCCCTTAGACTTCTGCCTCCTTACATTTACTTGCAGACACACGAGGAACAATGATGTATATTTAGTGATCTTATTCTTCATATTATCCCACCAATAATGCTCTCATAGATCTTGATACATCTTTTTGTTTCCTGGGCGAGTAGAGAAATTTGAGCTAAGTGCATCATCCAAAAGTTCATTATTCACCTCCGGACATGATGGAACACATAGTCTTTTTCCAAATCTCACAATTACTTCTTAATTAACATTAAACATTGAGGATTTACCTTTTCTGATAGCTTCAACTTTTTTCTGAATTCCCACATCATCCTTTTGAGCATCCTTTATCCTTTCCAAAAGTGACAGTTGATAGATCATTTGTGAAAGGATTGATGATTTTCCCTTCTTTATGATTCCCATGTCCATCTTCATCAAAATAAAAAAGATTGGATCCTTTTCAATTCTCTTCATTTATAGAATCGATGGGTCTTTTCTACTTAGGGCATCCACCACCTTGTTCACTTCCCCATGGGGTAATGGATTGAGCAGTTATAGTCTTTGATTAGATCTAACCATCTTCATTGGCGCATGTTCAACTCTTTCTATGTGAATATATATTTGAGGATTTTGTGGTCTGTATTTATTTAACACTTCTCCCCAACGAGATAATGCTGCCAAATTTTCAAAGTGATGATCACAATATCCAAATCGAGGTCATTTGTTGGATAGTTCTGTTCATGAACATTCAATTTCCTTGAAGCATAGGCAATGACTTTTTCATTTTGCATCAACACACATCTCAGGCCCTTCTTTGAAGCATCACTGAATACCACAAAAAGTTATTCAATTTTGTTTACGAGGGTTGGACAATCGTGAGAAAATTCTCACAAATCATCGATAATATCCAGATAACCTCATGAAGCTACGGATATCCGTTACCGATGTTGGCCTCAGCCATCCCTCAATTGCATCTGTTTTAGAGGGATCCCCAGATATCCCATTGACTGTGATGATAGGTCCCAATAATGATACATCCTTCAACCACAACTCACACTTACTGTACTTCGCATAGAGCTTCTCCATCCGTATGTTCTCTAGTGAAGTTATTAGATGCTTCTCATGATCCCCCTTGGTTTTGGAGTATATCATAATATCATCTATAAAGACCACCACCAATATTTCGAGGTAATATCTAAATATTCTATTCATCAAGTCAATAAATATTTCTCAATAATTAGTGAGTCTGAAAGGAATTATTATGAAATCATAGTGCCCATATCTTGTACAAAAAGCAATCATGGGGATATCTTCCTTCTTCACCCTAACTTGATAATGTCCCTACCACAAATCCTCCTTGGAGAAGTATTGTGCTCCTCACATCTGATCGAAAAAGTCATCAATTCATGGTATTGGATACTTGTTCTTTATCGTTATTTTTTTAAGCTCACGATAATCGATGCATAGGTGCATTGACCAATCATTCTTCTTGATGAAGAGGACTGGTGAACCCCATGGTGAAGCACTTGGGCATATAAACCCATTATCTAGATTCTCCTATAGTTGTTTCTTCAGCTCCTCAAGATCCACAATAGCCATTCTATACAGAGTCTTGGATATTGGAAATACCCCAGGTATAAGATCAATTGAGAATTCAACATCTCTTCTAGAAGGAAGACCAGACAATTACTCCGGAATCTTCAATGAATTCCCTCACAATATGCATGTCTTCTAGGATGGTTGCCTCCTTAGACTCAATCATCATAGATAGATGAGCGTGATCATAGGGCAGTAATATCCCTGTTAAAGAAGGTTCATATTCCTCCTTTCACTTGTAATTAATCGTGGGTTGATTCTCCATATAGTGAGTGATTTCCATGTCACGGCAATTTATGTTGGATCTATATAAGGAAATCCAATCCATGACAATAATTGCATAAAATTACACCAGAGAGAGTATGATGAGGTTCTCCGGGAAATTTAATCCACAGATTGTGATAGGGGAGGAGTTATATTCATGGGATGCATTGATTTCCCCATTTTCTGTACTCATCCACATCTTCACTTCCATGATTTTTGGTGGTGCTGGGATTGTTCTACAAAAAATTATAGATATAACTGAATCCATTGAACCTAAATCAAAAATTATTTTAGCTATTCTTGAAGGAATAACTAGAGGACCTATCACTACATCATTTTCGGGGTTCACTTCGGTAGTAGTGATGGAAAAAGATCACCCTTACTGCCTTAGAGGTTGTTTGTCGCCTCCGAAAACCCTTGGCATATGGCATTGATTTGCAAGATGCCCTCGTTATTTGCAATTTTAGCAACTAACCATGTGTTGAGGTTTGAACGGAGTGTTCCTCTCCTATGTCTCAGTCGTGGGTCTTTCTTGACGACATTTAATAGCCAGGTGCCCTTCTCTTCCAGACCTAAAGAATTTCCTCATCCCCTTCAAGAAATTTTCTGGGTTCTTTTTTCTGCACCTTTGGAAAGTGGGGTGCTGGATCTTATTAGCACCATTGGATTTATCCATCGGACCACCATCATTGAATTCCACCTTACACTTCTTATCACCATGATACCGCTGAGATTCTTTGATCTCTATTTTGACCTTGAGGGGACATCAGATAATTTTCAAATACCTATCGAAGTCACGGATCTCCAGTGATTTCCGTAGGCAAGGTTTCATCCCACCAAAAAAGAGATCAACCTTCCATTTGGGGGTAACGACAAAGATGGAGGCATATCATGCATGCCTTGTGATGTTTTCCTCATATGCTCCAACAGATTCGTCATCTTTTTACTTGAGGTAAAGGAAGTACATTTCCATATTAAGCTCGAGGGTGCGCGGAAAAAGTTTATTGAAAAACATCTTCTGGAAATCCATCCATTCCAACGCCTTGATCACCTCCTCAGGCTTCGTATTTTTGATAAATGTCCACCATTGATCAGCCTCACCCTCTATACGATAAGCATCCAGGAGAACCTTATCACGTTCAGAACATTGAAGGATGGAGAATATCTTTTCAATGGAGTTGATCCATTATTTAGTGATTGGGGGATCATATGATCCATTTAAAGTAGGGGCCTTTGTCTCATGAAGCACTCGATAGTGATTTTTTCTCTCTTTAGGGGGGGTGAAAGTTCCTCTTGACCCATGTTATCATTAAAATCTTGATTTATCTGAGAGAGAAGTGCGAAAAAGTCTGTGATTCCTTCTCCCATTGGATTATGCATCTCATTAGTACAGTCATCACATTGATCTTCACATCGTTTGTTAGCCCAAGTCCTCTTATTACCAGCCACAGGCTGGAATAAAAGGAAAGTTAGGGGTAACACATAAAGGGTTATACAAGGAAAAAACTGATGACTTATAAATAACATTTATTTCCTTAACTTATGAATTTATAGGCATCAATATATTCTATCCATGATCTACTTTATAACATATATTCTTAGAGGTAATTTTTTTAATTCCCTTAATAATGGTTCATACTAAGATTATGAATTTACCAAATCATATCCCCTGGGAGTGTCGTATCCAAGAGTGTAGAAAGTCCTGTTGTCGTGCACCAGTTCTCGTTCGATTCTAGCTCAAAGCGGTGTTTTCGGGTTTTACCCTTAGGATACATCTGTGCCAGAGCCGCCTCTACCTGGTCGTATACAGACAGGGATGTATTTTCTTAACAAACCACTTACTCAATACTCACCAAAACAAAGGGATGTTTTTATTATACTTAGTCCTATCTCTAAGGCTTTACTAGGGTTTTCTAATACCATCCTAAAAAATAACTAAACCTCCCTCAAATAAAAACTATGAAACCCCTGCTTTTTATTAAACAATTAAACATAATTTATTACATAAAAATAACTTGATACAACATAGAATATCGAGTGGCCTAGTGTCTTTGGGGATTAGGGTCATTACATAACAACTTAAAACATGAAATACAACATCTTTTTTGAAAATGTCCTTTACATGACCATTACATTCCCTTGTACTTAGCATTGCATGGGATAACCTGAGGACAAGCATATGAAAAAGGATGAGATATAAATCCCAGTAAGGGAATAATCATGGAATAACATGAGGAATACAGTACATGTTAGATAATAGGAATATCAATAGATAACAAGAGAATAATAAACATAAAGGCATGATAAAGCATGATAATCATCACATGGAAATTTGGCAACAACACGTAACATATAGTTAGCATGAGCCATGGCTCATTGCATATGGAGCTTTAGTAAACCCTCATTGCACATGAATCATGAGTAAATCATCGTTTCCCTTGAATTAGAATGATTAAATTCCCATTTCACATGATATATCATGATAGTATACTTTACCCAATGCATTGGAGCACTATAAGGTTTCACCCTTCATAAACATTTCATTTCATGCATATGTGTGCCACATGGATCATATAAAATGGATTAATAAATCATCATAATTTATTCCACAATAAAGGAATGTGGAATTAATACATGAAACTTTATAATTGATAATTAAATTTGCATAATGGTGAATACCTTGGATAGAGAAATATGTACATGGGAGGAATTTATTGAGAGGTAAAGATGTCCCTCATAATTCAAACATAAACATGGCAGTATCAGAATATTTGGAAACCATACCCCAACATTTATAATAGAAATTAAAGGGCATAACAACATTATGAAAGTTGGACAAAAATGAGAAACAAAGAAAACCCCTTACTTACAAGTGTGCCTAGAAAGGCTTGAAAGAGGATTGAGAGAGGCCTATTAGAATCTCGGGGAACCTTGGGAGGATTCTAGAGAGAGGAGGGAAGAGGTTGGACGAACTCAAAAGGCTCTGAGTGAGGAGGAAGTGGGATCTTGGTGGTTTTATATAGCAAATGTGAGAGAATTCTTTTTTATTTAGGTTTGGGACACCTCACATTAAACTAATCCAAACCACAAACCAGCCCATGGTTTTTGCCCATGTTTTCCTGAAAAGGGAATTGGAAAACAATATTTTATATTTCCAAAGTCTGAAATTCTTACAATAATGTGGTTGCTTATGTGGAGGTTAGTCACACTCCCCAGGAAAACAATTTAAAAAGACAAAATGTTTAATAAGTCTTGAAGGGTCCAATAAAGCTTTATAAAATAAATAAAACAAACCCAAAATCACATTATTTTAATGGTAAAACATATATTGGCCGAACATAATTTTTATAGGATTTTATTACATCGCTATTGGATCATTATGATGTCATAAAACAAATTATATATTTAAATGGTATTTAATTTTTACCCAAAAGTTTTACTTTCTTAGAAAATTATGAAAAAATCACCATTGGATATTTTCAACATCCTGATTCCAGAAATAATAATCATTTTATCTAAATAGTTATCTTAATATGTTAATTTTCACTTTTAAAATTAAAACAGACATTTATCGAAAATTCATGCGTTTTTTCAAAAAAGGGCTTTCAAACCTTAATAAAAATTACAATTTCATTCAAAAAATTTATGATAATTTATATTTAATAAAAATTAATTTCATATTAATAATAATAATTTAAATAAATATTATTAAATTCAAAAATACATTAATTCATCAAAATTGATTTCTTAGTTTAACATGAACTAAAAATACTATTTGTGCTTTAAAAATTATTTACAAGGTAACAATAATTAAAAGAAAGTATATTCATTATTATATGCAAAAATAATGTACATAACCATAATGCTAAGGTATTATTACATAACCCCTTATAACAGCCATATAAGATAGAAAAGTAAGGTGGCCGATGGCGATAGACTCCTGGGGTGGCACAGATAACATTGCCCGGGTGGTAATCTCTATAAACTTCCACTTCTCTCATAGGAGGTCCTGCTTGAGCTTAAAAAATTAAAGATCGGCTAGTGCTTGGTCAAGAGCGAAGCCCAAAGATGAAACCTCCTATTTGAGCTCTGACAAATGAGATTCGTATGGGGCATGACTATTGGATGAGGCCATCGCTTCCTTTGTCTAAGTAAATTGGATCAGTTAAAGCCCTATATTTATACTACTCATGTGATCACTGCTCACGGTTATATTAGAAAATGTGAAAATTCATAACAGTATTTTAAAATCCAAAACAGATAACCAATGAAGTTTACATTTTATATAAACATTTTAAGTAAAGATACATTTAATTATATTAAGAGGGATTTCCATTAATAAAAGTATGGGTCGTTACAGTGCAGGTTGATTCTGTGGTGATATTTTATGATTTTATTTTCTCTTGATATTAACATTTTCAACTTGTTAATATTTCAGTTCTCTAAAATTTAAAACTCAACATTACTCGTAGGAAAATATACATAAATAAATTAAGGAACAAATGTTTTTCCAATGTGTAGTCCTAATGTGGGTACCTGGTCCTTTCCATTATTAATCCTCTCAATCTATGTTGATCCACTATATAATGAAGTGAATACAAACCATCCTACTTCTATCAAGATCCATTTATATCGCATAAAAATTGTACAAGATTCCACCAATTAATAATTTTAATATTTCTTAGAGACAATGAAATGATAAAACATTGAATGAATATTATAATAAACTATGCATGTTTATTCTCCGTCTATTATCACTTAGTTTATTGCACCTCTATCTGGTTCCCCTTAGTCTCGTATGCATCAATCTGGTACCGATATCTAGTAATGTGTTGTTTGATGCACCTTTGTGCAGTGAAACTATGTCTAGTGAATCTTTATATGATAATATCTATTCCTAACTAACAATCATTACTTATAATTATTTTTTTCTCTCCTCTGCCATATTCCCTTTAAGGGGATCACTAAAAATATATAATTCTAGACCATAACTTAAAAAAGTCATAGTGTTCCGGAACCACTTTATATACTCGTATATCCTCCAAAAATTATGGAGTAAGTAGTTGCACTAATTTATATTTCTTGCTCAAATCAATTTTTTTACCACTATTAAATATTATAAAACATCAGATTCAACCATCTTCATAATAACATCCTCAAATATTATCATTAATTATGTTTTTAAAAAATTCCCTCAAATATCATAAATTATCATAACTTTTTTTATGATGGGTTTAGAGTCATTGAACATCCATATCAACATCATCATTTTATAAAACATTAAAATGTTTTTGTGAAGATCATAAAATATTAGTTTAGAATAAAAACATTTCATTCTAATACTTTTTGCATCTTATAGGCTCATTCTATTGATCTCAAGATTGTTCATCTAGTCATATTTATTTTTCTCTCTATATAAAGGATATTTCAATAGTTTTTTCATTAAAACCTTATTTTGAATATCATCATCTACATCCATCAGGTAAAACATCAAAGATCCTTCAATCTGGTCTACCATAATATTTTTATCTATTCAATGTTTTCCATGTAGTTATCTCAAACATTATATGCCTAAGTATCTTAAAAAACATTTTCTCTTTTTTAACTGGATTTATATTTCTTGTATAATCCCAATATTTTCTAATTCTGATCATATTTGTCTCCTGTACATGATTTATGAAAACTCCTATTGGAAAATTCCTCATAAGATAAATCTATATAGTGATGCTATGTTTGATGAACTTATGAACTATTCTTCTATTATATTTACAGTGTTTCTCTCCAATCATTTTATGTATGATAATAATCATCCGAAAATAAAATTCATCCATTATCATCTCCATGGATTTATAAATTTGAGTATTTTATATCTTGAAAATTCATCATCTCATAACATTAACAATATTAAAAATATCTCTATTTGAACCATCATAAGGGTACATAATATTGAATCATGTGAACCTTTTAGTAATCATAATGTTAAACACGTATAGTATTGTGAATGAGACTTCTTACAAGGAAGGAGTAACTAATGTTCCTTTAAGGAAATGTGGTAACTCTTTTCTTATAATATACAAAACTCATTATAATGTTATTGACAAAAAATACAACAATCGTTACAAAATCTGACCAAATGATCTTAAATATTCTACTCCTCCAACATACATACGTGACTTGAGATGTGATGGTTTTGTTGATATTATTTGTATATTGTGATTTTGCGTCCTTTCCCTGATTTGGGTTGTTATGGGGCCATGAATCAAGATGAAATACGGCAAAGTTATGATAGGGATGTTTAAGGATATGTAATTTTTTTGGGATATAGATTAACCTATTTTAAATTTATAGAATTTTATATTTATGTTGATAATTTGATTTCGTTATTAGTGTGATTTAACAAAGAAAACCTCTTTTGAAGTGTTGGGTGGGAAGAGATGTTGTTCTTCTTGGTCATGCACTGGATGTGGTCCTAGAGGGAGGAGGTCATTTTGAGATACTATTGGAAAAACTAAGCCATACAAGGCACCCACAATAAGATTAAGAGTTGGTAAGGTTGTCATATGAGCCTCTCAAGATGAGCTTGGTTTGTTTTATTTAGATTACTGAGTAGGTATCCCAGATATATGAGCCATATAAGTTGTATATGATATGATAATTCTTGTTGTAACACCATACTTGGTCTTAGGGAGAGGGTATACTATAGTTTTTAGAGTGTTTGATAAAGTCTGTGAAATCATTCTTTGATCATATTAAGAGACCCAAATGGAAAAGCATGAATATAACAAAATATATAATATGGGGAACAATAATTATATCTTGGGATGTATAGGTATAAGAAGGCAGAAATGAAGGGATGATATGGATGGACATTGGGGGAATGTCTGTCTAGAATATTTTACCTGATACATTAAGGGATGATATTTTATATGGGTTTATGCACATGTAGTAGGGGATACCATAGTTAGTGATTTTGCTACGAGGTTCATAGACTTTTTTGACTTGTACTAATGATGTGAGGGATAACAAACGCTGGTGAAATGGGATAAGGATGGTTCATGTCATGACATTATGTTATAGGATAATATATTCATGTTAAACATATTCAAATAGGTATTAAATTATTCATTGATAGTTGAAAAAACCTTAATGGAGAGGAATATATTGATTCAGATTGTCTTGATGGGTGAGAAAGTTTGTGGTGGACTAGGTAGGCAAAATGAAGTCAATGAGGAGACCCAATAGTGTAGTTGGAGTAGAGAATTAAGTATTTATCCAAGAATTGGATAATTAAAGACAGTACTCCAATGTTGAAAAACGATAAATGATTGATATTAGTGATACTTTCATTTGAATGATCCACTAGTATAAAATTTATGTAAAACAATTCATGTTTATTATTACTTATTTATAATCGATGTTATCAATAATAGTTTTCATATCAATTTTTAAAAAATAGAAGTTAAGAATGGGATTCATATATTTTTAGCATCAGGTATTTAATAAATAACATTGAGAATTAGTGTTTCTTCTCAATTATTAAATAACCGATGTTGAAAACATGTTTTTACATCCATTATTAAATAAAAAATGAAAAAACATTCAATATTCTATGAATTTTTTGGAAAAGTAATTTTTTCATTCATTCTCACAAGAATAGTCAATTTTCTCTCACACGGTGTACCCTAACCCTTCTTTCATTGATCTGGTGGCCTTGAATCTTATTTAGATAGCCTTAACCAATCTTATATGCCCTATAATATCACTGTTCACTAATTTTGTGATCTTGGTACAATCTTTCATTGTACATAGTCATCACAATTCACCCTCTCAGGTATATTCATATGAAGTGTTAGGGTTTTCTATTATTTCTTATTTCTGGTTCTTTTATCTTCATTAGAAGTTTGAATACTAAAAATTTATTGGCTAGTCAATATATTCATTATGATGACACATTCAAAAACTATATCCATCACATTCCCCTTATCATTCATCTTCATACACTTATTCGGTTTCTCTCTAATATTTATTTTTATTTGGTTTTTATTTTTCTAATTTTATATGTATCTACGGTATGTTTAATTTTGTGACTGTTATTTTGGGATTTCTTTTTTTTAGGAAATGATCTATGATGCTTCTTTTATTTGAAATATCCTAAAAATTATATTTTCAATCACCATTGTTTGTTCATATAAGGTATTTTAAATTATTGAATGAATGTATTGAGATTATAGTTTGATTAAATTATAATTTAATGAATTGGTGAAACATCTAATTTTGATTTACTAATTAATGGGTATCTAAGGTATAATTTTTTTCAACACTATACATAGCTATTTTTAAAGTATATTGGTTTGTAGAATTTGAAAAAAAAAATTGAAAATATATATTTAGAGTATTATATTGATTAAATGATCATATTGTGATAAAATAAATACAATCACCTCTACTTAATTATTAAAACGTTCAAGACAAATTGTATGATCATACTGCCTGTGAGGAGATAATTTTGTTTTAGTGAATTTTTTATTAAACCCCCTTGGAATAAATAGGTATTACATTAGGTTGATAATTACATTGATTTTAATATGTTATTTTTTTCCATTGGAAATTTTATATCTACCTTCGGATTTCAAATGGAATAATTCTAATTATTTTCCTTGACACAATTCTAAATTTAAAAATTATTCTAATAATATCTAATTAATATTATAGCATTGTTATTTAAATTTAATTTGTATGTAATTTTTTATGTGATCCTAATGAGTATTTTTTGTCGTTACCATTTCATGTCAAATTTGGTATAAGTATAGTAAATTCGTCATTTTATTAATTATGTTTTTAATCTAAATTTTTATCAATTTCTAATATCTATCCCTTCATATCATGATATATATTTATTTACTCTAAAAAAACTACATATATAAATATGAAGTTATATAATAAAAATATGGAATAATTGTGATTTATTTTTTTCTACCCTTCAAAAAATTGTATAGTTTCTATTGCATTTATTTTTCAATTTTTTTATAAAATGTTGATAATTAAATATGATAAAATTGTTACTTTTTATCAAATATATTGTCGTTATTTTATTTATAAAACATTTTATGTCTATTTTTTAATTTAAATCATAAATATAAATATAAAATTAAATTTCAAGATAAAAAATATTATTTACAATTATAGAAATTTTTCATAGATAATAATGAGTTGATGTTGGATTACTATACTCTATAAAATGGGATGAATATAAGGATGTATTTTATTATTTTTTAGAAACGTGAAATGAAATATTCCCAAAAATCAAAATTTTTTCTATCCATGATTGAAATGTTTAAATATGAAATTATTTAAAATTATAAATATCAAATTTAATTTAATTTTTCAAGGTTTTAATAAGAGTTACACTCCATTGATTTAGAAGTTTTAAAATGGTGATTATTTAATATTTATTGATGATAATGATTATCAAGATGATATGTATTATAAAAATTAAAGATATTGTTCATGATAATAAATTATTGGTAATTAAGAAAAAACCAATAATCGGTTATCTATTTGTTGGTGATAGAAAATATTTTTTCCAGGTCGTAGAAAATTTATGATTTTATCAATGGTGTTATGATTTATTAACATGAAGATGGAAAATATTTAGAGTAAAATGAGTTCAATATATTTTCTAGTGGGGTTGAAATATATACTTCTAAAAAATATAAATAATCCAAATTCAAATTAAAATTTAAATAAAATATTGTTCTTAAAGGGTTTGGGGTATAAGAATATACATGTCATCCTGAATGACAGTGTGCTATATAGGAAGAAATATGAAGGTCAATCAGAGTTTCCTAAATTTGGGAGAACATTATATAAGTTGAACGAAAAATCACAATATGAATTAAAGGTTATAAAATGTTTTAGAAAGGTAATTTTGTATCTTCCTATAATTCCTCATTAAATACATTTATTTTAAAATTCAATTAACGGAAAAAGGTTAATATAGAATGAGTATGAGTGGATATATGATAAATAAATAAATATTTTAGCTAATTGTCCACAATGGGACAAAGTTGATTAATAATTTACAACATCTGAAATGACATTATAATTCTGGTATTTGGATTCTATATCAATAGAATAAATCAATAGATAATAATTAGTAGAAATCAATGTTAATGACCATTTTTTATTTTAAAAATTATCTCTTAAATTTTGTATGAAGAGGAAATATATCATATTGAGTTCAATTATTTCTTGACCAAAACAACCAAGAAATTATAATGATATAAATATTTACAAGAAATAAAAAATACTATTGGATCTTTTCTATTGGTGATATCATGAGGTTCAACGTAACATTGATGCCATGCATGTGGAGAATAATATATATAATAATTTGATTAGATCATTATTATATATTAAAGGGAATACAAAAGATGGTTATAATAAAATATTGGACATAATCTCAATGGTAATATGTTTATATATATCTCCCATACCTAATGGAAGACAAACATACATACCTTTTTCATGTCATACATTATCCAAGAGGAAGAAATTTACATTTTTCCCATTGTCCCAATTTTACCAAAGTTCTACATGGTTATTATTTAAAAGTAAAATATTTGGTTTCACTAAATGGTTTTATGTTGACAAGTATTATATTTATGGATTTTCACATCATGATGAAAACTCTTCTAAGATATTCATCTCTTGAAATATTCCCCATCAGTGTAAGAATGGTTATTATAAATGTGTTTCATTATTTCCCTCGATTTGATAAAAATTGATTGATCTGAAGTCATTGAAAAACATGGATAATAATGTATTTTCTATACTTTTTCAACTAGAAATGTATTTTCCTCCAACATTTATGAAACTATTTATGTATTTAATGGTTTATTAGGTGTAAGAAAGAGTGTTTTACAAACCTTCATATCAGAATTTGATGTATGATTTTAAAATATATAAGAAGATATTGAAGGGATATGTTATGAATCCATATCGACCAAAAACATCAAATATTGATAAATATATTTCTATAAAGGTTGTATAACTTTTTACAAACTTTTATTCTGTAGTAGAGCACATCATTATACAAACATATCCCTATAAACGAGTTAGTTTAGGGGAAAGGGGATTCATAGATTAAAAGGATACTAATTTATTGGTTAGTAGAAAAATAATGTACCTTTATACATCTTATATGAAATATATAATTCCCATATATATATAAAATTCCACATTAATTTCTCAAAACAATATTATCCAAGGAAGAAAAATATTTCGATTTTTTATGATAATAAAAAAATATTTTTTCCCAATGTATAAGGAGACCATGTGTGGTAGATCAGATACATTAGAGACATTAAGATGGCTAGTAGTAGGCCCATGTTTAAATTTTATAACATGATCTAAGAATATTATTAATGGATATATATATATATAATTATTATGAAAAACTAATTGTAGTCGAGAGATGTATTTTACTGTTGTTTGCAGAAGAAATTAATTTTCTATGGGACAAAAATAATCAAAAAATCTCAACATACAATTCATATTATAGAGTTATAGAGGTTATATGGGGGTGTGATTACATTAAATTTTATGTTCTACTATTCAATTGAAATTGAGTTCTCACATAAAATGATGTCAGATTTGATTAATTTGGTAGGAAACTATTTCTTTTGAACATATAATAATACAATGATTATCAATTTTTATGGTAACACATGAAATAAAAATATTATGTGTTCTGGATTCATCATATTTTAAGAGGTCTATAATTTTACAAGATAAAAGCAGTATTTTATGATGAAAAATTGAATGATGGTGTTTATTTATATGAGTTGCCTACTTTAATAGAACTATTATATGATAATATTGATGAAAACATCATTGATATGGTTTCTTCTATATAGAATGATCACGAGGAATGAATAATGGGGAAATTATTTTGTAATTTTTAAATGCAATAGTAATAATATATTTATTTTTTATTTTCCTTTTAAATTTAATACAATGTTAATTTTTTTAGTTTTAATTTTTTTACCTGAAAAACATAATTTTAAAAAATATGATACATTTTTTAAATTAGTTTTCTTTTGTTTGTATCCTATTTTATTTATCAAAATATATATTTAACTATTGGATTTCTAATAACATTTATTTCATTTTATTTTTATTCTTTTGATAGCAATTTTTGTTTCATATATATTTTTTTATATCCCTTTATCATTTGTAACCAATACTTAATATGATAATGAATATTGTTTGAATTATATTTTAAAAAAAATTTAACTACTCTACAGAATATGAAAAAGAGTGGTTTGTTTTGTATTTTATTTTTTTATTTTAATTATTTTAATTTTCATATTATAATTTTTATATAATAGTTTGATTATTATAATATTTTACTTAATTTTTATTTTCTTTGTTCATTGTCATTTCTTCCCTTGTTAGTGATGTTATCATTTTTTTATCTATTTTAAAAAATCTAAAAAATATTTTAAATTTTGTTTAATTTTTATTGGGTAAGTTATCAATTTTTTATTTAATTTTATATTTAGTTGTTTTTTTATGTTTTTATATTAATTTATTATAAATTTTATTTATAATATAAAATCATATCAATCAGCTCATTCATCGTGATCTTCTACAGATGATTGTAAAAATTATTCTGTTAATGAGCAACCTCATCCTTTTATATAGGATATATCCACATTCATAGGGTAAGTGAAGGCTTATAGAATTGGTATAAATGAAATCAAAAACTTTCTAAAAATATTAGTTTCCTATAACTAGGACTTGAGTTTATTTTTTTAGATTGATGATAATGATATTTTTAGGGTTCCAATTTAAAAAATTTAATAAATTATTTTAAATCCAAGATCGGGAAAAAGAAATTAATTTTTTTTTATCAAAATGTTTTTCACAGTTGAAATATCTTAGTTATGGTGGATAAGTTTTTTATGTACATTTTTTTTATTTTACTTATCATAATTTTTTTTCGTAATATAGTTTCTTCCTTATCTTATCAAATGACAAGATATACCTAACATTACAGAAGTTAGAAAGAAATTGTTTTCTATATATGTTAGGAGGTTTAGGGAATTCAAATCAACCCCCGGCATATATATCATTTTTTAGTGAATGAAAAGATAAAAATACATGTGATATATATCCCTTTATAGATGAAGATACATGGAAGTATTTTTTTGAAAATAGATAACTAGAATTTCATTTTTTAAGTGAAATGTTAGCATCGAGAAGTTTTTTTATCAATGATTTTTATATTTTTAATTTACCAAAAAAACTAGTATATTGATTTAGTATATCCTATAAAAAATATATACAATCATACTTTGTCATTTAGAGGGAATAATTTATTAGTATAACAAAGGATGGTCAGAAACATTCATAAAATGAGAACCATCTCTTGAGGCTCGATAGATGTTGACACTCCATTTCCCCCCAACTAGACAAGAAAAATGGAAGTGGGACCAAATTTGTGATAAGGAAAAATATCTTATAGAAGCTTTTTGGGTAATAACAAATATAATTGTAAGGCTTTATTTATGTAATTATTTTTTTATGTTATTTAAAATGTTTATATAGTTTGATTCAATAATGAATTTTTCCAATATTTTATACAATATTCCCTTGAGGTGAAGAGCTCGTATGGGACCTTTATAATTGGGAGTAAAAATTATACAATTTTATTTCATTTGAAGTACTGGAACACATACATTTTATATGATGATATGTAATATGTGTATCAATAATATATCGGTTGGTCATCCTTAGGCTTATTTATAGGAGGATGTGTATATATAAAAAATTGAGGCTTTAGAAGATAAAGCTAATAATATTGGTGAGATGGTGGAGGAAGTAATTATATATTTAGTAAATTCATTGTTTATATATATACAAAGATAATATCATGTTATAAATCTCAATCCTCCACACAGACCTATATATCTTTCTCTTCCACATTTTTCTATTTATCCAACTTCTACACCTCCTCCTCCATATCTTCCCATTTATTCTTAGTTATATTGTGAGGATCTACAACATAATATTATTTTATATAATATTATATATTATATTTGTGATAAAATTCAACATAAAAGGATAGATATGGTCGAACTTAGGGTCACTGTTTAATATAATATAGGTACATTTTAAAGAGTACCATTTCATATAAATGAGGTCACTATATTATGGAAAAGTATCAATCATTTTTTGTAACATCTATACTTTTATGGAAAATTACCACCAAGATATGTATATATTATATCATATATTTCATATTTGTTTTATATTCACTTTAACATTTTAAATTAATAAATTTATCTATTTTTGACAGGAAATACTTTAATAGTAATGGCATGGTGTATAGAAAACTTAAAGTATAGGTTTATATGATATCATATTCTACTTCTTTTGAATTCTTGCATATTATCAACATATTTATCTTTTTTCATTGGATTTTATGAGATTCTAATTGATACATGTATTTTTTTTAAATAGCTATGATGGTTTTAAATATAGATATCATATATATTAAAAATGAATAATATTTTTGGAATTAATGCGATTAAATTATTCTCCACGTAAGTATATTAAAATATATATTATAGTAATTTTAATATAGTAAAACATAATAATTTTGATTGATTTTATCAGATATCTTTTTAAAAGTTTATTCATAATGATATTACATCAGCATACGTATTTTTTTGACCATAATATATTTCAACAATAATTATTAAAATGGAAGATATAGAAAGAATAGTATAAATTAGTTAATGATTTGAAAATTATTTAATTTAGTGTAAGATTATTCTTTTTTCATGATTGGTACGAGACATATATTTCATAAATTGTTATTTCTAATTAATTAATAGAATCTCATGGTGTATTTTTGTATATTAGTCTCCATTATTTTTTTTTTGTTTTTTGTCGAAAAGTGATGACATATTAATTTTTATTCTCTATACATGGTAACGTGTAAGAACATTTCCACAATGTATTAGAAACATTTGTATGATTATTTTAATACCTATAGAATATAATGTATTATAATTTTATTTCATAAAAATCATTTTCAAATAGGGCTTGAAATTGTATTAAATATTAAATCAGGAAGAGGAAAAAGTCAATAATGTGAGTGAAAATATGACTTCATGTTTATAATGACTAAATTTTAGCTACAAGTACATAAAATGATATTTTGAATTGAAAAAATATTGTGAAAAAAGAATTTTTCTCATCAATAAAGTGTAAAAGAACATGTATATAATATTCTAATAATTTTTTATGAAATAATTTTAACTAAAAAAGTTATTAAATTCCATATTTTCATATTTGATTATAATAATTCCACAAATTTTTATTATAATTACATTGGAAATACATATTAAATTCATTCTTTTTTTAAATTTTTTTATTACTCTCACACATATACTTAAAAATAGTTAAATCACATCAAAGTACAATGCTTAGGTTATTTAAAAGGTTAGTATAAGGCCCCAGCCTTAAACGTTACTTAATATTGAATTAAATGAATAATTCACGTCGAGGATCTTTTCAGGTTTAGAGTTTTAGAGAATTAGAACATAACTATTACATCTCAAAAGATTACAAAGTAGTCACTTCTACTAAGTTTCCATAATAAAAAAAACTCTTAAAAATAAAGATGTCTAGATTCCATGTTTTAGATAGCATGAAATTCCCTTGATCCCATCCTTGACCTTATTCCACATTAAGTCCTGTGAAAACATTATTAAAAACTTGGGATGAGCATAAAAAGCTCAGTAAGGGATACAAAAAGAATGAAAACTGTTAGTTTTTCAAACAGCAAGTAAACCATGTATACTATATCAAAGTAATACCTTCACCTTCATGAAGTAGTAAAAAAAATCTTCACTGAATAAAGTATCATTACTTACCTTTTTGTAACCAAATGATTACCATAAAACCCATATAAATAACACATAGAATATATAAAGGTAACTTGGGACATAAACATACTTAAGTGGAATAACCATACGGTTGACTTCCACACATATCACTTAATGGAATAGTCATACGGCCAATTTCCATACATACTTAATGGAATAGCCATACGGCCGACTTCCATACCCAACGCATTGGAGGTTATAACGTAACCACCCGTCCTGGTATTCACGGCACCACCCGTCATATGGTTTATAATGTAACCACCTGTTAAAATGTCCAAGTACCAGTATAAAATCATAAAACATAAAACCAATATAAAGGAATGATAACATTTACACATTTCAATCACAATATATCATAAATATATTGACATAATAGAATCCTTTTTCAAAACCACTTTCAATACCAAAATACATAAAAGAGTATATGGTATTTATTTTATTCTAAAAACGTTACGGCTTGTTGAGAAAGCCAAAGATCAAATGATACTCGCGGCGGCGGAAAAGGTCGTTGTCACCGCGTACGTTAAAAAAACATTCCTTTTTGTCATTTAGTAAAACGCTTCGTAGAAAAAGATTCCTTTTGTATAAAAGTAAAATTCAAAGGAGTTTATACACCGTATAAAAGAAAGTTGTGTATAAAACAAAATATTCCTCAATGAAAGGAGATTGAGACGAAGTCCCTTACCTTGGGTCCGACTTGACTCGATCGTTCTTTAACGTCCTGAATAATAAACTTGAGTTAATTTATACTTGATTAAGAACCTTTTTAAAGTTCATTATTCTTTTTATATCACTTATTGCCATGTTATAAACATTATGTAACCATTTAAGTTAATAATGTTTGTTTTGTCAATATTTGGTTCTTAAGTCGAAAGTTGACTTCTTACAATTACATGTTGTTCGTGTGGTCAAAAGTTCTTTATATCCAGAATGAAATTCCTGATTTGGATATAATATGTATCATATATATCCAGCATATACATGTATTTATAATATTACATATTCATTTAGAGGTAAGAAATGAAATGCACTGTTCCTGGAGACGGTAAGCCGTACGTACGCATGAACGCTACTTTCATTTCTTTGTCATATTAGTGGAATTAAAACTAAATGAGAGGTATGTATATTTTAATTCCAGAATTATATTCATAATTTAGATATATCATTAATTATATATATCCATTATATAAATGTACTTTTAATAGTACATTACATTTGGTGATAAGAAATGAAATGCACCGTTCATGGAGACGGTAAGCTGTACGTACGCATGAACGCTACTTTTATTTCTATCTCATACTTTAATGGAAAGAAATAATAATGATATAGAGGTAAATAATAATTCCAGTATAACATCATATATAATAACATTAAATCCATCCTTTACACGTCCCACATATGGCATTAACGAATCACATCACTTTGAGGGGGCGGTAGTCCGCACTTCCTTAAATGAAGATATCGTGTTTACCCAGAATGGAAACCATAAAGGTATGCCAAAAATGAAAATACAGAAGCTTAAAGAAAACATAAACATATTATATATCATATATAAAAATAGTGACATCATAATGGCCACCCTTGAAGGTGTTAAATGATTATTGAACAATCATCATTTCGGGAGGTAGAATTTCGCCATCCACGGAAACCGTATGTTCTTTAACCATTAGATGTAGTTGTGTGAGAGTGTAGCTCATATAAATATTATAACAAAATCCTAGTATATTTAAGATACTGGTGTTGTTACAAAAGAAGCAAATAAAAAGAGTTTAGAGGGTTGGAGAAGCAAAATAAAATAAATGAACATGAGAGAAAGAATTACCTTTAAAAGTGTAACTCCTTTTGATTTGAGCCTAAATGCTTCCTTTGAAAGGATTATGCCCAAAGGGAATCCTCTAATATGAGGAGAGGGATGTGGAGAGAGTAATTGGGCAGGTGTTGGCCGAGCCAAAGGCTTGATAAGTGTGTGTAATGAGGTAGAGGTAGTGGCCTTTTATAAGAGGAGAGGAGGGGCACTTTTGGTAAGTAAAGAAATATTACTTTATTTGAAAATGTGTTTCGGTTTTAAAAGGTCCCACATTGATATAATTCGTAGATAAGGTTATAAGGGTTCTAAATCCACTCATCCAATTGGTTTTGTCCATGTGTAAGTTTTATATTTTGCATTATCTTTCCATTTTATTTAAATCGTGAAATAATGATGTCATCGCTGCATCATTATTATGTCATATATATTTTAATTTATTTAATGTCTAAAAATTATAAAAACAATACTATGATGTAGGAAATCTTTTTAGCTTTCCAATTACTATTTATAATCAAAATTTGGACTTGTATAACCCCACTCAAAAATTATTTTAGTAAAACAATTTATGTTAGTGTCATTTTTACTTTAACATTAAATAAAAATATATTAATTTCATTTTCCAACTAAAGTGGCTCCATGGGGTCCCCAAGTTGGCCCATGGCTTGTCTTGGTCGGCCATGACTCACCCAATAGGTGTAGGACAAGTGTCATGGTGTTTTCACATTCTTATAATATCATTTTTACCTTAAACTACACTAATTACCTCTAATCGCGATTAATGAAAAAAAGTTACTATTCACAAAAAAAATATTTTAATCTCATTGAACCACATTTTACTTCTTAATGACAACCATGTATGTCGGATTTTTGAAATTCAAAACACAATGATGGAAAAAATTCATTTAAACGGAAAATCAGTCTTTATAAGTACCACTTAGTGGTTTCACTATTCATCAAAAATTGGAGTTTTTCAGAAAATTACCAAAAATTCACCCTAAGCTATATTTGATATTCAGAATTCAAAAATGAAGTCTATTTTACAAAATTCAATACATATAAGTCAAATTAATTAATTTAATAATTAATTCCCGCTGCCAGAGCAAATAGCGTGTTTTTAGAAAACAATAAGTATCAAAAGATTGACACCAGTTTAAGTCTAATTTCAAAGTGAAATTGATTCCAATGACCATCATTGGATAAAATGGTAAAAATATATTCATATTAAACATTAAGAACAATTCAAAAGATAATCTAATCATATAAATAAATTAGATTAAAAAGCAGTTTTAATGTAAAATGCAGTATTTTTCACTATTCATTAAAAAATGAACATTGTCAGAAAAATACCAAAAATTCACACAAAGTAAATTTTGATGTCCCAATCATAAAGAATAAGTTTATTTTGACAAACATAGTTTATAAAATTGTCAAAATATAGATTCAAAAATGTTTTGCCATCAAAAGGCAGTAAAACAATCTTGTAAGAATATTAGTGTATTCCATGCATAAGATTGTATTTATTTTCATTTTAAGCCTCTATAACACTATCTTAATCATTAATAGACATAGATAAAAATATCTATTATTAATTACTTATTTGGGATGTTATAGTTAGATTGGGATATATTTTATTTTTAATATATATTTTAATGTATAAATTCCAAATCAGAATGTTAAAATAATTTAAATTTGTGATGTTGTTTTATTATTTTGTTTATTTTGATTTATGTTTTCTTCTGGTTCAACTGATGTGTAGTTTGAATCCTATATTTTAATTTAGAATATAAAATTTAGTTTCAATATAGTTATTGTATAACTGATACTAAAAATTGAAAAAATATGTTTTTAATATCACTTATACAATAATAGATATTAAACACTCTTCTCGTTCTAGATTTTTGGAATCATTTCTATGATGATATTTAAAAAAACATGAAATAATTCTTTCACATCGATTAAAAATAACGAATTTGGAAAACATATTTTCTAAATTTCTTTTAATAGTGTATATAGTTAAAAATATAAATTTAAAAAAAAATTAGATACTCGTATTTTGAACTAGTAATATTTGGGTGTGTGGTCAGACGGGGAAATATGGAGTGGTTTTTCGGAAGTCCATGTCAATAGTTGAGATTTTTTAACCAGTTCAGAATCAATAATCAAAGTTATATACTCGAGTTGTACCAGGGGGTTAGTAAATAGGATATTATGACCCATATAGGACACAGAATTGAGAGAGATTCCCATTAGTTGGGGAAGTTTCAAGTGAAGAGTAAATCTCTATATGGATGATAAACATATGGTAGTTGGGATTTTGGACAATAATATAAATAAAAGAAAACATATATAGAGTAATATAAAGATTCCCTGATATTCATAATTACCCCATAATGGTGGACATGTTTTTTTGTTGGAAATATGGTGATGTAATAGGTGCATTTATACAAAGTGAATTACATAGTTTTTCTTAATATGTGGGAAAATTGTGTGACAACGAATTTGGTTGGGAATCAAAAACAATACAAGATGTATATGGCATCAGATGTAATTCAAGACTTATGAGGGTATCAGACGTGACAGAAGAATTATTTGGGCATATTGATTGTTGAGATAGTTTTGTGGGAATCACAACTTATTTCTATATTATATGGGTATAAAGTGTAACATGAGATTTATGTGAGAATTAAGAGTAATATATTATTATATAGGCATAATATATCTTTTACTTATGAAATGTACATGTGTTGGGATGTGGAAATGATAGTGGATAATGGTTAATATAAAGGGTTTAGGGTATGATGGGTAGTGTTATACAATCAATATATTTAGATATCCAGTTGAGATGTGACTAGTTAGGTAATTAAAATGGTAGAGAGTACCCAAAGAAGTAATTAGTTTATTATGTGGTATGTCTGGGGTTATCTGGGATATTGAAATGGTGGCATATGTTTTCAAAATATTCTTACTGTCTGTGAATGAGATGTGAGAATTATCATGATGGAAGATATTTTGATTCATTTTATGGTTGAAATAAATCAAGGAGAAGATATTATATGGTGAGGTCATTAAAAAATCCTTAACATTATCTAATAGGAATACCTAGAAGTATTCTTGTATGAACTTAATTGTTTTACACAGATTTGAATGTTTTTGGGGTCAGTAGTTACCCACGAATTGTTACTAAAGAAATAGGCATTTCTTCCATTGAAAGGAAATAGACTGCATCCTTTCCCACAATTACACAAGGTTTAATGAAATGAGAGGTCCAAGAAAAGTTCATAGTCCCTATACTTGACTATTTCATTCCATGAACAAGTATTCATGCCCTAAATTATGAATTAATGGTTATTTTAAAAAATATAACTAGTTAATTATTTATTTTATTTTAAAAATAAAATATTCCTTCATAGTAAGTTTTTAGGATGAGAAGTAGTGACATACACTCTTACCTTTGGGATTCTATCCCCTCAATTTGATACCTCCTTTATCCAATTGTGACTGAAATTTAAATTTTTATTTCAAAAGCACTTTTGAGAAAAAAGTGGAAAACCATAACGACGTCAAAGACTTCATGAACACCCATGTCTTCCCTACCTTGTATATTCTTCTAATTAACAAAAATGTTTCCACGTTTTTTGGGATTGAATCTATATTGTTTTTCTTGTAGTACATGTTCGAATCAATGGTATTTTCTCGATGAGTTGGAATCCATAATTATATGGTAGGTGACTCCTAGATTTGTATGGATTTATATGGGTTTTATGAGATCTGTGGTAAATTTTGGTTAGTGGGGTAGTTAAGGTGATACTATATATTGACTTTTAAATGTTTTTATATATCATAGATGATACCATATGGTTGTTTTTTGTTTTATGGTAAGGCTTGAAAGGTTTCATATTTGGTTACATGGTTGATTATAAATTATTATTTCAATTATAGAATTAATTTTAAGTGATGTTGGGGCTGAGTTAGTTCTATGAGAATGTGTTGGGCATGGACCATGGTTTTGTGGGTGATATTGATTAGCAAAATTGAGGTAAAATGGTTTTTTAGTATAAGGTAAATGGTGTTGGATGTTTTTGGGGTTGGTTGATCTCACTCTTAGATGGAAATAGATGGTCACCAATTGTGTGACCTTGTATTTTTGATGATAACAGAAACTACGGGGTTCCTATATGGATGTTGGGGTTGTGTGCACAAATGATTGGATCAATGAGGTAGTGTTAATCCCTTTTTATTGGTAGAGACCTCATTTAATAAAGTGGAATTTGGAATGGTGTTTATCGTCGATAAGGGAGAGGTTATCAGTATATAATGACATATTTTTTGTTAGTTTAGGCCTCTAGTTTTCCGTAGAGGGATCACCATATATGTTTTGGGACATTGGGTAGGCATCTAGGAAGAATTGGTACTATTGTGTATTAGGTTTGTTAGGATGTTTTGTATATGGTTAGTTAAAGGAATCGGATGTCCTTGAGGACTTGTCATATGACTTTTGGATGTACCATTGGGGCATCAGGTTGACTCAAAATGATATTGATGGAATGGTAGAATGTGGTCTCATGTTATATGTAGTTATGGTATGTGTGTGATGTTGTGTGATATGAAAATGGAAAATAGGATGAGGGATATTCTTGAATGATATTCCATGGTTGTCGCATTCCACTCCAATAATACATTTAGTTGAAACATCCCATACATAAATATACATTTATATATAATACATTATAATCCTGAATAAATAATTTATTTACATATTGAGAAATATAATTTCATTTAAACACCTGAACCACATAATTATTTATTCTAATAATTTGTGAGCATAAATTTAAGGAATTAAAATAGCAATGAAAATGGAAAATAATTTGATGGGATAGAAAATATGAAAAAATAAAACAATTTTAACTAGATAATGTGTATCACATTCATCTCCTTGATTTATAACACTCGAAAATAACACTAGAAAATGTGATGAAAAACTAATAATCCAATCAAAATTTTAAATATTGAAGATGTGGAAACTTGAGAGAAAATCACTTGAATAAAAAATAAAACAATTAATTGGTATTTATATAATGTAATATGTCCCTTTTAATAGTAATATACCAATCAAATATTAAATATTCTATTAGGAATAGAAACCTAACTATTGTAAACACTAACAATACTATAAGGGATAATAACCTGATTTTTAAAATGTTTATTTAACGTCAAAATTTTAAAATGTCATAAAAAATATAGTAATAATGAATAAATAAAGAAAATATAATTTTTTTTGTTTCCATTAAATAAAAATCAAGAGAAAAAATTCAACAAAAAATTTAATAACTTATTTAGTAATGTGTAATTTAATGTATTTTGTAAAAATAACAATTGTATATTAATAATTATAATCAACTGTATTAGAAAATATTTCTCCTAAATGAATATTAATTTTGAATCATAATTTTGAAATGGAATAAAGGTGATTATATTTAGTATTATTCTTAAAAACATCAATTTTTAGGTGAATACTAAAAATACAGTATTTTCCTAACCTATATGTATTAATATAAATCATTCATGATGTAATAATGAAGTAATGAAATCTATAATTTTACAATCAACCAAAAAATTGTCTAATAAGTTAAATAATTCATTAAATTTATTTTAAAAACCTGAAACGTTTTTTCCAATTTTCAATGTCTAAAGTATTCCATTTAATAAACTGTTTTTCATTTTCCAATTCTACTTTTCAATAAACTATTGGATTCATTTAATAAAGGGATGTAATATCATAAATATAGTTATTTTTAATAAATTAAAAACTCAAAATTTCTAAAATATCACCATTAAAAAGATTTCCAGGGTGATTATATTATTTTATGTATTTTATCTTAAAAAAACAACACACCTCAAGTATAAATACAGTCTCTTTATATCCTTGGAAAAATATTTCAATTCAATTTTCCAAAGCCAAATACCTACCAAATTTCCATCTCTTAAACCCTTTTTTGTTTGAAAAAAAAATTGGGGTCATTTAACATTAATCATTTATGGAGTTTATGGGTCATTTCAAAGGAACTATATCGAGGAGGAATGGTTTCTTTTCCGTTTTTTATTTTATTTTTATTACTCTCTTACTCAATATATATATTATTTTCTATCCTAAACATTTTGAAAATATTTACCTAGTATCTTAAAAATATATTTTTGTGATTATCTTAGTATATTTATAAAAATTGTAAAATATTAATATGTTTTGTTTCTCTTACCTCCTCTTTTGACAATTCCACTTGAATGATCGATTAATCACCTGAAAGGATGTCAAAAAATCTCTACTTGTCCCAACCTTTATGGACTGTTATAATAAATTATTTATATTATATATATGTATAAATATATATATTTAAAATATATTTTTTTTAATATTATATATAAATAAAGAAAAATAATGAAATCAAAGTAAGATGATATATTTTAAAGAAAAAACAATATAAAAACATTCAACATTATAAATAGGGATTAATAAATAATATCCAATAATTATAATTGATCAAGAGTGAAAAAACGAAAATAATTTAATTTTTTTAGGTTTTAATAAAAATAATACTATTATGAATTTAGAATAAAAGTGACAAAAAAACATGAGACCAAAGGTAAGAGGAATCACGAACCCAAATATTTCCTTTTGGGTTATCTCATCTTTATCATTATTTTCTGTGTGGATTCTTCTATAATGTCTTAAAAATTTCATTTTATTATTCTTTCTATTTGAATAATGGGGATACATAGTTTTTTTCCTCATCGAAGTAATTTCTTAGCCATGCAGAACGAGTTTTCAAAAATACATTATTTATCCAAAACCTCTCACTAACACCTCATGATATGTTTCTTCTCCACGAAATAATTATGTTAATTTATTCAATATTATAATCTATTTTTTATTTGGGAACCCTTTAGTATATTCATTAAAGTATGATTTCTAAAAACTTTATGAAACTCGTTCATTTTTTTGGTTTATTTGTTGACTAATATTCTTATAAGTCATATTTGCAAGCATAATTCACGATTATGAGATTTTTATAATGTAACAGGTTTTCATAAAATTACATATCCCTCTAATTAATTATATATTGTCATGTATTTCATGATATTATTTTTTTTATGAGTGAAAATGATACTACCTTTGTAGATAATTTTTATGTAATGATCTATACACAGATATTATCTATGAATATGATGCTAGATTTTTTTTCAAATCTATGTGTGGTATTTTAGAAATATTTCATGTTGATTAATGATTATGTATATTCTACATTCCATGCCTTTTTCAAATGATTCTCTCATTCTTATGATTATTATCCCGTTCTGATGATATTATAGTGATGATTATGCTCACCAACATACAATTAATTCAAGTCCCTTGTTCTTTCCATGTTAGTCAACAACTAACATGTCTTTTAGCTTAGAAATTTCATTGTGATATATCCTCAAGATAATACATGTACTAAGGATAATATCAGATAATTTAGTAGGAATAAGATTAATAATTTATAGTATTTTTAATCTTCAATAAATACCAGTGATATATGAGTCTAATTTTTTAATGATACTTAAAAATTTATTTCTAGAATAAGGTATTATTATTAGTTTTATCATTAGAGATACATAATGTTTGCGTTTGGAAATAGTGGATAACTATAATTGGCTTCAGTTCACAATATCGTTAATTTGGGAATTAGAACTAGAAATAATTATTGAAAAACCAAAGGATAATTCTAAGTGAAGAAAATCATCCTACTTTTTTAAAGCATGGAGTGTTTATTATCCATGCAATATAATCCCATTATTCATTTAAAATGAATGTGGTTATATTGTATATTAAACTAAGTGTAATAACCCTTAAAAGTTATGATTGGGAATTGACCCAATCATCACCCTGTGCATTGGTAGTTTTCCATATTTCATACCATGATTGACACTCACTATAGATATGATTTTTTTATATTCACATTAAATTTAAAAATAATTAAGAAGGATTTATAGCTAATTTATAATTTTATATTAATGATAAAAAATATTGAAGTATATACTCGTAGAATCATTATTTTGGGAGTTGTATAAACATATAAATCCCATAAGAGATGACAAGAGAATATGATTTCATATGAGAAAAATTATTTATTCGTTCTTTATTGAACTAATTTATTTTCTAACACTTTCTATTTTATAAAATAGTGGTAACTATGAAAAACTATACCAATAATCTATATAAGGGAAAATGTAATTATTATCTGAATGAAATTCCTAATACAACAAGAGACGGAGTTAAAAAAATAATAGAAATATATACCCATACCTCAAATTTAATAATCAATAATCTGAACCATGTAGAACATTATTCATTAACAAAAAAGAGAAACAAGAAATTAACTCCTTTGTACCTCAATAAACCCTAAGATTTAGTGGATATTATGATCCACCAGTAATAGAACAATGGATAACTCAATGGAAAATATCTTCTCTATGTTCCACTATTTTGTGAGTCACAAAGTTACATTTCTGGTCTATCATTTATATGGAAAAGGTGGTCAATGATGGGTACTGATCAATAATATGAAGTTGAATTTTAAAATGGAAGTAATATAATGTGAAGACTACACTAATGCATTTCTTAAAATTTATATCCCTCAAAAATTTCAATGAAATATAGTGGGAGAATTTCAAGATCTTAATAAAAAGGATAGTGGACATTATACGGCTTATGACAAAAATATTCCAAATGATTTCAAGGTATGCATCATGATTTACTATTAACAACAATCAAAATATATATATATATATATATATTATTTAGTGGGATAAAACCAAATCTTAGAATGTATAAAACTATATGAGATTTGGGATTTATGAACAATTATTTTGATGTTACCTCAAAGTATAGATGGATATTTGAGAATATTCCCATGGATATGGAGATAAGGATAGAATAATTATGTTTGATGATATGGGATTGAATAAAAAAATTAGGTAAAAATAACCAGCCACCCTTATATAAAACATGTGAAATAAATAATCTTAAAATGAATATAATGGAAGAAAAAACATCTATAAGTGTGGGAGGGAAATATAGCATGTTCTTGAATATGAAGACACTGGGAGAAGATGTATATCATAATGGTGGAAAAGAAGACACCAATCAATGATCAATCCATGGTTCGATGATTTAACTATACAATAAAATGTTATTTGAAAAGATAGGGTACTACCACAAGGTTATTTAAGGGTAATCAACATTACCAACCACCAATGTTGATGGTTCAATGAGAAGCTAATATTTTCACCACAAATGTGGCAGATCATTAAAATTAAGTCATATAAGGTAAAATTATATTTCACTATAGAATAGAATTTTTTTATTTCAGTTTTTATTTACATGTTATTTTATATATTTCATATTTTATAGAACTATTTAATACCATCTACAATACCTTGATGTAAAGATATCCATAAAACTCCTATTAGTGAGATCATTACGACCCAAGTGTTTGAATCTCCTACTATTTGTTCATGTGATCATATTATTCTAGTGAATCTCATAATCATTACCTTCGTGTAATTTTACACCATGTTGGTCATGTATTAAATATCATCATATATATCTCACATCAACTATAAAAAAAGGTAAATATCTTTCTTTATATCGAACCATCTCATACTCCAACATAAATCCAAGAAGGTTCATTAATATCCTTTATAAAACATGTAAAATATGTGGGTTTTTATACGCATTGAATAAGCTTATCTTACTATAACAATAGAGTCAAAAGAAATCTCATCCTTGTGGAAATTCCTATTTTGAGGGAATATGGTGATTTATTTCCTAAATATATTTCTAGAAATCCCCTAGATTAAGTGGTAGTTTTCTTAATAAAATTTATAAATAGATACATTTAAATATACAAACCCCCTATAGTATGGAACCAATATAACTAGAGGAGTTAAAGAAGTATCTACAAGGTCATATTGGTCCATTCTCCCTCATGTTTCACCTAAAGTTATTTTAGATCTATTTGTTAAGAAGTAGGACAGATCTATGTGGTTTAGAATAAATTACACAAAGAACAAAAAGATCACCATAAAAAGTATCCTTACCATGGATTTATTAATTTTTTTATCTTTTTTGAGGAGATAAGTATATCTAATAGGTGGATGTTTATTCTTCATATCATCAACTAAGGGTGAAGGGGGCTGATTTTCATAAGATAGCCTTCTGATAACGCTATGGACACTATGAGTTCATAGTGATTACATTTTAACATAGTATGTGCCATATGAGCTTTATATACATATTTAATATAGAATCTAGATACTACCACCCAAAAAAATTGTAGTCATTATTAATGACATTCTCGTCTTCTCTATGATATGGGAGGAAAATTAAGAGAATCTATTAATTCTGTTGGTAACATTATGAAATAATAATATGAATGATAAGTTTTTTATGTGTGACATATATATGTAGTAATTCACATTCTTGAGGATTTTGATCCCAATTATGGGAGTTCTTATAGACCCTTCAAATAAAAATTCCATTAGAGAATTGATTGTAACCTAATGTTTCAGGGAAATTCATTGTTTTTTTGGATTTTCTGGGTACTATTGATGGTTTTTGTGCAACTAATCATGATTATCAAGCCCAATATTTATGTTAACATGGAATTGGGTAAGTATTTATTTATTTACTAATGTAAATAAGTCCTTGAGGATCATAAAATGAGTCTAATTAGAATGTTTGTGCTCATACTACACTTAAGAGGGAAGGGTTTGTGATATATTGTGTTTATTTAATTAATGTATTAGGATGTGTACATATAAAAAATGATTAATTGATTATGTATTACTCACAAAATATGAATCACCATGAATAGAAATTTTAGGATCATGATTTGGAGTTGCAACCTACTAGCTTACCTTTAATGATTTGGTGGAAGTGCCACAATGGTGATAATTGTGACATATATACAAATCCAAGTAGTTCAAAGTATATATTCATCTAGAATGAGATCCAAATATGATGATCACGTTGGTTAAATATGATTAAGGAATATTATTTCTTAATTAACTTCCATCCTTGAATGGTGAATAGGGTATTTTCTACTCTTAGTAGCAAATAACCTTTTACTATATCCCAGATACAGATTTAGTAAGACATTGTCTTCATGAATATTGAAAGGATGGATATATAAATCATAAAATCAGAGAATAAATTCTACCTTTTCCAAATTATTTTTAAACCATCTACAAAGAATATGTCAATAACTCACAAAAAGATGATTTTGAGTTGTAAAAAAATTTAATCTCATCGAAGGAAGCGAAGTTTCCAAAATTCATCATCGACAATGAATATTTCATTTAATTTGGAAGTATAATTTGTGAACTTCTATAACTTGACATAAAGAAATAGAGGTTTGTAAATGCACATAAATCATAATTCTTTATCAATCCGTGTAGTAAAAATATGTACCAAGATATTTGAGATAACTTCAGGTGTAAAAACATAAAGTACAATTTTTTTAAGGACACATAAAAGTGTAAGGTATATTTGTATGTTAAATTATAGAGGAAATGACGAATGGTGTGATTCAAACATTACACAAAACTATATAAAAATTATATATCATAACCATGGACATTGCCACTGGTCATTTAAACACTTCATATGGAACCAACACAATATGGGATTTGGTGGATTGAATGTCCAAGACCTCGCACTTAATATCTATTCAATAATATTTCACTCTTGACTAAAATTTTAGGATTTATGTAATGGGAGTGGTAAGGATGCATAGGAAACAAATTTTGATCACATATGATCACAAGATAAGGTTAACTTATAATGTATGGATAAGTATTCAACATGATCTTAAGGAATAATATAAATTCAATATGACATATCAAAAATAATATGATGGATAATCTTAATATAACATTCAGATACCTGATGAAATTTTTAGAGGCTATTAAATGGAATTTAAATCATATGGGATAACCATATCCCATTGAAAGAGTTCTCTTGTAACTGCAGTTTCCAGTCAAGTATTCTAATTCCCCATATGAGTCTCTATATGGGATGTGATTTATAACTCACATATTTGGGAATAAAGTTAGTGAATTGAATCTATTTTAACTATATTTTTTATTATAAATTAAAAAAATTATGAAATCCATTCAGGTACACATTAAAAATTCCCAGAGTCAATAAAAGCACTAAGTTGACAATCATTAAAAGGAAATGAAGTTTGATTTCAGAGATAAAGTGTTCCTTTAAATATCACCATGAAAGAGAGTCATGTGGTTTTTAATGAATGTAAATATCAAACCTATGTACATTTTATCTTTTTAAATCATTGACCATATAGGATATGTGGTCTATAAACTTACACTTCCACAAAAATTTGCTCATGTTTGTGATTTGTTTCATGCATGTATCCTAAGTAATTACATTTTCAATACCTAAAATGTACTGATTTCTGACGTGTTACATCTATAGAATTAACTCTCTTCTGTGGTGAAATTGGTAATGATTTCAGAACAAAGATATAAAGTTATACACTATAAGGTGGCTCACCTCATTAAAGTGATTTGGCATAATCTCATGTATGAAGAAGAAATATGGGAATCACAGGAGGAAATAAAATACAAGTACCCTCATATATTCTCAACTGAGGATATGAGTTGAAATTTTATGGATAAAATTTATAATGGGGAGAATAATGTGACTTCCTAGATATTTATGTATTGTTAATTTTACTTCTGAATAGATAATATTTTTCATTTATAGGAGTTTAATATAATTTACACATATACAATACAAAAATACATTATTTCATTAATTATTAACATTTCATTTATAGAACATATACATTCATGAAAATGGAAACTAAAAAAATAGAATGATAAAAACACAGAAAAGAAGTAATATAAGAAAATGTCGATCAAGATAATTTATTAGAATTTTCACTCTAGAAAAACACTATATAAAGAGCCAATACATTAGCAATTCAATAAAAATTTTATAAATGGAAAATGTAGAAACATGATAGGAGTTTATGTTAATGATTAATGAAGGAATTAATTAGTGTTTATAAGATATAATATTACCATTGGAATAGTAACCATGCTATAAGGAATAGTAAGTTAACTGTTAGGAATAGTGACATGATCATTGGGAATAGTAACCTAACCAAGGGAATAGTTAACTAATCTCCAAAACAGTAACATCAAATATAAATAAATTCTACAATGAATAATTTAAGAAAATACTAGTATTTGAATTCTAAATAATATATATCAATATTAGAAACTCACAAAAATTATAAGAACTTTATTTAATAAAATCTAATTTAATTTATTTCAATAAAATTATATTTTTTATGTTAATAATTAAAAAAATATAATTTAATATTTATTTATACAGTGAATTATATTTTTAGAATCCATAAAATTAAAATTTTAAGGGTGTTTTTTGAAATTTTTTAAAAAACATTTATTTTAGGTGAATATTTATATTGATGTTTTTTGGTTGATAGTATGTTTTAAATTACCTCATTCATGATATAATAATGACATAAGAAATAAAACTATTTTTTATAGACCAAAAAAAATTATTTAGTTATATAATATACGAAATTTAATTAGTTTAATTTGTTATATAATTTTTTATCTAATGAATTATATTTATAAAGGGTTTTAAATCTTAATTTTTTAGTAAAATATAAGTCATAATGTAAATAATATTAATCTTTCTTGTTTTAACTTTGGAATTATATTTTATTCATTATTTTAATCTAAAAACACCCCTCTCTTCATGGATAAAAACACCCTTATTATCCCCATTGAAAACAAATTCACATTCACATAAAAAAAATTCTACTAAATTAGAATACTTTAATCTAATTAGAACATATAGAGACATAATTGAGCCATGTAACATTAATAATTTTTAGGTATAAGGTTTGTAACAAAGAAACACAAAGTCGTAGTTAATATACCTTCGTCTTTTCCCATTTATTTTCCTATTACTGTCATAAATCCATATATTATTTTCATTACAAAAATCATGAAATTAATTTAGTAGAATGTTAAAAATATATTAATGATATTAACATTCATTAATTATTATATTTTAAACTTTTTTATAGGTCATATTTATCTCACCTCATTTTTTGACAATGTCCCATTAGTAGTCGGTCAACTGCCCACGAGGAAGTTTCAAGTTATATACATTTGAAAATCCCTATGGATGGTTATAATAATTAATTTATAATATATAATTTTATAAAATAAAATTATTTCTAGGATCTATAAGAATATTTTACAAACTTATAAATAATAAATTAAACAAAATTATCTAATCGAAAAAGGATGATATGATTAAGATAATATACAATATAAAAAACAATCAACTTTGTCAAAGGAAATAATGAAATAAATTATAATGAATAAAATTGATTAATTGTGAAAAAATAAAATTAATGTACATCATATTTCATGTTTCATAAATATAAAATTATTATATGAGAGGTAAAAAAGTGATAAAATAACATGAGACCTAAGGGAAGTCGAATCTCAAACCCAACACTTTCCGTTTGTGTTATCACATATTACTCTTTATTTTTAGTATAAGTTCTTCATTAATGTTTTAAAAAATAAATTTAAATATTATTTCCATATTCATTTTATTTTAATAAATATTTTTACCTTTTTGAATATATTTTTAATCCAACTAAATATATTTTTCAAAAACACATTAATTTCACATTACATATCATGGAATCATCTTGATTTGTTTCTTCTCCATGCATTAATTTGATATTTTATATCAAATTTTATCTCCCTTATTCATTTTTGAACCCCCAAATATATTCATTAATGTATTCTTTAAGAAACAATTATTGAAATCATTCTTTTCCATGGTTTTATTTCAATACTATGATTTTAATAAGTTTTCGTTCTATATGGAATGCACAATTACAAATATTTTATGATGTGACACATGGGACCAAAATTATATAAAACTCTAATCCATTGGGTAATGTGATATATATCATGAGTTACATTGTGTTCTTTGTGAAAATTATGCTACATTTTTTCATAATTATGATTTTATTATTTATGCACATATGTTATACACAAACATAGTGCTAGATTTATTCACAGCTATGTGTTGTATTTGACCAATATAGTATGTTGTTTATTTATTATGAATATTCTAAATTATATTCATTTTTTATAGGATTCTGAAAGACTTTTGATTATAATCCCATTTTAATGATATGATGATAATTATTATTCTATCCCATGTCTTATTGATTCATATATCTTATTCCTTCCATGTTATTTATCCCCTAACTGAAATTTTTTCTTAACCCTTTATATGATATATATATCCTTTGGTGAATACATATTCTAAATGTGAGATATTTTAGGAAAATAATGAGGAATAATTTAAATAATGTTTTCATTTTATTATATAGAAATTATTTATGAGTCGAGTTTTCCTAAGATACTGAACTAATAAATTCAATAATGTATTACTATTATTAATTTTTTTAATAAATATCCATGTAAGAAAAATATATGTTTCTATGGAGTAAGTTAAGTTAATGGTTCACTTTTATCTATTCAGGAGAAGGGTATCAAGTTATGATATATATACTTATTGATGACTATTTATGATTTCTTTAAAATCATATGTATATCTGTGTGTGTGTGTGTTTGTGAGTGTGGTTATAAGATCGGGACACTATTGGTGTTGGATTAATAAGTTCATAATAACACCTTATAGGATCCCTCTAGGACACAAGTATACATTATAATTTTGATTACACGAATGGGAGAAGGATCTATGAAAGGATTTTAACAAGCATTGTAATTGAGATGTGGCATGATAATGTTGGAATTTTGTTCTAGAATATAGGCCACATGGTTCCTCAATGTTGAGGTGGTGATAATTTTGTTTATTTTGTTCATGTATGTATATATATATAAGATAATCCCATAATAAATCCTATTTTTCTTATATGAATGGCATGAGTAGTGGATTTAATCTGGGTTATATCATGTGTATATTGGATTATTATTGCTGTTTATGAAAAAATAATCCATTCTATTAGAGTAAATCTATTTTATAGTGTCATTGTTATAATTATTATCAATAAAGGGAATAGTTACTCTACAATCACTCAACAAGACCACATTTCTAGTGCAAAAACTTTAAAATATAGGGAGGTATACCAAAGGTTATGTGGAACATCACTAGTCTAATAACTAGTTTAGTGGCCATGTGGTGGTGAGGAATTATAATCATAAATAGTTACACCATAAATATTATCTTAAACTTTTATGGGGATAGGGTTTCACTGTGATGAGAACCCTTGAAATATTGATGTTTCACTGATTATGATGCATGAATAACATCAAACAAAAAAAATTTCTATTGACTAAAAGATTATTTCATGGAATTGCTTCCAATAAATGAACATTTTTCACTCTACTGTATTTGGTAAAATAAATAGATCATCTAAAAACATTTTATTGCAATCTATAATGAGTTTTTGAATTTGTTTGGTTGTTCAGAATAATTTTGAAGGATATATTTCAAATATATTTTGGATTTATACACCATGTTGTATCTTAGGAAAACATTTTTAAATTCCTGGGATTATTATAAATATAAGTAAAATCTTTTTAAAAATATATGAATAATAAAATTGATGAAAATATCTAATATCTGGAAACTTATTCTAGGAGTCATTCCAAATGTTTTTTTTTGTGATTTAATATAATAACTATGATACACATATGATCCAAATATCAATGGAACTTTGGGAGGCCATGACAAATCAATTAACATATTGATTCTTGTATTGATAAATCATTTAATTATGATTCATGGTCGATAATATTACTCAATGACTTATTATTTTTGAAAATAAGATTAGAAAATGGAAAGAGAGATCAAAATCAGTAAACACCAATGATTATCTAATTAATAACAACAGTGATTAATCCTTAAAAAAACATTGTGTCATGTGTGTTCGTTCTCAATATTAAATTTTCTTCCACAATATTTTTTATCCAAGTTATCAAACCAGTTAATGTAAAATGTGTTTATGGTTAGTGTTTTGGATACAATTAATTCATCACGTCAAAATGAAAATCTATTCTCACCTAGGCCAATAAATAGGATAGTGGTAAATTCAATCTATCATACTTAAAATTATGAAAATAAATGTCAAATAATATATAAATAATAGATTTAGATTGTAACACCCCGACCCAAGTTACCCAGAGTCGGAGCATTATTACATAACATTGGCATGATCACAAAAAGATCAAATCTCGAAAGACCGATTGGTTTAGTATCCTTGGAAACACTAGATATATTCATAAAGTTTTACATTACATCATGAAGTGAAAAACTACTACAACAACATATTGTCTCCATAATCCACACTATTATCCCCCCATAATATCCCTGCAGGTCATTCATAATTTACTTCTTCACATCCTGGGAAAAATAAAACATAGAAAAGGGGTGAGCTCAAATGCCCAGTAAGGATAACAATATAGAAGAAACTTTAATAAATAAGAATAAACATTTAAGGCAATGTATAACTAAAACAAAATCCTTTTAAACTTTAACTTCAACATAGTATGGAAAAAATAAAATGAAATAATTCCCTTTACTTATTCACATGGATATTATACTAATCGAATAATCACATGCAATATAAATAACCACTTTCATAATGACGGAATGCATAATGCCAGACTATCATAACCGCATAGCCAAGGCCTTGTGCCAAGACTACAAATAATATTTTTCCAAGGCCTTGTGCCAAGACACTAGTTTGTCTCATGAGACCTACCGATGCATCGAGGAGCTATAGAGGGCTCCACCCGTCACATATTAAGTCCAATGCCTTCCCATATGAAAACGTTTAAGCATAACATAAATATTCATATTAAAACTAGCATACGAAATGTAAATACTTCATCCATAAACCATGAATGGTATAAAATAACACATCCACAGTAAAACATATCACAAAACCTTAAATATAATATAGAAGTTTTGTTTCATAATAAATCAACTTCAAATAAGCATAAAATCCATCAAAGGATGTTGACATAGATAAAATCAAAACTCATTTTAGAGAAATATCTATTTCTATTTTGAAATAATTTAAGAGTCATATATTTATAAAAGAAAACATTTTCTTTGAAAATATTCTTATAAGCTTGTAAGGGAAGCTTCGACTATTTTATAACGGCGGAAAATAACCACACCCGCCGTATAAGTTAAAAAACATTCTTACCTTAATTCTGTCGAAAAGGTTAAAAAGACCCTTGTTTGGAAAACGGCGGAAAGATTCCTTTATAAACCAATTATAAAAAGTAAAACAAGGGTATAAATTAATTTAACCAATATTCTTGTAAATACTAAAAAAATATTAAATACATTTTTAAGAAACATGGATGTGGATGATAAAGAGATCCCAGTAGATTATTACGTATAAACAAACTCAGATAATGAAGAGATTGTGAAATAAACCCTTACCTTGTATTTTTCATTGGTTAATGGTAGCATAAACTCCTTTATAATGGTGAAATAATTGTTATTAAATTATACAATAATCATATATATTAATATGACATCATATATGATCTTTTAACATTGCTTTGTTAATAATATCTTAGTATTATCGTTGTTTCGTGTGTTAACTTACTCGTTTTCTTTTATATGTTTTGTTACGTAAGTCATGGTTTTCATGGATAGGTTGTATCTTATTCATATCCATAATTATATCAATTCCTTAAACATTATTTTTAAATCATCAAATGATAATTATACTTGAATGGATACGATAGAGAATGAATCTCATCGCGTTCGTGGAGACAGTAGTCCGTACGTACGCATGAGCGACAATATCATTCTTTTGATATTAAAATAATATATAATTGGATGGTATATCATATATACAGATTCATTATCATGTTATATTTATTATTTACAATTACACATAATTATTATACCCATCCAAATAATAATTTATTGAATAACAATTACACCACGACGTGGAGACGGTGAGCCGTACGTACGCACGTATGGTGACATGTTATTCAAAGGATGGATAGAATACTGAAATAGGGTTGTAAAATGTTTATAATAACATCAATGAATATATAATATACTGGATTTATTATTTTATAATGGTAATAACAAATAAAGAAGAAGTGGAAGAAGAAAGGAACTTGAAAAAGGGTGGTGAAATCATTACCTCTTCTTCGGGTTCTTCCTTTTGATTTGATCAAAAGGGATCCTTAGGTTGGCTTTATGATCAAACTAAGAAATATAGGTTGTATTTAGAGAAGTTGGGAGAGTATTGGGGAAGATTTTGGCCGAACCAAAAGGCTTTGATGGTGTGAAGTAATGAGAAGGGGGAGTGCCCTTTTATAAGAGGGGTGAGGGGCACCTTTGGAAAAGCTAGAAATATTAATTTATAATAAAATTATATTCGGTTTATAATGGATCCAAAGTTGATTATTCAAAGTTTAAGGAGGTTATATGTCGAAAACCATTCAGCCAATCTAATTTAGACAGGTTTTGGTTACTATATTAACCTTATCGTTTATTTTTAACTCCTAATAAATTAGTTTGACATTTACCATGTCACTTTGTATTTTTATATTATATAGTTAATAAACTTACTATATACATCCAATCGACCCCCAATTGGTCCAATAATAATACACCTATCATGATATAAGTCTCTTGGCCGAACCTTAGATTTTTAAGAATTTAATACCAATTAATAATATAATATTTGTTTTAAAAACTATTTTTTCATCAATTTTGACACTATTCAATAGTTGATTTTTTTGAAACTTATAACAGAATGATTACTTCGAACAATGTCTATTAAATCAATACTAATATGTCATAATATCCTATAAAATTAGTGTAATTCATTAAAAGCCCCAAATTATATTTATTTGGGTATTTAATATATCAATTAATTTAATTTTTCACTATTATGGTAATTACTGCATAATCATTGTGTCATAAATAAATTAAATTATTTAATGTCTAAAAATTAAAAATAAAATATCATTATGTAGGAAATCTTTTTATAATTTTAATGAATATTTAAAATCGAATTTATCTTATGTATAACCCTATATTAAAAATGTTTTAGTAAATAAACTGTGATTTTAACTCTTTTAACTCTTCTTTGAATTAAATAATAATAAATGTCCTAATCTAATCCAAGTGGACCTAAATGATAATATTTTATTCCTAAGGTTGTTTTTGGTCTATATACACTTGTACAATAGAATTAGGACATGTGTTAGGGTAATATTAATATCATTTTTACCCTTAATTACCCTATTTACTTTTAACCGTGGTAAATAGAAGTAAAAAGTTACTATTCACCAAAAATTATTTTCATCTCATTGAACCACATTTTACTTCTTGATATAAACCTTGTCTCTTGGATTTTTTAAATTCCATTCACAGAAGCGGTAAAATTATGTTTCATGAAAAATTTAGTTTTTTAACCACCACTTAGTAGTTTCACTATTCATCAAAATTTGACGTTTTTCAGAACAATGCCAAAATTTCACCCTAAGCTATAATTGATATTCCGAATTCAAAAATGATGTCTATTTTACAAAATTCCAAACATATAAGTTGCATTAATTAATTTTATAATTAATTCCACTGTCACAACAAATAGCGTGTTTTTAAGAAACAATATATACCAAAAGATTGACAATTGTTTAGGTCCAATTTCAAATTGAAATTAATTCTAAGGAACACCATTGGATAAAATCATAAAAATATATTTTAATTATACTTTAAAACCACTCAATAATATAAATTATCACTATAAATTATTTTGACTAAAAAAATTGTTTTTAAGTATTTTTCACTATTCATAAAAATTGGAAGTTCTCAGAAATATACCAAAAATTCATCTTAGGATAATTTCTATATTCCAAAACCAAAAATGAAGTCTATTTTGAAATATGAAATATATATAATTTCAAAAAGTAGGTATTACTATTCATAATGGCTAGTTTGATTCGTTGTGGTGTGTTAGAACTCGATGTTGCGTACAACACACGCTATCGCATTATTCAAAGAGAAGCGTACCATAGAAGCTTAGGGTGTAACATTCTCCCCTACTTCAAATAATTTCATCCTCGAAATGTCTAGAATACTACCGCATGAAAAGACTTGGATGGTTCTTCATCATAAGTTCCTCAGGTTCCCACGTTGCCTCTTCCATCTTATAGTTTCTCCACAAAACTTTTACCAGACGCGTCGTACGGTTTCTCAGTACTTGTTCTCTTGTATCAAGAATCCTGACGGGCTCTTCACAATAAGACAGATCGGGTTCCAGTTCTAATTCTTCATAGGTGAGTACATGCATTGGGTTAGGCATGTATTTCCTCAACAGAGATACGTGGAACACATCGTGAACTTTGGAGAGACTTGGTGGCATTTCCAATTGGTAAGCTACAACCCCAATTCATTATAGAATTTCGAATGGTCCGATATACCTGGGACTCAATTTACCTTTCTTACCAAAACGTATGACTCCCTTCCATGGAGATACCTTCAGGAAAACATGATCACCGACTTGAAATTCCAAATCCTTTATTCGATTATCGGCATAGCTCTTTTGCCTACTTTGAGCTGATTTGATGTGATTTTGGATAAGCTTCACCTTTTCCATCGTTTCCTCCACCAGTTATAGGCCTACAAGTTTTCATTCACCAACGTCATCCCAATAGGTTCATGTATGACATCTCATTCCATATAATGCTTCATATGGTTCCATCTGAATACTCGAATAGAAGCTATTATTATTGGAAAATTCTACCAAAGGTAAATATTGATCCCACATACCCTGAAAGTCAAGTGAACAAGATCTCAGCATGTACTCTAAGGTTTGAATAGTCCGTTCTGATTGTCTGTCTGTCTAAGGGTGGTAGGCAGTGCTCAAATGAAGTTCAGTATCTAGGGATTTCTGAAGACTCTTCCAGAATCATGAAGTAAAACGGGGATCACGATCAGAAATAATCGATAGGGGTACTCCATGAAGTCTCACAACTTCATTAATATATAGTCTTTCTAGACATTCTAGTGGTAGATCTTCTCTTATAGCAAGAAAATGTACTGACTTGGTAAGATGATCAACAATAACCCATATTGCATTGTTCCTTCTAGGAGTCTTTTCTAGTCCCATGACAAAGTCCATCATAATATTGTCCCATTTCCACTCAGGTACGAGAAGAGGTTGCAATACTCCACCAGGCTGTTGCCTTCCAGCTTTCACTTGTTGACAAACCATACATCTCGACACAAAATCGGCAATCTCCCTCTTCATGTTGTCCCACCAAAAATGTTCTTTCAAATCTCTATACATTTTGGTGCTCCCAGGGTGTATTGAGAAATTAGAACTATGAGCATCATCCAACAATTCCCTTTTTTAGATCAAGTATATCGGGAACACAAAGACTCTTCCCGAATTTCAAAATTCCATCTTCATACACAAAGTCTCTCAATATCCCATCATTCACATCTTTAATATTCTTTTGAAATTCTTCCTCATCGGTCTGAGAACTCTTAATTATTTCTAGTAAATATGGTTTGGAAACCAATTGAAAAAGCATTGATGTTTCACCTTCCCTGGTTATTCTCATGCCCATATTCACTAGATCCATGAAAATTAGATCCCTATCAATTCTCATATTGTTCAAAACTCCATGGTCTTTTCTGCTCAAAGCATCTGCCACCTTTTTTTCCTTCCCCGGGTGGTAGTGTATCGTGCAACCATAATCCTTGAGTAATTCAATTCATCTCCTTTGCCTCATGTTGAGTTCTTTTTGTGAGAAAATATACTTCAAACTCTTGTGATCAGTATTAATCTCACATTTTTCACCATAGAGGTAGTGCCTCCATATCTTCAAATAAAATATCACAGCTGCTAACTCAAGATCATGTGTAGGATAGTTTTTATCATGAATTTTCAACTGTCGTGATTCATAGTCAATAACCCTATCATTCTGTATAAGGACACAACCAAGTCCTTTCTTCGATGCATCACTATAAATAACAAACCCATCATTCCCCGATGGTAGAGTCAATATAGGAGCATTGACTAATCTTCTCTTCAGTTCTTCAAAACATTCTTCACACTCTTTTTTCCAAACAAATTTAACCCCTTTACGTGTGAGCTTCATTAATGGGTTAGCCAACTGGGCAAAATTCTATACGAAACATCGATAATAACCTGCTAAACCAATAAAACTACGTACCTCAGTTATATTCGTAGGTGCTGGCCATTCTTAGATTGCCTTGGTCTTAGAAGGATCAACAGAGATTCCATCTTTAGAGACAATATGGCCAAGAAAAGAAATCTCATGAAGCCAGAATTCACACTTGCTAAACTTTCCATAAAATTCATGTCTTCTCAGAGTCTTCAGGATAATGCGCAAGGGATTTTCATGATCTTCGTAGCTTTGGGAGTATACCAAGATATCATCAATGAATACCTCCAAAAATTCATCAAGATACTCCTTGAAAACTCTATTCATCAGATTCATGAATACATAGGGTGCATTAGTCAATTCAAAAGGCGTTATAGTAAACTCGTAATACTCGTACCTGGTTCGAAATGCTATCTTCAGAATGTATTCCTTCTTCACACACAACTGATGGTATCCAGATCGTAGGTCAATCTTTGAAAAATTTTGAGCTCCATGCATTTGGTCAAATAAATCATCAATGCGAGGTAGGGGATACTTGTTCTTTATTTTTATAGCATTGATCTCCCTGTAGTCGATACATAACCTCATGGATCAATCTTTCTTTTTAACAAAAAGAACAGGGGCTCTCCATGGAGAAACACTAGGGCGCATAAATCCTTTATTACTCAATTCATCTAGTTGTTTCTTTAGTTCGACTAATTCTACAGTGTCCATTCTATAAGGGGTCTTTGATATAGGCCTTGATCCAGGAATTAAATCAATGGAAAACTCAACTTCTCGTTCTGGAGGATGTCCAGGTAAATCGTCCGGAAACACATCTACATATTCATTAACAATGGGTACATCCTCTATTTGAACATTCCTTTCCTCACCCATAGTCATTTCATTCTCTTGCTCCTCAATAATTGAATTTAGTTGAGCTACTGGGGGTGGATCTAGATAAGAATTAGGTGGTGACGATTCTGCTCTAAAGATAAGGGGTTCCTTATCATCATTATCAAGAATCATAACCTCTTTCTTCTTACAATAAATCTTTGCATCATAGTCTGAAAGCCAGTCCATACCGAGGATTATATCAAACTGAATCATAGATATGACGATGAGATCAGCAGATAAAGAACATTTATGTGCTCTAATGGGGATTGACTCACAAAACTTTTTTGCAATGATACTTCCCTTAGGAGTTTTAACTGACAACTCCCTTGTTAAATCAAATTGGAAATATCTAATTTTCTTAACAAACTAGGAAGATATGAAACAATGAGATGATCCAGAATCAGATAATGTATTTTCTAAACTTGAAGAAACCATTAAATTACCTGCCACCACATCTTTCGGACCTTCTACCTCGGCAGTAGTGTAGCATAAGCTTGGTCGTGATCCCTTGGAATTTTCTGAGGTAAGTTCCCCTGACGCATAGGACATTCATTTGAATAATTCCCCATCTCCCTACTATTATAGCACTGAACATTGGTAGGTTCCTTCTTCCCTTTACAATCACGAGCTTGGTGGCCTTTTTCACCACACTTGTAATGGACTCATTTTCCCTTCAAGTAAGTACCGGGGTGTTTCTTCCCACATTTACCACAGGATGGATATTCAACATTTCCCTTCGCCTGCTTATTTCCATTCCCATATTGATCAGAAGTTCTCTTCTTCTCTTGCTTTTCTTTAAAGTCATAAGACTTAGAGAATTCCTTTTCTGTCTTGATAGTACATGAGACAATGTCTTTGTACGATGATAAGGATTGTGATACTAATGCTCGATGGAGAAATGGTTTTAACCCATAAAAGAAATGATCAATCTTACTTCATGGGTTACGTATATAATCTCAAGCATACCTTTCTAACCTTGTAAAGTTAGCCTCAAACTTTGTGACATTCTCATCCTCCTTTTTTCTCAGACTCAGAAACTGCCTTTCCATATCAGCTTGATGGTCGTGAGGAAACTATTTTTCTAAAAATAGATCTTAAAACTCCCTCCATTCCATATTTGATACTTCATCATCTTCCTTCGTGTTTTGAATTAATGACCACCATTGATCATCATCTCCAGTGAGGCGGTAAACTTTCATGATAACTTTTTCCCTTTTACTACTCCCCAAAGCCTGAAATATTTTTTCTAGGGAATGTATCCATTTCTCAGCTACTAAGGGATTTGTACTCCCATTGAACATTGGTGGTTGTTGCCTCATGAAGCGATCTAACATTGATCCTCCACGCTGTGGATCAGGGTGCTCTATATGTGTAAGGTTATTATTCATAACCTGAGTAAGTTGTCCCAGTATGGTGATTAGCTGATCGACACCAGTTGCATCACCATCTCTACTATAATTATCTTGAGCAGGAGGGAAATCCCTACATGGAGTTAGTGCATTGATACGGTTTCCATTTCTTCCACTAGGATCCATTTCTAAACAATGGTATAAATTAGATCAGTTTATGTATCAAAATACATAATCCCATACTTACAAAACACTTAACATAAATTGAACTATTTATGGATATAATCCATAATCATAAGAATGTTTTCTTTGAGGAATTATATACTCATAAACCCTTCATAATGATTTGTAAAGAAAATGAGAGTTATCCTAAGCATATCCCCCAGGAGTGTCATAACCAAGAGTGCAGTAAGGCCTATTGTTGTGCACCAGTACCCGTTCGAGTCTAGTTCAAAGCGGTGTTTTCGGGTTTTACCCCTAGGTACATCTGTGCCAGAGTCGCCTCTACCTGCTTGTATCCAGACAGGGATGTATTTCTCGGAAAACTCCCAAAATCTCTACAATACCAAAATTCTAGGAAGTTCTTCTATACTAATCCTCAAAGTACATCTTAAATCTATGTGCTCTAATCAGATTTTATCTAAATATAGCTTCCAATATTTGTACTAGACTTCCTCTGATACCAACTGTAATGCCCCGACCCCAGTTACCCAGAGTCGGTGCATTATTACATAACATTTTCATGATCACAAAAAGATAAAATCTCGAAAGACCGATTGGTTTAGTAGCCTTGGCAACACTAGATATATTCATAAAGTTTTACATTACATCATGAAGTGAAAAACTACTACAACAACATATTGTCTCCATAATCCACACTATTATCCCCTCATAATATCCCTGTAGGTCATTCATAATTTACTTCTTCACATCCTGGGAAAAATAAAACATAGAAAAGGGGTGAGCTCAAATGCCCAGTAAGGATAACAATATAGCGGAAACATTAATAAATAAGAATAAACATTTAAGGCAATGTATAACTAAAAGAAAAGCCTTTTAAACTTGAACGTGAACATAGTATGGAAAAAATAAAATGAAATAATTCCATTTACTTATTCACATGGATATTCTACTAATCGAATAATCACATGCAATATCAATAACCACTTTGATAATGATGGAATGCATAATACCAGACTAACATAACCACATAGCCAAGTCCTCGTGCCAAGACTACAAATAAGATTTTTCCAAGGCCTTCTTCCAAGACACTAGTTTGTCTCATGAGTCCTACCAATGCATTGAGGAGCTATAACAGGCTCCACCTGTCTCATATTAAGTCCAGCATTCCCATATGAAAAGGTTTATGCATAACATAAAAATTCGTATTAAAACTAGCATACGAAATGTAAATACATCATCCATAAACCTTGAATGGTATAAAATAACACATCCATAGTCAAACATATCACAAAAACTTAAATACAATATAGAAGTTTTGTTTCATAATAAACCAACTTCAAATAAGCGTAAAATCCATCAAAGGATGTTTACATAGATGAAATAAAAACACTTTTTAGAGAAATTTCTCTTTCTATTTTGAAATCATTTAAGAGTCATATATTTATAAAATAAAACATTTTCTTTGAAAATATTCTTATAAGATTTTAAGGGAAGATTCAACGATTTTATAACGGCGGAAAATAACTGCACCCCCCGTATAAGTAAAAAAACATTCTTACCTTAATTCTGTCGAAAAGGTTAAAAAGCACCTTGTTTGGAAAACGAAGGAAATATTCCTTTATAAACCACTTATAAAAAGTCAAACAAGGGTATACATTTCTTTAACCCATATTATTTTCAATATTAAAAATGTTTTGAAATACATTTTTAAGAAACATGGATGTGGATGATAAAGAGATCCCAGTAGATTATTACGTATAAACAACCTCAGATAATGAAGAGATTGTGAAATAAACCCTTACCTTGTACTTTTCCTTGGTTGAGGGTAGGTTAACCTCCTGTATAATAGTGAAAGAACTGTTATTAAATTATAAAAAAATCATATATATTAATATGATATCATATATGATCTTTTAACATTGCTTTGTTAATAATATCTTAGTATTATCGTCGTTTCGGGTGTTAACTTACTCATTTTCTTTTATATGTTTTGTTACGTAAGCCATGGTTGTCATGGATAGTTTGTATCTTATTCATATCAAGAATTATATCAAGTCCTTAAACATTATTTTTAAATCATCAAATGATAATTATACTTGAATGGATACGATGGAGAATGAATCTCATCGTGTTCGTGGAGACGGTAGTCCGTACGTACGCACGAGCGACAATATCATTCTTTTGATATTAAAATAATATATAATTGGATGGTAGATCATATATAAAGAATCATTATCATGTTATATTTATTATTTACCTAAATTACACATCATTAATATACCCATCCATATAATAATTTATTGAATAACAATTATACCACAACGTGGAGATGGTAAGCCGTACGTACGCACGTATGGTGACATGTTATTAAAAAGATGGATAGAACACCTAAATATGGTTGTAAAATGTTTATAATAACATAAATGTATATATAATATACTGGATTTATTATTTTATAATGGTAATAACAAAGAAAGAAGAAGTGGAAGAAGAAAGGAACTTGAAAAAGGGTGGTGAAATCATAACCTCTTCTTCGGGTTCTTCCTTTTGATTTGATCAAAAGGGCTACTTAGGTAGGCTTTATGATCAAACTAATACCTCTAGGTTGTATTGAGGGAAGTTTTGAGAGTATTTGGGCAGAGTTTGGCCGAACCAAAAGGCTTTGAAGGTGTGAAGTAATGAGAAGGGGGAGTGCCCTTTTATAAGAGGGGTGAGGGGCACCTTTGGAAAAGCTAGAAATATTAATTTATAATAAATTTATTTTCGGGTTCTAATGGCTCCAAAGTAGATTATTTAAAGGTTAAGGTGGGGATACGTTGAAAACCATTCAACCAATATAATTTAGACAGGTTTGGGTTACTATATTAACCTTATCTTTTAGTTTTAACTCATAATTAATTAGTTTGACATTTACCATGTCGCTTTGTATTTTTATATTATATTGTTAATAAACATACTGTATACATCCAAGAGACTACAAAGTGGTCCATTAATAATACAACTATCATGATATTAGTCTCTTAGACTAACCGTAGATTTTTAGGAATTTAATATCAATTAATAATATAATATTTGTTTTAAAAACTCTTTTATGTCAGTTTTGACACTATTCAATAGTTGATTTTTATGAAACTTATAATAGAATGATTACTTCGAACAATGTAAATTAAATCAATAATAATATGTCATATTATCCTATAAAATTATTGTAATTCATTAAAAGTCTAAAATTATATTTATTTTGGTATTTAATATATCAATTATTTTAATTTTTCACTATTATGGTAATTACTGCATCATCATTGTGTCATAAATAAATTAAATTATTTAATGTCTAAAAATTATAAATTAACTATAATTATGTAGGGAATATTTTTATATTTCTAATGAATATTTACAATCTAATATATCTTATTTATAACCCTATATTAAAAATGATTTAGTAAATAAACTTTGATTTTAACTCTTTTAACTCTTCTTTGAATTAAATAATAATAAATGTCCTAATCTAATCCAAGTGGACCTAAATGATAATATTTTATTCCTAATGTTGTTTTTGGTCGAGATACAATTGTCCAATAGAATTAGGACATGTGTTAGGGTAATATTAATATCATTTTTACCCTTAATTTCCCTATTTACTTTTAACCGTGGTAAATAAAAGTAAAATGTTACTATTCACCAAAAATTATTTTCATCTCATTGAACCACATTTTACTTCTTGATATTAACCATGGCTCTCAGATTTTAGAAATCCCATTCACAGAATCGGTAAAATTAAGTTTTATGAAAAATTCAGTTTTTTAACTACCACTTAGTAGTTTCACTATTCATCAAAAATTGACGTTTTTCAGAACAATGCCAAAATTTCACCCTAAGCTATAATTGATATTCTGAATTCAAAATTGAAGTCTATTTTAAAAAATTCCAAACATATAAGTTTCATTAATTAATTTTATAATTAATTCCTGATGTCACAACAAATAGCGTGTTTTTAAGAAACAATATATAACAAAAGATTGACAATTGTTTAGGTCCAATTTCAAAGTGAAATTAATTCTAATGAACACCATTGAATAAAATGGTAAAAATATATTTTAATTATACCTTAAAACTAATCAATAATATAATTTATCACTATAAATTATTTTGATTAAAAAAGTTGTTTTTAAGTATTTTTCACTATTCTTAAAAATTGGAAGTTTTCAGAAAAATACCAAAAATTCATCTTAGGATAATTTTGATATTATGAAACCAAAAATGAAGTCCATTTTGAAATATAAAATATATATAATTTCAAAACGTAGGTATTACTATTCATAACGGCTAGTTCGATTGGTTGTGGTGTGTTAAAACACGATGTTGCGTACAACACACGCTATCACATTATTCAAAGAGAAGAGTACCGTAGAAGATTGGGGTGTTATATAGATGAATAATGAAATAATCAAGGACATTAACTTTCAATATTTCATCTCCAATACTTTACCTCAAATAATTATCTAATCCTAGAATGGCTTACCGCTCAATCTAGTTATGAACTCTACTCAGCCTTCAATAAAAACCCATTTAATTTTTTAAAAATATCAACATAAAATACCATGACAAATATATTTCCATAAATATGGCACATACTAATATAATAAAATATTTTGGATATATCATAATAATATTCTCATCACACAATGCATGATATTCCTTATTTATATCATTATTTTAATTTACCAATTAAACAAGGAAATTATATTGGTATCATAAACACTCACAACTTATAAAATTTACAACCACATCATATAATTAAAATATTTCACACTAGTAATTATGATCAATGATTTCTTCTCAATTTCAAATATTTTGACTCTAAAAAATTAAATAATACTATCTTTATTCATTTAGAAGATCACTAATCAAAAAAATATTTACTCGAAATATCATTTCCCTATTTTGGATGAAATAGTCAATGGTGTATAATATATAATATGATTAATTTTATTTCCCTTGTAATTATAATCAATGATATATATAATATTAGTTACTCCTACCACCATTTTTGAAATAGATATTCTAATATATTTATATATGATCATTCCCTACTCATTTAATACCTTATAATAACTCTTAACTATTCTTGGATATCTCTAAAATGACAAAGTTAATCACATATATATACTATTTTCAATTAGGTACCAATATATTCTAATGGTATAAATAATTATATACAACAAATATAAATCCATTAATCCTACTCCATAGAAGGATAATAAAAATTTGGGTCTTAATATCCTATAGTAGTGTCATGTTTAATAACTGATATTTTATAATTAGACATTTAAATCATATAATCATACTCACAACTCCACTATTAATCTACACCCTAATGAGATGATATTGTTTAGATCTATCACCATAATAATTAAAAGTAAAATAATGTTGTGAAATCCTAATTTAATTTATTTTCCAGAAAAGTGGTATACAAATAGATGAGTAATCTAGATCCTCATAACTCATATTATTATTGGAATAATAGTATTCCTTGTAGTTAAATCTTAATAACATCCTGATTAATCATCAATATAGATTCTTAGATTAAATAAAAAGTATCACAACACACCCCATGTGGGGTATAATTATTCCAAACTCTATGATGTGATACACCAGTCAATGATAATGCCCTATCTTAAGGTCTCCCAAAATAGTTTTTTAATATTGAAATAAATTATAGTGGTAATCATTTTTATCATTTATGGATACAATTCTTAATTCAACGTTTTCAATTTATAGATTTTTTAAAATTATTATAACATATACGATTAGATTCTAATGCAGATTAATGTTTCTTGGAATTATTTAATAGTATAATAAAAGTAAAAAATAATATAACAATAACAAAATTGATGACAATAAATTTATTTGAAAGTAGTAAATTTTAAGTTATTCATCGAGTAACTCTATAATATATTATCTAATATTTGTTTTTTCCAATTAATCATTCAATTAGTAAAGATATCCAAAAATATAGGATTGCGGAAGGGAAATTTTTTCCTTACAAGAACAGATCGGGGAGGGGTGTGTTGTCTAATTCGATGTTTGTAGATGATATGATATTTTTTAGAAATGGTAATCAAAATTTGATTAGATTATTTCTGGAACAGATGAAAAAGTAAGGAAATTACATTGGAAAAATAATCAATAAATGGAAAGTAAATGTTTATATCTCCAAAAAATTCCATTCCATATGAAGAAATATCATTTAAGGGAAACTAGGAATACAAATGAGGAAGCATCCAATGGTTTATTTAGGGTCTCTCATCTCAAATGTAAGAAAAAAAAATGTTTTATCAGATAACATTATAAATATTATCACATTCCATATAGGAAACTAGAAGAATAAATTTTTATCATTTGATGTATGGATAACACCTATTAATAGTGTCTTACCATATATTACAATGCATATTCTATATATAATCAGGCCTCTGAAAGGGATATTCAATAGGATGGGAAAACATTTCAACGCTTTCTAATGGAATGCTAATGAAAGATGTAAATGTCCATCGGTGCCATGGAAATGACATGAAAAACTAGTGGTAAAGGGAGGAACTAAACTATATAGTTTTTTGGAGACAATTAATGCTAGGTAGGAGAGGTTTTATTTTTAAGTAACTAAGGGAATATCTTTATGGGACTTGTTTATGAAAGATTGATACAATGGTGATTGGATAGGTAGGTAAAAATGGAACAGGAGTCTTAAAAACTTGTCACATTGTATTCTTGAACATTTATAGGTGCTTTAGGATGAGACCATATGGATTCTGGGATGTGGAAATATTAATTTATGGGAAAATTGTGGGTCGGGTGACAATATTTTTTTCATAGGGTGTCTAGTGCCAAATATATCTTTTATGGAGGCGATCATGTTTCCAAAATTACTCGGAACCATTTTAGATAATGATTAAAGGATTTTTTTAAAATTTATTTCTAATAATTATGATCTAGATAGTTGGGTGTCTATTAAATCAAACTCTAATAGTTTCATAAGGAAGGAGTATAGGAAATTGGTTCATACAAAAGGTGAGCTAGATAACATGGATACATGTTTGTGATGAAAAAAAATTTGCATCCATGCATGATTTATTGGTGTGGATAATAAGACATAATGCATTAACAATAGATGACCATGTGAAAAAAAGGTGTACAATTAGAATATATATTTCAATGATGCAATTACCCAAATCAAGAAACAATCTTGCACGTCTTCTCCCATGGTGTGTGGGAGACATCATTGTGGACTTACTTGAAGCAGGGCATGATTGTACTAGCTGAAGAATCATTGGTTCAGAGGGTTTCTAGAGAATTGGATTAACAGTAGTGAATATCAAGGCATAGATAATGGAGTCTAATTAATGTATTTTGAATCAGTATACTGGATTATGTGGGAATCCTAGAATTCAGTGGGAGATGGGAGAAAACATTCTCTAATATTTTTTTTAGGAATGGTTATTATTTTCTAATCAAGTTGGAGTCCCTGATCAAGGGTGATGTGGATACATAATTTCTTAAGAGATTCCTCCGGAAATACTGTAATAGCTTGGGAGATATTAGGCCTAATGTTCAGGGTCAGTGTGTATGGTGGTCACCATTGGATATGGGATATAATCTAAATCTTGATGGATCTAGTATGGATTGAATTATGAAAGGAGGTGGTCTAGGCAGAGATACTGGGGGATCAATGCTTTTTGGATTCATATCCAATTGTGGTATTGGTATTTATTTTATGTAGGAGGCACAAACTCTAGACATTTGACTTATATTATATGACAGTCATCATATCCAAATTAGTGAAGTTTAATCAGACTCTACAGTTTTTCATGATTCCCATAAAAATAATGAGGATTCTCTATGGGAATTGTCCAATTTTGTTAGAATATTATAGAATTTTATCAAACAATGAATTCATGTCAGGCACACCTAGATGTAATAAAACTATAGGGAAGACAGACTTGCTAATAAAGTTTGTCTGGATCAGGGAACAATTTTATTCACCACCATAAGATCTTTACTGGATTTTTGTAAGATTTTTTATGCATAAATGCATTAAAAATCCATCACATTAGTCCACCATGTGGTGGATATGATGTTATTATTTTATTTATATTATCAATAAATATTATTTTAGTTCAAAAAAAATAACCACAAATTAAATAAAAAATTATATAAAATATAACTGTCCTCATTCAAATTTCAACTGGGAGAAACAAGTAGAATTATAAAACTAAATATTTATCACAAGAATTTGATTTTGAATCAAATAATTATTTAAATAAATCATTTCAAAACATATTAATTTATAAATTAATGATAATTTAATTTTTGAAAAATATAAGAAAAAGTAATTTCAGAAAGAATTATATAAAAAATGACCACTATATAATGACCAACATCATTATATTGAGTGAATTTGATTTCAATTTTGATATTGATGATATTATAAAGGTGTTTCAAAAAAAAATTGTAACTTTGGGGAATTATTTGGTAGGATACATATGGAGATAATTAGAAGGGTATGGGTTATATATGAGAACTAGGGAAATGAACTATGTCCTAATATATCAATAGAATATGATTAAATTAGGTTTGAGGAGATTTATACCTAGAAATGTTTTTTATTGGAGATTCAGAGATTAATAATAATATTGGAGGATGTATTTGAGAATGTTTTTATATATTTTTTTAGTTTTTTTGGTTAATTTGAGGTTTATGTTAAGTTTAAAAGGTTTGTTCCATGAATAATGTTGTTGTAGAGGCTACTAGGAACCTAGAAAAATCTAATTTTATATATGGTAAGGTTACATATGAGAGTGGTGGTATAGCTGGACCATCAGGTTCCCATTGGTAGAGAACCATGTACCTAGTAAAACTAGACTAATTTTCAATATTTTAACTAAAATAATTAATAATTTTTAAATTTGTGGTCATACAATCCCTCCCCATTTTCATTGCTGGCCTAGGTCACCCAAGGCAATGACTCCTCTTCATCTCCCTATATTACTCATCAATATTCTATATTACTCATTCTTTCATTGAATTATACATTCTAGTTAGATAATTGCATTGATTCTAACCCCTCACACCCCATTTACTACATTACTTTGTATGGTTCATTACTTCTTTGACTAAATCCTTACTTTTGGGTGTTTTCACTAATTTCTTAATAATAGATTATTGAGGTGAAAAAAACATTATTTAGAATATTATTGTCCTTCTAACACATAATAGGTTTTTTTATTATACATTCCTTCAGTTCTGGTCCAATTTCATACATTGAGTGATAGATATTTTGAGTTTGTGGTTACATGTGGAAATTACATTCATAATAGTGATTGAAATGTTCATTTGAGGTAGATCTATCCATCTTTAAACAATGAATGATGCATTGTATCTACTTTGATGTGTTTTGGTGTTTTCTACCCCCAATTTCAATATTATTTGAATTGTAACTCATATATGGTTTTTGACCATTAATTGGGACTTTTATAGTCTTATTATTTTTAGTTGAGTAGTTTTTGACAATCCATTATGTGTAGTGATTCAATATTAAGTCATACTTAGGAATAAGAATCTATGTCTTATTTAAATTATGTTTCTAGGTGATCCAAAGGTTTATTTTGAGTTATAATACCAAATTAAAGGTTTCACAAGGCCTTTCTCTTCCAAAGAGTGATCCTAGTAGTGATATATTAGGATAATTGATGTTCTTTGAATGATTCTACTAAAGAGTTTGGTTGTTGAAAATGTGAGGTGTGAATTGTAATGATTTTATCATCTTTGATAAAATTCATTGTGATGTGTGATAATCCACCAAGGGTGGTTTGGGTTACCAAATATTTGACGAGTGGTTTTTAGGGATTTTAGGTAATTATGGGAGGTCCTTTTTAAAAAAGAACTTGTCACAACTGACTAAGTGCCTTACATGATCATGATTCAACATTTCCCAAATCCAAGTGTGATCCTAATGTTCATGAGAGGTGATCATTGTGTGATGGTTAACCCTAGAAAAATTAGTGTACCTCATAAGTGATTATGATGATAAGAAGATAAGGTATGATGAGATGTATAAGGGAATAAATTTGAGTTTTAAAATTTTGTTTTCTAAAACATCTTCCATTATAAACAATTAAAGGATAATTTAGTCATCTTTAATATGATTCTCTTAGTCAATGAGACACCCAAAATATTTTAATAAGATTATTTATTAGATAAGAATGTTTTTATTTTTCCCTTTCTATATTTTTAGGTGACATTTCATATTATAAATTGGTTTCCATATAATGATAAGTGTGGAAGATATTATTCTATTTACTAATTTCTCTCATGTTTAAAAATTCTTTTAGTTATTATGCATGTGTTGTTTTGGTCATGAATATATGGATGTATATGATATTTATTTTCATACCAGTTATGTCTATCCCTGTTATTTTTTATGAGAAGGTGGTAGAGAAGGTATGATTATAAATTATTTCTAATAATTTCTATTTTGATAGATATACCATTTCTAATAGAGACAATGGGTTGGAAAGTGTATAGTATATTTTCATTGATGGGACAATTATTTTGATAACTTGACATTGATCATATGTTTTCATTTCAAATCTGGTAGTCTTAAATGTTTCGTGAGTTTTGATGAAAAATTATCATTTCCCATTTTATGGTATTAAAGGTAGATTAACTTTAGTAAATATCAACCCCAAATTATGAGTTATACATCAAGGTAGTAATGGTTGAATCCTCTTCTTGGATCATAGATTTTATGGTAGTTTCACTATGATTTAGTTGGCATATAAGAAACAATTTCATGGGATTTATAATTTATAACTTCCTAGATATAATATATTAATGGTTTATTATTTTCATTTATTGGGTTATTTTCCTTGTATTTATGATATTAATGTACATCATATAATTTCATGCATTAGACTATACATATAAAATATGATTTTAGGGAGACCATTGGTTATAATTGATGGATTTATTCACATAAACCCTATATGTACATATCACTGTATATGAATATTTAATTCCATCATTTCTGGAAAATGTAGGTACATGGGTTGCATGGATGCTTGAAATTATTTTCGATAATATGGATGTTGGATTTGGAGTAAAAGGTCATAAATATATTGAGTGTTTGTATATTATAGGCCATCTTTTGTGAAAGATTACATTAAAATATCACAATATCCATGTATTTTTATTAATATTTTTCTTTTTTTTGATATTAAACTAGTTAAAAATTTTATGATTTTATTTACATACATATAGAGAGTTATTTATAATGTTTTATAAGTAAAAAAATGTAATCACTGGCTCATAGGTTACTATTTTATTTTTTTATGTGTATGATATACTATTGGTGATATATTTATTTTCGATAGAATTTTCCATTAACCTTGTTTTTCTATAAAATAGGGAAAATCATTTCCCAATGAAATATAGAAACATATATTAGTAGTTTGTTTTCCCTGGAGATTTGGGAACACATTATGGATTTTTATGATTAAGCTCATGTCAATTAAATATTTGAGTTTGGACATTATATATGGTATTCATGTAGTTTTTTGGGTTTTTTGGTATTTTGTTGAAAAGATAATAGATATTATATATGGGTGAAATAATCCATAAAACACATGAAAAATCTATTTATAATTAAAGATTGTGTTAGAACATATTTTTTGGTAAGACACAATATGTATGAGTGGGGTACACGTCTAAGAGGCTCTAATATGTCAATAACGTATCCTTCCCCTAGGGGGGGGGCTATCTGAGATAGTGGTTATGTTGAGCATTCCCCCCAATCAAACCTAAAAAATCCTAGGGGAAAGTGTGTAATTACATGAAGTCATAAAAAACATATGATATGACATATCTTAATGAACCCATACAAAAACACAAGTTTCTAGAATGAATCATAATAAATAAATACATTATATATACTATAAATATAGAATAAAATGGATTTCAAAAATCTAGAAATCTATGTAACACCCCAAGGTTTCATGATATTTCACTTTAAAATTTAACATCTTTGATAGCTTATAAACCGAGCATAATTAACTATGATATTCTATTAAATATTAACATGACCATTGAAATAGTAACGTGACCATTAGGAATAATAATTTGGTCAATAGGATAGTAACACCAACTATAAAAGTATAAATAAAATGCACATACCTTATGAATGAAAATATAATATAATTATATCAGGAAATAAGTAAATAAATATTGTCAACATCATAGATTAAGTATTGGTACTTTTGTGAAATGTATGTTTTTATTTACAATTTTATAATTAATATAATAGTTTAAAAGAATATTTAATTTCATAAAATAGTTTCTTAAATTAATATTTTGATTCCATATTATTATATGATAATTTATTGACACCATAATTAATTTTTCAAAGTGTCATAAAATTATTTATATTTTTAGAATCGGTGTTTTTTGAATAAATGATGTTTTTAATTAAAAAATTAATTTCTCAAATTTAGAAAATTATGTTCATAAACTGGATTTCTTTTCATAATTTACACATCAAAAAATAGTTAGGTCAAACATTAGGTAATTTTCTAAAATAGTTTAATTTTTGGGAAGAGTTAAATAAATTACTTATTGTATTTAACATTATAAGTAAATAAATGAATTATTGAGTCAAGGATGATTCATGGATGATGTATGTGTCCATTTTCTCAAAATCACATAATCTTGCTACTATACTTAGTTAAAATAATTGATGACAGTCTTATGTCAATATAATAAACAAATGAATAAAATAATCAAAAAACCCCTCTCTTACACTATATATATCACCCCTAACCACCCATTCTTTTTGAGCCAAAAGTTACAATTCTGACATTACCAATCCTTTAGTTTTTAAATCAAAAACTCTTTCTTAAATACTTGATTTCTAACTTTTTATGTCCAATTTTGTTTACAATGTTTTTGTATAAAACATACACTTTTACCATACTTAGAAATAGTTCTATTGTATTCTTGAATTTAAACTGGAATTCTTTATTATTATTATAATAATGATTCTAGATCTGATAACAATCATATTCACCTTTATCAGATTAGATTTATGATCATTTATCTTGTCTTCATACTGAAAAAGTCTTCATAATCGGACATATGTCATTAATGATATACATCGGATTAACATTAATAAGTATTTTTGTAATGACAATTGTAAGGTAGTCCATCGGACTAGACAAGGTTAAATTATGAATATGGAAAAATGATTTCTATCTTAACAGAACATCATTTACACTGTAATGGTGTAAAACCAATATGACATCAGATAATTTGTTACAATATAGTTATTGAAGTTCAAGTTTTCCATGTCTTAGCAACAAACTCATAGAAATATGACAACTATGAAATAAATTTGACCATTATGAGCTCACCTATAAATAATCGGTCATTTGATGAAATTCGATTATCTTCTACAGTGAAAATCGATTTATTTTAAAATTCACATTGTATGGTAGCTCTGAAGATTACTATAATGGTATAGAAAATTCTCTATCCATACATTGTCATTTTGAGACATTTCTTTGTGATTATGAGGTTCGAGAATTTTTTTAAACATTATAAGTGTTTTAAAGTGGCATTGATAATTTATTAATATTAATTTTTAAATTTGAATTTGATTTTATAGTTAAAAACATGATTTAATTTAGGCAGATTTATTTAATTATAAGGAATTCACTAATATTGAATTTAAAAACATGTTTCAACATTTTTAATACGTGCGATATATTAAATATTCGAAAAATATTTTACATGGGTGTAATTATCTATATTTACATTCTTCATGTTGTAATTAAATGTTTGATAATTTATTTGTGTTGGAAAATGTGGGGTTTATTAATATACAGGTATGTATATGTATATCTGCATGTATGTATACATATATATTACATTTCCATATGTGTGTTTGTGTGTCTTTATATATATTATGATATTATATAAATAATAAACACTATTATATATGTATATAAATTCATATATGATCATGGGAATATAAATATTTACATATATATGTATATTGAAATGTTGAATATGTGTGTGTATTATTTTTTATATATTTATCTACTTGGTTAGAAATGTGTAGATACAAAATTATTTTAATAAAAATAATAATGAATATAAAGTGTGTGGTGTAATAATGATAACGCGATTGTTTTAATTTAATAGAGGAGAAAGAAATTTAAAATTTAATGTTATTTATGAATGGTGTGTGAGAGTTAAAATTTTAATGATATAAAAATTAATGAATTAATAAATTAGCGATACAATCATTGAAAATGAATCAAAACATTGATGTTATATTAGAATAATTATTAATTTTTTTATGCATAAATATTTAATCAATATTAAAAAAATTTTGTTAAATAAAATATGAAAATATATTATACATAAAGTGAAGACCTTGCACATAGAGTTTTGACATATCTGAAGACTCTACATGTCAATAAAAATTATTTTTCACATCATGTAACATGTTATATATTAAAATTAATCATTGAAAGAATTTTTTGATTGTGAAATATTTTATATATATATATATATATTCATCTATTTGTAAAAGTGTACTGGTATTAATTATATATATATATATGTGTGTGTGTGTGTGTTTTTATATATATTGTTATATATATATATTGTTTTATATATATATTTATATATATATATTGTTATATATATATATATCTTAGAATTTTTTATATATGAGTTTATAATATATATATATATATAATAACGTTTTCAATTGAAAACAATAAATTTTTAAACAAATGTTTGAATATAATTTAAAAAACATTACAACTAAAAAAATTAATGTTTAACTATCTATCTATATATATATAGTTGATGTCTCATTATATATAAATATATGTGACATTAAATTAAATTGTGGAATAAAATTGGGAGTTGGGCATGGAAATAAAAAAAGGATGGAGATAGAGTTTATTTTAATGATTAGAATAAAGATGAGTGAGTGCGTTTTAATTTAACTAAAAAAATAAATGAAAAGGAAATAAATAAGATTTTCATTAAAATAATAATAACATTATTGTTATAGGGTATAGTTAATACCACAATGTCTTCATATGGTATCTAATTGAAAAACCATCAACAATATCGTGACCTAGACATTGAAATGGACATTTCAAGCATAATCTTGGGTACCATTATATAACTCATGGATCAGGTCTATGAAGCGCCTAATAATAATAATAATAATAATAATAATAAACAAGGGTAATTAAAAATATAGTAATAATAATAATGGGGGTAACTAAATTTGTTTAAAAATTATTTAAATGGAAATTAAATAGTGAAACTCCATATTTAAATATGGGTTATATTATTAAAATAAATACAGTCTGATTTAATGAAATTGTGTCCATTAAATTTAATTAAAAGTATTGTTTAAATTTTTATTTTAAAATGATTGAAATTGATAAATTAAAATTAAATAATACACTTTTTAATACATATTGAATTAAACGAGCTAATTAAATGAGGGAATTAAATTCCTGGATTTAATGAAAAAATCATTTTTATAATTACAAATGGATAAATAAATACCTGATATATATTCCATTTATTTCTTTCATATCTCCCTCAATAATAATCAAATTTGTGTGCCTTTAGTTCCATTAGATTCATCTTGATGAGTAGAATGTAAATGCATGGTTTCTTTTTGTAGGAATCAATTTAAAATTTCTATATTTAATTATATACAAATTTATTGAATTTTAATTATTGAAGATTGAAAATCAGACCATTATACCTTTGCGTAGGACCTTGTTCACATTGTTCCTCGTCATTTTTGGGTCTAGAAATAGAGGTTGTATTTATTTCATTTTTATTAGAGGCGGAAATTATTATGTTTATTCCATGCAAATGTTAGTACTATTTATAATCCGATGTGATTTGATGGCGTGTTTTGACTCTACATGTATATACATTTTATGTTTTTTTAATTTCTATACACACCCCACCCTCTTTGAGCACTAATTTTTAAAACCATCATAGTCTTATGAGGGTGTTTTTTCCAACATCCCAGTGAAAGGATGGATGGATGGCTACCAACACTTCCATGATCCCTCTTCTAGGAGACGATAATGAAAAGAATGGGTTGTGATATCCATATATAAACAACTCCACTACCAAGTAATGATGTGATGTGTTGGACAACGGGTGTGTGTGCGGTATGGGATTTTTTTTTACCGACCAAGAGTGTGCAGGAGGGGAGTATAGTGAATTGATTTTATTTAGAAGGGATGGGAGTGTCATGAAGTATGAAGTTGGGGTGTGAGAGTGGTATCCCAGTTGGAAATCATTTTTGGGTACCTAATCATCAATGTTATATAAATTATATTATATTCTTGGATGCATTATTTTGTGATAGATCCTTGCTGAGCATTGGGTTTTGGCTGGTTTACCCATTATGGTTTGTTAGGTTCTGTTGTTTTCCACATGAGTGCATTATTATACTCTTCACATGTGCATGAGAGTATTTTGTTTTCCTACTTGGGATTCCTATATGCTCACAATCTATATATATATATATATAATTATTTTTAGGATTCTAGGAGGACTTCATGAATCATTCTCGACATTACAAGCTCATTCCTTTGGAGTTGTTGTAGTGTCACTACCTTAGAATTTATTTTGATTTTTCATTTTTATAATTTTACTTGTATTTACTTTATTTATACATGGTTTGTGGGATGGATTTTTGGGTTTACTTTTTATATATTACATGTACTTTCGTGTGTAGGACTTATCATATCTCTCGACCCTATTTTATTATAGAGGTTAATGCCTCTCATTTATGATATTTCCATACAATCATTACTAGTCACCAACCTGAGACCTAGTGGAGGCATGTATCAAGGGTCATTATCTCTCAACCTTTATTGGGATATCATTGTAGGTAGTGGTTCATAACATGGTTGTACTAGAGGTAATGGTTCAAAGATAAGGTGGAGTTATAGGGAAATAAAAATGAGGATTTCAGGGGTTTTTTTGGAAACGTTTAAAATTGGCCTTGTTGTGTGGTATAGGATTGGGAGAATAACTAGGACCCTGAATTAGAGGGGTGTCCGTGATCTGATGTAAGGACTTAAGCCTACCGAATGACTAAGTTAGGTGATACCGCTTGCAGGATAGAGACCTAGGATAAGTACATGCATCATGATGACTGGTGTTCTTATATTAGTTGGGTGATCTTGGGATGTAAAATTTTATTAAATAAATCATGAAATTTAATGTGTGTTTTATGACATTACCCCTTGCAATTATTTCTAATAAATTTCCATAGTTATCAGAATTATTCAAATTAACAAAAGAAAGGTGTAAAATGATAGTTAATTAGCCTGATTTATTTGTTCGAAACTTTCTTGGGGTTTGAATGTGTCGCTTCCTAGCATGTTGTATCATGATTATTAATGTATTGAATTTTTATTCCTTTATTGTAAATTTATGACATCACATATACTTTTCCTAGTCATCTAAATTGTTAGAGAATCATGCATAGTGTAGTTTATTCTGATCAATTGATTGATTTTTAAAACCCTAATGAATCTTGTAATCTTAAACAATACTTCTCAATAGCATGATAAAATAAATTATTTTATAACCATTCATAAAATTATTCTATATTCCATCTCAGTTAATTTGTCTTTCATTTATTTCCAATTGTAACATGTCATGATCATGTGTTATGGAACTATTTGTAAAGATTGGTTTTAACATTTAAATTATGAAAATTATAAAAATGACCATCTTGATTATTAATAATTCCATTAAATTTTGAAACCATTATAATAATAACTTTCTCCTTATTTTTTCTTGATTGTAGTTCTACAGTATTGATATAACCGTAATTTTTAATAATGTGCTAGGGTATAAATTCATATATAATTTACTTCTAAATTTTTAAAAATGATAATCATTCTTGGTGGTAACTTGTTGAGACTTAAAAATTTTTAAATGATTAAAATTGTTATTTTATGACTGATAATAATTTTTAAGCTCTAAAATAACCTTACCTTACATGCTAATTCATGAGTAGATTCTAATTGAAATCATTCATGAAGTTGAAATCATTTGTGTTGTATCTGGAGAAATTCTATTAAGATCATGTAGCATGTTAAATATATTGAAATTAAATATGTTAATAAAAACATGCTATCCTTATTACTATATATAAACTTATTTTCCTCATCCATCAAATGAATAAATAATATTTATTCTGAGAATGATAAATCATGATATTTAGTAAAACAACATGTGTAGTTTTAATTTTATTTTCATAAAAAATGTTTTATTTTGATGATAATGATATCATGTTTTTTGTGTAATATATTATTTAAATTAATCATAATAACCTAACATGTAAAAATTGTCAAATGATTTTGAAAATGTAATGTGTTTTTTGAGGTTTCATTGTAAATATTGAATTGTATTGTTGATATTTCATGAAAATAAATGATAGATTCTATAAAACTTTCTTGCACAATGATTAATATGGATAATGAGAACCTTGACATGACAGCTAGATTAATATAACCATTTATTAAAAGAATAATCACTTATATATGGTTAATGAACTATTTTTCCATTGATATTTCGAAATTGTGTGATAATACCCATGATAAATAATGAGGTGATGTAATTATGCACCTAATAATATGGAATCTAGAATGTGCTGCTATTATGTGTGGTTGTTCTTGTTATATTTCCTTTTGTGATGTGTGATTAAAAACTGAAAGCATACAAATAGTGTAAAACATAATCCCTAATTGGGATTCATTATACTTTGATGTGATTGAAACCACATGAGCATGCCAGTTCTTCCAAAATATGATAATATATTGACATGGGAATTGGGATCCTTGATTTCTATGCTTGGGTATTTGATGTGTGATTATAGTGTTGATTGTTTGTTTGGGTGGTATGGAGGACAATATTAAGAATGAGGTTATCTAAAAAGGGTGGTTTCTTGTGGATGCTAAGGTGGTTTGGTTATTTGATTATGTAAAATTATTAGTGGATGTTTTCATTGGTTGGGAGTTTGTGTTAGTGGTTGTGTTGTGAAATTATAGTGATGTGTGGTGTCCAAGTCCTATGGTTTTTGTGGTGAGGTGATTTTTGTTGTTGTTTTTGCATGATTATGTTGATGGAATACCTATCCAACCATAAAATTTTTAATCACATAAATTCGGTAATATAATAAAATTGTAGTTTTGGAAATCCTGGAATTACTGAAGTTGTTTATTCCACCCTTGCGTAAGTCTTTTTGTAAAGGATGAAATGTGAATGTTTTAATACACTATTATTGGTCGTTTTTGTTTTGATTATTATTATATTGATGACATCTGTTATGACCTATAAAATATGAAGAAAATGAAACAATTTCTCTCATCAAGATGTGTTATATTATGACATGTTTTAAAACAACATGGGTGATTCAGTACCTCCCAAAGAAGACAAAATCGTGGTGAAATGGATGGGTTCTTTTGATTTTTGTGCATGCAGAAGATCTATCGATGTTGATTTCAATGATAATGTTGGTGGAGAATTGTTATGTAAAAATATTACATGATTATTATCCCAGTAAATAATGTTATGATAGCAAACTTGGGAAATTTTGAAACTCAATAAAATGGATTATTCAAAAAATATTTTTTGTTCAGTTTAATTTCCATATCCTATTTTGAAATGTGGGGCCATAAATGTTTTTAAAATAAGCGGCCAGGATTTAAAAAAAATATTCATTTAATGATTATTTTTGAAGTAAAATTCATTTAATTATGAAATAAATCATTCTTTTAGTGGATTTGAAATTATTGGGTGGGAATAAATGTCTTAAAATAAAAAATTATATTGTTTTTAACTGAAGGGTGGTTTTTAAAAGCATTAACTTGTCTAACACAATGAATGAAGAATTTATTTGAAAAGAATGTTTTGTTTATAATTAGTTCATATGTATTGGTTGATTTGTTTGTTATGACCATTTATATGGCCTTATTGTTGTTTGAGAGGTATCTCCCCCATGAGATTGTTTTTAAAGAATTTTGTATATTTAAATTTATTTTCCCAAATAGTGTTTTTGTTCCAAATATATCGATATACAAGAGTGGCCTCTCATGGGTTGGTTGTTCGGACCACCATTATATTATGTTCATTCTCTTTTTTTTGATACTCGAGGATGAGAATTGTTTGAGAGGTATCCTATGTAATGGTATAGGAACCTATTGAGCATTACTTTTTAATTCTAGAAAATTTCATAACAATTTTGACGTTCAAGAATTTTTTTTAAATTTTTAATTCATTTTAAAAAAGCTTTGAGAATTTAAAAATATTAATTTTGAAATTTGAAATTTATTTTGGCTTTTAAAAAACTGATTTAATTTAGTTAGATTTATTTAATTGTATGAAAATAAATACTATCGAATCTTAATATGTTTCTCAAAATTTTAATTACATGTGATATGTTAAATATTCAAAAACATATTATAAACATGTGTAATTATGTATATTTACAAGTTTCATGTTTTAATTAAATATTGAAAAATTAATTTTGTCACAAAATATGATATATATACACACACACACACACACACGTATATATATATATATATATATTCATGTAAGTATACATATATTTATTACATTTTCATATGTATGCATACATATATATATTGTGATATTATATGAATAATAAGCGTTTTGGGAATATATATATATATATATATATATATATTGGAAGTTGAATATATGTAGTATTATATTATATGTATATATATAGGGATAAAATGGTGGATATTAAATTATTTTCATAATAATAATAATTTTCTAAACTGTGTGGTGTAATAATGATAAAATTGATTATTTGGATTAAATAAAGAATAGAGAAATTTTAAATTAAATTTGATTCATGGATGGTGTATCGGAGTTATGATTTGAATGAGAGAAAATTTTATGAATAAATAAATTGGAGGGAGAATCATTAAAAAGGTAAGATATCAATGAAGTTACAATACAATAAATATTAATTTTGGTATGCACAAAATATTTAATCAATATTTAAATGGTTTTGTTAAATAAAATATAAAAATATATTATACATAAAATAAAGACAATATGATTGGGGTTTTAACAGATCTGAAAACTCTTTATATTAATTAAAATTATTCTCTACATCCTGTGTGGTGTTATATATTAGGATTAAAAATTGAAAAAATGCTTCAGTTGTGATATTTTTTATTTATATATATATATAAACACAAACAAATATATATTCTTATAATTATAAAATCATTTGGATATGAATATTTATATATATATATATATTGTTGAATTTTTTTTATATGACAGTATATAAGATATATATATATAATTTCATTTTTAATAGAAAAAAATAATTAACACTTTAAATACAACTAGGAATTAAATTAAAAAATAATTTTTCAAATACAAAATGAAATATTTATATATATATATATATATATGAAGTCACATTATATATATAAATATAAGTTACATTAAAATAAAACGAGTTATAAAATAGGTAATTGGGTATGGAAATAGAGAAAATGAAGGAGAGAGTGTGTGTTTTAATGACGAGAATAATGATGAGTGAGTGTGTTTTAATTTAATGATGAAAAAAAGTTAAATGAAAGATAAAATAAATAAGGGTGGTTACAAAAATGGTATGATTGTTATTTTTATAGGGTACAATTAATACGACAATGTCTTTATACGGTATCTGATTGAAAAACTATTAGCGGTATTAGGACCCTAACTTTGAAACAGTCATTTCAAGACTGATCTTCGGTTCCTTTTTTGAACTCTTAGATTGGGTCCATGGAGCACCTAAAAAGAATAATAATAATAAATAGGGGAAATTAAAGAAATTTTGATAATAAAATGTGGGTAAAAAGTGTTTTAAATTATCTAAATGGAAATTAAAATTTAAAAATTCTTATCTAAATATGGGTAATATTTATAAAATAAAAACCATGTAATTTAATTAAATTGTGTTTTGAAAATTTTGTTAAACTTTTAGTTTGAATTATTTTTTTAAAATGAGAAAAATCGTTACATTAAAATTAAATAATAAATTCTCTAATAAATATTTAGCTAAATGAGCTATTTAAATTATGGAATTAAATGCACAAATTAAATGAAAAACAAGTTTTTATAATCTAAAATCGGATAAATAAATACACTATATATATTCAAATTCTTTCTGTCATATCTCCCTCAATACTAATCAGATATGTGCGCTGTCAGTTCTGTGTGATTCATTTGACGAGTAGAAGGTAAGTGTGTAATTTATTTTCAAAGGCATCAATTGATAATTTCTATATTTAATTAAATACAAATTTCTTAAATTTAAATTATTGAAGATGGAGAATCATACAATAATACCTTTCCACGGGACCTTACACACTTTATTCCTCATCTTTCTTGGGTCATAAAATTGAGGTTGGATTTTCATTGTTTCAATTTATGTGTATCATGTGGAATGGGATTAGTATTGATATATATTGTGAATATAGTTACATTTGACTTAATAAAGATAATTAAACAGTATATACAAAATGGTAAGGGACATGGGAATTCCTCGTAGAATTTTCAATCATTTTATTTTATATTTTGATACTGAGGTTACATATTATTATTATATCAATTAATTTCATGGAATTTTATAGCCCCTATTTTTCAATTTGTGTAAATATGTTTTGATTCCTCTATTTTTTGATTTTTGTGACACCACTGTAAACATTTGATTGAACACTAATATTCAGTTAATTAAATTGATTCTCCAGGATCTTATGGATACCATGACAACACCCTTAAAGAAATAAGTGGAATTAAATAAGTACCACCTTTTCAAAATATAAAAATATGTTATGTTATGTGATGTGATGTGTGGAATTGTTGTGGTATGGTTATGTAGCAGGGCTATAAAAGTGGATGTGGCAGTAAAATGATGTGAATGTAGTATTGGGGTTTTGGTATTATACTTGTGATATGTGGTTTTCTTTTATCTATAAACCCAAGTATTAATTGAATTAAATATATGATAATGGCTACAAATAATAATGTTTTATAAGTAAATTTATGAAGGACTATGTGGCCTAAACAGATACTGATTCTATACAAAAAAAAATTGATTGAAATATGAAACACGGTTTATTATTTAATGAAATGAGATGACAAATAATGTTGAATAAATAAATTCATGGGTTGTTAATGTACAGTTTGTTGATATTCGGATACTTTAGAAAATGGCTTAAAGATTAAAATTTTAATTACAACTTCTTATTTGTTTGTGCGATTGAATGCATTTAGAGGTTGAAATGATTGTATGGATTATATGAAATGGTCAGTTCTTATTATAAACCCATAGGATGATCGAGTGTTCTATTACATTATATGGATATATACTATATATTATTGTGATTTCTATCAACACCCCATCCTCATCGAACACTATTTGCTGACACCCGTATAGTCACATGGGGGTGTTTTCCCCGACATCTTTTTGGGAGGATGAATGGATGGTTACACACTCTTTAAAGATCGGTCTTATAGTAGATGCCAAGGAAAAGTACATGATGTGATAGCCAGAAGAAAAAAGTATTTCCATCAAGTTGGGATTTGTTGTGATGGACCAGGTGTGTGTGGGTGGGATGTAATGTGTTTCGAAGGCCCATGTGTGTGTGGGAAGAATGTGATGTGATGTGATGTTATTCAGATGGGTGGGAGTTCCATGACATTTAATGTTGGGGTGTGAGAGTGGCATTATAGTAGGAAATTTGTTCGGGGTTCCCTATCACTGATGTGTTTTGTATTATATTATATTTTGGATGCATTATTTAATGATAGATCCTTGGTGAGGTTTGGGTTTTTGTTAGTATACCTATTAAGGTTTTATTTGGTTCTACTATTTTTCTCATGAGTTCATCAGTATTCTATTTTCACTTGTTCATGAGAGAATTTTGTTTTCATACTGAGTATACCTATATGATCTCCATACTTATATATTAAATTGTTTTCTGAAATCCCTGAGGACTCCATAGAAATTTATGGAAATTACTTGCTTGGACCTTTGGAGTTGTTGTAGTGTCACTACCTTAGATTTTATTTTTAGTTTTCATTTTTACACTTTTACTTGTAACTTCGTTATTAACACTTTAATTGTGGGTTGATTTGGGGTTTTCCTATTTATATATGTCATGGTGTTTCTTCTGTTTGACTTTTCAAATATCTCATCCATGTTTTATTATTGATGGTAATGCCTCTCATTTAGGATATTTTCATACTCTCAATGCTAGTCTCCAACCTAGGATCGAGTAGAGGTGGGAATCAGGGGTTATTATATCCCTCCCTTCATTGTGGAATCTTTGGAGGAAGGGGTCAAGACAATTAGAAAGCACAAAAAACTTGATCTGAGTCTTTTAAAAAAAAATTAGGGTTTTTTCTTCTTAAGTGAACCTTGTTAGGTTTTCCCATTATGAATTATTTTCTATATTAACCATGTGTACAATCCAAGATTACGATCTATGGATTGCATGGATAACAAGACATGGAATCTGATATTCGAATCGAGGGATTATAAGGATAAAAAGAGAGAGATGATTCATCTAATCGAGGGATTATGAGGATAGGTAGACAGATTAAATATGATATTCATATCGAGAGATTTACTTTTTGAGGAAAGAAAAAGTTTCTTGTAAGTATAAGACAGGGGACACCTTTAGCCAAGGTTTATTACAACCATACTCTTAATGTTAAAAGAGATCTATTATTTTTAAATAGCTATAATTGATTCTTATATTGTTGCTATTTATTTACTTTTTTTTAAAATGTTTTTTATTCCACTATGCTAATAATTTTTAGTTTTATCACAATGACCCTAAATTTCATAAACACAATCTATGTTATTAATAAGTTTTTTTTAATCTAATTCTCTCTGATTTAATCGTTACCATGATTATTATGATATGTCTACATTATTTTAATAGAATCCATTAAAATTATGATTCATTAACTCTAATATTTCAAAATCATCTTGATTAAGATACTTTAATCAGACTGAGGGCCATGTCCAAATCTTATCCTTTTACTTAAACAGGTTTATGAATTAGTTTACTTTTATTGTTTTAAAACTATTTTTGAAAACTATTATTCACTACCCCTATCATAACAGATCCATCTATAATACATTCATTATATACTAATATCAATATATCTTATATTAATATCCAAAATAAAATCAGAGTTGGATTCTACTACTCATATACTTTCTATGTTTTAAATTTTCTATTACTACTGCAATTCAGTTAAATTTTTAAATAAACGTTTTTTAATAAAATTGTGTTACACTAATGTTTTCCTAAAAGGTAAAGTCTTTATTTTAAGATGGAAGGTTTAAATATTGGATCCATTAAAAATCTTAATCCCAATAGACCATCAATATTTGATGGTTCTCACTATGAATATTTGGAGAGAAAGAATAAAGACTTTTATGATCAATATAAGAGTAGATAAGTTTATAACACTAACTACAAACTAAAAAATATCTGATAAGGATGTTACTGCTTTTATCATCATGAAAAGTAAGAGTATAAACGTAATTAAAGAGACCTAAATACTTTGTTATGCTAAATGACGAGAATCATCCATAGTAAAATTTCATCATTTGTAGAAAAAATAGTTTTTTAGAAAAAGTTAGAGGTTTCACTTTTTGGTTCTTATATGGTTGTTAAAACCATGATAGATATTATAAGAGCTTTATATAATTATTTTTATTTCTTACAAGGTGAATTAGTTTCTAAGATGCATCAAAGAATCATGAAGTCTATTAATAGTCTACAAGATATTGGTGATAATTGTTGAGAATATAAAATATTTTTTGATAAAATCATCGATATCGTGCCTAATGAATGAGGTTATAAGTGGGTTTATATTGATGAAACAAGAAAGTGATTAGTCTTACCTTAGATGATCTTATTTGTATAGTCTTCCAGTTTAAGAGTAGATTGAAAAGAGATTATGAACAAGTTAAAAATAAAAATGGTGGTTCTTCATTTGTAACAACATCTAACTTACCCCCTAAATTTCAGTCTACTAAGACTGTAGTGAAATCATCCTAAAAGAAAATGTTTTTTATAAAATTGTACTCAATATCATAAAAATATTTTGAAAATTAATTAACTAATCTAGCTCGAAGGATGAACATGTATTTTGTTAAGAAATATTTTCAATGTCAATATAAAAAAGGTAACAAGGATATAAATTATAAGAAATATGATGTAAGTTGTTATGAAATAACCAAAATTAGACACATAACACCGTATTGTCGAAAGATTAAAATTAAAGATAGAAAATAAATAAATTCTTATATGAATTAGAAAAGGTTTTATAATTCAAAAGGAAATAATTTTCTAAAATCTAATTATTCATGGACAACAATTAGAGTAGATTCATTAGATAACTCTTCTGATAATAATTGTTTTAGATAGAGTAACATTGATCTTATTTCCAAAAAAGCTAAAGAAAATCTTGGTCATATTTCCAAGGAATGCACTACTAAAAACCACAGAAACTTATATTGAAATTCGAATTGTCTCAGTGAGAAGGATTAAATATCTTGAAATGAAGATACTTCTCATGTAGAAGATAATGCTCTTACTTCTTATGATTAAGTATCTCATTTTTCAAAACATTTTGAAAATAAAAATTTGAATGTTATTAAAAATACGATTAAGATAATTCGCATATAGTTTCTTTAAATAAAATATATAGTATGAACAAATATCATGATATATCTATTTTCCAAAAAGATATTATTTTAAAATATATATAAAAAAGGTTATTTACTAAAAAGATAGTTTACAAACTAGTTTTGATAAACTCATTTCTAAAACATCTATTTAAGAGTATGAGTATTTAGTTATAAAACTAAAATATGAAATATCTTCAAGGGAGAAGTTTTTTTCAAAACATAAAACTGATAATGGAAATTTTGACATAATGTAAAAATCAATTACAACCTCATAGTATGACTTCTTGAATAGGTTTTACTCATAAAAACCTAGTTTTTAGTTCCAATTACGTTGTTCCTAAAAGTGCTCATTTTTTCAAAAGGTATAAAAGTGGACGACATTGTAAAAAAATTCTTCCTTTAATAAAGTCCCATACTTAAGTTTACACAAAGACTATTTTTCAAAACAAATGTGGATTCCTGAAATCTTTTTTTCTAACACATTTAGAACGATGAATTTTTGGGTACCTAAAGTCTAATTGTTTATCTTTCAATAAAAGAAAGAAAGTATCAACAATAAAAATACATGGTATATAGAGATTGGATATTCCTGACATATGACTAGTAACAGAAAAACGTTTTTGAAAAGATCATCAAGATTGATGGTGAAAAACATTCCTTCAAAGATAATGTGTAAGGAGAGATAATCTATATAGGTAATATTTTTCTTCTAGGTAAAGCTTTCATTTATAATGATTTTTTTAAAGTCCCTATGCACACCATTATAAGAATAATTCAATTATGTGATGATGGTTACCTTATGAATTTTATAAATGATAAAAGAGTATTACCTAATTCAAAATATTAATACATTCTTTATGTCAATCGGCATGAAAAGTTTTATAAACATAACATAAAAGACCATAAGAGTAAAAAATTACCTTACATTAGTGAAATGAAAGGGAAATATTGGTTATGGAATATATGTTTATTACCCATTAATCATATAATCTTTTGTAATTTTACTATGAAAATACTAGTTATGGATATACTAAAATGTATTCTTGATTCTATAAAATTATGTGATCGATATCAATACAGTAAGAAAAAAAAGACTAATTTAAATCTATTAATTAAGTATCAACTATTGATACTTTACAGTTGGTGAACATTGACTTATCTGGTCCTACAAAAACTATGATTATTCTATAAAACACTATATATATATGTCTTGGTTGATGATTTTACTAGATATACATGTGTCTATTTTCTAACAAAGAAATATAAAGCCATTTTTTATTTTAGAAATTTTATATCCAACGTTAAAATTGAGAAAACTCTTACATTGAAAACTATTCATAGTAATCATGGTAGAGAATTTGTAAATTATGATTTTGAATCTTTTATAGTATGAAAATTATTACACAAAATTTTTTATCACCTAGAACCTCTCAGCAAAATGGTGTTGTTGAAAGAAGAAATTGTATAATTTAAGAAAAAACATGAACCATATTGAGTGAATACTCAATTACTAAAAAAATTTGGGATGAAGCGGTTAGTACAACCTATTATACTATAAATCAATTTTCTATTCCAAATTTTCATAATAAAATTTCTTTAGAGTTGTGCACTATTCGAAAACCAAAATTTCCTTACTGCAAAAGTTTTGGATAAAAGGTATTCACCTTGAATATGAAAGTTAACTTACAAAAAATTTCACCCAAATCTGATAAATGAATATTTTTAGGGTACTCCACTTCTTCTAAGGAAAGTTGAGTTTTTAATAAAAAATTATTTTAAAATTATAGAAATAATACATGTTAGTTTTGATAAAATCAACCATTTTGTTTTCAAACAACCTCACCCCACATCCTCCTCAGATGTTATTTGAAAAACTGAATTTAAAACTATGATAGAAAAATATTCTTATAAGAGAAATACATAAGAAATTGTTTCTAATGTTATTCCTCAAGAATATTTTTCACCTTATACTAAAGAAAAAATCGTTTCAAAACCCAAGGAATCAGTTGTTTCTTAGGATTATACCTAGTGATAGTATCATTGGTAATGATGTTAAACTCATCGGGACAAGAAGTTCCTTACGGAATGAAATATAACATCTTTCTTTTCATTCTTAGTTTGAACCAATATAAATCATGATGAGGATTTAGATGATTAGTATTGGATTAAGACTAGGCAAGATGAGATAAATGAATTAAAGAGGAAAACTTTTTGGACCTTGGTTGGCCAACCTAATGAAACTTATATAATTGGAGTAAAATGGTGTTTCAGAAGAAAAAAATAAGGAAAATGGAATTATTATTAGAAATCAATCAAGAAAAGTTTCTAAAAATTATAACCAAGAAGAAGGAATATATTATGGAGAATCCTATACACATCTAACTTGAATTGATGTTATTCGTATTATACTAGCCTTTGAAACTTTCTTTAATTTCAAGCTTATTTAAATGGATTCGAAGTGTGATGTTATTAATAGAGATATTTTGGATGATGTTTATTTTGAAAAAACCCATGTTTTTAAAACTAAAAACATCCTAAATGGATTTTTAAACATAAAAAATCTGTATACATACAAAAACATGCCTATAGAGTTTGGTATTATATGTTAAGAGGTTTTTTGTTACAAAAATATTATGTTAAGGGAACCTCTGATCCAAATCATTTCAAAAATAAAGATAAAAAACAATTATTATTATTGAAATCATTTTTGATTACATTATATTCAGATCAAATTAAGATTCTTTAATAGATTTCTTCATGGATATTATGACATCTGAGTCAGATATGAGTATGATGGTTGAGCTAACATACTTATTTGGTTTTTAACTTTCTCAAAAACCATAAGGAACATATATATCTCAAAAAAATATTATTAAATAACATGTCAAAATGTTTGGATATGATTACACTAAAACTATTATTACTCCCATACGTACCTCAAATACTCTAGAACTATATGAGACTAGAAAACATGTTGATCAAAATATATTTAGTGGTATGATATGAATTTTATTGTACTTTATTGCTTATCACCACACATAATGTTTTCTATATTCATATGTGCAACATATCAAGATAATCCTAAGGAATACCACCTTAAAACAATAAAATTAGTTTGTTATTGTCTTAAGGGAACTATGGATTTATGACATTCCTATTCTTCTACAAATTGTTTTGAACTAAAAAGTTTTTATGATGCTGAATTTGGTGGTTTTGGAATGGATAGAAAAATTACCTCATCAACATATCATTTATTTAGAGATTCATTAGTTTCTTGTTTAGGTAAGTAACAAAACTAGGTAACAAATTCCTCCATTGAAGCTAAATATTACACTCTAATAGATTTGAACATATTAAGCAGAATCTAGTGAGGATCAACGTAAAATGATATTTTATATTAACTACTGGTTTTCTCATACCCTTATATTAAGTTACTCATATTCATATGGGGAGTACATATGGTTGTTGTTTTTTTCGAAATGTATTAGTTTTTTAAAATATTATTTTTATTAATACAAATCGGGGATCATATTTCATTACAAAATTTTTAGTGCCAATATTCATAAATAGATCATCAGACTCATAAAATATTTCGAATTATATAGATTCATGTTTTCTTAAAATTTTCTAATGCAGAAAAATGTTAATAATAAATTTTCATTTCTAAAAAATCATATTCTATTTTACCCCTAAAAATTAATGTATTTTTTTTAACCATTTTATTAAAACTATTGTATTTTGGTTCCTAACATTTTTGTAATCTACTTATTTTTTTAAAAAACATGAATAACATGTTGGACATACTGATGACACTTCCTTACTCTAAAATGTATTCTTCATATCCATTACTTTCTCTACTATTTCATTACGTTTATCTAAACTTATTATTGTTATAGTTTTTTTAACCTTATTTTTTTAAAATATTTTTTTTATATTCAATCATAATATAATAAAAGAATTTAAAACCGCAAGAGTTCAAGAATACATTAAATATTTCATTAGCTTTTTTTCAATCATTCGATCAAAGGTTTTATCTTCTCAGCCATTGGGTCATCTTTGGGAGCTGAACAACCACCTCATTCACCTATATAAAGGGGGGACCCCCATTACCCACATCGTAAATATATTTCTTTCTTCGTTGGAGTGTTGGTACACTCAAAATTCTCCTAATTGAAAATCATTACTTCTGTCAAAATCCCCAATTTCATCCCCAAATATGATGTATTTAGTTAAAGATGACAATAATTGGTTCAAATTTAGATAAATGTTAGTCAAGAAAACCCTTTATGAAAAGTATGATTCTACTCTAATGAAAGTTATAGATTTCCAATGATGGGAATCATTGTTTGTACTAAAATCCACTCTGGGTAATGATTTAGTGTCTCATAATATCATTCAATTATTTTATTGTTTAGTGAGTTTGTTAATTAGGAAGGAAAAAAATATTTCTTTTAGGATATTTAAAAACATTTATCAGATATCATATATGAAATCTGTAATATTTGTTTGAATTCCATCTATTAGAGAATCCTTTTATCCCTATAATATATTACCTGATAATCTTTTTTATTTTAACAAGAATAAGGTAGAGGATTACCTATTTTACCATTATAGAAAGGTTACGAATGTGACTAATCTCAAAATGAATAATCGTGTAGTTCCCCAATATATGCAAGGTTTCTTGATTTTGAGGAGAAGAGATTGTGATAATTTATAGGTCACTGATATTTTTCTTTTATATTTCATAGTGAATATTATAAAGATAAATCATGGTACATATATATTTCTTACCATCAGAAAAATCAAGGCTACTTCTATTAAGTCTCAGATTATTATGTTTTTAGTTGTGATAGAGAATCTAATGATTGAGTGTTTGATGTTTTTAAATATTTCAAATAATGAAAATGCAAATAAGATAAAAAAAATCATTTCATTAGTTATGATACTTTAAAGATATTGAGAATATGTTTTGATAAAGAAAAAAATATGTTTATTGAATTATATGGTGGTACTACTTCCAATGTAGAACCCTATAAGATTTATGTGAAAGGTGTTCAAAAGAAGAAAAAGAATTTTTATCAGGGTGATAAAAGTAATTAATAAATTTCATAGCCTCAAAAAGGTAAGAAAAAAACATCAGTAATGAATGATGTAAGAGAATAACGGATTATAAAAAAGTATAAAAGGAAAGATAGAGATCCTTTCATCAGATTAGAACCATCAGAGGCTTTCTCTATAAATATTCATGATGTTGAAACCCTATAAAAAAATAAAATGAAAGGAAATTGAAAAAATAAACTTAAAGGATCAATAATGGTAGATTTTTCGATGAAATTCATTGAGGAATCCTCAACAAACCTTGTATAAACTCCTCCTCAAACCAATAAACCATTTCTATATACCATATTTTCTTTACAAGAGACGTTATTTTTCATGCCACGGTTACATTTGGTGCAAACAAGGGGAAGAAAATAGTTGATAATGAATAGGTTCCCTATCATGTTTAAGTAAACAAATTGGAATCGTTACTCTCTAGAAAAGATGATTTAAAAATAGAATAACAACTTCATGAGGAGTTTATTATGTAATTTGAGGATAATATTGTAGGGGTTGATATGTTATCTAAATATGGAGAAGGACTTCAATAAGAACCTGAAAATGAAGATGATTATATTAAGGAATATATTTATGAATATAAAGATCAAGACAAAAAAGATAAATTGTATAATGGTCAAAATTATAAATATGAAGATAAAAAATATGATGAAGATAAAGATAAAAATTATGAAGATAAAGATATTGAGGATGAAAATGATGAAGATGGAATCAATGAAAACTATCAAGATGTCCAATCTAATAATTTTTCTTTGAGAGAATCTCGGGTATCATCATTAGATTTTCCATCCACGATTGATCTAAAAAATTTAAAATTTTAGAAAATCAAAAAACAAATTAGTGAAATAAGATGAGTCTTCATCTATGAAATATAATAAATGACATAATTCAAATGTATAAGGTGTCAAATATGAAAAATACGATGATGACATCATTGAAATTTCAGAGGTAAAGGAATTAAGTGATGATGTTCTAAAAACATTTTTAGAGGAAGAATAGTTGAAAAGAAAAGTTATTGAAACCATAACTAGTCATCCACAAATTCCTGAAATTGAATCATATTCAGTAAATAAAATTATAGTTCAATGAGTTAAATACATAATTCATGCTCTATATTGAATCAAATGAACAATTCAATACTTTCCATGGATTTAAGACACATTTTATTTGATTCATTAAAATCAAATTTAAAAATCAGTGTATGTAAATATTTTATCAGATAGGGTTATTTTTAAAGAATCCGATATGAAATACTTTTAAGAAATTTTGTAATATCATAAGAAGCCATGAAATAAAGTGGTAAAATGTTCTCAGAATGTAGATATAGATGTCAAGTAACATGAAGATAAAATTGTTTACATGAAAAAGATTATGAATGAATCATACAAAGATTTCAATGAATTATCCAAATATATGTTAGATAGGGTAAAATTAGTGGAGCAGTTCAAGAATACAAATGACAGCTAGACCCATGAAGTGAAAGAGCTAAATGGGGAAATAATGTATATATAGATGGAATTTTCAAGAATTAAACATTACAAATATTAAATCATTGATATGAAGAATCAAAATTAAGAATTTTATGATAGGCATTAGATGCAATAAGAGAAATTTTAGGCTAAAGATGAAATAATAGAAAAAATCTAGGAGGAATGTTTAAGGTTTAAGAATATGAAAAAAAATCGTTATATATTGTATGAAGAAATAATAATTTTTTTCCATTTTGAAGTATTTTAATATTTGTATTACTATTGAAATCCATGATTATAAATGAATGAACTTTTCATCCCATTATGATTTGTTTGAATTTTTTCCAATTTTTATTGGCTGAATATTCTTTCATTTTATTCAGGAATGATTAGGTACTTCATTATGTTGTTTTCATATTAGTTATTTTCTAACCCTTTTTCAGAAACACACGACATTTTTCCATTCAATTTGTAAATCCCAAATGGGTAGAAGTTATTTTAAAGTGGATAAAAAATATTCATTTAAGAGGATATTATTATATAAAAGGGGATAATTTTATAACATAGGGAGAATATAATCATTTGGGGAAGTTTTTATCCAAAGGGAACGTATTGAGATGAGTTATAAACTCAGGGGGAGATAAATAATATTCTTTAATTTTGAATATGTAGTACCAAAAACAAAATAGGATATATATTTTTCAAATTTATTCTTTATGTAAGTGTTTTGGTTTATTCTTTCCAAAAAAAGAGAGATAATTGAGTCAAAAGTCACAATTATTATTTCTCCATTCCATTTATATTAGAAATCATAAAAAATTTATTAAATAATAGATTACTATATTTTTATATCCAAATTGGTTTTTGAATGTTTTTTAGAGAACATGCAATTTCACCATAATATGAATTGGTTCTATGGTATTCATGGATATAAACATACATTATACATATTGATTAACATTATGAGTATAGATCTGATAATCATTGTATTCACCTTTATCAAATCATATTTATGATCTTATGTTTTATCTTCTTACTGAGAAAGTATTCCCAATCTGATTTATTTAAGAACTAATAATAATCATATTCACGTTCATAAAGATTGACATAATGAATATTTTAACGAATATCATTATACTAACCATGTTGAAATTCTAAATACAACAAAAAATATTTCTATCATAATGGAACATCTTTTACACTATTATGGTTTAAAACCAATATGACGTCAGACAATCTATTACAATATAGTCATTAAAGTTCTAGCTATCAAATCCATTTCAACAAACATAGATAAATATTAATGTTGGGATGTAAATATGACCTTTAAAAACTCACCTATAAATACCCAGTCATTTGCAGGGTTTGTAGATGTTATTATAGTGAAAATTAATTAATTTTAAAAATACTCTTTATAAGAGAGTTATGAATATTAAAAATCATAAACAACTTCTTCTTAGTCTTTTGTAATTATATTAGATATCTTTTATAAAGATAACCTTTTCAGGTTATCCCTTTAAGAATTATTTTTCGTTTTAATTGTGTTTCTGATCTGTGATTACAATTATAGGATTAAAGGGATAGAAAGATAGATAATATGATATTATGATTGAGGGCTTGTGAGGACATCAAGAAAGAGATGATCCATCAGATCAAGGGTTATCAAGGATACGCAGATAGCTTAAATTATATAGTCGTATTGAGGGGTTTTCTTGGTGAAGAAAGAGAGGCTTGCGTGTAAGTATAGAACAAGAGACATCATTTGGAATGGTTTTTTTATACCTTGCTGTTATGCTTTAAAGAGATCAATTATTTTAATATAGATATAAGTCACTCTTATTTTGTTTCAATTAACATGCTTATTTCATGAAAATCTTTTTCTAATGACCCGACTCTTTGAAAAAGGTATGGATCATTAGTTTTTCTTTCGAACCCTTCCTTTAATCTTTTTTAATGTGTGTGATGTTCTAAGGAAGGTCCGGGGAGTGTTCGGGGTTTGTTTGGAGCCCGGAAGGTTGATAATGGACTTGCAGATAGGGGCGCATGGATTGCATATGGTCTGGGTAAACCATGCAGCCTTTGGTCGGGAAGCAGGGAGGTGCGCACAGTTTGCGCACGGTTTGGGTAAACCATTCGCCTAACCCATGCGACCCTTTTTCTGGAGGTAGGGAAGTGCACATGGTTTGCGCACGGTTTGGTAAACCGTGCGCCTAAACCGTGTGACGCAGATCTGGGTAAATTTACAGTTTTTCCCTTAAATATCTTTAAAGATTAAACTCCCTTCCTTTTTCATTCCAACGGACAGAAATCAGGGGAGGACCTCTTTTTGTGCTCCAAACCCTCTCCTCTCTCAATATATTGAGGTTTCTTCCCCCGGGGTCCATTTCTTGATCCTATGGAAGCGTTGGAAAGTCCAAGGTAAGGCTTACCTCACACACCCTTCCTTCATCGGCAAATCATGCCTCCCATCTTGTTATTTTGATGCAGGCTCATATGCCCTATTTTGAGGGCATTGGACTGGAACTCAGATCTCTTCTAATCTACTTTGAATCTGAGGTTGATATCAAGCAAGCCTACATCTATAGCTCTATGGTAGGTAGTCACGTGGTTTTCATTTTGGGTTTTCATCTTCTCATGTTTATACTGTCATGCTAAGGTTTTCTTTTCGCCAAAAAGTTTATTATTATTGACTGCTTATTGTCTAAATGACCCTTGTGATAGGAGGTTATGGGAACTACCCTCATTTTTGTGTTTGGGTACCGTATGACCCCGGTATGGACACCCATAGGTGTTATACATTGAGTTTTTGACCTTTTTCACCTTTGGACCTTATGAATATGTATTGAAAGCCATTTTCCATGTGAGGAAAATGGGATGGTTTGGTTAGGGCTTGGCTAGGATGAGTTAGCCTAAACCCCTTTTATTATTTTAAATGCATGTTTGCTTGAAATGTGATTATGAGATATTGTGAGATATTATAAGAAGTGTGTGCCTTATAACCTATCATAATTAAATGATACAGGTTCGGGCCAGGGGTAGACCGTGAGAGCTCCCCTTTGTTATGGATTCGAGCTAAGGGTAGACTGTGAGAGCTCCATTGAATAATTATTAAGCCTTCGGGCTGGGGATAGACCATGAGAGCTTCCCCAAGGTTGGAACAGGGGTAGGATCGAGAGCACTACCCCGAGGATAAAGATGTCTGTGAGTTCCATCCCGATCCTACCCAACTTATTATATATATGTATATATATCTCTATCTCTAAATAAGCAGGTGACTCATTCAGACATACCATCTATGAGTTAAAGCGGGTAGACCTGCCAGGTGTCCTTCCGGATCCTGAGCAGGAAGGTTGCTATTTACTTTGCTTTACTTTCTTGCAGTCTACTACACACTGTTTACTTGGGAACACCCTTTTTAGATTACACGTAGACACCGTTGGTGGTGGTCTACTGAGACTTGTCTCACAACCTACCCGGGCGGCCCCCTGGGCACCCGTGAAGACTTTTCTGCTGCAGGTACTAGTAGGGGCAAGGGTCCTATTTCAGGTTGCTGATTTCTATATATATGTTCTAGCTGGGATTCCAGAGTAGAGGACTGAGCTTGGCTAGAGATGATCGTGGACTTCCTTTTTGTTCTTTTGGTCCTTTTGTACTGATTGTAGCATGCTAGTCTTTTGTTTACTTTTTTATTAGCATTCCATGCATTCATTTTGTATTAGATACAACCTATGAGGCTTTTGTATGTTATATAGGGTTTACTTTACTTTTGTAGTCTGGTTGTATGTTTTCATGTTCTCCTGCTTATACATTGTTTGTGCTTCCTCTATTATATCACTTTACTATTTCCCGCTGTGTACTCTAAAAAGGGGGTAAATTCTCCCCACCGACTTACCATTAAACCCCCACTGCGAGTCAGTAGTCCCTAGCATATGGGGAGGCGATCCAGGGGTCATGTGGCTAACCGGGCTTGGGGCTCGGGTTGAGGGGAAGTCGGGTCCGGGACGTCACAAAGTGGTATCAAAGGATTTTCTTTATTTCTTGATTTACTTGTTGGAGAAAATCAATTGGAAAATGGGAATGCTTAGGTACTTAGCTATAAGTTGTGCTTGGGCACCGCGAACCCATGTACGGGGTAAATACTAAGTTTCCAAAATTATGTTGTTATTGATATTGCTGTTTAATATTGATGTCATTTCACTGTTGGGTGCTTCACATGTTTTGTGATGTTATTGATACTTATGGGGTTGAAATTTGTATTTCATTGTTCGACCCGATGAAATGAGGGTTGTGTATTGGAAAATGCATCACGATAGGAACAACATTATTTGGTCATGCATATTTCCATGTCACGTTTAAATTTTCAGCGAGAATTGTCTGTTTTTTATTTCCATTCCATATTGATATGTATGTAACTATGCTGAGTTTTCATGTAGGTTGTGGATTATGGAAAGGATGTGGTTTTATTGGGTTCCACTCTTTGGTTCATAAGGTGTATGGGCCCTTATGGATCATAAAATGAAATTCCAACTAAACCAATCCTTCATTGTAAAGAAAAAAATTTAATAATTAACTAGCACAAGTAAATGAGAAATGACATCCAAGTGTGTGTCATCTTTCAGTTCATGAGGAGTATGGGCCCTCATTGGAAAGGAAATGTCATATCATTGGATTTGAAAATTTTGAATGTTTTCTTGTTTTACTAAGAACCCTTGTAAGTGTAGGTCGGCGATCTTAGAGGTAAGAAGGCGTATTACCTGTCCTAGCTTCAAGAGTTTAGCCTTTAATTTGTTGGATTCCTTTTCTGAGACGTTCGTTTGGCATTGTGTCGTTATCCCTCCACGACGTCCTCGAGTCGTGCGTGCTAAAGGCGGTGACAACCACGTTCGTAAGGGTGTGGGCCCTAAGCAGCCAGTTGATCTTCCAGTTGAGCAACCCGTGGATCCATTTTATATTCCTGAGATGGGCACTGATACCCAGTTTTGTGAGGGTTTCTTGAGGATGATGCAGAATATTCAAGGCGGCGTGCGATCTGCCCCAAGTATGGCAGAGTTGACCTGCGAGTTTCAGTTACAGCATCCTCCAACGTTTTCGGGAGATGTCAGACCTGTTACTGCTGAGTCTTGGCTGGAGTCGATCCATACCAACTTTGAACATCTCGAGATGCCTCCCAAGCGGAGATTCAAATTATCCATTTATATGCTACGCGATTTAGCTAGAAGGTGGTGGGACGTCATCACCCAGTAGAGACAGCAGGGAGACATGGTCTGGGAAGATTTCCAGGAAGTCTTTTATGACTTTTTCTTTCCCCAGACCTTGAGAGCTGACAGATCTAGGGAGTTTATGAACCTGCAGCAGGGGACCATGACAGTCATGGAGTACTCATCCCGAGATGTAGCGTTTTGCCCCATCGCTAGCTGCCGATGATCTGATGGCCGCTAGGTGTTTTGAGTATGTGCTGAGTTACGCCATCCGGTTTCAGGTAAACGTGTTTAGGTTTACATCTATTCCTGAGATTATTAACCAAGATCTGATTACTAAGTAGAATTTTAGGGAAGCGGATAGTGCAAACCAGGGCGGTTCAGCACCAAAAGTTTCAAGTGGGACTTCTTCAGGGCGGAAGAGTTGTTTCGAGTTTTCCCGTGGGGGAGACAGCGGTCAGGCTCCCAGCACAAATAGTTCTTATATTTTCCATCAGTGCGGGAGGAAGGGACACTTCGGGGCGCAGTGTTTGTGGAACCCAATGGAATGCAGAGGTTGTCGCAAGATGGGTCACCTTCAACGTTTCTGATGGAATTTTTCTCCAATGCCTAGTGAGCAGGGATCTGCACCTACTCCAAAATCTGGTGCTGGATCGGCTGGATCACCTCATTCAGGCGGCTGGAATACTGTCGGCTGATCATGTCGTGGTGGCAGTCGAGGCAGAGGTAACTAGGCGTATGACTCTCAGCACCAGCAAGGCGGGTCTTCTCAGGGTAGTCATGTTGTGACTCAAGGTCGTGGTACCGGCCAGTTATATCCAATCGAGCCTACGCCATAGGAGCAGTATGTTGGTCCATCTACTGTACGAGGTATGATTTTAGTTGCCTCTACATTGGTATCTGCTTTGTTTGATACAGGCGCTTCTCACTCATTCATATTAGAGGCTATCATGGAGAGTTTGGGCCTCGACGTTGAGTCATATCATGGTGTGATTACGCTAGATACCCCATTAGGTGTCCGTTCAGAGGGCGTTCACCATTGTCAGAATTGTCCCCTCGAGGTGGGCGGTTACCTTTTCATTTGGAACTTGTATGTTCTGGAGATGACAAGTTTTGATGTAATAGTTGGGATGGACTGGTTTGTTCCCTATAGAGAACGTATTGACTACTATCATCAGAGGGTGATGTTTACATCACCAGAGGGAGAAACACATGTGTATAAGGGAGACTGGGATCTTAGTGCATCACGAGCAGGACCCGAATATGAGAAGTTGGGTGGTGTCATAGCACAGGTTTCCAGTATTTATCTCGATGACCAAAGGTTACAACCCACTGTTTATCCTCCTATAGTGGATCTCTTTAGAGATGTCTTTCCTAATGACTTCTCTGGTCTACCTCCAGTGCGATAGGTGGAGTTTACCATTGAGCTTGTACCAGGAGCAGCACCAGTGACCATTCCTCCTTATAGGATGGCACCTAAGGAGGTTTTGGAGCTCAAGAGTCAGTTGGAGGACCTAGAAGAAAAATGATTTATACATCCCAGCACTTCTCCATGGAGATCACGGTTCTCTTTGCAAAGAAGGCAGATGGTACCCTTCGTCTTTGCGTGGATTACCATAAATTTAATCAGCTGATGATTATTAATCAGTATCCTTTTCCTAGAATTGATGACCTCTTCGATCATATATGAGGAGTGAAGGTGTTTTCCAAGATAGATTTGAGGTTGGGCTATCACCAGGTGCGGGTCAGGACTTCAGACATACCTCATACGACATTAAAGAGAAGGTATGGTCTCTATGAGTACCTAGTCATGTCGTTTGGGCTTATGAATGCACCTGCAGTGTTTATGGCTCTTATGAATTGGACTTTTCACCCTTACCTTGATTCTTTTGTGGTCGTATTTGTGGATGATATCTTAGTCTATTCACGCTCGAGACACGACCATGCAACCCATCTTGAGATCATGCTGAATACACTAAGAGAGCATCAGCTTTAGGCTAAGCTCAGTAAATGACACTTTTGGATAAATAAGTTTCACTTCATGGGACACATTATTTCTCAGTCTCGAGTTTTAGTTGACCCTGAGAAGGTGAGTGATTTAGTCTCTTGGGAGAAACACAAGAATGTCTTCAATATCAGGAGTTTCTTGGGGCTCGCTGGATATTATAGGCGGTTCATTCAGGACTTTTCACACCTAGCACCACTGCTTATAGCTTTGACCAAAAGGGGGTGATATTCGATTGTTCATGACCTTGTAAAGTAGATTTTTAATAACTGAAGGGTAGGCTAATTTCAGCATCGATACTGATCTTGCCAGAGATAGGAAAAGCTTATACTGTATTTTGTGACGCGTCAGGTATCGGTCTTGGAGCTATCTTGATGTACGAAGAGCAAGTAGTTGCGTATGATTCTCGTCATTTAAAGCCTCATGAACAGAATTATCTGATACACGACCTTGAGCTCGCAGTAGTTGTACATGCCTTACGCTGTTAGAGACATTATTTGTTGGGAGATCATTTTGTGGTATTTACTAACCACAAAAGCCTCAAATATATCTTCACTCAGCAGGATCTAAATCTTAGGCAATGTAGGTGGGTTGAGTACCTACAATCCTTGATTTCGAACTGGCCTACACTCCTGGGAAAGGGAATTTAGTAGCCGATGAACTGAGCCAGAAAACTCAGTCACAAGTGTTTCAGAAATCTAAGGAGGAGTGGATGCTGATGGCCCTATTTTCAGAGATGCACATTGAGGTTTAGGAGGGTCAGGGTCAGACCATTCTCTCAGCCTTAGCAGTAACATCTACTCTCCTAGAATGGTCCAGGGAAAGACAGTTATTAGATCCGGAAGGCTTTGTCCTACGGGAATGTGTCGCTGATGATGCCTCTACTGATTGGACCGTGGATGAGGGTGATACTTTGTTGTTATGTGGGTGTGTATGGGTCCCAGCAGACATCAAAGAGGAGCTGATGAGGGATTTCCTTGCCTCAACTTGGTCATTTCACCCTGGAATCACCAAAATTTATCGAGATTTGCGATGATAGTATTGGTGGCCGAGCATGAAGCAGGAGATATCCTATTTCATCACGCGTTGTTCCACCTGTCAGCAGGTGAAGGTGGAACATCAGTGTCTGGCTGAGCTTTTGCAGTCATTGTCCATTCCAGAGTGGAAATGGGATAGTGTTTCTATGGACTTTGTAACTGCATTACCCAGGTCACCTCATAGCAACGATGTAGTATGGGTTATCATCGACTGTCTGACGAAGGTCGCACATTTCTTACCAGTGTGGGAGACCTTCATGGTTGATGACTTGGGAAGGCTGTATGTTAAAGAAAATATTACTCCTTCATGGAGAACCTTGTTTGGTTGTCTCAGACAGATATCCTCATTTTATATCTCAGTTCTGTAAGGGTTTACAGAAGGCTTTAGGTATGTAGGTACTTCTGAGTACGGCCTATCACCCACAGACTGACGGACAGACCGAGCAGACTATATAGGTACTAGAGGATATGTTACGTGCATGTGTTCTCAATTTTTGAGGTTCATGGTAGAAACAAATTCCTCTTGTCAAGTTCAGTTATAAAAATAGCCTCCATGCTACTATTGAGATGGCTCCTTATGGAGCTTTATATGGTAGGTCTTGTCGCTCGCCTTTGTGTTGGCTTGAAGCAGGGGAGGAAGCTGTTCTAGGACCACGTCTTGTACAGGAGACTATCGACCAGATACAGCTTATTAGGAAGCGTATGCAGACAGCTCAGTCTAGACAGTAGCCTATGCTAACAAGAACCGGTGACCTCTTGAGTTCGAGGTTGGGAACCAGGTTTTCTTGAAGGTCTCACCTAGGTTGGGGAAAAGACGTATACGGAAGAAGGGTAAGCTTTCACCAAGTTTGGTAGGAACCTTTTAGGTGGTGAAGCATATCGGACATGTAGCTTACCAGCTTGCACTTCCACCGAGATACCAAGCCATGCACAATATTTTTCATGTATATTAGCTACGCTTGTACTTTTCAGATCTGACACATGTTTTTCATCCTGATGATGTTGAACTAGATGTGGATGCTTCCTTCGAGGAATATCCGATGCGAATTGTTGGCCAGAGTGTAAAGACGCTCCGTGGAAGGTCTATTCCTCTTGTACGGGTGCTCTGGTAGCACGGCTGGGTACAGGACGAGACCTGGGAGTGAGAGGCTGATATACGTTCTCAATGGCCAGAGCTTTTTGTCGATGACACCTCAGTACCCTCGGAAGGCCAACTCAGGGACGAGTTGCATTAAATAGGGGGGGTTGTAACGATCCGACTCTTTGGGAAAGGTACGGATCATTAGTTTTTCTTTCGAACCTTTCTTTAAGCTTTTTTAATGTATGTGATGTTCTAAAAAAGGTACGGGAAGTGTCTGAGGTTTGTTCGGAGCCCGGGAGGGTGAGAAATAGACATGCAGATAGGGGAGCACGGCCTGCGCACGACTTGTCAACGGTTTGGGTAAACCGTGCGGCCTTTGGTCTGGAAGCATGGAGGTGTGCACGGTTTGCACACGGCTTGGGTAAACCGTGCGCCTAACCTGTGCGACCCTTTTTCTGGAGGTAGGGAAGTGCACATGGTTTGAGAACGGTTTGGTAAACCGTGCGCCTAAACCGTGCGACCTAGATCTGGGTAAATTTACAGTTTTTCACTTAAATATCTTTAAATCCTAAATTCCCTTCGTTTTTCATTCCAGCGGACAGAACTCAGGGGAGGACCTATTTTTGAGCTCTAAATCCTCTCCTCTCTCAATCTCTTGTCGTTTCGTCCCTCGGTGTCTGTTTCTTGATCTGATGGAAGTGTTGGAAAGGCCAAGGTCAGGCTTAACTCACGCACCCTTCCTTCATCGGAAAATATTTCCTCCCTTCTTGTTATTTTGATGCAGGATCATATGCCCTATTTTTAGATCATTGGAATAGAACTCAGATATCTTCTAAACTACTATGAATCTGAGTTCGATATCAAGAAAGCCTACGTCTAAAGCTCTAATGTAGGTAGCCACGTGGTTTTCATTTTGGGTTTTTGTCTTTTCGGGTTTATACCATCGTGTCGAGGTATTCCTTTTCCCAAAACTCTTATTATTATTGACGGCATACTGTCTAAATGACCCATGTGACAGGAGGTTATGGGAACTACCCTCATTTGGGTGTTTGGGTACCGTATGACCCCGATATGGACACCCATAAGTGTTATACCTTGAGTTTTAGCCCTTTTTCACCTTTGGACCTTATGGATATGTCTTTAAATACATTTCCATGTTAGTAAAATGGGATGGTTTGGTTAGGGTTTGGCTATGATGAGTTAGCCTAAACCCCTTTTATTATTTTAAATGCATGTTTGCTTGAAATGTGATTATGTGATATTGTGAGATGGAAATGTCATGTTTTATTGATATGAATGTTATAAGAAGAGTATGACTTATAACCTATCCTTATTAAATGATATAGCTTCGGGCCAGGGGTAGACCGTGAGAGCTCCCCTATGTTACGGCTTCGGGATAAGGGTAGACCGTGAGAGCTCCCTTTAATAATTATTAAGCCTTCGGGTCGGGGATAGACCGTGAGAGCTTCCCCAAGGTTGGGCCAAGGGTAGGATCGATAGTGCAGCCCCTGGGCTAAGGACGTCCGTGAGTTCTGTCTCTGTCTTACCCAACGTATTATATATATGTATATATATATCTATCTCTAACTAAGAAGGTGACTCATTCAGACATACCATCTATGAGCTGAAGCAGGTAGACCCGCCAGGTGTCCTTCCGGAACCTGAGCGGGAAGGTTGCTATTTAATTTGCTTTACTTGATTGCAGTCTACTACACAGTGTTTACATGGGAAAACCCTTTTTGGATTACACGTAGACACCATTGGTGGTGGACTACTGAGACTTGTCCCACACCCTACCCGGGCGGCCCCCTAGGCACCTGTATAGACTTTTCTACTGCAGGTACTAGTAGAGGAAAGGGCCCTATTTTAGGTTGCTGATGTCTATATATATGTTCTAGCTGGGGTTCCAGAGCAGAGGACCGAGCTTGGCTAGAGATTCTTGTAGACTTCCTTTTTGTTCTTTTGTTCCTTTTGTACTACTAGTAGCATGCTAGTCTTTTGTTTACTTTTGTATCAGCATGTCATGCATTCATTTTGTATTAGACATAGCCTATGAGGCTTTTGTATGTTATACAGGGTTTACTTTACTTTTGTAGTCTGGTTGTATGTTTTCATGTTCTCCTTCTTATCCATTTTTTTTGCTTCCATTATTCTCTCACTTTACTGCTTCCCGCTGTGTACTCTGAAAAGGGGGTAAAGTCTCCCCCACTGACTTACCATTAAACCCCCGCTGCTAGTAGGCAGCCCCTGGCATATGGGGAGGTGAGCCAGGGGTCATGTGGCCAACCGGGCTCGAGGCTCAGGTTGAGGGCCAGACGGGTCCGGGACGTCACACATTTATACTATCACCCTTTTATATTTTTGTTTTAACATAATGAAAATGAATTCCATAAACACAATAAATGTTGTTAATTATATCTTTTATGAATTTTATTCAATATGATTTAATCTTAATCATTCTGATTATGATCATTGTACATTTATTTAAAATAATTTTTTTATTATGATTCTCTAACTTTGATATATCGAAATAATCTTGATTATGATACTTTAGGATGACTAAGGGCCAAGTATGAATCTTATACTTTTAATTAATGTGTTTTGTGAATTTTTTTAGTCGAATGGATTTTAAAATAATTTTTTAACTACAATTCACCCCCTCTTTTAATATATTCATTTATAATACGTTATTTCAATCCTAATATTAATATATCTTATATTGATATCCAAAAATTCTCCTCACACCTTTAAATACGTGGAGTTTGCTTATATTATGTCGAATTACTCACCCAAACATCTTCCCCATATCCAATTCCTTTTGGTATTTTGAAAAATCAAACTTATGTTCATTAAGGGGGTTCTCAAAGAGAATAAATTCAATAGTTAAACTCCTCTTTTGTTATAATTTAATTTCTTTTAAATTCTTTTTTCTTTTCTTGTCCTATACTTACCTCCTATAATAAACATGCTTGATATCTCCTATTTTGTATGTATATTTTAATTTTATTATCTTAATGGAATATCCATTTTGAACTCTCTTCTAATATCCCTTTTATTCTAAAATAGAAATAATCATCTTTGATTTGTCGATTTACCGTCATCTTGGACGATTCATTTTCATTACCTCCTTCATGGATAGCCATAGAAAAATTATTATAGATAAATAAGATAATATTATACATATTATAATTTATATAATGTTCTGGAACCAAAATATAAAGAGGATATTAAACAAAATGATATAATTTTGTGATGGTCATAAGAAACCGCCATAATAAATTAATTCATTTTCATTTACATTTTATCTTATGAACCATCATCATACCATATAACCAAATGATATATAATACCATTTGGACTTATAAAAGATCATTATTAACATATAATTTCAATTCAGGATGATAATTCATGTTTTATGAAAAGTTCTATACATGTATACTAGTGAACTGATAATAAAAAACAAAGAAAATGAACAGTCATAGAATAATGAAATTTAAATATAAAACTCATAAAAATGTCCTTAAAAGAACATAATAAACAATAATAAATCAGATATATATATATATATAAGAGGTTCTAAATTTAGTAATTAATGAATCTAATATAAGTATCAAGGACATTAAGAACAAGACCCAAAAACTTTTAGATAGTAGTAAGGGTTTTCTCATCTCACTTTTATTTCTATTAAATATACTTAATTGACCTCTTATTCATTGTTTGTGCTGTATGTATTAGGAAATTTTATATATCCTATCATGAATCACTTTATCTTTGTGGTATTCAATGTTTCATTTGATAATTATTACTTATATGGGGTATAAAGTCTGACAGATTATAAATTGGTAAAGGGATTCTCAAACCCAACTCCTTTTTCTTGTCTTATAACAATTTCAAGCCAAATATTACTGTTAATGTTATTTTAATATTCCTAAAACATAATTACATTTTTATTACATTTTCTTTTTAGTTATATACATGTTTCAAATTTTATTTTAGGACAAATACAAAGGATTTTACAAAATAACTCTTCTTTCCATGGTTATAAAGGGAATCTATCTCAAAAATTTCTCAATGATTTTGTTAGAGTATTTTCACCTATTTTGAAACCCCCTGCTTAATATTATGATTAATTGAGATTGATATTTTAGGTGACCATCTATCATTTTTTGGTTAACTTTTTATGATAGTTTTTATTAGAGATGTAGTATCTTGACACAATTCTCCATGTTTCATGGGATTGATTTTGATTATGTTTACTGATTGTGGAAAATATTTTAATTTAATATTCTAGTTTCAAAATGTATGTCTATGTTGATTCTGTTTCACTCCTTTAATCTAAGGAATTAATATGATATAGTAAGTGTTGGTGTTGCCTTCTATATCCCATCAATGCATCGGTAGGTCTCATGAGACAATCTAGATCGGCACATGGCTGATGTATTACAAATTTATGTAAATTTATTGGATGATTCCTTGATTGTATGTTTATGATTCCCCAAATTATGAATTCCCAAATTATGAAATTATTTATTGACTATCCATGTAATTATTTGGTTAATAGAATATTCATGGTTAAGTTTTATTTTAATGTGATTATTTATATGTCATAGTTTGATCATCTTTTATCCCTTCCATATTATGATAATGGATATTTTTAATGGCATGTGTTTTCAGTTATTCTCCATACCTTATTGACTAGGTTTATGATATCTTAGGTTGTATTCTTACCCTTATTAAGAATTTGAGATCACCCCTTTATTATGTTTTACATTTTTCCCCAGATGGATAGATGAGTATAATTGTTGACATACATGGTTAATATAAGAGAATCGGGATGTTGACAAAAGATTTTTTTTTGTTTTATTTGATTTCATGTTGTAATAAAATTCTTATGTTTTTATGTGGGTTTTTAATGATACTAAACTATTCAATACATTGGGATGTGATCACTTTATTGTATTACTAATGTAATAATGTAAGGTACCAACATTAGGTTACTGGGATTGGGGTTTTTATAGTTGGTATACGATATAGTTCATTAGAAACATTGTAAATTAGATTAGGATAACATAGATTAAGGAAATATAACCCTACAACAGACATTAGGAATATTCATAATGTAACCAAACTTATGATATTCAGATTAGTTATAAATTAATTGTTTCATTAGTTTAAGAATTTTAAAACCACATCTATTGTATACCATTGTTTAAAAATGGTTATTAGTGGAAGGAATGGAAACCATTACAACGAATTTATTCTATATAGGGATTTTCCTCCAATAAAAGATAATGATTTTGGATTTTGGGTTGCAATTGGATATGACCAACATATTACTACACTAGGAAACCAACTAAGGTTATCGGAAATAAACTTACTTTTATGGATTAGCTCAGTCAAAAATGTATTTTAATAATATTAGAATGATTCATGCGATAAGAAACGTTGACATTCAATGGGACTATAACCCCATTTATATCTGAGAAATGGATAAGTTCCTTAGGGAATATATTTCTAGATTGGAAAAGTAAATAAAAGTAGAAGGTTATCATAGTAGTTTATCATCTATTTGGAGATGCTAACAAATGATGTTAATTAATTCTAAACACAATGTATTTGGAAGAAATTGAAAATTTGGAGTGGAAGGATTTTATGGAAATTTTATAGTGAAAAATATTTCAGTCACGAACAATGAAAAGATATGGAGAGAAAATTATTGAGCCTAACAAAAATAGTGGATCAAAATATTTCTATGTATGAATCCAATTGTACAAGGTTATCATGGTTTTTCATGGACTACATACATAATCCAAATAGAAATATTTATCATTTATTTTATTGTCATAATCTATTTTAATGAGGGTCACTAGTCTCCCAAAAATTCTCATCATATGAAGATATAGAATTATGATCCCCCAAGGCAGATATAGAATTTTCCAAGCCATATAGTTTCAAAGGGAAATTAGATAATAATATAGATTTTGAGTAATATAGAAAAGTAAATATAGAAAATGGAAATAAGGGATGAATACAATTTAAAACTTGAAATAAATGTGGAAAGAAACATCATGGAATGTGCCGATTGGGAATGGGAGTTTTTAACAAGTGTGGTGAAAATTCCACCCGACCCATGATTTCAAGGGAATGAAAGAGCTTGTAAAGGCTCAACGCTACAGTTATAAATATATGGGAAAACATGGACAAGAATTCCCTAGAAATATATGTAACTTTATGCAAAAAAGGCTAATGGAAAAGGCAATTATTATGAAGTCATAATAACTATGGTTGAAGTTCTTAATGATAAGTTGGTAGGTAATTTAATCTTATCTTAAAATTTAACTAAATGTTAATTTGATTCTAGATCATCAAAGTCTTTTATATTTTATCTGCTTAATATAAAAAATACATATTTCAAATTCACCTTAATATTGGAGTTGTTATTTAAACATCCTAGTGGAAACCATATTAAAACAAATATGTATGAAAAAAATATTATTATGAAACATAAATGATATCCAATTTTTTATTTTATTGTCATAACTATGGTTGATCTTTATACAATACATGGTATGGAATAGAATTAAAAATTTAATGAAAATAATTATTGTAAATAGAAGGAAATTATGATTCTTTATGAGGATATAGAATTTATCATCTTTATAGTGGATACTTCATCATCTGAGTCAGACTGGGATCCACCTCCACCAGGTCTTATAAATGAGATCCTTAGAGAAAAATAGAATAAAAAACATACTGATGAGGATGGTGATATTCAAATTTAGGATATACAAGTAATATTGGAATAAACTGATGTATTTCTATAGGAATTACATTGAAATCCTCTGAAGTAGGAAGTTGAGTCTTCTACTGATTTAACCCTTGATGTGAGACCTTTATCAAAGACTCTTTATGGAATATACCTGGTGGTGTTAATTAATATAAATAAACACCTATAAGAATTGTGAGATATGATATTAATACACCCCCAGTGTTTCACCATGGGGAGCTTCTACTCCTTTCATTGAGAATAAAGATGCATCTATGTGGATATGAATTTACTATATAATCATCAAATCTATTATGATAAATAACATTTATCCACTGCCTCTCATTGAAACATTTTTTAACCAACTTCACAGATCTCAATATTTTTTAAATATTGATCTTTCATATTGATATCAAAAATTGTGTGTGAATAAATAAGATGTTTCAATGAAAACATTTTCTTAATGGTGTGGAAATTTTGAGTTTACAGTAATGCCATTGGGACTGATAAATACTCCATATTTTTTATTTATCTAATGAATAGCGTATTCAAGGAATACACTGATAATATTTTTGTTGTATTTATTGATGATATTTTGGAGTAATCGAAAATCTTTGAGGACCATGGTGACCACTTGCATGTTGTTCTGGAGACGCTTAAAATAAAAGAGTTATATGGGAAGCTTAGGAAATTTGAATTCTGGATTCAAACAGTTTTTTTCTTGGCCATATTTGTTGAATTGAAATGTATATTAAGATGAAAAAATATAGAAGGGGGTGAATTTTTTGTTTAAAAAAATTCCTTTTTATCCATAAAATAAACTTTTTTAATAATATTAAACAAATCTAGTTCAAAAAGGCTAATAAGTATTTCTGAAATGGTCTAGAATGGCCCTTGGGTCCGATTATAAGAATATCATAATCAATTATTTTCTTATATGTATTTTATAGTTCATAAAGAGATAATGACTTTATTGAGTATATAATCATATTCAACAAGTGGTTTCTATGTAAAAAATGTTTAATAATATTCAAAGTACAAATCAATAAATGAGAGTATTCACAAAAAGTTTCGTAATCACAATGGTTATGATAATTCATAGTAACAAAAAAATAGTGATTCTATATTAAAGAAAATAGAATCCTATTAAGAGTAAAAACTTATTCACAATGCAGTACAGAGTAAAACAATATTATAGTAATTAAATATCTTATCATAAATTGTTTACAAATATAAAGTTGAATATAAATTTATAACTCTCTATTAAATGAAGCAGAATTAAAAGACTGGTAATAAAAAAAGTAAACAAATGAATACACTTCTATTAACCCAACGTGTAGGGTGTCCAATAACCTAGGATAAAGGTCCCATGTTTTATACATATAATAGATTATGTTTTCTATTAACCTAGGAAGCCCTCGATACGATGATCAGTCTATCTTGTTATCCCTACAGGCCCTTGATATGATGATCAAATTCTATCATGATATCCCCACGGGCCCTCGATATGATGATCGGATTATATCTTTATATCCCATAAATACCTTGATATAATGATTATATTCGGTCTTTAAAGCCTCAGAATCCCTTGATCGTAATCACATCAGTCATATCACACAATGAAAAGCAAACTCTTAAAGTTTAGAAGAACACTGAATTAGAAGTTAACTTCTTGTAATCTTCAGAGCTCTCGTACAACAAACAATATACAATATATCTCTATATGTGTCATCCACATCTCTTTTTTGAAATATTCAAATCACCAGATATTTATACACAAGACATCCAATATTCATCTTGTTTTCCAATGGACATATTTTCTCTGAGATATTCAAGTGGACTTGGACACCTGACACTTCTATAGTTATATTATAACTAAAAGAATGATATAATTTTTTTACAAATTTTCTATGTAAACAGTATTCATCGAAAAAAGAATATTGTTTTCTATATTTAGAATTTATCCTTTAGTCAATCTGTTGAATTTACATATAGAATGTCATTATTATTTTTTCAATGACTAAGATTCTAGTGGAATTGGTTCTGATGTCAAATCGGATTAAAACCATTGACTGTACAAATACAGGATAGAAAGTCTTAAATCTGATTTGATAAGGTGAATCAGATCATAATCAGACCAATAATCATTAAGGAAATTTTAATGAATAAAGTAAATTGTAATTCATGAATACATTAAAAATTAATTTATGTGTGGTACAAAAATTATGTTTTTGTTAAAATGAATTAAAATACTTTGTAAATTATAGAATTAGTTAATAAATTATTTAAGAAAGAGTTTGTGATTTCCAAAACAAGAGGAATGGAAAAATCAAAAATAACTTTATAATCAACAATCTCCCCCTTTATTGAAAGAACAAACTATTGGACATAATTAGAAAATAACCATGAAAATATTAATCCCATTATTCTTTTTAAGTAAGTTCGTATTTAGAGTTAAACATAATATTTAACTCCCACATACTTTATATCTAATATGAATACGATAGTGAATACGAACCCCCCCCCCCATAGGATAATAACTCCCCCTAAGGATTGTATTCTATCTATTTTTAAAATATTTCACCCCCTTTCTTAAAGAATCTCCCCTGTACAGTAACATTATCCCCATTTCTATATAATTGACCCCCTTTGTGATTTTCAAAAATTAATGGGGATATTCATTAAGGTACCTAAAAAGGTTAGAGAATAAAATATATGATAAAATATATTAAGATATATGATCATCTAAAATAAATGAAATAACATTCAAACTAATATGAATGGTAAAGAATTAAAGCATTAAGTAAGTTTATGAAAAAGAGTTTCATTAAAAGTCCAAAAAAATTACAACAATAGTTTTAAGAAATCAATCTTTATTGGGAGGCATAAAATATCAATAAATGGAATTTACCATCTTAAACATTTTCATTACTTCTTAAACCATTTCAAATAACTCTTCCTAGGAATGGTATTTAATTTAATTCACCTAAATTCATTCTTCCTGAATCGGGATTCAGACATCCTATTCCTTTATATTTTCCTCGAGAGATGGAAACTTTTCATTCAAAAGTTTATTTTAATTTTATTTTGATATTTGATCTTATATGATAAAACATCACTATGATTCATAAAATAAATAATTTTATCTTTGTAGAATATGAATCAAGAAGTATATTCATAAAGAAACCTCATGCTTTCTAGTAATTTTGAGATATCTTGATTTTTATTTTCTAAAGTACTCCAAAAATAATAATGATATTTAGAACTGGTGGTCATATCTCTTGTAAGTCTATTGAAGAAATATTAGTTTCATCAATAGGGTTCTTGAATTTACTATGATTTTCATATTTTATTTCTAGGTTTTCGTCAATAGCTCAATACCATTTCATTACATTATTTCTACTTTTCCTATAGGATTCATCATTCTTAATAAACACATTGAAGTCTACATCTAATATTATCATCCTATCTATCAATTCCTTCATCGAATAAGAATAATTATATTAGTTTTTAAAAACCAAATCATCTTTGGAATATAATATGGGAATGTATGGAATAGATTTCTCCAATATTATTAATGTGTGAAAGATATAATCAAGACTTTGAGAAGTAATCATAATTATAGAATATGTTTCTAACTGATACGTTATTTTTCTAGTTCTGATCTATTTTTTCACTAACTTTATTTTATATTTCCTTGAAACCTATTTTCTCACTCTTTTAACATAATTATTTTCATTAGATATTTCAATTGCCTCACCAATGACTCATTTACTTCCATCAGTTCTTAAATTTTTACTTTTTTCATTACTTCTGAGTAAAGATACAACTTATTAAATTGGTAAAGACTTTGATTTCTATTAGCTAACTAAATTTTCTTTCTAATTTACCAAATAGTATGTTTGTTTTGAATATGCCTAATATGTCCTCAAGAATTTCTTATTATATGGAATATCTTCTTTATGAGTCATTTTTTCATTCTTCCATATCTTTTTCAACATTATCATTTTCTTTTATCTTTATTCATCTTCTTCTTCTCTATATTTTCTTTTTATTCTTCATTTTATTCTCCATCCTCTATTTATTCTTCAAAAATAAACTTTTTTCTGAAGAAAAATTCATCTTCGACACCTTAAATCATTTTTCAATATCATTAATTTATTTTTCATGGAGTTGGGACTCCGTTCACAAATTAGTCTGTCCAATGGGAACTGATTCCTTTTCAAAAATAACTTCTTTTCCTTTATTTTTTATATAGGGGAAATTATCATGAATAATAGATATTTCATACAAAACAATACCATTATCCTAAATTCCTAAAATAGTTTTTTCAGTAGCGGATTCTACACCCTTAAACAATATTCCATAAAATTGTTCTTCTACAAAACTTATTCTTTTTCTTATTTTCTTTTACTTGTTTTTCTAAGACTTCTTCACCATGAATCCTTACCACAAAGGCTTTAGTTATCTTAATTCCAAATTAGGGATATGCTTATTTTCTTTTATCCTTTCTTCTTCTCCATTCATAAAAAACTTAATTTGAATATTTATTTTTGTTTCTTTTCTTTCATTGAAGGAAAAGAATGAGCATTTTTATTTTGTAGGTTCTATCTCTGTTTTCTATTGTCGAAATAGATTATTCCTCCGATGTAGGAACCTGAGGATTCTTAATAAAAAACATTGATTCTTAAAACAAAAACATATCTCATTATTCCATTTCTGGCATCACTTATTAACACTATATTTTCTCTCATATATTTGGACTTTATAACAATATTAAAATACAATATATGTGATTGAATAAATTTACCAATCATAGCTAGAAACCCAAAAATCTGAGACTTTATAGATCAAGATATGTTAATCTAAATAGTAAAAAAAATAAAAATAGAAATATTTATTTTCCTCATGTTGAATAGATAATCCGAAATGAAAATATCATATACTTTCAGTCTCTCTCACCTTTCCTTGGAATCAAAATTCTTTGCATCCGAAGGGCCAAATCATTGTTGTCTATTATTAAGTGAGTGAATTATCTAGGATCTTTATATGGAATATTCATAAACTACAATTTATCAAATCTTCATCTTACAAAATTTCCTTTAAAATATTGTAACTTGTGTGATGGGAAAAAATATCTCCCTCATCAGAAATACCAAGAATATTGGCGGAAACTCTGGGTGTCATATTTTATTCCTTCTCATAAATACGAAAACAATACTTATATTTTACATTATCATTAAAAACATAAAAAAAATAAAAGTAATGAACTATATCTAGATAGAATAAATCATAATTCAGGAATGATTTTATACACACAATGATTCCAATCCTTGAAACATTGTTATTCTTCTCAATGATGAATCATATTTCTTATAAAAATATCTTTCAACTAACCTTTCATATAATACAATCCATTTTCTGTAATCTTTATCTAGATCCATCACATATGAAGAATAGGCTGAGTATTCCAACATGTATAAATAATCATATTTTTATATTTAAATGCATAATATTTTCAAGGATGAGATCTAAAATAACTTTTGGGGGGAATTAGGGGGTCCCCATTAATAGGCTATATTAGATGGCATTTGAACTTCCAAATTGATTTTACAACCAATATTCTGTCTCTTTAATCTGATGGTTAATATCATATCTGAAGATATATTTTTTAAAAATAAATCTCTTGTGGTTTTGTTCATACATTTATCGTATTCGGTGAATATGATTGAATAAGTAAAACAAAAAATAAAGAAAATATCAAAAAACAAGATTAAAACTAATTAAAAAGAAATAGTTTTAATGAATAATAGTAAGAAGAATACCTTTCGTAGTGGAGACCTTGATATGATAATTTTTTCTTTACTTTATAATATATTACAATAGTTTAAAAAAACTAAAATAGATGAATATTGTAATTATATAATAAAAGAATGTGATTATAAAAAATTAAATTAAAACTCTAATAATATTTAATTTTATAAATCCGATTCATAATTAAAATTTGATTATTTTTTCAAGTCTGATTGGATGTTTGAATCCCATTATTTTTACAAAACCGATTGGAAATTAAAATGTAAAAAAAATCAAGTCCAATTTAGTGGGTGATGCATCCATGACACTTGAGTATATCAACTTCCAGATACAACATATTTGGCTTCATCCATGGAAAATATTATTGAGTATTATTTTTTACAAGGAGAAGAAACTAATGAATCTCATAAGAAATGAAAAAAATATAAAAGTACATTTTATATCTATTATATTACATCTAAAGTCAGCATCTAAAAAAAACTTTTTAATTCAAAATAATTTCCATAAGAATTAAAAATACATAAATCCACAGCAACCTTAAAATATTGAAACATTTTTTTTCTATTTTTAAATTAGATTCCTTTATAGTTTCTTAATATATTTCACATAATAATTCTAAAACCCTTAACTCTAGATGACTATAAATTAAGTATAGTATACTTCCTATCATAACACTAAATGTTTTTTGATTAACTGGTTGTCTTGATTCATCAAGATCAATTGTATTTGAGGTACTGATTGGAGTACTAATACTTTCATTATTATCGTATCCATAATTTTTAAGAAGATATTTGATTTAAATATATTGAGATAAATAATTTATTTCTTGTATTTGAGAAATTTAAAAAGAGAAAAAATGTTAACTCACCCATCTAACTCCAATTAAAATTATATTTTATAATATTTAAATTCGAATATGTTCAATATTGTTGAGTTGATATTAATATAATGTCATTAACATAAATTTGAACAATAATAATATTTTTATTAACATTATTTATAAAAAGATTTGAATCAGAAATTCCATTTAGCTAATTTTTTTGTAAAATAATCATCTTAATATATTATATTATTCTCTAGGGGATTCTTTAATATGATATAAACCATTTATAATTTTATAAATATACTGAGGTTGATTTTTATCTTCAAAACTATGATGTTTTTAAAAAAGAACATCCCCTTTTATATAACTATTTAAAAAATCACCCTTCGTAATCATTTGGATAAATTTGAACTTAAAGAATCCTACAAAGGCTAATAGAATATAAATAGATTCAATTCTAGCTATCAGTGCATATGTTTATTAATAATCTATTCCCTCTTATTTATTATAACCTTTAACAATAAGTCTTTCTTTATTTCTAATGATTATTTCATTTTTATAACATAAGTTGTTCTAGGTTAAAACTATGAATGAAAATCAATATGTCTACTTCATTTCGTAAATAACTTCTAGTACCAACTGGTGGATTCACATAACAAATGATACAATCACTAGGATTATTCCTAAGAAACAACTGACTTGGGTTTTTCCAAACCTGTTAATCCACAAAAGGTAAAAAATATTCATCAATAAATACTTCAGAAAATATTTCTTGAGTATTTTCTTTATTAGAATAATCTTATATAAATGGATAAAAATTAGTATTATAAAACACATCTGATAATGTTGTTTGGGTTTTTTAAAAAGAAAATGATTGGTTTCGTCAAATTTAAGATGAACTATTTCCTCAAAAGTACAATAATTTTTATTAAAAATATTATAATCCTAATAGATAATTGAATAACTTAATTATATACCATCATCAGATTTGGATTTGAATATATGTAAGTTATATTTTGTATTCAAGATGAATATATTGCATCTAAATACACTGAATTAGTAACCTTTTGGTTTTTATCCTATCCAAAATTCATAATGAATTTTATTAATAAAAATTTGAATTAAAACTCAAATTATAGTATATAATGAAGTAATAAGGGATTCAGCCAAAAAAATTAATCAATTAGGTATTCACTCATCATGTTTATTGTTTCCTCTTGAATAATTTCATTTATTCATTCAACAAAACCATTTTTTATTAGTGAGTTCTCAGAACTGAAATGTTATGTGTAATTCATTTTTTACTTCAAAGTAATTTAAAATAAGGAAAAAAAATTCCCTACCTTGATCACTATGAATATTTGTACATATAATTATTTTATTATTTTTAACATTGGATACAAAAGATTTTAAATAACAAAAGGCTTCAGATTTATTTTCTTGAAAACAGTCACATATGTTTCTAGTGCAATAATAAACTAAAACAAATAGATATCACAAGTCTCCAATATTATTGGTTTTTGTAGGAGAAAATAATTCCATGTGTACTAAATATAATGATTTAGAAGCTGAGACTTCACTAATAGACATAAAGCTTGACTTATGTTTCTTATCGTATTGACAAGGGTCTTTTACTTTTGAATAATCAAATCTATGTTTAGTTAGATCCTTAACAAGTCTTATCTTATTAAATTTGCATAATTTTATAAGGTTACATTTTTTAAATATTATATTCTATAGCCATTTTTTATCTTCAATTTCACTAAGACAAGGTAATTCTTAGCTCATATGGTCTTCAATGTTTAGCGTGTATACATTCTCATATCGATGGGAAGAAAGAATGAATCTTTCCTTGGAATTGTGTACTACATATTTATCATTCATAATATTCATAAGGTACCCTTCAAAAAATAATTGACTTATGCTAATAAGGTTGTGCTTAACACCTTTAAAAAATAAAACTTATAAATTTAATTCTTTTCCAAGAATAACAATATTGCATATACCAATAATATCTCCTTTAGAATTATCTCTGAAAGTAACAAATCCACCTTTCAACATAATAAATTTTTCAATTAATTATTTATTAAAATTAATATCTTGGGAATAACCACTATACATATACCATGTATTCGTGTTTTTGGTACTTTTTTCCTAATAAAGATTTAGACTTTTAGTACCCATACCTTCTTTGATTTGAAAATGTTTGAAAACAAAATTTTTGGAAGCCACATTTTTCTAAAATAATGGGAATTTTGAAATCCTATGGATTTAATTTTATTTGACGAAAAAAAATTATTCCTTTGACCTCCATTATGAAAATTTGTGCAAAAGGGTTCACTTTTTGGAACGAAATAGTTGTCATAAAATATATGTTTTTGATGGTATAACCTATTCCAGAACCAGTGCCATGAGGAATAATTTATATATATATCTTATCAAACATTTATTTTCCACAGGTAATGAATGATAAGAGTTTATTTAGATAAGAAATTTAATATTTTAGTTTGATAACTAAATTATTATCCTTATAAGTACTTCTTTCAGAAGTGAGGTTTTTTATAAAATGTTTTACATAGAGATAAATTTTTTAAAATATTTAAAAACATTATCATTTTGAAAATTATATTTTAAAATGTTTTTATTAATAGTATAAATTTAAAAATGTTTCTTGTCAATATATTTTGAAATACCTGATATTTCTTTTCTAAAAAAATTCTAGTATTTTACTTTTCCGCTTTCTTACTAAATTTAAAATTTTCATTTTCAAGTAGTTTAGAAAATCTAGATACTTCATCATAAGAAGGTAAACTATTATCTGATGCTAAGGAAGATTTCTTATCTGAGGATTTCTATTTTTTTCAATAGGGATATTTTTACTTAATGAAATAGTATTTAAGGATTCAACAATGAAGACATTATCTATAAAAATTATTTTCAGAAGGTATCCTAGAAAAGAGACCAACATTCTTGTTTCTAGAATTTACAAAATCATAAGAATCATCTAAAGATTCCCCTCTACTATATTTAAAGTATTTCTTACCTAAAATATGGTTCATTTATCAAGAAATATTAGCCAAATAATTTTTATAATGTTCAGAATCACTTGAATCTGATTGAATAATAACGTTCTTTTTCTTTTTCGACTTGAAAGAAAATTGTAAGAGTCGGAATTTTTTAGGAACTATAGTAGAATTAATTAAAATTACATAATTATTTTTCTTTTAATTCTTATCATCTCTTTTCAACATATTCTCATTTTGAAAAAAAAATTAAAAGAAATAATTAAGAGTAACGTTTTTTATCTTCCTTGATTCATCAAAAGTACTTCTCTTAGATTTTGATTCACTGGAAATTATATCAATAATATTTTCAATAAGGATTTCATCTTTTAATATTTTATCTCACATAAGTTGTAAACTATTATCAATTGTCATAAACTGTTGGTTTACCTTTTCAAAAGGTTCATCATAAGGAAATTAAAATTCTTGATAGTCAGCGCTAATAATTTATCTTCTAGTATCAACAACATTATATGTTCAAAAATGATTAATCTCTAACTTTATAAATACCATTATCTGCTTCAAAAAATGAAATTTTGAAATATATAGGTTACTTGTAAAAGAACACAATAAAGTATATCATACCTCTTAATTCAACTGATATTCTCACTTTTCTTTGTTGGTAAATGTTCTGACTCTTTATCAAGAATTTTATAATGACTAGTCAGCCTAACAAAATTATCAACACCATTGTTGATCAAAAAAAATTCATTTTATTTCTCCAATTTTCATAATCATTACCATCAATGATTCATGGTCTGGTGAGACTAATCTTATTAATAGATCAAATATTTAATTCTACCATCTTTCAAAAATAGGCAAAAAGGAAATATTCTCTATAATAAACATTAGTATAGAAGAGATTTATAAACTAGAATTTTATAAAAAAATCAAGGCTAACTTGAAATGACAAAGAAACAAAGAATAAGAAATTATAGGATTAGTGGAATACTATATATGATACTAATTGATGATTTTTTATTATAAATAATTGGTCCAAATACCAATTGTTTGTATCAGTAATACATATTACATGCTCTGATACTAATATTTGGATCAAAATCTATATAAATATGGAAAACAAAAAAAAGGCCATGAATTATATGATTAAAAACATTCATTTTTAACATTAAAAGAAATTTTGTTCAACAGGATTAACAAATTCATATTCACAACACCGATTAAGTACTAATTAAGTTAATGAACCTAGACCTTGGTTCTGATGATAATAATATCGTAATCAATTAGATTCGGATATCCAATGGTCATAATGAGATTCTATCTTTACAGCATATAGAATCATATTAAATATTTGGTGGAAATGTAAAAATATATTAATGTTATTCATAGTATAAAATGATATATCAAAGTATTCACAAAAAGTATCAAAATCATAATGGTTTCAATAAATTAGAGTAACAAAAAATAATGATTTTATCTTAAAGCATATGGAATTTTATTCAGAGTACAAATGTATTCACAATGTAATATATAGTAAAAAATGTCCATCATAGTTAAATATATAATTATAAAGTAAATACCAATAGAAATATGAATATAAAAGTATCACTTTCTATTAAATAAAGAGGAATTAAAATATTTGTAATAAAACAAGTGAAAAAACAAATACCCTTCATTTAACCCAAATAGTATGGTATCTAATATCCTAGGATAAATCTCACTTATTTTATACTCACAGAAATTATGTCTTTCTCTTACCAAAGAATACCCTCATTAAGATGATTGGTATATCTTTAAATCCATACAATCACGTGATACAATGACGTAATTCTATCTTACTATCCCTACAATACCTCAATACGATGATGGGATTCTATCTTTATGTCCCCACTAGACCATGATACGATGATCAGAATCTATCTTCATATACTCAGAATTACTCAATCATAATCACAATAATATGATCTCACAAAGTAAATGAAACTCTTAAATTTTACAACCATGAGGAAGAAGAACACCACTTATTGTATACTTCAGAGTTCTCTCATAGAAGAAAAAACACCCAAGTGTCTCTATATGTGTCATTCATTTATCCTTTTTAAAACAATCAAATGACCAGGTATTTATAGTAATGCCTTAAAATAGTCATCTTTATTTCTAACGATTATTTTTTATCTGATATTTTTAAGAGGACCTAGAAACTTGTCACTTAAACAGTCATATTATAACTAAAATAATAACATCATTTTGTTATACACAATTTCAGTGTAAATGGTATTCCATTAAAATGGAATAAAGTGTTTCATATTAAAAATTTATCTTTTATTCAATATTATGGATTTAGATACATAATTTCATTAAGATTTTCTCAAAGAGTATGATTCTAATGTATTTGTTCCAATATCATATCCAATTAAAACATTTTTCAGTAAAAATACAAGAAAAAAATCCTAAATCCAATTTGATAAGGTGAATCAAATCATAATATGATCCATGGTCATTACTATAATTTTAATGAATAAAGTATATTTGAATTCACTAGTAATTTGAAAATTCATTCTATGTTTGGTAGAAAAGAATTTTTTCTTCAAAAACAATTAAAAAACATTGTGCGTAAAAGAATTAGTTAACTAAATATTTAAGAAAGAGTGAGTGATTTCCAAAACAAAATAATGGAGAAGTCAAAATGAAATATTGACTCATCAATGTTGTCTCCAAGGAAGGAATCTATATTGATCATGAAAATAAAAGGGCATATCAAGATTGGTCTTCACCAATGAACATAAATGAGGTATGTATATTCATTTTTTATCATGTTACTATTAGAATTTCATTCATAATATTTACCAATTAGTTAATCTGTTAATAAATATTACTCATAAGGGGGAAAGTAAATTTTGAAAAAGGAATGTGAATCATTATTTGAATAATTGGAGAGGATATTATTGATTTCTATTATCATAACACTACCATTTGGGAATGAGGTATTTTTAATTTATAGCAACGATTTGAATAAATCACCTGTTATTACCTTCTACAGAATAATAGTATTATTTCCTATGCAACAAGGTAGTTAAAACCACTTGAACAAAACTATCCATATAACGACCCATACTTTACATACATTGTTATTACTTCAAAATTGAAGCACACTTATTACAACATATAACAAAACCATGAAAGGACTGTATAGGTATAATGTCTTTAGAAACTGGAAAGCATAAACAACTGGTTCATAAATCATCTACTTTGCCTCCCATTTATTTCATCATATCTAGAGTCCCTTTTTGGCATATCCTACTTAATAACCTTCTTCTTGACCTGGGGAAATAAAACATACAAAAGGGTGAGCTCAAATGCTCAGTAATGGTAAACAAAATAAATATCAATCACATCATATACATAAGAACATAACTTTTGGAAATCGTAACCTGCAAAAGAGATCATAATTTCATAACATTGACAAATCATAGTAGTGAAATTTAATCCCAATAATCATAACTTAAAACATGAAACTTTGTTCCATATACACATAATCATAGAGAATCATTTCTTATTAGTCAATACTCATTGCCAAGACTATATTAGTGGAAAAAGTCCATTTCTAAACCGAGTTCACTCCTCGTTTCAGTCATGTTTCACTGAACTGGTATAACCTGCCGTTCCAGCCATGTCTATATCATGAGATATACAATCTTTACCCAATGGATTGGAGGGAGATATAGTTCCCACTAATCTCATAATGATACCATTCTTATGTGTTCCACAAAATTATAAACCATACATCATATAATAACCCATGTAATAAAAATGGGAATCTTAAACATCATGACATCATAAAACAATTCATATAAGATAAAAGAATTCATAAAAATATTTCCATCACAACATTATCAAATCAATGTAATAATATGGAAATAAATAGAACCCTATATTATCTTAGATGGAAAATAAATTTGATAAAACACTTGAACTCCATTCTTGAGGAAAATATCCATTCGACTTCAAAAACATTTATCCTTTCTTAACATGTCATAAAATTTTAAACTAAAAGAAGTTGATTAAAAATAAACTTGAAAACTTGTAAAGGAAGCTTCTTGGAAATAATGTTTTAAAAATCCATTCATTCCGAATAAGTTAAAAAACATTCTTCTCATACTTTTGTCGGAAAAGTCAAAAAGTACCTCATATGAAAAATGAAAAAAGATTCCTTTCATATCTTTTACTAAAAACTCACCGAAGGGTAAAATTGGATATAAACTATTGTATAAGGATATAAATATTACATATTGAGGAAACATGTATGTGGATGATAAAATACACCCCAGTAAATTCCAAAGTATAAACAATCTCGGATAAAAATGGGATTGTGATATTTCCCTTACCTTAGGTCTGATTTGCTTCGTAAGTGTCTAAACCTCATGTATAATGATTTAAATAATGTTATTGACTTATTCTATAATCATACATATTTTTATGATATCATATATGGTCATATTATTAGCTTCTTATTTGTAATATTTCATTACTATTTGTTATTCGAGTGTTTATTACTTTTTGTTCTTATGTGTGTTTTGTCGAATAAATTCTTATTCTTCTCTTTAGGTTATAGATACCTCATTTCCAGAATTTTATTAGTGTAATATATATCATATTAATTCATTAAATTCATTTATATAATCATTATGTAAATGAAGATTATGTAGAACGAGTCGCATCACATCATGGAGACGGTATTCCGTACTTACGTAGGAGGGATGATATCATTCCCATGATCGTGAAATTATAATGGAGTGTATGTATACTATTTCAGAATCAATATCACTTTACAATAATCATATATAGTTATTTTTTACACCATTATACCCATCCAATTAAGGTGGTGGTGGAAAATAGATTACACCACGGTGTGGAGATGGTATTCCGTACGTACGCACGCGTGGTGATTTTGTTTTCCATAGGATGGATAGATGGTGAAATATGGTTGTTTCATACTTATAATAACATATCCGTATATGAGTTATACTTATGTTATTACTTCATAATGTAACAACTAAAGAAGAATAATTGGAAGAAGAAATAAAGATGAAAGAATCGGTAACGGGCATTACCTCTTCTTTGAGGCGCTTCTTTGAGACCTCCTTTTAGGGCACTAAAATTGGTCTTTAAAGAAGAACAGGACCTCTAGGATGTCTCTAGAAAAGTGGAGAGGAGAATGTGGCAGGTGTTGGCCGAGCTTGAAGGCTCAAATTTGTGTGAGGAGGAGAGGGATGAGGTTCCCTTTTATAAGGGAGGAGAGGGGCACCTTTGGAAATATAAGAAATATTAGATTATATTAATTCCCAACCCCACATAAAAACTTCCAAAATGACTCATATCCGAAGCTTAGATGATATAGGTTTTTAATCTCATCAAAAAATAAAATTAAGACATGTTAGTAATTTATTTTAAACATTATCAACTTGATTTATCCTTATTTATCAATTTAATTTTATTTGTGGTAATAATATTATAAATTATAAATTATTATAAATAATTACATATGTGTTGTGAATTTTCCATAATTTCACACTTTATGACATTTTAGACCATATACATTTTAATTTATAAATTTTAAATATTTTTGTTATTTTTAAACAATTTTATAATATGTTATTTTTATAAAATAACAATAGTGTCAATTTTGACACTATTCATTTATTTGAAATTAAATAAAATATATAAAGAATACATGTTCGAAATAAAAGCTTTAATAGATCCAAAAAATGTCATATGTGTCTAGAAAATTAGTGGAGAACATTAAATAGTTCATATAATATTTATTTTATTATTTTTAAAATCATTTATTTGATATTTTTATTAATAAAACAATTTCAACATCACTATTATGTCATTATAAATGGTACTTATTTAATCCCTAAAATTTATAAATAAATTCCTATGATGTATATAATTTTATTAGATTTCTGGAGACTATTCTTGTTCGAAGTTTCATGAAGGTTATCACTAAATTAAAATTATTATACTTATAAGATTTTAGAAAGTGACATGTTGTCACATTCATTGGTTTTAAAAATAATTAAATTATTTTCATGGAAAAAAGTCCATTAAATGAATCTAATCCGACCCTTAGGTGATATGGGTCGACTCTTAGTTATCCAATAGGATTTTATCAGGTGTTAGGGTAATTTTATAATCTTATATTTACCTTTAATTACCAGATTTACCTTTAACTATGGTAAATAAAATTTACCGTAGTTACTATTCATAATGCCCAAAAATAAAAAGTAGCCTATTAAAATAATTTGGACCCACTGATTCTGAATATGGAATCCATTTTTCAAAATTCATAACATATAATTTGTAGTAATTAATTTAAAATAAATCTCGTTGTTAAGAAAACGGGTTTTAGAAGTTAAAACATTGCCAAAGATTGAAATGTTTTTACCTATGAATTAAATGTGAAATTAATTCTAATGACATACATTATATTAAATGGTAAAAATATATTCTATTTATACTTTAAAACCATTCAATATTATAATTTATACATATAAATTATCTCAATGAAAAAAGTTGTTTTTAATTAAAAATTAGCATATTTTTACTATTCATCAAAATATGAAAGTTATCAGAAAAATATCAAAAATTTATCCGAAGTAAATTTTAATACCCTGATTCAAAAGAAGAATTTTATTTTGTCAAATTGAACATATAAACATGTCAAAAACTAGCTTTAATGTGGATGCGCCATCAAAAGGTGGCAAAACTGTATTTTTTGAAAAATACGTCTTTAATCCAAAAAAACTAATTTTGCTTTTATACCTCATTCTAGAAAATGTATAAGTTGCATTAAAATGTTATAAAATTCAAAATTTAATTAATACTATTCATAACTGCTAGTTTCAATAATATTTTAATAGCATATCGTTGTTTAGTGAAACTCGGGATTGCGTACGACGCAAGCTATCGAGGAAGGTCATGGTTGCATGTAAAGCAAGTCAAGCTAGTGTTGTGTGTAGTGAAAGATTCCTTTAATGATTTATATAACATAAAACCAAAATATTTCTCATAAAAGTCTCGGTTGTTACATTCTACCCCCCTTAAAATGTATTTCCCCCTCGAAATTCGTCACTTTGTAACAAACAGATGAGGATACCTCTCCCTCGTCATATCCTTAAGATCCCATGTAACTTCTTCTAGTTGGTGGTTCCTCCATAAAACTTTCACCAAGCTAGTGGTCTTGTTCCATAGGACTTTTTCACTACGATCTAGAATCTCTATCGGCTATTCTTCATAAAAAAGATCTTGCTCCAGCGGTAACACTTCTAAGATGAGTACATGTGAAGGATCAGGTATGTACTTTCTCCGGAGAGATACATGGAACACATCGTGAACTTGAGAGAGATTCGGTGGAAGAGTCAATCGGTAAGCAACCTTTCCAACACGATCCAGTATTTTGAAAGGACCGATATATCTTGGGCTCAACTTCCCCTTCTTTCCAAATCTCATGACCCTCTTCCAGGGAGATATTTATAAGAACACTTTATCACCCACTTCAAACTCAATGTCTTTTCTTCGGTTGTCGGCATATCTTTTCTGTCGACTCTGAGCTTATCTTATGTGTTGTTGAATAGATCGGACCTTTTCTGCCATCTCATCAACAAGATCTGGTCCTAATAGCTTTCATTCCCCAACTTCATCCCAGCAAGTTGGAGTCCTGCATTTCTTTCTATAGAGAGCTTCATAAGGAGCCATCTGAATATTGAAGTGAAAGATATTATTATAAGAAAATTCCACCAAAGGAAGGTGTTGATCCCAACCACCTTTGAAATCCATAGAGCAAGCTCTCAACATATCTTCTAAAGTTTGAATTGTTCTCTCAGACTGACCATCTGTTTGAGGATGATAAGCAGTGCTGATACTCAACTCTGTATCCAGAGTATGCTGAAAACTTTGCCAGAACATCAAGGTAAATCTTGGATCCCGATCAGATATAATAGAAAGTGTTACTCCATGCAATCTTACCACTTCCATTACATATATCCTGGCAAGCTGATCCAGAGAGAAATCCTCTCTAATAGTAATTAAGTGTGTAGACATTGTAAGACGATCAACTATGACCCAGATACCATTATTTCCTTTGGATGTTTCAGGAGGTCCTGTGAAAAAGTCCATAGTGATGTTTTCCCATTTCCATTCAGGTATGGGTAATGGTTGTAACATCCCCTTAGACTTCTGTCTCTCAGCTTTAACTTGCTGAAAATCCAAGCATCAGGAGACATATTCAGCAACATCTCTTTTCATGCCATCCCACCAGAAGTACTATTTTAGGTCCCTGCACATCTTCGTGCTTCTAGGATGAATAGAGAATGAAGAACTATGAGCCTCATCCATCATCTCCTTCTTTAATTATGGGATGGGAGGAACAGAAACCCAATTCCTGAACTTTATTATCCCATCACAATCAAGGTTGAATTTAGGAATATTTCTCACCTTCTTTTGTAGCTCTACATCTTCTTTCTACGCCTCTTTAATCTTCACATGTATAGATGGTTAACCATTCATTTGAGAATGATACGATTTTCCCCCTTCCATTATAATTCCAAGATCCATCCTTTGTAAATCTATGAATATTGGATCTTTTGTGATCCTCATCATGGATAAACAAGCATGGTCTTGTCAACTTAAAGCATCTGCCACCTCGTTTGCTTTCCCAGGTTGGTAATGAATTGAGCATTCGTAATCCTTAATCAGCTCTAACCATCTTCGTGGGCGCATATTCCGCTCCTTTTTTGTGAAAATATACTTTAAAATTTTAGGATCAGTATAAATGTCACACCTTTCTTCATAAAGATAATGCCCCCAAATCTTTAATGAAAATATTACCGCAGCTAACTCAAAATCATGTGTTCGGTAATTTTTCTCATGGATTTTCAACGGTCGTGAGGCATAAGCTATCACCATATCATTTTGCATAAGAACACACCCCAGACCCTTCTTGGATGCATCACTGTAGATCACAATCCTTCCTCCACTATAAGGCAGTGTGAGCACAGGTGCACTAGATAACCTTCTTTTCAACTCCTTCAAATTCTCTTCACATTACTTCGTCCAAACAAACTTAAATCCTTTCCGAGTCAACCTAGTGAGTGGATTAGATAATCGTGAAAAATCATTCACGAGATGTCGGTAATATCCATCCAAACCATTGAAACTTCGGATCTCAGTTACTGTTGTTGGTCTCGACCATCTTTCGATAACCTCTATTTTTGCAGGTTCCACATATATCCTTTCTTTTGAGATTATGTGACCCAAAAATGAATCTTTTTCAATCCAAAATTCACACTTGGAAAATTTGGAATAATGTTTCTCCTTTCTCAGGGTCTTCAATATAATTCTCAAATGATCTTCAAGTTCTTCCTTGCTCTTTGAATAGACAAGAATATCGTCTATAAAGACTACCAAAAATTGATCAAGATAGTCTCTAAAGACTCTATTAATTAGATACATGAAGATAGCAGGGTCATTAGTAAGACCAAATGGCATCACTATAAATTCATAGTGTCCACACCTTGTATGGAAAGTAGTCTTTGTTATATCCTCCCTTTTGACCCTTAATTAATGATACCCTGAACGAATATCAATCTTGGAAAAGTATTGAGCTCCGCGTAGTTGGTCAAATAAGTCATCAATGTGTGGGAGAGGATATTTGTTCTTGACAGTGAGCTTGTTAAGTTCTCAATAATCAATGCAGAGTCTCATTGATCCATCTTTCTTCTTAACAAATAGAACAGGTGCTCCACTAGGTGACGCACTAGGGCGTATGAATCCCTTATCAAGATTCTCTTGGAGATGATTCTTGAATTCCAGCAACTCAATTGGGGCCATTCTATAAGGTGTCTTTGAAATAGTCAAAGCACCCGGTACGAGTTCTATTGAAAACTCAACTTCACGATTTGGTGGAAGACCCATCAATTCCTCCAGAAAGACATCATCAAAATCCCATACAACAGGAATATTCTAAATCATGAGTTTCTCACCAACCATTTGAGATAAATAACCCTCATTTAGTGGAATCAAGACCCATAAGATTGAAGGAATTTCCACTGGAAGGTTATGTTCATCCTTACATCGATAGACGATCATAGATTGATCTGGAATATGAAATGTGACTTCCTATATTTGGCAATTGATATGAGCTCCATATAAATAAAGCCAATCCATGCCAAGAATCACATAAAATTCCACTATAGGAAGGATCACAAGATTTGCAGGAAGCACTTTCCCACAAACTTCAATCGGGGAAGAATTATAATCGTTTGATGCGATTGTTGTGCCATTAGGAGTTGTCATAGCCAACTCAACATCTAATTATTGAGGTAATACGGTGATACCCTTAGGAAATTTTTCAGAAATAAAAGAGTGGGTGGATCCAAAATCAAATAAAACATTTGATACTTTAGAGTGGATGGTAAGTGTACCTTTCACCACATCGTTATCATACTCCACATCGCTGATAGAAATTGCATGTGACTCTCTATTGTCTTTAGCCTTAAGAGTTTGTTGACGTCGACCATCATCATCAACCATTGGATTTGGGCATTGATTGGCATAATGCCCCATATCCTTGAACATGAAACATTGAAGTGTAGTAGGTTCATTCTGTGTGTCTCTTCCTTTGTTTGTATCATTAGACATGTTCTTCCCATCATTGCGGCATTCAAATGCCCGATGACCTTCCTTTCCACATTTGAAACATTTAATTGTCCCTTTAAGACAACTCCCTCCATGTTTCTTTCCACACTTTGAGCATAAGGGAAATATCATCTTCCTTTCAGTGTGCTCTTTAGATTTTCCTTTGAATTCCATTTTCCTCTTATTATCAAACCCATATGACTAATGGGTTACTCCAATCTCTATCTCAACTTTGAGATCACATCGAACGATTTCCTCGTAGCTATTGAAGTCCCTTATGGCTAAGGCCCTTCGAAGAATTGGTTTTAAGCCACTAAAGAATCGATCGATCTTACTCTCAGGTTGGATAATAATACCAGAAGCATACCTTGCAAGTCTTGTAAAATTTTCTCCATAGGTACCAACAGATTCATCATCCTTTTGCTTCAGTTCAAGAAACTATTTCTCCATCTTTGTTCGGAGAATACGAGGGAAGTACTTATTGAATAATAAGTTCCTGAACTCATACAATTCCATGGACTAAATTTCATCTCTTTGCCTCGTATTCTTAATAAGATTACACCATTGATCAGCATCTCCTTCCAAACGATACACTGCTAGGATGACTTTATCATGTTCAGAATATTGAAGAACTGAAAATATCTTTTCAGTAGCACCGATCCATTGTTCAGCAACTAATGGATCAGTAGACCCACTGAATGAAGGTGGGCGCTGCCTCATGAAGGATTCAATAGAATGTTGCTCCTTCCTTTGGTTTTTTGGAAGTCCAGCATGATTTATAGCTTGAGAAAGTTGTGTGAGCATGGCTACAAGATTTTTCATTCCAACTCCCATAATGTTAGGTTTCTCAGGGGGACAATCATTGCATTTCCTGTCACATTCCGCATTAACACGGTTCTTTCGGGTTCCATCCATTGACTAAAATCAAGAAGAATAGTGTGAGAAACACTAATTATAATAGGAAAACCACATAATCAAGAATAAAATTTCACAGTTAAGGTCTTATCCTAGGTTATTCATGGTCATTTCTAAAACACTAAGATTGTGTTCTATGCTTAGAATTATCCTTAGGGTTCTTACTAAGGCTTTCACATCCTAGTTTCCAAAGGTTGACTATACCTTTCCTCTGATACCAACTATAACGACCCATACTTTACATACATTGTTATTACTTAAAAATTGAAGCCCACTTATTACAACATATAACAAAACCATGAAAGGACAGTATAGGTATAGTGTCTTTAGAAACTGGAAAGCATAAACAACTGGTTCATAAGGCATCTACTTTGCCTCCCATTTATTTCATCATATCTAGAGTCCCTTTTTGGTATATACTACTTAATAACCTTCTTCCCAACCTGGGGAAATAAAACATATAAAAGGGTGAGCTCAAATGCTCAGTAAGGGTAAACAAAAGAAATATCAATCACATCATATACATAAGAACATAACTTTTGGAAATCTTAACCTGTAAAAGGGAACATAATTTCATAACAAGGGATAAATCATAGTAGTGAAATGTAATCCCAATAATCATAACTTAAAACATGAAACTTTGTGTCATACACACATAATCATTGAGAATCATTTCTTATTAGTCAAGACTCATTTCCAAGACTATCTTAGTGGACAAAGTCCATTTCTTAACCGAGTTCACTCCTCGTTTCAGTCCTGTTTCACTGAACCGGTATAACCTGTCGTTCCAACCATGTCTATCTCATGAGATATAAAATCTTTACCCAATGCATTGGAGGGAGATATAGGTCCCACCCATCTCCTAATTATACCATTCTTATGTGTGCCACAAAATCATAAACCATACATCATAGCATAACCCATGCAATAAAAATGGGAATCTTAAACATCATGACATCATAAAAAATTTCATATAAGATAAAGGAATTCATAAAAATATTTCCATCACAACATAATAAAATCAATGTAATAATAGGGATAGAAACAGAACCCTATATTATCTTAGATGGAAAATAAATTTCATAAAACACTTGAACCCCATTCTTGAAGAAAATATCCTTTCTACTTCAAAAACATTTTTCCTTTCTTAATATGTCATAAAATTTTAAACTAAAATAAGTTGATTAAAAATAAACTTGAAAACATGTAAAGGAAGCTTCTTGTAAATAATTTTTTAAAAATCCATTCATGTCGTATAAGTTAAAAAAACATTCTTCTCGTACTTTTGTCAGAAAAGTCAAAAAGTACTTCACATGAAAAACAAAAAAAGATTCATTTCATATCTTTTACTAAAAACTCACCGAAGGGTAAAATTGGATATAAACTATTTTATAAGGATATAAATATTACATATTGAGGAAACATGGATGCGGATGATAAAATACACCCCAGTAAATTCCAAAGTATTAACAATCTCGGATAAAAATGAGATTGTGATATTTCCCTTACCTTAGGTCCGATTTGCTTCGTAAGTGTCCGAAGCTCCTGTATAATTATTTAAATAATGTCATTGACTTATTCCAGAATCATACGTATTTTTATGATATCATATATTGTCATATTCTTAGCTTCTTATTAGTAATATTTCATTACTACTTGTTATTCGGGTGTTTATTACTTTTTGTTCTTATGTGTGTTTTGTTTAATAAATTCTTATTATTCTCTTTAGGTTATAGATACCTCATTTCCATAATGTTATTAGTGTAATATATATCATATTAATTCATTAAATTCATTTATATAATCATTATGAAAATTAAGATCATGTAGAATGAGTCGCATCACATCGTGGAGATGGTATTCCGTACGTACGCACGAGCAATGATATCGTTCCCATGATCGTGAAATTATAATGGAGTGTATGTATACTATTTCAGAATCAATATCACTTTACAATAATCATATATAGTTATTATATACACCATTATACCCATCCAAGTAAGGTGGTGGTGGAAAATAGATTACACCACGACATGGAGACGGTATTCTGTACGTACGCACGCGCGGTGATTTTGTTTTCCGTAGGATGGATAGATGGTGAAATATGGTTGTTCCATACTTATAATAACATATAAGTATATTAGAGATAGTGATTATATTACTTCATAATTAAACAACTAAAGAAGAAGAAGTGGAAGACGAAATAAAGATGAAAGAATCGGTAATGGGCATTACCTCTTCTTTGAGGTGCTTCATTGAGACCTCCTTTTAGGGCACTAAAATTGGTCTTTGAAGAAGACCAAGACCTCTAGGATGTATCTAGGGAAGTGTAGAGGAGAACGTGGCAGGGGTTGGCCGAGCGTGAAGGCTCAAATTGGTGTGAGGAGGAGAGGGAGGAGAGGGGCACCTTTAGAAATATAAGAAATAATAGTTTATATTAAATCCCAACCCCACATAAAAACTACCAAAATGACTCATATCTGAATATTAGATGATATAGGGTTGTAATATCATCAAAAAATAAAATTTATACATGTTATTAATTTATTTTAAACATTATTAACTTGATTTATCCTTATTTATCAATTTAATTGTTTTTGTGGTAATAATATTCTAAATTTTAGATTATTATAAATAATTACATATGGGTTGTGAATTTTCCATAATTTGACACATTATGACATTTTAGACCATAGAAATTTTCATTTATAAATTTTAAATATTTTTGTTATTTTTAAACAATTTTATAATATGTTATTTTTATAAAATAACAATAGTGTCAATTTTGACACTATTCATTTATTTGAATTTAAATAACATATATACAGAAGATATGTTCGAAATAAAAGCTTTAATAGATCCCTAAAATGTCATATGTGTCTAGAAAATTAGTGTATCACATTAAATAGTTCATATAATATTTATTTTATTATTTGTAAAACCATTTATTTGATATTTTAATTAATAAAATAATTTCAACATCACTATTGTGTCATAATAAATGATAATTATTTAATCCCTAAAAATTATAAATAAATTCCTATGATGTAGATAATTGTATTAGATTTTTGGATACTATTCATGTTCGAAGTTTCATGAAGTGTATCACTAAATTAAAATTATTATACTTATAAGATTTAAGAAAGTGACAGGTTGTCACAATCTTTGGTTTTAATTATAATTAGATTATTTTCATGGATAAAAGTCCATTAAATGAATCTAAATCGACCCTTAGGTGATATGGGTCGACCTTTAGTCATCCAATAGGATTTTTCCAGGTGTTAGGGTAATTTTATAATCTTATATTTACCCTTAATTACCCGATTTACCTTTAACTATGGTAAATAAAATTTACAGTAGTTACTATTCATAATGCCAAAAAATAAAAAGTAGCCTATTAACATAATTTGGACCCACTGATTCTGAATATGGAATCCATTTTTAAAAATTTAAAATATATAAGTTTCAGTAATTAATTTAAAATAAATCCCGTTGTTAAGAAAACGGGTTTTAGAAGTTAAAACATTGCCAAATATTGAAATGTGTTTACCTATGAATTCAATGTGAAATTAATTCTAATGACATTCATTATATTAAATGGCAAAAATAAATTCTATTTATACTTTAAAACCATTCAATATTATAATTTATCCATATAAATTACCACAATGAAAAAAGTTGTTTTTAATTAAAAATTAGCGTATTTTTACTATTCATCAAAATATGAATGTTATCAGAAAAATATGAAAAATTTATCCAAAGTAAATTTTTATACCCTGATTCAAAAGAAAAATTTTATTTTTTCAAATTGAACTTATAAACATGTCAAAAACTAGCTTTAATGTGTTTGCGCCATCAAAAGTTGGCAAAACTGTATTTTTTGAAAAATATTTCTTTTATCCAAAAAAATTGATTTTGCTTTTATACCTCATTCTAGAAAATATATAAGTTGCATTAAAATGTTATAAAATTCAAAATTTAGTTAATACTATTCATAACGGCTAGTTTTAATAATATTTTAATATCATATCGTGGTTTAGTGAAACTCGGTATTGCGTACAATGCAAGCTATCGAGGAAGGTCGCGGTTACATGTAAAGCAATCCAAGCTAGTGTTGTGTGTAGTGAAATATTCCTTTGATGATTTATATAACAGAAAAAACAAAATATTTCTTATAAAAGTCTCGGGTGTTACAATCCAACCCATGATGTTTAGTTTGAAATTATAATCGTCTATCTATTGATATGGAGACAATATCTCTTGCGTGAAATATGTGAGGTATATATAGATCACAAGAGTTATAAATATATCTTCTCACAAAAATAACTCATCATTTGGAAAAAACAATGGCTTGAGCCACTCAAGGATTATGATTGTTCAATGCACTACCACCAAGGGAAGGAATATAAGGCATTAGATTCATTGAGCAGGAAAGATCATGGATTTTTGAATACAAATAGAATTGATTGGGATCCATTGTACATCGATATAGTAAAAATGGATATGTGAATTTTCTAGGAAGGTAAAACAACACTACATTTTCAAAAAATTTCCAAACCATTTTTATTGGAGAGGAAAAAATGCTTATATTATAATGATGATAATTTGAAAAAGAAAATTAAATATATGAGTGATGGTACATTGGTAGACATTATGTAAGGGGATGGAATTCTAAAATTTTGGTAGTGGTTGTGCATTCCCTCAATATCTTATCTATGAAGGGAATTATTGGATGATTCCCACTTCTTGAATTTCTCTATTTTACCTAGTAGCACTAAAATGTATAGAGATTTGAAGGATCTTTTTTAGTGGGATAATATGAAGTGGTAAATTATGATTCTGTATCAATATATCTAGTTTTCCAATAGTGGAAGAATTAAATACAATATCATAGAGGAGTAATGTAACATATACCTACTACAACATGAAAATAAGATGATATTACAATGTATTTTGTCACCAGATGACTAAAGAATCCAAAAAATAATGATTCAATATGGGTATTTGTTGATTGACACACCAAATCTTCACATTTCCTAACTATAAGGGAGGATTTTCCACTAGAGTGCCTTGTATGTCTTTATATTAAATAATTTTTAAGACATCATGGTGCAGTTATTTCAATTGTGTTTTATGGGGTTCTACCATTTACATCAATATTTAGGAAACGTTTTTATAAGACTCTTGATACCAAGCATCGTTTTATAACTTCTCTTCACCCTCAAACTGATGGGTAGTCATTAAGAATGATCAAAAATTTAGAATACATGTTAAGGTCCTACTCACTTGACATTCAAGGTATGTGGTATCAATATTTACCCTTAGTATAAATTTAATATAACAACAGTTTCCTTTCAAATATTCAAATTGTATTTTATGATGTGTTATAGAGAAAGATATGTAGTATATGAACTTGTTGGGATGAAGTTAATGAATGGAATATTGTAGGCCCATATCATTTTGTGGAAAAAACCACAAAGGTATGTACTATTAAAACCCATATCAATGTATCAAAAATTTGTAAAAAGATCTATGTTGATAATCAGAGGAATGATTTGGAGTTTAAAGAGATAGATCATGTCTTCTTGAGGGTAACACCAAGTAAGGGTGTCATAGGGTTTGGTAAGAAAGAGAGTATAATCCCCAATTATATTAGACATTTTCAAATTCTAGACAGAATTGGTGTTGTATCTTACCAATTACCAATTCCACCAAGTCTCTAAAAAGTTCATGATATGTTCCACATCTCATTGTTAGAAAATTTATTCACATAACTAACATTTATTCTCACTTATGAAGAAACAACAATAGAACATGACTTATATTACTATGATTTGAATATCCTGATTCTGGACACTGGAGAATCAGTATTGTGGAATCTGATGACTCAATCGGTAAAGTTACTTTGGAAAAAATAAAAAATTGAAGACATGATGTGGGAACCAAAATAAATTATGATGAAGAACTACACAAATATTTGTATGAGGTGAAATTCTTGAAATTTTTTGGATGGTATTTTTGAAGTAGGGGAGAGTGTAACACCCCAAGATTTTATAGTATTTCTCATTTAAATTTAACATATTCAAAAACTTATACACCGAGCCTAAGGAACTGTAATATACAATTAGATATTATCTTGAATGCTAGAATAGTGACGAGATTATTAAGAATATCATTCTGGAAAATAAAATTATAACTGTACGTATAAAATTATAAATAAAATTTTTGTATCTTATGAATGAAAATATAATATATTATATCATAGAATAAGTAAATAAATGTTTTAAAAATGATAAATTAAGTATGCAAATTTTTGTGAAATGTAAAAGTTTCGTTACAATTTTATATATAATATAATGATTTAAACAAATATTTATTTTTATAAAACATATTAATATATTAATATTTTTTCATGAGATTATAATATATTTTCATGATGCCTTAATTAAATTTTTAAATTATCATAAATCAGTATTAATTTAAAGTTTTATATTTTTGAGTAAATGATTCTATTAATTAAAAATTAAAGTTATCATATTTAGAAAAATAATTAGGTAAAATGGATTCCATTTTTTCAGTATAGACATCAAAAAAATTTAAGGGTTATTTTTTTGTATTTTTCAAAAATATTTGTATTTTTCTTGAATGGTGAAACATGGTAATTTACAGTAATTAACATTATAAGTAAATAAATGAATTTTTGAGTCATGTTTGAATCATGGATGAGGTAAGTAGTTACTATCTTGAACTCAAATGATCCATTTATAGTAATTATCTATAATAATCAATTCTATTGATAGTCTTGATCCAAAATAATAAACAAATTAATTAAATAACCAAAAAACACACCTCTCCTCCACTATAAATACCACCCCTCATTTTCCCTTATCATCACACATTATATGAATTGGATATTTCTTATATTCTTATCAATTACTCTCCCAAAGATATTATCTATGTCTAATACCATCTGGTCTTTCGAAGATACCAAACCTAAGTACCTAAAGGATGTTCTAAAGGAGAACAAAATCAAGAGGTAAAATCATCTTTCGTTCTGTTTAATTTTCTTTTAATTTATTTTTATTTTAATATCATATTATTCTATTATATATCACAACATGAATGATAACACCAATATTATATTTATATATATATTATTTTTTTATGTTAATTTAATATACATCATCATGTCTCTTCCCATATCCCTTTTATTCTAGAAATGGAAACAACATCAATGATGTGTCGATTTACCACTATTGTGGACAATGTGTTTTTATTAGAACTATATAGGATGGTCATAAAAAATTATTATGGAAAAATAAAAATCTAGTATACATATTATAATTTATATAATTATTTAGAACCAATTGTAGGGTCCGGAAAAATCCGCAAAGGAGATTCTACCCAAATCCCCAAAATAATTGGGAAAAATAATGGAGAAAATTCAAAGAAGGGACACAAGCAGGACCGATCCGTGGACCGGTCCCATGAAAACACGATGTGGCCAGGCCCCACGAAGCACCCCCACCGCGAACCATCGTCGTTCGTGAGATGGAGGCAGAGATCCTCCGCGGTTGCGAGGTTGGATGGGAACTGATCCAGTTCATTGTCATGAACCTCCCCCACGGCGGGCCACGTCGACTAGTTCAAGCCACATCCACTGTTTTTCGTGGAATGGAGGTGGAACCCTCCATGGTCGCGAAGCACTCCTTGAGTTCGGTTCACGGGGGGGAGCACTCAATACCCACCATGAATTACGGATTGACGGAGTCAGCTGTAAACCGGGTTTTCGGTCATGGGCCTCTACAAATGGTGTCGTGTGGCCACAAATACATATCTTTCCCCACTCTATAAAAGGAGATGGAGGGGGAAGAGAATAGGGATCAGATTCAGATGGATTGGAGATTCGAAAGGAGATCGGTCGAAGGAAGGCTTAGGATTTCGCAAATAGAGAAATTCCCATTCGCAAACCACAGCAGGTAAACGAATTAATAAGGAATTGGAAAATGCATAATAACTTGGTGAACCATGAACCTAAGATAACAAAAATAAGGAAAACCGCGAACCATACAACCTCCGTGGATGAATTCCCCGTGGACCAGAGAGTTTATGCCTCTTTTCCCAACTATCGCACCGTGTAGCATCCTCCTACGCGGGTGAAGCCTCGGCCGAAGAACCCCAGACTGGCATCACCCTTGGCTGCTGCTGCTTGTATGGAACCCTCCTCGAACCACCCTGGTTCACGGATCGAACCCGAATCCACGAACCACCCTGTTTCGCGAGATGCTCATCAGTCTGTGGACCACCGTAGTTCGCCGAATTCACCTCAGTCCGCGAACCACCCTAGTTCGCGGACGGCTTTTCCAGCCACGTAGCACCTTCCTACACGAAGGGCACCACCACTCCTTCATACGTGTGGCCCCTCAGAGCCTTCAGAGTTTCTGTTCCCCATGCCAGATAAAGTCCTTCCAATCCGGTCTGATCCTCCACAACCTCCTCATTGGCCTGCCCATTGGCCCCGAGCCGAGGCCTCCACCAGAGCCACCGGACCCGTGAGGTGTAAACTTCAGGCGCATCAGCATGCCACTTTGAGTTCACCTACCCACGGTAAGTATAGGTGAAAGGGTTTCCCTGACCCTTGTGCAGATTCCCGAAGCATTCCTGGGTTCACATTCCCACGGTAATGTGGACTCTGAGCTCGGGAATCCCCTTTCTGCCCCTCCACTTATTAAGGGCTCCTTGGGGGTAGTAAAATACCCATAAAAAGGATGCACTCACACACTACAAGAGAGGATATGGGCATAGGATCACCGCCTTTCCCTCTCCCGCTATGCTTTGTCGCCTGGGACGCTCCATGCGTAAGCTCCACTCCACTTCTCACGGACGCACCTTTCGCGATGTGATCGTTTGATCCTTATTGTCTCTTGTTTCTCACACAGAGCATGACTCACGTGGGCTTAGATTAAGAATCGACCATGACATCCTCTTATGGGCCTCCTCAGAGTTTAATCCTCACTAAGCGAACTATAGGGACTTTTAACCATGTCAAGGCGTGGTACGTAGGAAACCTCCACGAGGTTCAAGCCCACCACTCGGTCGTTTCTTCACATCGAGTTCCACCCTCGTCCAGCATGATGTTAAACTATATATGCGAACTATGTGGACTTTTATCCTTTCCTCCTAATCAGGGTACGTAGGAAGCCACCCTGAGGTTCAAGCCCAACAACCGGTCGATCCGACTATCCTCACGTCGGCTCACGGCGCCGCTCCTTGTGTCGCCTCAGTGAGTCCAGACTCCTCGGGGTCATTAACCCAATGAGGGATGGTAAACCTTGGGAGTAAATGATTCTGAGTCCCTGTGTTCAGCTGACCATTTCCAACCTGGAAAAATCCGTGGATTCTATGTTTGGGTATAAACCAAAGATTCACGAACATATGAATACGTCTTAAATCTATAATAGAGTCCCAGAACAGGAAATAATTCCACCCCCCCCCCCCCCGAAAGGGTGTGATGAGCCCGACTTCCCATCCTCTCGACAAATGTGAGTTCTTGAGTGTCGCTGGCCAGACCATCCGGCGAACTCCTGCCTTTGGAAAGCAGGTCCACGCGTCATCGGATACGGAACCGTTGGGCATTTCGGGACCGAAACCTGAAACAAAAATGGTGAACCTGATGTGAATCTTTAACCAAACATGACGGATTTAACCTAATCTCACCCCGTGCCCCCTTAAACTCATAAGTAGGGCCAAGAAAGGTCACTAATTATGCATGGGATCATGAGATGCTGCTTTGATAGGTTTGATCTGTGTACTTGTTAAATTTTTTTCTTACAGGTGCCATCTTCTGGACTCCCTTCGATCCAATGGCATCGCAAAGGAACTAACAAGAGCACTCTTCCAACAATGCAAGGACCAGAGATCCTCACCTATGGAGGACCCTGTCACCCACACAGCGTCTTCAGCGCTAGGTCTCGAACACCCTGATCCGAGAGTACCACGTGAATGGTACTCTCCCAATGGTGGAGGTGGCCATGCACGCCCTTCATTCTTCCAGAACTCGACGGTCGCCTGCCCAGCATCGGCCTTAAAGGTGGATCCAGATGGCCCATGTTGCCATCTCAATCCATTTCAAGATTCTCTCCCCGGAACGGGACAATGCGTACCTCCCTTATCTTAGGGAGGCGGATGATGTCGACGGTGGGGAATTCATCCCTGTGAACGGGGGTTCCTCTACAAGGCCCCCACCAGAAGGCATCATCGAGGTCATGCTACGACTCGACATCCTTGCGCTAAGGAGGATGTTTCCCCGAGGATTCAGGCCCACGCTCCCCAAGCTTTAGCCCCTTGGACCGCCCGACGAGGGCGGAAGACGTACAATCAGGGACCGGTCATCACCCTGGTCCCTGAGGAGGAGCTCCGCTGCACCGCCACAAAGACATACCACGAACAGGCACTTACACCTGTTCGATCCTCCTAAGCCTGCCATCCAGACATGGCGGCATCATACGAGCCGGCATGCATCCCCACCGAGCTCCATCAAGCCCATCGCTCACACGGGACAACACATACCCAGTAGGCACCTCTCCCTGCCCAGGTTCGTGAATCCCACCATCTTGACGTGGTGGAAACCCAACGCCTACAGGACTAGCTCCTAGTAGACGCTTCTGACGCCCGCCATCCTGGCATGGTGGCGATCAACAAAGCCCACCACCCAGATGTGATGGCAACTCATAGGCGGGCACGTCTCCCAGCCAACAAAGGCCACCGACTTGATTGAGTGGGAAACCAATATATGCAGAGCCAGCTCCCTGCGGATGGAAGTAAAGTCCACCACCCCGATGTGGCGGCGAACGGAGAGATAAAACGGTGTATCCCGGTACAGGGGCAGATTCGTTCACCTGCCCTGACATAAGAGAATTGTCAGTACCCACTGACCACCGGAGGACTGGAGCAGGATATTCCTACTCCGATACCGGAATGGGCCTTCATACCCATTCCTGCTAAGGTTGTCTCTCTACATATCCTTGAAATGATGGAGGAGAAGGTATCGATCCCAGATTATATCTTACAGACTTGCCAGAATGTAATTGCATCAGCGACAACTGCAAGGACATGGGCTCGTGAGCCCATCTCCCCAATTGAGGCGACTCATCTAAGGGATGAGATAGCTACCTTGAAGTAGATCTTCATCCCTGCTTCTTCCCAGGATGGTCGCCGGCCATATTCCACAACGCAAGGGCAACCAGATCGAGCAGCTTCACTCGTTCCAACTAGGGGACACCCGTCCATCACGGTGGATGCTCCAGAGTAGGCATATATCCCTTCTAAAAGTCAATATGTTCGTTGGCATATCCTGACAGCATCACAAGACCCAATTCGATAGGGACCCGAAGGTGAAGGCTGCTATCAATAGTAGATGGTCCCGGCTACCCACAAGAAAGTTCCCTGAATGCACCGAAGGCATCTAGAAAATAAAGAGCGGGTTCATGACTTCGCTCTACTGGAAGCTGGGGTTTCCAACACCGCTAAAAACAAATCGTAGGCTCAGAATCTTGCCCGCCAATTACCACATTATGGAAGTGGCAGTAGCAGTTGTGAAGGTCCTCCCCGCAATGTCGCTACCAGTAGCTCTGAAGGTCCTCCCCAGAGCACACGTGGGGGCTTCCCCCACAGGAATATAACGATCAATCACGAGATCTCCTCTTTTGATGTGAGTCACGGAAAACCTCCACATGACCAGAAGATTGAGCATCAATAAGGTCCTCCACTTGCTGCAGTCCACCCTGAAGGTCCTCCCCAGGGTATACACTGCAATCACTCTCCATGCAGTGGGACCACATATTGTGATAGTAGTCCTTGCTATCATAGTCGCAACTACAGAGGCCCTCCCCATAGTGACGTCTCATCACGAAAAGAAGGCCCCCCCCCCTTGTCGTGGTCTGCCCTGAAGGTCGTCGCCAGGGGTTACGTTGCAACGACACTCCGCGCAGTCGGGCATCAGATCATGGTTGTTGTCCTCGCCACCCTGATAACGGAGGTCCTCCCCATAGAGATTTCAAGCAATTAAAAGGCCTTCCCCTCATTGCTGTACATTCTAGAGGCCCTCCCCAAGATGTATCCCATAGATATTCTCCTTACGACAGTAGTAATAGTAGTACTCACCATTTCCGCAGCTATGATGGTAGTCCTCGACACCACGACCGCCATTACGAAGGCCCTCCTCACATTGGCCCCAAGCGACAAGAAGGTCCTCCCCTTGTTGCAGTGTGTCCTGAAGGTCCTCCCCAAGATGCACATCAAACATCATGCCATGATGGCCATCCTCACCCTGATGGTGGTTGTTGCGAAGGTCCTCCCCATAACAACGTTACGCAGCCAGAAGGTCCTCCCCTTTCTACGACACGCCTTGGAGGTCCTCCCCAGGGCGTGCACTACAAAAGTCCTCTATGAATTGAAGCATCATGCAGTGATGGTATTCCTTGCCATTACGACCTCCATTGCAAAGGTCCTCCCCGCAATGGCACATCATATCGATAGGAAGGTCATCCCCCTACCGAATCAAGCACAGAAAAGCCCTTGTATGCCGAGGCACTCAAGAGGGCGGGAATGAGCATGTCAGATTCCCACCTTGTTGCTAAACACGCCCTTCTTCGATCAGGAGATGGTCCAGGGCCGCGTTCACCCTCTGAACCACCTTGGAATCTCACACATAATGATGCAGCACCTATCGGTCCAACTGCCTTTGACGACATTGACAGTGAGTGTCTTAGTTGGGATGACCAGGTAGAGGAATCACTAGCGGAGGAGTATGCCGACATGTTGCACATGAGGAAACAACTTTCCAGAAATGATATACCAGTTATGTTTTAGCTTACGACCACCTATCTGTTTGATATACCCAGAGATTTGTCGGAAGAATGCATTCACGGAATCCGCCATAATATATGGACAACCCTCCGCCGGATGAAATCAAGCTTCCTGCCCAATGAAGGGTATGTAGACTATGTTAAGACGATAGGATACATCATGTGTCACATCGACCTGGAGGACCTTCCTATGGCGCGGTGACAGCGCCCCAAGAGACGTAAAGGAAACATGGAGATAGTCTGCCTCCGTGGACTGCACCGACTGCGCCGCCTCATCAGTGATGCTCCAACGGGAGTCCATATCAGGGGATGGGTGAACATCGAGTTCTGCATTTCACTCTACTCCCCACCCAAAAGAACCTATTTGGCATGGTGTCTTGAAACATCATCACGTCACGAAGGCAATCGAGTGGTCCCCCTGTTCAGGAAAGCCAACACACCCAACAGAGTCAGGCCTTGAGTAAGTCCCAGAAGCGTCAGGCCTGACAGGAACAAGCCATTCAAGAACTCCTGAATCAGGCCACCAAGAGCATACAATAGGCCTCTCACCTAAGAAAGTCTAATCAGAGATCTTTGCCTACCTCCTCTGAAGGGATTGATTCATAGGTGAATTCGACACCAAATCTGGTTCACCCCAGAATGGGTGAACGCGAGATCAGAAAGGTCGCGATAGCAACAGCCACTGCCGCAATCCAGGGTCAACCCAAGTCAGCAGGGCTGGGGGCATTTTTAACAACAAATGCCCCCATAAGACCAATAAAATTGGGGGAGACTCAATATCTAGGGAACGGAGCCAACCCCAGCCCTTAGGGCTAGGGACATTATTACCCCCTCAACAACAACCTCCCCCATGAGAATCAGTATTCTATTGTCTAGGGAGGATAGTCAGAAGAGGAGGTTCCCATCCCATCCGTTCATTTGAATCATCATCCCCTCTAAGAGGAAGGCGCACTATAAGGTCGCATCAAATAACTCTCTGCGTCACCCATCGTCAAAGAAGTCTGAAGGCAATCCCAAGCCATGAAAGGGAAATCCAATAAAAGTTGTGATAGATCCTCTTCCCATTTGGAAGATGAAATCCCCCCACCCCACGATATGAATTCATCAATTCCATAGAGGCTAACCCCACGGATGACACCGGGGAAAATGAAAATCCAGATGGATCGAGAGACGATGGTTCCAGTCAGGTTGTGACTCACAACAAACCCCCAGGTGTGCACACCCAGAACCAGAGGGCCGCCATAAATATGGTTGTCCTTCCAGCCAACCCTCCTCTGCCTACCCAGAGATATTCCAATAAGGATAATAATTAGGGAGTGGTTACCCTTAACCCGCCTCCTTCTCTCAAAAAAAAATGAGCCACTCACGCTCGAAGAGATATTCACTCGACATGAAGAGGAGATGGAAGAATTAAAGAGATTTAACGTTGAGCTACTCCATAGGAACATCCTTATTGAAAGTGCATCCCAGGAAGAGCCACATCATGCACTCCCAGCATGTGAACCTCAAAGGCTAAGGCTTGCTCCGGAAAATGAAGCACGGTCAGGGCTTCTGCCCCATGAGGTGCCTGGTTCGTCCAACTACCTAAATGTGGATGATGAATAACAATATTTCCCTCCAATTAGGAGGAAACCAGAGAAAATACACCAGAACCCTCTGAGGGTGCCCCGAACGGAATATGCACCCTTGGTACCGGCCAATCCGGATACTCAGGCAATGCCTCGGGCTACGCCTGCCCAGGACCGGGCCCAACAGGATGTAAACCAGGGTCTCACCAACACCATCAAGGCAATAACAGATCGATTGGAAGCGATGGAAGGTCGATGTGCTCCGATACGTCCAGAACGGAAACCCTACCCAGATTGGGTGACCAACACACCACATCCACCCAATTTTGGGAGCCCTTTATTCCCTATTTTCAACAGGTCAGGCGATCCATAACAACATTTGATGCACTACGCACCCTATTGCGCCCCTATGATGGGAACTCTGGAACAACAAGAAACAGTGAAACTTAGGTGCTTCATACGGACCTTGCAAGGATCCGCCTTCGTCTGGTACACGGGTCTGCCAACCCAGTCAATAAAGAGCTGGGAGGACCTTCGACAGTTGTTCCTGTTCCATTTCAGCTCGACATTTCCCAAAACAACAGTCAACGACCTCATGAACTTCAAGTAGAGGGAGAATGAGAGGGTCTCAAATTTCTTTGCCAGATGGAAAGGTCTGACATATTCTCTGAACAGGCCAATGCCTCAAGATGAGATGCTAGCCATATGCATCGATAATCTTAGAGATGAGCTGCGAACACAGCTCATACTAGTGGAGTGCACCATTGGCTTCCGCCATCTCTCGGCCATTGCCCATAGAATTTAGGACTCCCTGCAATAGAATAATTCGAAGCCCCGAATAGCCTCGCAAACTCCTGCGAAAAGAGCCCCTAGAGCTGAATCGTCTTCTGTCATGCTCAAGCCGGCCCCGGTGCCAGCTCCACCGCTCAGGCCTCCACCAAAGAGTCAAGGGCCCCCTGCATATCAGCAGCCGCCTCCACCTAAACGGGATGATAAGTGAGGACCGAAGAGGAACCAGTTTGAGGAATGAAAACAAAAAGTATACTTGTTCTAAGATGATCAAGTGTGCGGCTACTTCATTGCCGCCATGAACTGCAACTTGCTCCGCCTCCTGGAGCCGAGGAAACCTGAAGAGGATGGCTGCGAGGACAGGCCAGATTACTGCCCCTACCATAGAATGTTGGGGAACAATATATGAGAATGCTTCGTCTTCAAAGATCTCTTGTAGAGGATGGTAGACTCTGGACAGGTCGAGCTGGGACCACCCCCAGCACATGTGGCGTACATCTCTACCACTGACTCTGACAAAGAGGAGGGGTGGCAGAAAGTCACCAGCAAACAGGGGAAGAAGTTCGATGGCTAGATGACTCGGAAGACTATCAACCGAGCCTAGGTCATACTCTGACCTCAGCTACGGCATCCAGTGTTGCCGCCAACAGCCCCTGACGTCGCACAGTCGACAGCATCGACCTCACAATCCTCTACGAGTCGGTTAACCGGGCGGAATAGAAGGAAGAAACAATCACAAGAGGAGTAGTTCACAATAGGGCCAAAGTTTTCCCCGACCTTGGCAGATTATATGCCCTCGAATTTGGTGCCACGGGCACCGACCCACCAAATGGCAGCATCAACGATGACCGACCAGGTTGACCTGTCAGTGGATGAAGAGACAATATTTGGTTACATTAACATCATCCTTCTTATAGAATCATTACCTGACGAAGGGTATGGTAACGAACCCGAGTTCCCTGCATGAGGAGTCAGGAGGAGGAATCGCAGAGGTAGGGGATACCAGGGGAGGCGCAGCTGCGGATGAAACCAACCCTACGGTTGGACCCCGGCTCAAACCATTAATATCTCTGAAACCTGTGGGAGATCCCTTCAACAGACTCAGCAAGTGAATGAATTCCCCTACACCTCCACAAGAAGCCACTCTGGCCCTGTTGTCTTGCGATACCCACCAGAGGAGGAACAAGTGTCTGGCCGCCTAGTGCGCACAAACATATCAGTCGGGCCAAATCCTCAAAACACGAGAACACCATCGACATCCATCCCTGTGGCCGGTCCCTCCTCGTCAAATGATCCAACTCCCAAACCACCCACTAAGACTCTCCCGCCAACAGAGAATCATCGATCGATGGAGAAAAAATACGACATCCTTAAGTAGCTAGCATCAGTACTAGCAAAGTTTCCAATCCTAGATGCCCTGAGTTTCTCAGTCGACCTTAGGGAGGCGCTTATCGAAGATTTGATCAGCCCCCAGGAGTTTCAAGCCGAGGTAGCTACAGCTGAGATTTACCGGACAGATACTGGCCCGTCTGAATGCAATGCGGTGACTTCCTTCACCGATCAGGACAAAGATTCCATCATGAAAGTACACATTAGACCACTATATGTTTCCAGCATGCTGAATGGTATTGAGATCCGGAAAGTCTTTATAGACAATGGCTCTGGAGTTAACCTCCTTCCCCTACGAACACTCCGCAAGTTGGGCTACAGTGAGTACGATCTAATTGCCTCAGCCACAACTCTGTTGGGTTATGATAGGAATGAACAGAAGCCAATGGGACAAATTGATCTAAGGACCCCTATTGGTGACCTGGTAGCCTACACGGAATTCCTAGTGGTCTGGTAGAGCATAGAATTCGATGCCCTAATTGGAAGGTCGTGTCTTCATAAGCACATGGTTGTTCCTTTATCCTACCACCAGTGTATCAAGTACTGTGTCAATGGACAAATTGGAACATTTCACGCCGACAAGGCCCCTTTTGAGCTCTCCGAGTCACATTACATTGATGCCGGATTCTATGAGCAGAAGAAAAAGAAACCTTTGGTCAATGGTGTCGACTGGATTCCCGCTCGAAATGGCCTGGAAATGGTTCCTGATGACCCCCTCAGGCAGCTTGGCGGAGATTATGTCCTTCCAAACAACCACGTGGAGGGTAGGAGTTCAATTCCGTACACGCATTCATATGTCCTCATAACTTCAGCCCTAACGGCCGAGTGTGACAACATGGGAACGTCTGCTAACCCTCAATCTGAGGATGAAAACTCGAACAAGGACGCCCACGAAACCTTGCCTACAGACTCCCAAGAGCTTCTGTCGGGAGCTCTCTCCTCATTGGACAAAGAAGATGAAGATTTTTATGAACAAGAGGGGGAAGATCTCAGGGATGCACCTCCTGCGTTTGAGGAAGGTATCTCCACCACAGTGGATGAGCTCAGGGAAATAAACATGGGTACTGAGGAAGACTCGAGGCCCACTCTCATTAGTGCAGCCATGTCTCCCGAGTAGCATGAGGTATATACCTCCTTACTAAGTCAACACTGGGACGTCTTCCCTTGGAATTACACGAAGATGCCAGGACTCGATCCCGAAGTAGCGACGCATCACCTGGGTCTTCTAGAAGACCACCAAGGCTACAAACAAGCTACCAGAAAGATACATCCCTCACATGCCGCCAAAATAGAGGCTGAAGTGGATAAGATCATTATACCTCCTTCCAGATAGCGCTCGTATCACCTGTTGGACCTTGTGACTGTCTTCAACAAACTCTGACAGCATAGATTGAAGATGAACCCCTTAAAATGTGCCTTCAGTGTTACCTCAGGGAAATTCCTTGGCTTCGCCGTACGCCATCGTGGCATCAAAGCCAACCCTCAGAAGACAAAGGCTATCCTTGGCCTGCCATCTCCCCGTAACCTCATTGAGTTGAGGGGATTCCAAGGACACCTAGCCTATATTAGGCGGTTCATAGCCAACTTGGCAGGAAAATATTTTCCCTTCACTAGGTTTATGAAGAAGGGGGTCACGTACCAATGGACGGATGACTGCCAAGAGGTGTTCAAAAACATGAAGAAGTGCCTCTTAAGCCCACCGGTGCTCATTCCCCCAGTTGAAGGAAGACCTCTCATCTTGTACGTGACAGCCTTAGAGCGGTCACTGGGATCCTTCCTCGTACAAAAGAATGATGTCGATAGTGAAAATAGTCTCTATTACCTCAGTCTAACCATGATTGATGCTGAGACTCAATACTCAAATATAGAGAAGAGTTGTTTGGCCCTGGTCTTCACAGTTCAAAAGATACAACATTATCTGTAGCATCATGAAGTCCATTTGTTCTTGCGGAGTAATCCGCTCAACTACATCCTCAGTCGCCCGATGCTAACTGGATGCCTATACCAATGGGCGGTCATCCTGCAATAATTCAACATCTGGTTCGTGCCTCAGAAAGCCATCAAGGGTCAGGCATTAGCAGACATTCTGGAAGAGCACCCTTCGACAGGGACCACTGCACCGAACGCCGAGCTACCTAATGAAGACATCTTCTCGGATCAAGAGGAGCACCCAGCATAGGAAATGTACTTTGGCGGCGTGTCCCGAAGCCCAACTGGGAAGAGGATGGAGGACCCCAGATTCAATAAAGTGGGTCTGGGTATAATACTCCTCTCCCCAGAAAAGGAAGTATTTCCATACTCCTTCCTCCTATCAGAGGGATGTACAAACAATGAAGCGGAATATCAAGCTCTCATTGCAGGCCTGGAAATCGCACTCCAGACAAAAGTACAGCACCTTAAGGTAAAAGGTGACTCGGAGCTGGTCATCAAGCTAGTCAATGGTGACTATACTATTAAAAAGGAGGATTTTTCCCCCTGTTTGACCATGTTTGAGGGTTAATGGCTGAGTTCTCCATAGAGCCAGCATTGACCTATATCCCCCGGTCTCGGAATGCTCATGTTGATGCATTAGCCAACGTGGCCACAGCCCTAGCTGATCCAAACTGGGATGAAATAGTCATCTGTATTACTCACCGTCAAATGGTATTGTCATTTGTTCGAGCCAAGATGGAGGAAATCCACGAAGTTAGTCCTATCCCCAAGCCATACGCTCCTGCCACCGGCTGGATGACCCCCATTGCAAACTACTTTCAAGAGGGAGAACTTCCATCAGACAGGGTTGAACGAGAGAAAATATGGAGGGGGGAAATCAACATTGTCCAATATGGCGGTGTGGTTCAGCAAGAGGTCCTCTAAAAACGAGTCCTCGATGGAGTGCTCCTCATATGCATTGATGGAGAAGAAACCGCTATCGTAATGACTGAAGTGCATACCGGAGCATGTAGAGCACATCAACCAGGGACCAAGATTCCCGATGAGGTTCGAAGGCTTGGGTACTACTGGCCTACAGTGGCACGATACTATGAGCATTTTACCGCAAAATGACACTCATTCCAGATTCATGCCAACTTCATACACAAACTCCCAGAGTTACTTCATCAAGCCAAGTAATCCTGGCCATTTTCCGTTTGGGGGATAGATGTCATGGGACCATATCCTCCCGCCATGGCCAAATAGCTGAAGTATATCCTCATAGAAACCGACTTCTTTTTCAAATGGCTAGAAGCCATACCCCTCAAGGAAGTTAGGGTAAGAAATATTGTCAGCTTTGTAAAGACCAATATTATCACTAGATTTGGTGTCCCTCATACCATACTGAAGGACAACGACACTAATTTCTGCTCTGCTGAATTGGAAAAGCTATACCATGAGTATGGTATCAAGGCTAGCCACTCATCCCGCTACCTTGCAGTGACCAACGTACAGATAGAAGCTTTCAACAAGACCTTGTCCAATATTCTCCAAAAAATGGTGGACAAAGACAAGAAGTCGTGGCCAGATAAAATCCTCCATGAGTTGTGGGCTTATCGAACCACAATCCGCACTGCTACTCGGGCTACCCCGTACTCATTGGTATACAGAACAGAGGCGGTCCTACCCATTGAACTCCAACTTCCCTCACTCTGTGTTGCCATCTGTTATAAATTATCTGAGGATGAGCAGTTAGAAAAGCAGCTAGGTGAATTGGAACAGCTAGACGAGAAGCGGCTGCACACTCTGCACCATCTGGAAGTGTACCAAAACCAGATTGCACGAGCCTTCAAAAAAAAGGTTCGTCTTCGGGATTTCTTGGAGGGAGAACTATTGTTGGTCCTCCAGACCCCAATGATACCCAGCAAGAACCCTCCAAAGATGAAGCCCAAGTGGGAGGGACCATATGTTGTATACAAGGTCTTCTCCAACAGAGCATATGCCCTGATCTCCATGGATGGGAAATTCACCACAACTCCTACCAATACAAGATTCTTGAAGAAGTATTTCGCATAGAGACCACGGGAATTTTGTCCTTACCAAACGACGATAAACTGCACGGATAGAAAAAAAAAAGGGAACGAGACGTACTCTCCATCCTCACTACATGACGATAAACTACATAGCATCCTTTAACAAAACTCAATCATCTGAGCTGCATGACGTTAAACTACCAAGCGCCCAACAGTCCAAACTTTATGACCATAAACTAAGAGTACTTCATCCTCATTGCACGACGTTAAACTGCACAGATAATAAGAGTTAAGAATGCCCCTCCCCCCGTATACAGACCAGACCTGCACGGGGTGTACTCTTCGTCCGATCTGCATGATGTTAAACTGCCAAGCACCCAACGGTCCAAACTCTCTGACCTTAAACTAAGAGTAGTTCATCCTTATAGCACGATGTTAAACTACACAGACAAGATTATTTAAAAACACCCTCTTCACTTGTGTATGGACCAGACCTGCACTGGGTGTACTTCTTTCAGAGAACAACATGAGGCTTGATTCCTGCCCTCACATGATATGTAGTGATGCCAGAATTTCACACCCTGGTCCAACCACCTCAAAAAGAAAAACAAAAATGCTCCTTCTCCTGTGTACAAACCAGAATTGCATGGGGTGCATTCACGTCCTCACCGCATGAAGTTAAACTGCATGGAGTCCAATAATACCCCTCGTCCTAACCATATGACGTTAAATTGTATGGATTTCATCCTTACCGCATGACGTTAAACTGCATAGATAATAAAATTAAAAAATTCCTTCTTCCCCCCGTGTATGGACCAGACCTGCACAGGGTGTATCCCTCGTCCTCACCGCATGACGTTAAACTGCATGGACAAGAAGTTTTAACAATTCCCCTTTCCCCCGTGTATGGACCAGACATGCACGGGGTGTATCACTTTTACAGAGAACTACGTGCGGCTTGATTCCTGCCCTCGCAGGATACGTAGTGACGTCGGGATCCTTTATCCTGGCTCAGCCACTCCCAAATGAAAATAATGATTTTAAAATTCCATTTCCCCTATGTATGGGCCAGAACTTCACGGGGTGTACTTATCGTCCTCACCACATAATGTTAAACTGGACGGACTTCGTCCTCACCACATGACGTTAAACTTCATGGATTTCAGAGAACTACGTATGGCTTGATTCCAGCCCTCGCAGGATACGTAGTGATGCCAGGGTTCCCCGTACTGGCCCATCCCCATGAATAAAAGATAAAAATGCCCCTCTCCCACCATATATGAACCAGACCGGCATGGGTTTTACTTCTTTTCCTTACCGCACGACGAAAAACTTCCCGGATAGAGAGATTTCAGAATGCTCCCTTTCCCCCGTATAGGGGCTAGGCCTGCACGGGGTGTATTTTTGCGTCCTTGCTGCATGACGTTAAACTGCACGGATAGTAATGCTAAAGATGCCCCCTTCCCTAGTGTACGGGCCAGACCTGCATGGGGTGTATACCTCTTCCTCACCGCATGACGTTAAACTGCACGGACTTCGTCCTCACCGCATGACGTAAAACTACATGGACTTCATCCTCACCGCATGACGTTAAACTGCATAGACTTCATCGTGACCCACCCAAGACACATGGAGATACGAGGTGGAGATACTCCGTGCACATTTGGATTCATCCTCTCCATACATCAGACTCCGTGACCTGGATAATTGCGGATCTTCATAACCACTCATGGCCATTGGAAGTGGAAAGTTATCGACCCGAGGACACATTTTTACGACAATGCATACCATGACCTCAGAGGCTCTACATAATGATATCCCCTGGCTCATCCATCAAAGGAATGATTTCCTCGGGCAGTACTCTTTCTAGCTCCGTACGCCTACCGGCCTCAGATCCCCCGTATCACATCTCCCGATCCAAAAATTTATGGAGCAGTGGTTTACTAGATCATTACCCTTTTCTCATCCAAATTTTCCCAAGATACTCCTATCTTTCTAGCATATGTGTCTTCCGATGGTTCACATAACGACCTGCATCAGTGAACATCAAGCCAGGACTAGGCTACTTTGACACAACGGACAATTGTAGTGAAGATGTTTCTTGTTTGCTCGGACACCATTATCCCCACGTGCCAAGGTCTGCACTGTGAGCAATCTCAAATTTTCATAATCATTCATGGCCATCGGAAGTGGAAAGTTATCGAACTGGGGACACCTTTGTACGATTATGCATATCATGCCCTCAGCAGCTCTACATAATGATGGCCCATGGATCGTCCATCCAAGGCAAGATTTCCTTGGGCGGTACTCTTCCTAGCTTTGTATGCTTACCAGCCTCAGATCCCCCACACCACACCTCCTGATCTGGGAAAGCTCAAAGTTGCAGTTTAGAACCTTCATCCCCCACCTTGTTCCAAGTATATCAGAACATGTTGACCCATTTATTCTTCGAGTGACTGCAGTAATAGTCACCCAATGGTCCGAGATCTATGACCGCTAAACTAGGAGTACCCCGTCCTTCCCCCATGATGTTAAACTGCATAGAGTAAAGGCACACCCCCGTGAGAAAAATAAATCAGCGCAGGGAGCTCTCTAAGCTTTAATAGCAACCAGGGCTGAGTATTCCCGACATGTTCTGACATTTCCTTCCCAGATGACAGACTTCGTGGCCCAGACAATCGCGGATCCTCATAACCACTCACGGCCATCGAAATTTGAAATTTATCAACCCGTGGACACCTTTGCATGACTATGCATACCATGCCCTCAGGGGCTCTACATATTGATAGCCCCTGGCCCGTCTACCAAAGGCAAGATTTCCCCAGGTGACACTCTTCCTAGCTCAATATTCTTAATGACGTGAGAGCCTTCATATCATCTCTCCTGACCCTAGAAGCCCTGGAACCCTGATTTACACCATCAACCCCCCTCCACTTCTTGGAAATGCCAGGATACTCGGGCCTAGTTACATTCTAATCAAGAGAGGCCTTTTTAACTACGTCTTTACCACACGACGTTAAACTACACGATTAATCATCCTTGCATCATGACGTTAAACTACACAGCATTGACAAAATAAATGAAAATACCCCTCGTCCTCACTTCATGATGATAAACTGCACAACATCATTTAATAATACTCTTCATTTTTTCCGCATGATGCTAAACTGCACGATCAAACCCAGCATGAGTTCAGTAAGGAATGAAGGCTTTTCTCTGTCCTTCAGTGCACCGGTCAGACCGGCACAAGCCACCACCTCACACTCGCATGAGAAGGGATTACTTCACCCATTATCTGGAAGTTCAGTCTAGATTTCTCCCCCGTATCCAGGAACCCACTCATCATAAACCATACTCTGTTCTAAGCAAAAACAATTCGAACTCTCATAAGCCACCCCTAGTGGTCCCAAATATCAACTTCCCTGAATTTGCTCGGCTGTCAGGAGAATACAATCATGGGACTAAGGACACCTTTGCATGACTATGCATACCATTCCCTCAGCATCTCTGCATATTGATCGCCCCTGGCCCGTCTACCAAAGGCAATATTTCTTTAGTCGATGATTCTCTCCATACACATCTTGGCCTCTAAGCCCCCATGTCTATCGTAGGATTCAGAAACCATCTGATATACAGTTTACTAACCTCTTTCACAACCCTGCCTGAATATGGTGGAACGTCTCTGACAAGATTACCGAGGACCAGGAGAAGTTGTTCCATTTTAAATGATATCCCAACTGCATGACTTTAAACTGCACCAAGCCTCAACCATCCCTTATGCTAACTAAATTCATAGGAAAGTGGTCTCTTGGCCATGATTTTGATTAGTACAGATGACCCCAAACCCCTTCCAGATGTCACATTCCCCTTTTAATCCACCCCTGGTGGTTTTCATAATTTTCCAAGCCACCCATCATGGTTTCCATGAGCTGGACTTCAATGAAGTCCCCTAGCCATCAGAAATGGATAGTCATTGACTTAAGGACACCATTGTATGACTATACATGTCATGCCCTCAGCGGCTCTGCATATTTATCGCCCCTGGTCCGTCTACCAAAGGCAAGTCTTCCTTAGGCAATGCTCTTCCTACCTATGTACGCCGACATGGCTCCCATGCCTTGAGACATGCCCTGCATGTCGTTCAATTTTAAACACCCCCCCCCACACATGCATCTGAAGATTATTGAGATATCTTTTAATCAGTTGAACCCCATTGGGGCCCTTTCCCCACTATATCTGTTCAAAGTTGTTTGACCAAAAACATTAGTAATGATAGTCTTGACGGTGGGACTTTAAACCACCTAAGAAAAGAGGCACAAAGCCTGTTAGTCCAAAAACCCGAAAAGGGAGACCTAAGAAAAAGTCGAGTTATACCCGCTAGGTCCACACCAAATGGGCCCAGGAAAAATCAAGGCATTAAAAAGAAAAGACAAAAAGTTTGTGGGGTTTTTCCAAAAAACCCCTGCAATAGTCAAACTATACTCGCTGGATCCCATGGTCCAGGAAAAAGATAGAGTTTGGTTTCCTAGGTTATGATTGATTCTGATTCATTGAGTTGTTATTTATACAACAATTTTTCTAGTAACGATCCAATTTCACAACAAAAAGTGATTGACAGAGACTGTATTTCGTTTAAACAAAAATAGAGGATGTCCACAAGCTGGGGTCTCTCCCTCACAAAAAAATTGAGGGAAGAGGGGTAAGTAAAATGGAGGGTACAAGAGTGGCTATGATAGCTATAAAGGAGCCTGACTCGCTCTCTCCACCAGATCAGTGACCGTGTGATGGAGGTCATTGAAGGACTGTTCCAACATGGCCTTCTCCCTAGTTTCATCCTCGGCCACCGGACGAGTATGCTCCACTGTTGTTTGGAGATCGCTGATCCCTTTTCTGGTGGATTCAAGACGACCAGTTGTAGCTGAGAACTGATCCCTTAGAATCGCTACCCGTTCTTCATATTCATGCAACTCGGAGGATATGATGACCGCCTGATCTCGAGAGATTGCCTCCAGCGCTATCAGCTGATGGAGCTTTATCGTGGATTCCTCCAGGACTTGGATCCCGCAATGAGCGTCAGAAAAGTGATCGAGTTTTCATTCACTAGTGGAATATTCATCACGGGACATAACAACTGGGCAAGCGAGAGAATGGAGCTGTCGATAGTCAAAGCCACCCAACTCCAAACCCAGGAAGAGCTGTCGAAGAGCTTCAGTCTAATTTTCCATCTCAGCTAGAGGGGTTTCAGCAACAATCGTGCAAATCCGAGGCCAGGCCCACCTGCGCACCGCCTGGTGGTCCTCCATGACACGAGGATTTTTGGTATCCTCACCGGCTAACACGGGAGAAAAATCTGGCCTTGCAACCGGTGCAGCCATGTGCTCGCTTGAATTTGGTTCTGAAACTGGAAATTATGAAGCCTCTATCCCTAGTTCAGGCTTGGGGGTCAAGTTTCTATGCTCGGTATCTGCTGGAAAAACTTCCGGGATTGTCTCACTGGGACTCGAAACCACAGGGTCGTCCCCATCCACATCCAAGAAGGATGAACTCATTTGAACTTCAGCCAAAGTTGGACAGGGTGAGGAAAATCCCCTGAGTCACTTTGATTGATGACCCATCAGTTGATCCTCCCTTAGAGCTGATGAGGAAGGTGTCGTGGACGCAACAGCCACAGTACCCCCTGATTTGGGAACCTACCAGATAGACTTCCCTAGGATCCCATCGGGATAGTATTTTTCCCACGCCTTTGCATACTCCATGGAAAGGCTGGAGGCTGCCCCCACAACAAGCTTTGGAATGCTCGTGTCAGATCCCTCCCGCATCAGCATCAGCCACCATTATTGAAGAATGGCCCGGTGCAGTTCTCGAGTCTGAGGAGGTGCAAGGGAAACTTGGACTTTCATGCACCCAAACTGGAGGGAGAAACGATACAGGACATACAGCTCTCACAGAGAAACCCTGTCGATCCACACAGACAGAAATCCATCCCGTAGAGAGATCATGTAGGAACGCTCCTCCAGGATTCCCCAGCGGTTTTCAACTAAGATTCCAGAAGGGGTGTGGTAGGGAGTGAAAGAAAACTGGGACAAGTCACTCAGGAGCTCGGGGACTTCACCAGAGCTGAGGTATTTCAAGCGGACTCCAGCTATATCCAGCAGGGTAGGCCAAAAGGTGGGAAGTGGGAGGGCCGTGTTGTGACGATACTCATAACAGCAACAATGATCTGCTACCTAGCCGTATAAAAATTGAAATGGCCCGCTCAAACGGAAGGGTGGACCGCCCTGCTGCATGTGACCCAGGAGTTCATAAATACGAGCCAATGTGGGCACTGACAAATTCACCAGGCGGCCCTTTTCCAGCTCAGCTACCATCATCAGGGTGCAAGACCTGACGCCAGGATTAATATCCTGAGAAGGGAATAGCCACATGCTCAGGAACATAGCAAACAAACCTGCTAGCTAGATCATAGGCGGCACACCGGGGTGCACCTCGTAGCCCCATGAAAGGTAGTCGCCCGCCTCTAGAACCGCCTAGTAGGAACCCAGGGAGGTTCGTGACTATTGAAAAGGATGGGTCCTAGGGCGCTTGATCTTTGGTACATGACCAACGGTGTTCAGAAATAACCCTATCCAGGTACTATAGGGAATAAGAGAGCGAGCACGCAAGGTTTGACCTAGTGATTTCTCCTTCATAACCAATAGTTCTCTCACCAAAAAAGGAACTTGTTCGACGTCGTCCCATGCATTAGGGGCAGGCCGAAATTCTTCATACATTTCACCGATGACAGGGAGCCCTCCCAATTGATGGATATCCCACAGACTAATGCCAACTTCACCATGGTAAAGGTGGAAAGTATTAGTGCTTGAACACCAACAACTGAGTAGGTCTTGCAAGACATAGGATGGCAGGTAAATATCACATTGGGACACCCACATTGCAGAGTATAAATTGACTTCTTCCAGTGATTTAGTAGACTCACAGCAGTGATGATGGACCCAGAAAGACTCGGCCCAGTCATGTGAGAAGAGCCCGCCAGATCGAAGATCCCATATAGGAATCAACCCTGCGTCAGCATCTACTCGAGTGAGGTTGATAATAGAAGGGTAACTCTTGAAGAAGGATTCATGAGAAAATTCTTGAGTGTGCTGATCACTTTGGGTCCAAACAGAGCCTCTCAAGATAAAGGCGTCTTTCTGGTCAAATTCGGAAACCATCTCCCCTGATTGGGTATGGTTAGCCTGAATACACTTGGACAACGCTTCCAAGAATGGAGAAGGAAGAACTAAGAAAGTGGGGGGAATAGGGAGATCGTCTTGAAGACCGAATCCATGAAGCGGAAGCCGATTTGATAGTGGGTAATCCAGGAGCTCAGGAGGGACCAAATCATTCAAGATGTCATCGTCAGGAATGATGGACTGACTAGGGTCCTCTTGGATGTTCTCCGCTCTGCGAATCATAGCTAAACATCTCCCTGAACCAATTGAGAGGGGCTCGATAATAGGCTTAGGTGTAGGGCGAGGGGGAACCATATTTTCTCCCTGCATTATGAAGACCCGGAAAATGGTTAGTCTGGGAAAATACAATCTGGACAAAAATACCAGCGGTATGGAAAAAGCGTTGAGGAGCCTTCATAAGAAAATTCCGCAAGGAGGACTTGAAGGATGGTTCGCCAAGACAACATCCCGCGAACTAGCCCTTTGCGAAAGCAGTCCGTGAAACCCTAGCCCGCGGAGCATTGGCTAGGAAGCCACAAACCATGTTGCTCCGCGGAATTTCAATCCTAAATTTAAGTGATTAAGTTCGGAAGACTTAGAAACTTTTAAAATTTAAGAGATTTTTAGTCCGCGAAGCATCGAAACCATGAAGAAAGTTCCTCCGTAGCCCATCATGACTTACTTTTTAATTAATTAAGATTAATGGTTCACAGTGGGGGAATTTGTTTGTGGGTGAAGGCAACCGCAAAGGAGGAATGGTTTTCGGAATTCACTGTCTGTTCGCGAATGAAGCATTTCGCGATGGAGAGAGCACGCGGAGGTGAGGGAGCTCTGGTTTCGCAAAGAATTCGGTAAAGGACAAATGATGGGCCCCCTGTATTTATAGGCATGGTCCCCTACCGGTTCTACCTCTCTACTGCAAACCATCTCAGTTTTATGACCAGTCTGCATCGGAATGGCCTCCTCTTCATTCCGATCAAGCCTTATTCTTATGGGTGGAATTTGTGAGGGCCTGAAAAATCAGAAAAGGAGATTCTACCCAAATCCCCCCAAAGAATTGGGGAAAAGAATGGAGAAAATTCAAAGAAGGGACACAAGAAGGACCGGTCCGCGGATCGGTCCCATGAAAATGCAATGTGGACAGGCCCCACGAAGCACCCCCACCGCGAACCATCGTCATTCTTGAGATGGAGGAGGAGATCCTTCGTGGTCGCGAGGCAGGATGGGCGTTGATCTGATTCACTGTCATGAACCGCCCCCACCACGGACCACGTCGACCGGTTCAAGACGCATCCACTGTCATTCAAGGAATTGAGGCGGAACCCTCCGCAGCCGTGATGCAATCCCTGAGTTCAATTCAGAGGGGGGCAGCACTCAATACCCATCACGAATTACGGATTGACCGAGTCAGCTGTAAACCAGGTTTTTGTTCATGGTCCTTCGCAAAAGGTGTCACATGGCGACAAATACATCTCTTTCCCCACTCTATAAAAGGAGATGGAGGGTGAAGGGTATAGGGATAAGATTCAGAGGGATTGGGGATTCGGAAGGAGATCGATCGGAGGAAGGCTTGGGATTTCCCAAATAGTAAAATTCTCATTCGCGAACCACAGCAAGTATACAAATTAATAAGGAATTGGAAAATGCATAATAACTTGGTGAACCGTGAACCTAAAATAACAAAAAGAAGGAAAACCGCAAATCATACCCCTTCCGCGGATGAATTCCCCGCGGACCAGGGAGTTTATGCCTCTTTTCCCATCCGTCGCACTGCGTAGCATCCTCCTATGCGGACAAAGCCTCGACTGATGAACCCCTAACCGGTGTCGCCCTTGGCCTTCGCTGCCCGTATAGAACCCTTCGCGAACCACCCTGGTTCGCGGATCGAACCTGAAGTGTCAAACCACCCTGGTTCGCGGGATGCTTGTCAGTCCACAGACCACCCTGGTTTGTGGGATGCCCCTTAGTGCACGGAGCACCCTGGTTCACGGACGGCTTTTCCAGCTGCATAGCACCTTCCTACACGAAGGGCGCCACCACTGCTTCAAACGTGTGGCCCCTCAGAGCCTTCAGAGTTTCTGTTCCCTATGCCAGATAAAATCCTTCCAATCCGGTCTGATCCTCCACAGCCTTCTTATTGGCCTGCTCATCGGGCCCGAGTCGAGGCCTCCACAAGAGCCGTCGGACCCGTGTGGTGTAACCTTCAGGCGCATCAGCGCGCCACTTTGAGTTCACATACCCACGATAATTATAGGTGAAGGGGTTTCCCCGACCCTTGAGAAGATTCCCAAAGCATTCATGGGTTCACATTCCAACAGTAATGTGGAGTCTGAGCTCAGGAATCCCATTTCTGCCTCTCCTCTTGTTAATGGCTCCTCGGGGGTAGTAAAATACCAATCATAAGAAAGCCCTAACGCACTGCAAGAGAGGATATGGGCACATGAGCACACCCTTTCCCTCTCTCGTTGTGCTTTGTTGCTTGGGTTGCTCTATGCGTAAGCCCCACTCCACTTCTCATGGATGAACCTTTCATGACGTGATTGTTTGATCCTTGTTGTCTCTTGTTTCTCACACCAAGCATGACTCACATGGGCTTAGAGTAATCATCTACCATGACATCCTCTTATGGGCCTCCTCAGAGTGTAACCCCACTAACCGAACTACGGGGACTTTGATCCATGTCAAGGCATGGTATGTAGGAAGCCTCCACGAGGTTCAAGCCCACCACTCTGTCGTTTCTTCACGTTGAGTTCCACCCCTTGTCCAGTATGACGTTAAACTGTATATGTAAACTATGTGGACTTTGATCCCTGCCTCCTAAGCAGGGTATATAGGAAGCCTCCCTGAGGTTCAATCCCGACAACCGGTCAATCCGACTATCCTCACGTCGGCTCACCACGTCGCTCCTTATGCCGCCTCAGTGAGTCCAGACTCATCAGGGTCATTAACCCAATGAGGGATGGTAAACCTTGGGAGTAAATGATTCTGAGTCCCTACGTTCACCAGACCACTACCAACCTTGAAAAATCTGTGGATACTATGTTTGGGTATAAACCAAAGATTCACAAACATATGAATATGTCTTAAATCTATAAGACAGTCCCAGAACAGGCAATAATTTCCCCCCCAAAAGGGTTTGACGAGCCTGAATTCTCATCCTCTCGACCAATGTGAGTTCTTATGTGTCGCTGGCCAGACCATCCGACCAACGCCTACCTTTGGAAAGAAGGTCCACGTGTCATCAGATACGAAACCGTTGGGTGTTTCGAGACCGAAACCTGAAACACCAATATATAAACATGATATTAAATAATAAAATATATGATTTTGATGGTCATAAAACCCACTAAAATAAATGAAATCACTTTCATTAACATTTTATCTAATGATTTATTATCATACCATTTAATTAAATTCTATATAACAACATTTCAAATTTTATTAAATCATCAAAAACATAAAATTTTAATTTTATATAACTATTTTCATTATACATGAACCCGTATACATGTATATAAGTGAACTGAACTGGAAAAACCAAGACAATGAACACTCTAAGAATGATGCAATTAAAATATAAAATTGATAAAAATGTATATAAATGAACATAATAAAATTATAATAAATTAAATTAAGGTAGAATTGGTTCTTAATCTAGAAATTATTGAATCTAATTTTTTTATCTAAAATTCTAAGTACAAGTGTCGAACACTTTTGGAAATAATGTAAGGGTTTTCACATATCACTTTTATTTCTCCGAGATATAACTTATTCATCACTTATTCCTTTTGTTCAGTGTATTTATTCTACCCTTGATATATAATATCATAAATCCCTTTATCTTCATGGTATTAAATATTTCAATTGATAATAATCACTTATATGCGGTATACGGTCTGACTGATTATAAGTTGTTTGGAGATTCCCGAACCTAACTCCCTTTTATTGGCTTATACCACTTTCATGAAAAAAATTAGAGGGGATGTTCTTGTAATATTCATAAAAAAAATTCATTTTTTCCCATTTTAGTTTTAGTTATATACATGTTTCTTATCTTATTTTATGAAAAATAAAAAGTATTTTCCTAAATTACTCTTCCCTCCAAATTTAAAAGGGTATTTCTCTTAACAATTTCTTAATGATTTTATTATAATATTTTCAACTATTTGAAAAAATGTTGTTGACTATTATTATTAAATATGATCGATCTATTATGTATCCATCTAACAATATTTTATTTGACTAGTTTGTGATCATTTTCAATGGGGATGTAATATCCTGATATCATTCACCGTATTACTCTGAATAGTTTATGATTATGTATAATAATTTGGGAAATTATAAAAATTTATTATTTTAATTTCAATATGAATTTATATATTGATTATGCTTCCCCCATTTCATATGAGTAATGCATTGGACTTAGTATGTATCTTGTGGGGCCTACTATAGCCTCTCGATGCATCTGTAGGTATCATGAGACAAACTAGACCATGTTCTGGATGAGGCCTTACAAATTTATTTAGTCTTTTTTGTCAATGATTTATGGTATGTTTATGATGTCCTGCATTATCCATTCCCACATTATGAAATTAGGTATATTTAATTTGTGAGATTATTCAACTAGTAGAATATCCATGGCTAAAAATTATTCCCATTTCATTATTTATAAGGAAATATTTGATAAGAACTTTTTCATAAAATATTATGCTTAATACTATATTTTATGGTATTTTTTAGTTATTCAATTATATTTATTTTTTACGTTTATGAAAGCTTCTATTGTATGCTTAACCTTATTGAGTGTTTGAGATCACCACTTTTTTATGTTTTATTTTTTATGAGGATTCCATGATTATATTATTATTGACATACATGGATAATTTTGAGAATATAATGGTTTTATAAGGACTTCCTATATTCTATTTCATTTCAAGTTGTAATATAAATCATATGTTTGTATCTGGTTTTCCAATGCAAACAATTTGAAAAATTTTAAACCATATAAATAACAATTTGAAAAATGTAATCCATATAAATAACAACAAATATAAGAGAAAAAATAAAAAGTAGAAATGGAACTAAAACAACTATAAGGGGGAAATCCTTAGCATGCCAACTTCTAACATGAACATCAATACAAATTTCTAACATCAATACCCATTAAGAATAAGCTCCACTAAATCAATTCCCTCCATGATTCTACCTAAAGCATATGAAATTTTTATTGAATAAAATACATGTTACTGAAATTGCCATGTTGAAGTGAGTATAAACATACCCAGTTATACCCCATGAAAAGATGAAGGTAGGAATGAAATAAAAGTTAGTTTGAAACTCATGATTGAGAAAAATAATAGAGAAACTAAGACTTGCATATTGTTTAAGGATTAAGAAAAACAATAATAATGAAGTACCAAATCCTCGACCAATATCCAAGAAGATTTTATGTCACAAACATCTCGATGTAGCCATTGAACAACATAACCCACAATATCGAAACTACCCAAGATCCTATAAGACACAAAATCTCTATAAATCCTTAAGGGTGGTCAATTAATTTACTAGGATAGCTCATTGGTTGAAGGAGTACATATTTTGAGTTATGATTTATATTTTATAAAGGAAGAATAAAACCACGGGAGTTTTGACTCTATCGATTAGGGAACCACACCACATCTCGTTGTTGGGTTCTTAACTGCATTGGTCATATGTATTACTCATGGATTATTGTTGAAAAAGTGATACTCATAGTACCTAAACTCATTATTATAATGGAGGAACCACACCTGGTTTCCATTGGGGAGTATTAAACTCCATGAAGTGTGTGGGGGACCCACATATTTTCATTATTATGTCTCTAGGGAATTACTCGCTCAATTCATCTCTAGTAAACCCCTTGATAATATTTATAAATATAAATTATTTATATTACCAAAACAACTCATAAATAAATTTTATTATAGAAAATAGATTAAACCATCACATTCTAAATTAATAAATGGTCAAAATTTACTACTCTATTTTCCAGTTACATCACCTGGGTGAGAATATACAAAAGACACTCAAGGAAGATATTTTTAACTGGAATGACATATTTTCGTCAAGTAGTAGTTCGGTGTGTACTAATACCGATTGGACATTTTTTTAACATACATGTCATTTCCTTTTAGTGGCACAAAATGCGAAATTCATGAGATGTTCAAGCATGTACTTCGGGGTAATTATTGAATTACTAGATAAAAATGATATGCTATTAAATCTAACATGGTTTGTGAGACATGATGGATGCTTGATATGTACTTTAATTGCACATGTTGGTTCATTTACTTAGATAAATAGTGTTGTTATCAACTATTAATAAATCTAATATATATATATATTCATCCTATCATTCATTAATAATTCTAAATAAAACTGCCAATTTTTTGGGTTTTTTATGTTTATAAAAGCATTGAGATGTAGGATTATTTAATATTATTTTTAATGATTCTAAGGAAAACATTTCTAACATCACCTCACAAAAAAAGATATTCATGGTGTAGGAGAATATAAATAAATCTATGAATGGAAAACGTAGATTCAATTTCACTACAATAGATACCCACACACTATAAGGGGGTTGATGTGAAGATACACATGGTTAACCAAGATGAAATTGAACAGAAACAAGTGTCACATGAAGAAAATAATATAACAAATAAATGAATAAGGTATATGGAAGGAAGAAAAAGGAAGACTATAGAAAAATGCACCATCTACACTATATGTGATCACACCCACACCATAGTCATATCCATTTGTCATATCCTTCCATGAACCTAAATGAACAGATATTATTTGATGTAAATAACCAAAGCACAAGGTGGTGTAATGAAATTATAGGAGTATTGTAGAAAACTCATGGAATGGGGAATCACCATGTTAATAATATTTTGAGAAAAAAATGTCTATGTGTATGATGGAGTCCACAATGGAGGAAACATTTTGAGGTGGGAAAAGTGAGTAATTATATTTTTTTAGAATAATGCTTTTCACAATGAACAAAATTATCATAGTCATATAGCCCGGTGTAATTATACCTTAAAGAAGATGAAAACAGTCACACCACACATTTTTAAATTTCATCATCAATGAAAATGATGATGCTTTTAAAAGAAGTTATTTAATTTTAAATAACATAATTTCACCTCCCGTGTTGTAATTTTAATGATAAATGGATTTTAAAATAAAAACACAACAAATATAATATGGATATATACCCTGATATTTTAAATATCTTGAGTTTAAAGTGTATAAATATACCCTTCATGCTATAGTACAAGTCATTACAACATGTGTAAGTATACCTAAGGATAATAGATTACAATTTAATTGCATATAAATCTTTATACACATGAATACATGGATTTTAATCATTATATATTCCATTTTTATAAGTTTTTAGTGTTTTCAAGATATTTTTGTAGTGGAGTAACATTAAACAATTGTTTTTTATTTTCAATATTTTTTCACATATTTTATTTATTTGTTTCATTCTAGTTACTCACATTGGTTAATTCATTCATTAATTCCAATATGGTCATTCTTCTCAAATTCATTTAACTTAATTTTCATTCTTCAGTTTCTAGATTTTTTCTTAAGATGAACTAGTCAGCAATTATTGAATTACGTTTGACCCCAAGTGGCTAGTCACATAAGGAGTGTGAGGTAGAGAGTAATTGAATGGACACCTAATTCCCCAATAACAATTATTCAGAAAATATTATTTTATATTTGAAACCCATTTATGAATATTTTTCTAATCTCATTCCTTAATTATCCATTGAAAAGTGGTTCATTAAGTGATTATATCCATAGTGATTGAGTGGATTAAATATTAAATAGTGGTTCTATTTTTATTCATTTAAGATTAAAACTAATGCACATTATTTTATTTATTTGTCCAATAAAAATATATAATTTTTATTTAAAATAATTATTATATTTTCTAAAAAACTATTTATTCACTTATGAACAATATTGAAAACATTCAACTGGGATATTTTTTTAAGAAAGGTGATAATTTATATTCTTATAACATCCTTGGAAATTAATGTATCAATTTTAAATTTAAATGATTGTTTTAAAACTTTAGATTATCGTTGTAATAGATGATTAAAAGTCCCTCTTATCTGACATATTTTTTGAAAGAAAAGACTAATCATTTTATTTTTTACCTTCGGAAGTTTTTATTTTTAATGCACTTTTTATTATCACGTACACAACCATGTTTAGTAGGAATATGACCACTTGGATAACATCTTTTGTAATGAATAAATTCATATCAAATATAGCTTCCTATTGTGTCGAGTTTTACAAAGAGTTATCTCTAAAAATATCCAAATTCGATGTAATGAAATTAATTTGAAATATAAATTTCTATGATTATTATAGTTAATGATAGAGATATAAGATCACAATTACGTATAATCAGAATGTGTGTGTTGTATTTTTAAATTCAATGGAATATTTATTGGTGTATCCATTTATTTTAGTTATCTTGATGAGTTACTATCTACATAGTTTATAGATTGTATATGGGTTTCATTAAAGTGAGGGACCATATTGTAGCATTTAATACTTGATATAGGATTTTATAGGAGGTACACAGTGAGGATAAGAACCTAGAGAATTTGACATAGTACATATCATTTGAAAACTAAATTGCTCACCTTGATAAACAATACAAGAATAATGTGTACAAGGAGTAGTCGAAATCCTTCTTTTTGTAACCTTAAAAAGTTGTTCAATTTGACCCATATTAGAGGATTCAATGATGTATATGGACATTAAGTTCATTGGTAAATTCCACATATGGGATTCAAACATAGTACTGATGGCACTTTTTCTAGAATTATCCTGCTTAGATATGTTATAATTCATGGAAAATAAGGATTATTTGTTTTGGATTTTTGTGACATTTATATTAAGGGTAACCAAATAACAGAAAAATCTCTTGCTACACCCATTATGCTTCATCTTTATTTACTTTACAACATGTACCCTTAATATATGGAATCATATTTGGATTTCAATATTAAATTATTATGGGGATCCTCTTTCTTTTATTTTTCCATTGTTTACTTCATTAAGGAATTCAACAAACTATTTAATCATGATGTGGTGATTCAAGATACATTTTAAGAGGGTAATAATGTGTAAGATCTCCTATATATTAAATTTGATGAAATTTTTACTATGTTTATGTATATTTTATTAGGAACCCTCTCACTAAATTTTAATTACATAGTTCACGATGATTCCCGTGGAATCCATAACTTTTCATGCCCTTGAACTCAATATTAGAGTTCTCTCCCTCATATTGTTTTTTTCTGTCAGTGAAAAATAATGTTCCCATTGTATTTTTATATATATTCATTCTAATACTCTAAGGCTAGTCGAAATATCTCACATAGTTCTTAGTGACCAATTATTTTCCGAATGGGACCACCCTAATATTTTCACTATTCTATGTCTTGGTAGTATAGAAAAGGGTAAGGAACAAAAAAATATAAAATTTTTCAAGATCTTGTAATTAATCATACCTCTTAAATTATCACATTATTAAGACCATTTATTTGGACTAAGTAAAGTTATTATCTAAAAATATAAATTCATTAGAATAACTCTTTTCTCATTGTTTTTTAGTTTTTATCATTTTATTCTTTTTTACCTTTATGTGTTTTGTTGTTTTCCCATTTTAGGCATTTCAGTTCATGATTAATATTCCAAATACTCAGTTAAATATACATATTTTATATGATTTATTGGAATTGAATGTAGATATTGATTCGAACCTTTTCCCTTAATGACTATCTGACCAAGAAGAAAACATTCACCTTCATACATCTGATTCACATAATGAACTATTCTCCCATGAAAACCAACAACATGGAACATAGATGGATAAATCCACAATGGACTATAGTTTACCATCCATCAATGGGAATTATAAAAGTATGAAATTGAGATAATAATCATCTACATGATACAATAAATGGTAAAATTTGGAATAATGAAACATGACGATCTATGTGGCGATTTATCCAAATTACTAAGGATATTTAAATAATAGGTAAATGAAGTGTCCATTAATTATATATTTATCACTGAATTCCCCTTATCACAAAAATATTTAGTTAAGTATTTAATGAAATTCAACCGTTTAGTTTTTTCATGACTTGGGGAATTATATTGAAGTGATTGATAAATAAATAGTTTATTCTAGTGATTATTTTTTCACATAAAATTCTTAAATTTAAATCTAAATTAAAAAATTATTTTTTTATTATATCCAAAAAACCGATTCAAGAAAAAATATTTAAAATATGGATGACTAATTTTGGATATCTTGAACTAGAATAATATTTTATTGATGAGATCTCTTATAACTCTTGTCTTTGGAAATGTAGTAGGGTTCCATTGAAGGGGGAATCCATACACGGGAGGAAATGACCAACATTGTTTCTTAAGAAAAATCTATTTCAACGAAGATTAAAAATTTACAAATTTTCGAAACTAATCAATAATAATATAAAAATAAAAAACATCCACATTTGTTACAAAATATTATAATAATTTTGGAAGGACATGTTTTGACAAAGATTTCCAAACTTTTATGGAATAAAATTATCAATTGGATTTTAAATGTATATATTATAAACAATCTACCAAACAATTAAAAATATATATATAATAAAGATATGATAAATAAACCTAGTGAAAACATAAGTCTATATTGAATCCAACTACATGGGGACCAAAATTTCAACCCAAATAAATTCCCACCATTATTGTTATGTGAACCATGCGGTTTGAGTTCATTTTAGCCAATCCCACCACTATTACTCAACCTAATCATCCCTGATATCACTTATATCCCTAACTATCATCATAACCCATAAATAACCTCTCCAGGACATGATGAATGAATTTATCCTGATGTTTAATCATTGGATAAAAAAAATCAATATTCTTGATGAATGTGTAATATCCTATCCATAAACTTTATCACTAAGTGGGATAAATTTCATAAACATTATCATATAGATTACTCAGTACTTTTCCAAGTAACACAAATAAAAATCCAATAAAGGAGGTGAGGAATATTACCCTTCACTATAAACAAGAGTTGGATGAATATAAAAAACATGGACGATAAAGAGTAGATAGGTAAGGACAAAGAAAAAATCGTATTTTGTAAATGGGAATATAAAATGAAAGATGAAAAGAATGGTGAATAGATAAAAAAATATAATAGAAGAGGATAAAAAATTTAATATAAAAATTAAGAATCTTATATACTTCCCTCATTAATTCCAAAAAAGGATAATAAAATTTTTTATCTAAATAAAATTTAAGATGATCCTTAAAATATAAAAATAAATTGATGTCCATATTATTTTTTACAAAGGGATTACTAAAATTAATACAGCTAAAAATTTTATAATGGAGTTTCTATCAAAGGATAAGTAGTTATATTATGTTAGAGTTATTTCCAAATGTGAATAATGTTTTTAAGTCATTCAATGCATTATCTATATAAATCAAAGGGATCCAGAGAGATTTATATCTCTTAAACTACTTCTTTTCTACATTTATGAAGGCACATATTTTTTCAGGAACTAGTTTCGATCATGTTACTCTATGTGAGATTTAAAATAGAGATTTGGATGACCCTATGTTGAAATGATTTTCTCATAATATTGATTTTAATTTAGTGAAATTACATTGACTTAATTCTAAATATGTTTTAGTAAATATGGGAGAATTTATAATCCCTGATGTGTTTTGTTATTCTCAAAATGGTAAAAGAAGGGGGTGTTCCCATTTCCCATGAATATTATTCTGAAAAACTAAAAAATCATTGATTTATATCTACCAGAGATTCATCATGTTCATTATTGATGATGAAATCTACCCTTTTATCTCATTAAGGATATGGATCATGGAATTGAGATTAAGGACTCCCATTCAATATTTTCCTCTATATATTACACATATACCATGAGTGTACAATAAGAAGGGGAAGAAAAAAACATCTTATTGATATGGTGGTGAAAAGTATAAAAAAATAAATATATGAGAATAATGTATCTAATGTTTTATACTAGATAAAACCTTTTTTAATTGATTCCTATAGTAAATTTATCCCTAATATAATCATGCCACCAGTCCTTTAATTAAAGCCACCACCAAAAACCACTATGTTCTCATTTTTTAGTTTCAAGGACAATTTATCAAATATAATCAAGAAATAATGATAATGGAGTAGTTGTAAAAACTCCTAGAATTATTACAGATGAAAAGGAAATAAATTTCCAAAGATATTTAAAGAATCAATGGAATTACCCCCTAAACTATCAAATATGAGGTGCTAATGGAGAAAGGAAGAAACCCAAAATGAAAACTAAAATGTGTAATCAAACCGGTATGGAAGGATGTTGTTAAAATGGATGTTTGGAATCTCCATAATACAAGAATTATATTTTCTATTTTATAAAACAATTGTGTTAACCCAGTATAAGTGATGCCAATGAAATGGGTCATTATTATTATTAAGATCGAGGCTAATGAGATGATAACTTTGTGTAAAATTATTGGAAGGAGAGTTTCCATGGAATATTATTAGGAAAACATAAACAAATTAAAGGGACGCATTCTACTCCCATCCATGGGTCAAATTTTTGAAATTTTATCTAAATGTCAGTGTTATTACCATTTATATATATACACAAGTTACAACCATATGCCAATGTATTCTCCTAACCAATATAATCGTATTCTTAAATTACCTTATCAAACATTAAACTCTCATGACATGTCATTTCAACTATCCAATACACCATGAACTTTTCAAATTTGAATTAAATATAATTTTCAGGACATGAAAAATGAATTTATTGATATTTTAATTGATTATTTTTAGATTATGGGATATTATTTAAGGTATTTATATAAAATCATGATTTTTTGATTAGGTGTTTTAAAACAAATTTTTATTTTTATTTTCTATTGTAAGTGATTCATCATGTTTTAGAAAGTAATTTTCCTTGGGAATAAAATATTATATCCAGAAATTAATGTCAACCCAGCTAAAATAATGTTAATATAAGAGTCACTTGATCCAACTAAAATAAAGTGGATTCAAATCTTTCTTAGATATTTGGATTTTTATAACTATGTTTTCAAAGATTTCTCCATGATATCAATTACACTTCTGTATCTTTTATTGAAATAAGTTCAATTTAATTTTGACCACTCAATAAAAGAATATTTATCTTCATTAAAATGTAATTTGGTGGCTAGCCACATCATGATTTCTCATAGTGTAGATATTAAAAAATTCTAAAATCTATGCTTGAATATATTGTGAAGAGGATTCTACATGTTTTTTTATTCATCAACTACTAGAAGAAATCAAGTATATGATAGATCATTGTAAAATATATTATAAACTATATTCTTTTAGACCATAAAACAAATATGGATGTGAATTTTTCAGAATCAATGTTTGATTCCAAATAACTATAAATATTATAATGATCAGTATGATTATAAAGTTACTAGTTCATAATGTTGGATTATTTGATGTGTGGTGAACTAATGTTATTTGATACTTTCTGAAATCCATTTAAAACACTAACATACTTGGGTGTGTATTATGTTTGAGTATAAGTTGAAGTTGAGGAAACATCGAATAACGCATCCAAGTTAGTGATAACTTGTATAATGAAAAATATTTTCTGGATTTATAATCCATCATTTACTCATAAGGGATCAGGGTATTAATTTCAACAATCACTTCACTGGGGTATTACTGGAAAATTATAGTGTTTTTGTAAAACACCAGTACCCATTATCACCAAATAACCAAAGATAAAGTGGAACTATTCAATATATATATCAATAAAATTATAGATAAAATATTGATATCAATTGGAAAGTATTATATAAAAAATATTGTTCATTAATTATTATAATATATTTGATACATAAGGTCAAATCCCATTTTGGTTCATGAAATGGGACCAAAATACATCCCATGTGGCTAATAGGTGTCATGATATGACCCTAATAGGTCACATCTTGATTCTATATCCCATGTCTCACACGGGGTGAGTGGGAGATCAATTCTCTCATATATATATACCACATGAGAACTAACCTCTACAATAGAACCTTTTGGTGATTGATAATGATCCCTAGTGTAAAAATCCAGGAGGTAATGGATAGAGTATAAAATGTTATGTATGTTGGAATTAAAGGACCTATGAGAATATATTATATTTCAAGGTTCTATAAAGAACCCTCCTTGTTACTCTAGGAGGGATTAGTGGATACAAGATACCAACTCTCCTCATGGATCGTGACATGGGATTAACTTCCTTCCATGAAACCTGATTAGTGTCGAAACATGACCCAAATGGGACACACTGTAACACTAGATCCCAAGAACTACATGTGTTTTGGGAGGTTCCATTATCTAATATATGTATATATATATATATACCATATGAGAACTCTTTCTCTACAAGATTTATTTTCATGTTATAGTTTGTGATCCCAAATGGAAAAAACCCTAAGATAGTGATGAAGAGTATAAAATATATTATATGCTGGGATAATATGAATTTGTACCTTATTTTCAACCATAAGTTTTAATATATTTGATTTGTCATCAATTTATGATATTGTGTGAAGCTTCTGTGAATACATGAAAAGTTGGTGAGGAAATTGGTGATGGAAGAAATCCCCAGCACTTTCATTATCTCATGGTGAGTAACCATTATGAGTCTACATAAACAACAGTAAAAATGGAAATGACTATAGTGAAATAGATTTGGGAGTTTTTTACTCTATTTCATTCTATTAGTGTTTTTGATTGAAACTATCTTTTTAGATATATCATGGTAGATGATGATTAATTTAATACATGTGGGAAATTAAAAGATTATATATATTGTGTCCAAAACAATGGTTTATATATATTATTTATATTCTTAGTAGATGTACCAAAGTGTGGAAAATGGAATAAATAAGTAATTGTTTATATGAATTTGTGAAATTTTTCTAGGAATCAAACTGGGGAGTCCCACACCATAGCGAAATTGGACTAGTATTTTTGACATTGAAATTGGGAAAACATTATAGACACATCATGGTACCTAGTTTCTTCATTATAATAATCAATATACAATATTTGGAGGATCATAATGGGTGGTGTGGAATATATGGAAAATATTATGTGGATGTAAATTATCACTTATACAGGTGATCAAAACAGTAAAATGAAAAAATCCATGTGATGGGGAAAGGTGTGGTTCACTTCTATTTTCAATGTTCCAAAACGTATCCACTGAGGATCATTTCTCATTAATGAAAAAGGACTTTTTTAGGTGGACTTACCATATGATATATATGTGAACATAGAAATTACCATCACCCCATATGAGAATTTTTGATCAAGTTCCATGACATGATCTATTAGGGTCATAACATGACAGCTCGTATCTATAAAATACGCAAGTCAACCTCATGTCATGAATCATAGGGGAAACTGGAATCATGTATGAAATATGAAACCATAATTCATTATCAGTCAATTTTATCCCAAACTTATTTAAACCAAATGTTATAACTACATGTATTTTTTAAAATTATAGGTATCTTGGTAGTGATTGGAATAAGTTTCAACATTGGGTAAAGATGGGATAATTTAGTGAGTAAAATGATAATAGATAAAATCACAACATCATTCACTATACTATGGAGAGTAGTAATGTTGAGTTTGGATAATATTGAAACATCTTGAGTTCATGATATATGGGTGTTGTGTTATATTTTATAAATATAAGGTTTTCACTTTTTAATGTCCATTATGGTAAGGCTATGGTATTAAATGTTTAAATTATAAAATTCAACCATGTGGAATATTTTTTTATTCTAGACATAGTTTTGGTGGAATATGTTAGAATCTTATTAATGTAAAAGGAACTAAATTTTAAAAAAGTGAACATATATTTAATACTCTTTATTGAGTCAGGAATGTTTTCTGGGAATAAAAATGAGATGTCCCACATCATTGTGAAGTTGGATAATCCTTAAGGAAATTGAAATCAGGAAAATATTTGGGTGATATCATGGATACAAGTATTTTACATTGTAATAATCTCTTAAAAACCTGTGAAGGCCTATAATGTGTGGTATAAAAGATATAGTGAATCTCATTTTGGAGTAACTAAACTCTCATAAGTGTGAAAAAAACAAGAAAAAATTCACCACATCATGGAAGAAGTCATGTTTTATATCTTGTTTTTATACTTGAAAATAAAAAAGGGTAAACGGGTATAGATTAATTCATATTGAAGTTTCTTTTCATCTAGATAGGAGAAGATCCATGATATTTGAACTTATATGCTATGGTTAGTCTGATATAGTGCCTTAAACATGTTTTTTTATTAGAGACCATGGACTGGTGTTTGAATAACTATGGGTTACACCTAGTATTATTTATTATTCGCTATAAAAAACATTTTAGTTATTTAAAAAAATTAATATCTCTAAGGGATTTAAATATTTTATATATACATAAATATGAATCAAGAGTAATATTTAAATGATTTTATGTTATATATTGTTTTAAAATTTAAAATTTTAATTTGAAATTCAAAATTCCTTGGTCATATTATTATCATTTGTACTAAAGAAAAAGATATTAAAACAAATAAGAAGGATCTATTTTAAGAATTATATGAATAGGGTATTAAAAATAGACTTTAATAAATATATGGATTTATAATTGGAATCATGACATGTTTGAAATATATTTAATATCAGGCATGGAAGAAATACTTTTTGTAAAAAACATTAAATATATAGAATTGATGTACAAAGAATTACAGAGAACGCCAATTGATATTCGGTGAATGGATAAAATTTTCTATCATTGTGATTTCGACATGTATGTTGATACTTTATGTTGTAATAGTCTTGAGAAGTATTGAATGAGATATAGTAAGATTTCAATTAACATGAATGAGAAGTGATATTATCGTAATTTTTGAAATTAAAACAAATTATAATGTGATTAATTGGAATATCTACACACATTGAAAATAATATTTTTGAATATAACCCAGTGTGGGTGAAATAAAACATTTATTGTGTTCATGTTTCTTGACTGATTTAAAACTACCATTTTTATTATAATAAAATCCATAATACAAAAAATACAAAAAAAACACATCAAGGTGGTCGAAAGTAATGCAAACCCACAACATCATTGGCCACAAAATTCATCGCCTCCTTAGGAAACACACCCATGAAAAAGAAATATAATATCCTCTCATCTGAGGAAGCCATGGAAGCCAGATAATCTGCCACTATATTCCCCTCCCGCCATGTGTGAGACACCATCATGTTGCTACCCTTGAATGGGTTGCATTTTCTAATGGTTTATAAGATATGCCAAGGGATATAACACTTTCCAAGCATTGCATTACAAAGCTGAAAAGAGTCAGAATCCACGATTTGAACCTCAAGCTGACTTTGACTACACATTTCCAGCCCCGTGACTATTTCCAGAGCCTCCGCCTGCAGCACATCACCTTGCCCAAAGAAATCCGTGAACACTGCAACAACAGAACCCCTATGATCTCTTACAACCCCGCCTCTACGCATCTCCCCCCAATTAGAGACCCATCCGTGTTGAGTTTGAAACGTTGTTGATGGGGAATCCAACGTACCCAGGATCTCTGTTCGGGATAGCCAGAACGAGGTGCGGTTGGAAGAAAAGGAACAAATGAACTCGTAGAAGGAGCAAGATGACAGTCCAGGAAGAGGAGTAGTAGATCGAGTAGGGTATTCTTCATTTTGAAATGAATGCCTACTTGAGATCCCGGTACATCATTGTGTCGCGCCTCATTCCTAAACTTCCATATCGTCCATCAGCCTACAATTAGAATAACAAATCTGATCTTCCTCTTCGCATTGTGGGATCCTTCTCCTCTAAACCACGACAGCAAGAATTCCTCCTGCTCCCCTCCAAATAGAAGCCACCTGAAGAAATACCCAAAAACGTCCAGATACCGATAGACCATTCACTTGTGTAAAAAAGATGATCCACTGTTTCTTGGTTTAGGATCCTGCAGCACCGGCACCTGGAAGCCAGATTCACGCACATCCACTTCAAATATTCATCAATTGGAAGAGCCTTATTCCTCACTCATCATAAGAGGAAATGTTATTTATATGTAAGCTCCTAGCACCAAAGCTAAGTCCCCCACTGATCTTCACCTGAAATATCCCTCATGATGTGCATAAAATCATTGATGGAGAAGATACCTGGCATAGAACCTGTGAAAATAAGTTTATCTGGGACATTGCTGGAGACAATGCTATTGAAGATATCAATTTGATCCTCATCAAGAATATCCTGAATAAATATGGGATGACCACTTGCCTCTCTGGAGGACATGTTCAGGGTGGGGCATCCCGGGAATTAAAGTTTCTTTTCCCCCCAATCTCGTTGATGGAAATTGAGATTCCCTTTACCCACTAACCACCTAGAATGATGTTGTAGAATCTCCATGTAGGGGCGAAATACCTTCCAGATCCTGGAGGGTCTCGATCTCTGGGCACAAATATTCTGCCCATAAATATCTTGCATAGTCCTACCCCAAAGGGATCTACCTTCCATAGCCTCCCATGCTAGCTTGGAATGAAGTCCCCTCATGGTTGAGAGAGAACTCCTTGGATTAATACTCCCTTCAGTAAGAGGCCTTGCGAGACATTTCTCTGATGCCCAATGATGTTTTCCATCCATCTGACCATCCCATAAAAAGGATATCAAAATATTATCCAAATTGGAGGTTACAGACTTAGGAACCTTCAGTGTGTAAAGAATATGAATAGTAATGGAAACCAGGATGCTGTTAACTAAAGTTATACGACCTCCAAAGGATAAAAATCTGTTTTCCAGTTGAGAATATGACCCAAAATTTTTTTGATGAGCTTATCAGAATGCTGGACCCATAGGGAAGAAGGACTAATCTGAGCCCCGAGATATTCCATGGGAAATAATCCTCACTCCATATTCATAATATTCCCCACATCTCTCACTCTTTTTTTTCGACACATTCTTTGATATGTAAAAGGTACTTTTCTCTTTATTGACAACCTACCCAATCCACTTGCAGTATTCCCCTAAAAGATCATTAAAACCTTGCACTGACTGGATACTACCATTAATAAAAATTATGGTGTCATCTGCGAACATCAAATGAGAGATCCCCCTTGTGGCCGGCCTATTATGATAGTGGAAGATTGTCCCCGTGGTAAGACCTTTATTGATAAAGCCATTAAGCACATTTTCAGAGGTAATGAGAAGAGTGGGAGATATGGGATCTCCTTGCCTAAGACCATGAAATGCTTTGAAAAAGCCAAATTTCTTACCCATAATTGAAGAAGAAATCCAAGCCGAGCTTAAGCACCAGAAGAGTAAGTCAAAAGTCCATGTTGAAAACCCCATGCAATTCAAGACTCTGAGCACAAAACCCAATTCCACTCTATCATAGGCGTTGATCATATCTAACTTAACCACCACATTTACTCCGAACGACTTGTTATTAATTCCGCTTACCATTTCTTGGGCTACTCCAATAGCACCATGTATAGTCCTCTATTTAAAAAATCCATGTTGTTCTGAGGCCATCCAGGAATCCAAATGAGGGGCTATAAGTTTGTTGAGAATTCTAGCCAGAGTCTTGTACGGGATGTTACAGATGATAATGGGCCAGTAATGGTTAACAGACTGAGGATTACACACCTTCTGAAGATGAACCATCTTTGTGGCACAAGCAATCAGTGGGAAGTTTCCCCCTGGAAGATGTCTTGGATTTCTCTCACAAGATCCCCTTTTATACAATCCCATGACACCCTGTAAAAAGAACCTAGAAAGCCATCTGGCCCAGGGGAACTTTCTGGGTTCAAGGACCAAAGTGCCTCCCTAATTTCATCCTCCTCCGGAGTCCTCCTCAAAGCCTCATGAACACCCTCTGAAACACATCTAGGAAACCTTGAAAAAAGATCAGAATATCTTTGTGGGTACCCCCTTCCATATTTGGATTGGGTTCATCCAGTAAGGATCTGATAGCCCCACTAATCAGTCCCCCTACCTCATCACAGTCACTAGAGTAAGAACCATCTTCTCCTAGGAGGTTTGGCTACTAAATCCTGGGTGTTCTCTTGATGCAAGAATGAAAGTATCCAGAGTTCTGGTCCCCCTCACGAAGCCATCTGATTATAGCTCCCTCCCTGGCCATCCTTTCTTGACGTAAGAGACTATCAGTAAACTTGTCCTTTTTGATCCTAAGATCGTTAAATAGGACATCATCTCATTCTACTTCTAGCCGCTTCTCCATAGTATCATATTTTTTTATCTAACATGAAGACAATATACAATTAATCTTTAGAGATGAATACATTTAATGATATCATAATTTCTTACCACATTATATTTCATAGAGGGACATCAGTTTACAATAGTTGGCATCATAGCCACTATTTATTTCATGGTGATTCATTTAGGGAAAACTATTTTTTATAGAATTCTATGAATGTGTGGGGAGTGGACATATTCAACAGTTGCAATTATAAAGTATGCAATAATAGAATGAGATAACATTTATGATCTCTTATCATTGATGACTATTCAAAATCAGTTGATGAAATACATGTAAGTGATTATAAATTAATGTTTATAATGTAAATAGGCCCTTGATTTGGATTGATGATAATAAGGATAAAAATTATTTGGTGGGATCATTTCCAAATTAGTTATTAATTAAGCTATTTTATATTTTTATAGTAAAAGGAATGTGGGAAAATCCTATAAATATTTATTATTTTGATAATAAAATTGAGGAAGAAAAGTTCGAGGTCCTTCAATAAAAATATTATGACATGATGATGAGTTTAAGAAAAAATATTTGTAGTTTCATCAACCATATGACGGTATGATTGGTGTTTTTTGTATACTTGATCATAAGATGCAAGATGAAATTATATTAAAGAATATCGTACCTATATTACCACCAATTTTTAAACAAAAAAATTCATTAAATGAAGAATTAAATATTAGGGAATAAAATATTTTTGGTTTATATAAGAAACTAGTTTCATATAAAATGTGATTGAATCAAATAATATAATTTAGATAATTCATGTATAGAGGCATAATATAATGCTTTAGAAAATAAATAGGGTTAGGAAGTAGAAAATAAAAAGATTTATGTTTTTATTTCCATTCACTTATAACAAGGATGTTTAAGTGTTAAAAATATTACAAGATAATCTAACATTGGAATACTTTATATTTTGAAAGATTACATAAATAACATCGAGGTGTAAAAAATTATATTATGGAGAGGATTGTGGGTTGTAATTCTCAGAAAAAAAATTTCATCAACATAGAATTTTTTTCATGAAATTGTAGTGGAATGAAATTTAAAATAATATTAATGGTAATGAAATTGAAGAATATTATATGGAATATTTATAAAAAAATTAATCTATGTTCATATCTAGAAAAATAGTTTCTATAATCATCCAAATAGTGAAATATAATATTGAAGTATGATTGGATGATCGAAAAGAGGGAGTGGTTGATCTTATGGTGGAATTAGAAGGATCTATTGAGGATCCTATTATATAAATAAAGAAGATAAAATTTATTAAAGGATTATAGAATGAATAATTAGGTTATATTTATTTTTTTGAAGTAAAAATTGATTAATTAGGGAATTTGGTGGATGATCTTAAGAGTGTTTTTGTGAAACTTAAAGGAGTATTGAAATATAAGTTTGGATTGTGTAATAGGATAACATCAATGATGATATCAATATTTCTATCAATGATAAAGATATGAATATTTAGATACTTATAGATTAAGTTTTTTCTTTTATAACAAATCTTTACTTTAAAATAAAATAGTAATCCCATATAAGAATCTATAATTCAGAATGTTTTCATATGTAGTACAAAATGAATTTGTTGGATAAGAATTAATAATTTTCAAGTAATTATTGAGTGATCAGATATAAATTTTATGGGAAATTTTTTTTCTGTGGTTTGATAATTAAAAATAAAAAGATAATATAGAATGTTTAAATGATAAGTGAAGAAGATTAAATTAATGATTTTTTAATCACTAAAAACATTCAAAAAATTGAGAAGTTATTCAAAACCACAAGGAATGTGGATTGGTAATAGAAAGAATATATTTCATCCTAAAAAGTTCCAATCCTATGCCTACTCAGGTAATAGAAGATCATATTTTGATTAAGATAGTTGATACTTAAGAGGGAAACCAAATAGACCAAAATAATGTATAAATAAAACATATCCTTTATACATTGTATGGATATTTTTTAGAAAAAAAAATCTCAATTGGAATGAATATATCAATTGAAGTAAAATAGATGAATTTATTCATAACAGATAAAAAGAAGAATATATACTAGAAATTCTAATTAAATTAATTTAATGGTTATAATTTATCTAATGTAGGAAGAATAAGTTGATCTATTTTATTGTGAATAATTAAATGCAATGATATCAAAAAAAATCTACTCATTATGAAATTTCAAGGAAAGAAAAGAAGTTTATGATTAAAGAGAAATATATTACTATTGATATATCATTTAAGGTTGTAAAAAATAATAATAAGTGCATTCTTGATAGTGGGTGTCCATCCCACATAACATGTAACATGATCCTATACTATAATATAAACTTAAGATCCAATGAAACATTTAATTATCGAAAATGAAAGAGAACTGAAAATCAAAGGTGTGGTAAGAATAACCTAGCCATTTTTTAATTGAATAAAATTCATGTTCTCTATTTTTTAGCCAATGATATAATTTTTTGAGTGTAATTAAGTTATGTGATATAATTTTGGAAGTCATATTTTCCAGAATGTCTGAAATATCAATGAAAATGGTGGAATTTATAATGTACAAAGATACATAAAAACAATGCTCCTTAATCTAATGGAAAATAATGTAAATACTTGTATCCATTCCATAAAATAAAATAACTAATTATGGAACTGGAAACTTTGTTACATTAATCAAAAAAATATAGAATCATTCAATGGTGAACATTGTTGTTTATATTACTTTATTTAATATGAAAAGTGAAAATAAAAATTGATTCGTTATTTAGGGGAAAATTTTTGGGAAACCCTTACCATATAAAGAATAAAAGAGAATTACATTTACTAAATATGATCTAAATATGTGTATGAGGTCTAATTGGGAAGTCATAACTCTTAGTGAGAAATATTTCATTCAATTTTGGATAACTTTTATTTTATGTAATATATTTTGTATATGTGGTCGAAGAGAAAAATATTAGACTCTTTAAAAAGGTCTCTAAGAATAGTATAAAATAAAGATTTAAGAAATATGAAGATTAAAACGTAATATAATTGAACTTAATACACTTTCATTGTTGTTAAAAATTTTGGGGAGAAAGATAGTATAAAACATTATATGCCAACTATAAGATATCCTCAACAGAATAAAAATACAGATTGGAGGAAACATATGGTAAATAATGTGACCATTATATTTTTTTATAGAATATTTATTTTAATGTCACTATTTGAATGAAGTTGTGATAGATTATATTTACACTCAGTATCATGTATTTTTAACCTTGAAGAAGAGAATATTCCATATGAAATTTTTCATGGTTGGAGACCGCCTGAAACATCTACGGGTATTCATAATAAAATATATCATTTATAAAATCTAGTAAAATCATGTAAATTATTATCATGTAATGTATGAATACATATTTTAATCCTACTCATCAAAGAGTAATGATTTTAGATATATCAACAAATAGGTCCTTAAAAGAGTTAAATTTAGTGGTGTAATAATTTTTTAAAAATATGTAAAAATAAATTCTAAAAATGTTATCCTTCAAAATAATATTTAAGAATAAGAAGTAGGAATTGAGGATTGAGAATAATCTAAAAACTAGCTAATTGATCACTATTATAAAGATCAATCATGGAAATATAGTGGGGAATAATTTATTCAACCATTAACTTAAAAATTAATATAGAGAAGTGGATTTGATACAAAAAAAATATTATTAATGAAAAATACGAACCAACATAAGAGAAAAAATGAGAAGAATATAGTACCATACTAAATTATCAGAAGTGAAACATACTTCATTTGAAGAATCAATAATGGTAGAATCAAGGGTGAAATTTATGAATGAAGAGTTAAAACAAATTTATAAGAACCAACAATGGGTGCTTATGGAAATGCCTAGTCATATTTTTTTGATTCATAGAAAATGGGTATTCAAAAAGGATAAATAAATGTGGAATAGTTCTTTGAAATAAAGTGCAGTTTTTGTGTGATCGTTTTTCATTAGATGGAGGAATTTTGTTGAGTAAACATTCACTACGGTGGAAAAATTGAACCTATCATCCTTTTTTTAATCGATGTTCAAAATAAGTTTACAGTCATTCAAATAGATAATAACAAAAAATTTATGAATAAAATCATTAATGAATAAGCCTATATTTAATAATCACTAGTATTTACCATTATAAATATCTATACAATGGTCTATAGATTTAATAAGGATTTATTTTCTATAAATAATTATTCCCATGTATTGTATTCATGAATGGAGTCTTACGTAATAATGATGAAAATATTCATATGAGTGGTTGATCAAAACCTCTATATGAAAATATAAAAAGAGTAATAATTAGCGGTGATTATGTATGAGATAGATATAATATTTCATATAAACTTACATATTTCTATTGATATTTTTTTTGAAAATGTTGTATTCAAAAGTTAATATATCCATGATTTATGATAACATTTTTCCTCGCGTTACAAATTAATTAAAATAAAGTAGTCCTATTCATATTGCATGAAAAATATAAAAGTAATGTTTTAAGGAAATAAAAAAGGGAATAATTCAAGAAGAATTCGACTCTAATATAAGTTAGAGAAAACATGGGGATCATGAAGATATTTAGGAAGAATACTCAATGCCATATTAAATAATTATTGGGTGTTTATAGTATCTCACAGTGTAAAAGACTGATATTTTCTTTATTATACTCTTGGTATCATGATATTATAATTATACAATAAAAGAAAATATTTTTTATGTAATGAATATAATGAGGTATATTCAAGGAACAATGAAATATGGTTTGGTATTCAATTAAGGAAAATATCTTGATTTATTGGATTATTCATATATTAACTAGGATTCTGATATTGGGCATAAAAATATACAAGTGGGGAATCTTTCCTCATTAGGAATTATTATGTTTCTTGTATGAGTAAGAAAGAAGGCATTGTAACCTTGACTACAACATAGGGAGAGTATACATTAGTTACAAATTCTTGAATATAGTTGATTTATATAAAGAAACTATTAGAAGATATTAGAGAAGTTGTACAACAACCATTGTCAATTAAATAAAAAACATAAATACCATTGATTAAGTGAAGAATATAGTATAAATATCCCCTTCAAATCACATTGAGATTCACTATAGTTTTAATAGATAAGGTGTATCATAAAATTTTAAAAATGGAGTTTCTTAGAAAATAGAACCAAGAATAATATATTTTAAAAAACAAGGGAAAATTTTTTAATCATGAAGCATAGGTTGAACCATAAAGTGCAACAAATATTCTTAAAATAAAATAGTTCAAAGCTCTCATCCCCCATTTTATATAATTCTTCACTTGGTCACTATTTTTTATTTCAAAATTTTTAGTTTATGGATATTATATGTTAATGGAAGCCACCATCTATGGGAAATATATAGAATAATATAGGTTTAATTAGTTTATATGGCCAAAAAGTACTAATTAACAATTTCTTATGTTTTCTATAATGATAATTGACACATCTATCCTTAAAGAAGTTTTTTATTTTACTTTTTAGTATTTAAAAATGTAATATTGTTTATATTTGAATTATTCGAATTTGGATATGATGAATCCATTTAATTTTATTGATCAAGGGTATAAAAAATTTAGGGGAATTGTATCCTCGAATTTTATCTATGATATATTGGTGTATATTATAAGAAAAGAATTAGATATTGACAAACAAAATTCATGGAGGATTATTTTTTAACCACAGGTTGTAACATATTTTATTTCTTTTCAATTAGTAGTGTTTTGAAATGCATACAATGGATTTTAAATATTTTGTGAATATGTGATATTTTTCAGATATTAGTGATGGAATTAATCACTTTGTCGTCACCACATCATGGTGATTTTCCAAAGTGAGTTTGAAAAGGCTATAAACAATTTGAAAATGGATAGAGTGTCAGAGCTATGATTTTTTTGTAAACCATTTCAAACAAGAAGTGTTTCACATTGAATTCATTATTAATGTCCACAATTTGTTAGAAAATGATTCAATTAATAGTCCTTACTATAGGAATTTATGAATCATTCAAATTTTATTTTAAATTCCATAGTTGTATACATATGATTCTTATTCTAGGAACTATAACCAAAATTTGGAAAAGAGAATACATATTTTTTTATGTCCCAAAATTCCATGTAAATTTTTTTAAAATTATAACGAAATATTTTGAGACTAGATTCTGAGATAGAACATGATTTTGAGGCCTCAAGTGGCGAGAATGTTTTTCAAAACTATTTTAAAGTTCATTTAAAAAAACATGTCATCGGGTTTTTCTAAATTTAAAACTGGTGCTCAGATAAAACATTTGAGGGCACTGATGAACTCAGAACATCAACAGTCGCTTAGAAAGGACCTAACATCGACTGGTGAGGGTCGACCAGAAAATATTATTTTTTAATTTTTTAAGAAATAAAAGAAAATAAACTTAAAGATATAATTTTATTCAAAATTTGTTTCTGTGTGAAACAGTGACGAGATGACTACTTCATTCCATAAATAAAACATCATAAAGAATCTTTAACTAATGATTAACGGTGTGGTGACTCATTGTAACATAAATTCTATGATGAGTTTCTCTATTTTAATGATATTAATGGGTTGGAGAAAAAATTAGATCTATAAATCCCTTTGAAAATTGATATTGGAATTATCTCCAACGACGAACATAGGATAATTGGAAAACGGTGACGAAACCCTTGAATAAAGGACATGGGACTAAAGAGAGATGAATGCCAATAACATAAAGAGGATATTTAATCCCTATGGATAGATCGCCATCAGTGACGAGCCTTTCCTCCAATTAAAGATTCTCTAAGTATGGGGTTTCTTTTTTCTTTTGTTTTCCCCATTTTTCTTTCTAAAACAACGAACATGGATCAAACCATGAATATGTTGATCCATGGGTTTCTTGTTCTTGTGGGAGGTTGTTTTATATATGTGTTTTTTCTTTGGGGATAGATTGTGGATCGAATCTTAAACCTCCCCCTTCCCATGTTTTTTAATACTCTAACATGGAGTAATCTAACCGACACAAATAATTCCCTAATTCCTTCATCCAGGGATGCTAATTTGTTCTTTGTGGTTTTACCTATGAATTGTTAGCAAGATTATTTTTAAGGACACAGCAGGGAAGATGGTTCCCCAAGGAGATCGGAGGCATAGGTGGTTCGAAAATTGGACCATCAGAGTGAACTCAGTGGCCTATAGAAGTCCTAGATGGTGCGCTGGTGCTGGTGGTGGCAGTCGCGGGTGGTTTGTTTCATGCCATGATGGCATGTAGAGGAGGAGGTTACGACCGTATGGGACCGTGACGGTGTGTTAAGGGGACGCTGACAACAGAATGATGGTTGGCGGAGGCGGACGCAGCCTGTGTCATGTGGGCTGCGACATGTTGGAATGTTGTCCAGTAGAAACCATGTGTGGGAAAAGGGGTGGTCAGCACCTGCTGGTAGCGTGCGCTTGAAACAGAGGCCCATCGGGTGTCCGGGCTAGAGGAGATCGGCCCAACATGTGGGCCAGGCTAGGGGCACCAACTAGGCCACTGGGTGTCCCGTGGTGGAACACAAGTTATCCAACTTCTTGTGGGTAGGGCCGATGGGATAAAACTGGGTTTCCAGGTAGCCCATATTGGGAATGAATTGGCTCGTCTATTGTGGGCTGGGCCAGATGGAATCAGATCACTGGGCGACCTGGCAGCCTAAACCCACAGCCGAACCGGGCTAGGTAATGCAAGGCCCAATGGGCATGGCCTAGTGGCCAGGCCAGATCGGGCATTCTCATACCCAAAATGTGTCATGTTGATCGAACTAGTCAGGTTCATGCAGGACCCTAGATTCAGTTTGGTCGGGTTAGTCTGACCAGGTCGGACTGGACTAGGAGACAATCGTCCCCTATTTACTAAAACACCGATATCATTCAGACTGTGTGTCCAATTGGTGATCCGTTTATGACGTTGGAACCATCATGATGATACGGTTCTTTTGGTGTGATCTAAGGATACTTTCATGGACATTGAAATATGATGAATGGATTGAGGATTGGATTCTCTCAAAATCAAGTTCACCTCGTGCAGGAATCCTATGGTTGGTTGAGACCCGAAGACTGCTGATGAGCGGGTCTAAATGACCATTTAAGATAGATAATTAGAGACACTGGGTGGATTAGATAAAATTGAACCTATGTGGATCAGCTATAAGAAACCCAATGTGGATCGGATACAAGTGACCCTATGTGGATTAGCTGTAAGTGGCCCTATGTGGACTAGCTTTGATGGTCTAAGTGGGAAGTGGCTCTATGTGACCCAAAAGTCCAATAGTGGGGAGCATATCTATGTGACCTAGAATACCCAAAATACTTATCAGGGATTATTACCTCCATAGTCTAAGGTGTTTAGTGTATGAATGAGAGCTTTTCATTACATACACTAGGTTATACCTGCATGATCTAATAGTAACTTGTGTATACTTTTCATTATGGTCTTTACATTGTGTTTTAGGATCCCTATTGAGTATTATGTTACTCACCCCTACATGGGCTTCTCTCACACATGTTGTGTCTGGTGAAGATGATAGAAACTTCGACAAATACTTCGGTGGCCCAGGACGAGGGGGTGCCCAGTGAGATACAATAGGCATGACATAGATTCATAGCTTCCAATATTCACTCCTTGTCTACCCTTCAAGTGGGGTATTCAAGGGATGTCTTACAGAGATCTTGTTTACTTTCCTATTTTTAGTTTGTCTTTTTTTGGGTTTTTATTTTGGATTGTTTGACATAGATCTTGTACCTTTACACAGTGGTTATTTATTGTCATACATGTTTCCCTTTCTAGTTGTTTGGGATTTGGTTGTGTGTGTGTGTGAGTGGGTAAAGGTACTCAAGAAAATGCCTCCCACTCATTGGAAAATTCATTTAGTTCTAGTATACAACCCTTGGCCTTTAATATGCGAGCTTGGGGAAGTCATGGAATGGCCCTTGAAGGATGAGTCTTGAAAACGTTTTTTCAATGGAGGTCAGTACAACCCCAAATACCCAGAGTCTATGGTTTTGTTTTGGTCCAAAAGTGCTAAGTGTATTGAGTTTGGCCTTTAGGCCAGGGACTCCAATGTTGTTGCGATGATCGATGTATCTATACATCAGGACTCTAGACACCTTTTTTCTACTAAGAACATGGAAACACTAGTTGCGGAGAATAAACGGTACATACATCATGTTGGATTCTGAGTAGTTTCCTATTTTCCATATTGAGTGAACTCACCAGGTATAATCAATTTATTATGGTACATATTGATTTGTTTTAGGATTCCTCCACACATACCTCCAACCAGGATTCAAATATATTATTGTGAGGAAAACCCACCTAGAGATGAGTTGGTGACACGAGTCATTCATCTTGTGAGAACAACTCTTGACCAGATGGAGATTTTATCCATGATCCATCTTCAGGGCTCGATAGGGAGATGGTGGAGCAAGACAATTCAGACAGATGATGAGGCAACCCTCACCTATATAGACATCGCCCACCTCTTTATGGACTATTTATTGTCGGTAACGTTGTACTCCGTCCACATACATGATCTAATCCACCTACAATAGGGTGGCATGATATTATCAGAGTACTCAATTAGATTCACTGATATATCTTGCTAATCTATAGATATGGTTCGAGACCCATTCTTCGGGGATTTAGCCTTTTAGAAGAGACTAATCTTAGTGATCAGGTCATCCATGGTGTCTCTTAGAATCCCTACTTTTTTTGGGGTGCTAGAGTGCACCCTACTTGTAGAGAGATTCCTGGAAGAGCAGAGGTTGATAGCTAGAGCCACCAGTAGACACCAGGTGGCCAATTCTTAAGTGCTGGGCATCATGTAGTAGACGCGGGGACCCAAGAGGGCCGATCCTTTCATGGGAAGACCCCAGAACTCAGGGTTAGTGTTTTGGGACCCCCAAAATAGAGGGAGTCTTCAAGGATACAAGTTGTGCTTCTCATGCGGCAGGGTGGGACACATGGATCATGATTGCTTGACTCACTACACAGATGAGCAGAAGAAGGCCAATGGACTTTCGAGGTAGAGGAAGAGGTTCATACGAGGAGGTCTCCACGGAAACAGACCTAGGTGAGGAGTAGGACGAGTGATATGGGTTGGGCGTATGTTCGAGGCACTACCACCACCACCACTAGGTGGTCCACCACAGCCTCAGGGAGATGGTGGACAGAGGTGAGTCTAACATCAGGAAATAGTGTCCTATGACCACGGTTCTACAGAGATGATTAGAGATATAATCTATGTCTTCTCCTCCATAACTGTAGTTCTTAAAGAAATAGGTTCTAGTCACTCATTCCTTTCCCCAACCCACATGGGATACTTGGATATTCTGGTGGAGCTATTGGCATGATCCTTATGGTTAGAGAACCTCTACACGAGGTGATTCGATGATTACACACTAGTGATAGCTAAGTGAGATTACTCTTGGAGGTTAGATATTATGATGTCATATTGGTTATGGACTAGTTATCCATAGTCCATGTTCATATTGACTGTTTTAGGCATAGAGTGTGGTGTGTCTGCAGAGATGTGACCTGGTTTTCATTCACCAGTGAGAAGGGAGCTCTTGCAGCACATGAAGAACTTTCTTGGAGGAGGGTGTAGCTAATCACTCACAATATGGATAGCCTCACCCTTAGTGTGGGTGATGAGGGGTGTCCTCACATTCTGATATTGGTGCATGACTATGACGATGTCTTTCCTGAGGATGTACCGAGACTACCTCCTTGCAAGGATATAGACTTTCGCATCAATTTGTACCCCGGGACAACACTGATATCCACACCATCAAATTATATGGATCCCTTGGAGATTTTTTAATTGAGGGAAAAAATGGATGACTTGTAGGAGAAGCGACTCACGAGACATAAAATATAACTTTGGGTAGAACCAGTTTTGTTTTCAAAGAATGAAGATGGGAGATTGAGGTTGTGCATAGATTTCCAACACCTGAACCAGGTGACCGTGAAGAACAAGTATCCATTGTCGAGGACTAATGACCCAACCAAAGGGTTCGTGATCATTCTCGATGATAGAAATTAGATCAGTCTATCAGTAGCTTTGAGTGTGGGATGAGGATGTACTGATGATAGCCTTTATATGTCGTTATGGCCAGTATGACTTCTGGGTGATGCCTTTCGGTGTGACCAATTCCCTAGTAGTGTTCATGGGAGTCTTGACCATGATCTTCCAACCTTACCTCCATTGTTTCTCGGTGGTCTTCATTGATGAAATCCTGGGGTACACGACATCCATGGAGGAGCATGCTACACACCTGTGGATATATCTGGATACACTATGAGATCCCTATGTTTACGGTGAGCTCTCAAAGTTTGATTTCTGGATATGGGAGGTCCACATTCTAGATCATGTTATATCATAGGCTGAAGTTGCAGTGGATCTAGCAAAGATAGAGGTGATGATTTCATGGGATCCACCCAAGAGCATGACTGAGGGGTAGAGTTTCTTGGGTCTGGCAGGGTACTACCAGAGATTTGTGCCTGAATTTTCTAGGGTAACAGCACCCTTATTATCTTTGATGTAGAAGGGATAGCCCTTCGTGTGGATTAAGATATGACAGTAGAGTTTCCATGAGCTAAGGAAGATACTAACAAGTTAACCTACTTGAGACTATAAGAGGAGGTCATTGGGTCTGTAGTTTTCTATGATGCATCAGGGGCTAGACTGGGTTGTGTCCTATTGCATGAGCATGTAGTGATCTCCTATGGTTCATGGTAGAAACAGCAGCATGAGAAGAACTACCCAACCCATGACTTGGAGCTAGTAGTAGTGGTCTTTTCTTTGAATATGTAGTGGCTCTACTTGCGGGGTGGGTAGTTTATAGTCTACTATGAACACAAATTATTTAGGTATATATCCTCCCAATATGATATAAACATGAGGCAATGATGATGGATATAGTAACTCCAAGACTATGACTTCGAGATAGTCTATACTCTTGGGAAGGGGAACGTGGTGGAAAAGGTGCTCAGTGGGAGGTACAGTTTATAGCGGCTGAGTGAGGCGACAGGGTAACTAGTCATGATTCAGATATCCTTCATAGATGGTGGTGGAGAAGCTTATCTTAATTCAATGACTTTCACTAACTAAAACATACAACATGTTAAGGAGGCATATCTTATGGATGTTGACTTTGAGGGCCGATGTGCTCAATTATACTTAGGACAGGCTCCTCATGGATATTTTATTGGTGGGGTGCATGTTAGATTTTTTAGAGGATGCAGAGTAGTAATAGTGGCATTATGAGATGATATTTTGAGGGAGTTACATACATATCTTTTGGAGGTACATCCTAGAGTGGAAAATTTGTACCAGGATCTGTGATTTCAGTACTATTAGTTAGGATGAAAAAAGAGGTGGAATTGTTTATTTCATGATGCATCACTTGTTAGTAACTGAAGGTTGAGCATCAGGTTCAAGCAGACATATCCCAGCCACTTGAGGTACCATAGTGGTAGTAGAATGGTATCTCGATTGACTTCTTTAAGGTATTATCACACACATCTTGGGTCCATGATACTATTTTGGTGATCATTGACGGACTCACAAAGACGGATCACTTCTTACCCATTCGACAACATGGATCGGTAGAGGGATTGGGATGCCTCTACGTCTAGGTGATAGTGCAACTTCATGGGGTGCCTTTGATGGTCGTCTCATGGAATCATGCTCGCTTCACATCCCAATGGTGGAAGGGATTACATGAGGTGATTGAGACTCATCTATTCTAGATCATGACCTTCCATCCACAAACTAAAAGACAGATAAGAAATACTATTCGGGTTTTGTAGGACATGATGTGTACTTCTATCATGGACTTTTTTCGTAGTTAGGAGGACCACCTACTTATTTTGGAGTCTATTTTAAAAAATAGTTATCACTCCACCATTAGCATGGAATCATTAGAGGTACTATACAGGCGGCCTTGCAGATCACCTCTATGCTAGACAGGACCAGGGGATTCAGCCCTCATGGGTCTAAAGTTGGTATGGGCTACCACTTATAAGGTGAAGATTATCTAGGAAAAAATGATGACTGCACATAGTAATAAGAAATATTATGATGATTGGAGACAGAGGCCCTTGGATTTTGAGGGGGGATACCATGTGTTCCTTTAGGTATCACCCTGATGGGGATTATAGAGATTTATCAAGGGTGATAAGTTTTCTATGAGATTCATAGGCCCTTTATAGATTCTGAGAAGAGTTGGTGATGTGGAAAACTACCAATCTCTTCCTCTAATACTGCACAAAGTGCATCATCATTTTCAAATGTCACAACTAAGGATGTATTTTTATGGTCAATCACAAGTCATCAACTATGGTGAGATGGAAATTGATGATGGGAAGATGTTTATGGTGTTCCTAATGGAGATAGAGGATCAATATGAATGGGTACTTCCGGTGTAGTTGATTCAATTGGCATGTGTTCGATGGAAGAATAATAATCCCTAGGAGTGCACATGTGAGCGGGAGGCACAGATTAATGCTCAGTACCTTCATTTGTTTGTTTATCCCTTGTTTTGGATTATGAGGATGTAAATCCCAAAAGGTGGGGGTAATTTATTTTCTCAGAATTACATGTAAATTTTTTTAAAATTATATTGGATTATTTCGAGACCAAAATATGATATGTCATGGATTCCAAGGCCTAGAGTGGCCGGAATGATTTTCCAAACTATTATGTAGTTTATTTAAACAAATGTGCGAGTGGGTTTTTCTTACATTCAAACAGGTTCTCAAATAAAAAATCTAAGGGCACCATTGAACTCGGAATGTAGAGATTCTCCATGAAAGGACCTAACATCGACCAACGAGGGTTGACTGAAAAAGATAGATTTGGGAATTTTATGAAAAAAAAAATTAAACATCAAAAGATTATTTTATTCAAAAGTTTTTTCTTTGGGAGGAAATGACAATGAGACTATTTCATTCCATAAAATAAAAAGTGTAATGACTCTTTAAATAAAGTATAAAGGTGTTGTTACTTAGTGTAATAGAAACATTGTGATGTCTTTCTCTATTTTAATGAGATGACAGGGTTGGAGAAATAGAATTAGATCTTGAAATTCCTCTGATGAGCGAGGAAGGAATTATCTCTGATGATGAATGCCAAAAATTTAGAAAGATGTGACAAACCCTTGTTAGACAGACCGGGGATAGAAGATTAAAGAATTCCAATAACATCAAATGGATTTGGAATCCCTAAGAATAGATCGATATCAGCGATTAACCTTTCCTCTGATCGAAGCTCCTCTAGGTAGTGGTTTAATATTTGATTTGCATTTCCCCATTCTTCTTTCTAAAAAAACGAACGTGGATCATCCTATGAACAAGCTGATCTATGGGTCACTTGTTCATTTGGTAGGGTATTTAATCACTAGGTTTTTTATTCGGGGTTATATTGTTGATCGAATATTGAACCTCCCCCTTCTTATCTTTTAAAAACTCTAACACGGAGGTATCATTCCAACACAAAAAGGCCATGATTTCACTTTCCTTGGGTTTTCATGCATTCTTCATGGAAACACCTCCAAAATAGTTTCAAGGTAATTTTCAAGGCCGCATTAGGGAAGATGGACCACTAAGAAGCCTGGAGGCGTAGGAAGTTCAGGGATTAGACCACCAAAGCAGACCTAGTGGTATGTGGAAGGCCCCGCTAGTGGTGAACCTCAAGGGAAAACACGGGTGAGTGGCGGCACGCCGCGATGGCGCGTTGTGGCAGAGGCCACAACGGAGCATCAAGGGGCCTCTAGTAGTGGGTCGGTGGCTGGCCGAGGCCGAAGCGGCGACCCGACCGCACCAGTGGTGTGGCATGCACCATGCGGGCTACAGTACACTGGAATGTTGTCCAGCAGGGATCGCGTGCAGGACAAGGGGCATTTGACTCCTTCCAATTGTTTGTGCTGAAACCGGATGCGCAGCGGGCATCCAGGTAGGAAGAGACCTTCCTTCCTTGCGGACCGGTTTGGGGGTGGGGGAGAACCGGGCCATTTTTTGGCCTCTGATAGAACACAAGCAGACCTACTTTTGTGGGTTGGGCCGGTGGGATGGAACCAGGTCGCTCTGTGACCCGACATGATGGACACATGGCCAAACATGGCATGGTCCATCAAATCCCAATGGACCTGGCTTAGTGGCCAAGGCAGATCGAGCTGAGCTAGACCCAAACCGGGTAGGTTTGGGCCAATCAAACTGTGTCGGTTCAGGTCGGTCAAAAAGGGCTAGGCCATGCAGGACCCCCAGTCCATGTTTGTTAGGTCGGCTAGGACATAACTAGACCCTATTTACTAAAACACCAACATCATTCAGATGAGATGTTTTATTGGAATGAAGTTCATGGTGCTGGAACCCTCATGATGAGAAGAGTATTTTTTCATGCTCTAATGAGACTTTCATGGATGTTGAAAAATTACAAATGGATTGAGTAGTGGATTATCCTAGAATCAAGCGCACTACATGCAGGAGTACTATGGATAGATGAGACCTGAAGACCACTGAAAAACGAGTCTAAATTACCCTACATTCCTAGATGATAAGATACCCTATGTGGATCATACAAAATTGAACCTGTGTGGATCAGCTACATGAGAACCTATGTGTATCAGCAACAAGCGACCTTGTGTGGATTAGCTACAAGTTATCCTGTGTGAACTAGCTAAAGGTGGTCCAGTGTGGACCAACTATGATAGCCTAAGTGGGAAGCAACTCTGTGTGACCCAGCAGGCCCATAGTGGGGAGTGTCTCTGTGTAACCCAGCTGACCCATGGTACTCATCAGGGATGTGTACCTCAGCAGTCCAAGGATTTCATAGTGTGATAGACAGTTTTTCTCTACATAATTTAGATTATACATGTTTGATCTGACATTAACTTGTTTAGACATTCTTTTTTGGTTGTTCCCTTGTGTTTTGGGATCCCTTAAAAGTATTTTGTTACTCTCTTTTACACAGGATTCGCCCCCACGTGTTGTGTCTAGTGTAGAAAACAGGCGCTTCATCAGATACCTCGGTGGCCTAGGACCAGGCGGTGCCTAGTGATATATGATAGTTAGGATGCACATCCATATCATCCGATATCCAATCCTTTCCTACCCTTCAGGTGGGGTCTTCTATGGACATCATATAGAGATCTTTTGTACTTTCCTATTTTCAATTTTTCTTTTGTTGGGTTTTTATTCTATCCCATTTGACTTAATGCTTCTACCTTTACTCAGTGGTAGTTTATTGTCATGTATGTTTACCTTTAAAATTTCTTGGGACATGGTTATGTGTGTATTCATGCGTATAGATACATAGGAAAATTCCTCCCACTTTTAGGATAATGCCTTCAGTGCAAGTCACCATCCCCTGGCCTTTAGTAGGTGGGAATAGGGTAGCCACGACACTGGCCCTGGGGGACGGGTCATGACACATGTATTATTTTTTAGAGAGTTGTGTATGTTTTATAGGATTAAAAATGACATGTACAATGATGTGTAAAACCTAAATGATCTATGGTGACATTAAAATGGGGAAAATATTATGGAACCATTAAGGATCATAGTTTTTTACATTGGAAGAATGACTATATAACACAAGGAGGTCAATAATAGGCATTCTGGAAGACATAATGAATCTTGTTTAGAAGTAAATGATCACTTATATGGGTGACTAAAAAATGAAACATAAAATAACATTGCAATGGATGAAGGTTTGTCTCACACTGGTTATTTTGATTTGAATTAAAACAAATTGAATATGAGAATAAATTCATACTTTTTTAAGGGTTTTTTAATCTAGGTATGATATATTTCATGGTATTTGAACTTATATGACATGGATGGTCTGATGTGGTGCCCTACATATGTGTTTTGATCAGATACCACACCATGATGTTTGGAAAACTAGAGGTTATTAACTATTTTATTTATTTGGAACTTCTTCAACTATTTAAACGTTATTAAATAAATTTTAAAATATATATTAGAGCATTGTGAGAATTTCATGACTACTACCATAAGAATAACCACTACAACAACAAAAACAATTGAGACACCAGCTGCTGATTCTAGTAATGAATACACTTTGTGTTTTATATTGATATTAAATAAATTTTAGCTACTGATACCACTATCATCTCTACCTATCCCACATATATTCATCCCACCCTATATGTTTAGTTCCACTACATCATAGTGGTAACACCACTGGACTCTCAAACTTCTAATATATTCATTGCCTCAGTTGAGAACTCATCTCATCAGCATCTGACTTTATCCTTGGATTCCTATCGAAGATTACTACTTCCACTTTTGGAGGTTACTAGTGTATCCTAGACTTCAGTTAAGGATTCATGTATTCAAGAGGATTTTAAGGATATTCATTTATGGTTGAATAATATCTTGATGATTTCATTCTATCCATTAATATATCCTATTATGATGATCCCAAAATGAAGTCATGTAAGGACACAATAGAGTCATAAAATTTTCATAAAGTACCCCATTTTTGTGTTGGTCATTCTGTATATTTCTATCATTTTTTTATTTTCATATAAATTATTTATTGTTGAGTTTATTATATATAATTTCCTAAAGAGTTTGATGAATTAATGGAATTATATTTTGAATATATTTGTTTCATTAATTATTCTAATATATCATAATTGGATAACATGTTTTCATTTAGGTATAGAACCATTGTGACTATAAGAATCCCACTTGAAAAAACACTCACAACTCCTAGAAAAAATAACATAATTATGATAAATAATAAAAATAAAGAAAATAAGAAATTACACAGTTAAAAAATTATTCTTACTTAATGGGATAAAAACACTAATTTCTTTATACTAATGTAAAATAAATATAATTTATTTGTGTTGAAATAAAAATTACCCCACCCTAACTATTTAAAGTGGGTATTATTCTGTTTATTAGGTTAAATTTCCTGTCGATCTTTCCTGATATCCCATCGTGAATCCCAATATCCTTCGATTTCCTATGGATTACCCCACCTCAAAAATTTAATATTATTGAATATTACAATATAAATAACATATCTCATTAAATAATCTTACGTGTCCTTTAAAATACTGAAACAAAAACATGACCTAAGTCCTTTTAAGTTACTAATTTAAAAACTAGATCTTTTCCATTTTCCTCATCTATATATGGTCACATTTTAACAAATTCAAAAAAATGGACATTCAAAATATCCTATCACGAATAAAATTCCATTTCCATAAGGATTCTATATGATTTGAAACTCTTATTATAGAATGAATCATTATGGATATAAGGAATCAAATTCATGAATTTAGCCTTAAAATCCAAACAATATCCCACATGAGGACTTCTTTAAACAACTTAATGAAACCACCAACACTTAGGGAAAAATATAACCCATAAACCTCAATAAAAATATTATTTTTCTCCATTTCCACCTTTTAGTCACCAAATTTCCTCTAAGTCACGATGTTATCTAATAAATTGCCTTACTAACACCATGGTTGACATGTCATCCAGATTTTGACTCCCACTGGTCAACTATAATTAAATAAATCCATCAACTAATAACTTATATTTGGAATGATACATGAGATAATTTTTTTAATGATAAAAAAAAAACTAAATTATATCATCTATGAATCACAATTTGAATATCATAGAATAAAAACTCATTTTACCAAATTTTTTAGCCATTTTAAAATTCGAATTGTCCATATCAATTCATTCCCAGATTCCAAGATTGATACATACATTACATATATAGATGAATGTGAAATTTTTTATTGTATCCTAGATTACAAACATACTACTATCCCTTTTAAGGTAAAAACCCTATAATAAAACTTTTTTCAACCCAATCCATTAAAAAGTCTTCATAATTGTTTTTGAATATATCTTGTATTCCAAAAAATAATGTTATATTTTAAAAAACATCCAGATATTAGAGAATACACTTTATAGATTCCCAATGGCCCTTCTCTAGATTAATTATAAAATGGATCAGAACTCGAACTCCATGAAAAAATATCCAATGTCCTAAAAAAATTTCATGAAAAAAACATTTAACTACTAATGTATATAGAACATTCACCATGTAAGATGAATCATCTTTCTATTTAGGTGACATTTCCTTAGATAACATTGTATTTCATGCCAAACAGGTACACATAGGATTACATTTTCTCATTATTTACCTATCAAGGATCTTTTAAATGTACTCATTTTGATATGAAACCATTATCTTGGTCTTCATGTACCTTTCAAACGGCATTTTCAAAACCTGGTTGGCTTTGTCAATATCTTTAATCACAAACCATACAGATAAATTAACTTTTACCACCTAAATACATTTCATGTTTAGACAAAATGAATCATGAAGATCATAGGTAGTACACTATGTCTGGGGAAATGTGGTGGTGAATTAGTGAATTCAATTATTTGAAGATTAATTTCGTAACAACTTTCATTACTTATTAATGTTAATGACTAGTTTTTTGTAATACAAAATACAATACATACATTAAAGGAATAATAAAATGTATAAGGTTCACAACTAAAAAGGATAATTTAATATTTAGCATGATATATATTCACCTGAGACCATAATGTTTACTAGTTTCATCTTGAGGAATAATAACGAGAACTTTTTATCCTTTTTTATGATACTAAAAGGACTCCCTATTCTGTAAATATTTCCTACACTAATACAAATTATTTAGAAATTAATTTCAATAATACTAGTATTTAATTCAAAAAGACTTCCATTGAATTTTATTAGTGCTACTTCTTATTTTATTTTTCTAATTTCATATACACAAGCATCTTCTTCTTCATCATTTTCTTCTCTAGAAATTTTCTATTTTAGTGTTTCACGTGAATATTCTCAAAAAATTAGTGAATATATTTTATTAATGAAATAACATTAGTCTTAAAATTAAAATTTTAATTTGAAATTTGAATATTTAGATAAATTATTAACATTAACCACTCTTAATTTCTTTATTACCTTTTCATTATTATTCTCGGGTAATTGTTATTAACCTTGTCATTATTACCTTTTGAAATTATTTAGAAATTTTATTATTTGTATTATAGGTGAGAATACATTTTCAATACCATGTTTTAAATAAATTTTATGACGTTTCAAGAGTATTGGTCTAGTAGAAGAATTTCTAGAGAGAGTTTTGGGGCATTATTTGATGAAATATATTACTAGAAATCGTCATGATGTGACCCAAGTGGGATATTTAAGGATGTTTCTAATCTATGTAACCCTTCCATCTACATACTATAATTAAAACCAAAACCATGATGTTTTTCACCACAAAGTTTTAGGGAATAAAATTAATCCCCCAACATTGTATTGGTTGCGCAATATCTTATAGGGGGAAAATCGTGACTCGGTTGTTGGGTTTTTGTATAGGGTCCTTCTATTAATTTTTATATGGGCTTAATTTAGAACCCATAGGGTTATTTACCTATAGTCGATAACAAGAAATGGGAAACATCATATATTTCTCTCTTTCCATTCTTTATAGACTGCCATTGATATAGATCATATGGGATGGATTGGAGACTTGAATTTTTAGTAGGGTTCCCTTCCTTTTCTCCATTATTATTTTAATTTTCTCAAAAATTATTATATTTTATAGTTCATGTTTGGAGTATTGATTCAACCAACTCATGTTTAAATCATTATTCATGAAAGGTATTCAGTATGTGTCTTATATAAGATCTCTCATATGGGATTTTTGAGTTTCCTTTCACCATTTATCTTGAATTACCTCAACTTGTGAGTTTTTTTAGGGTTTTTAGTGATTCTTTATTTTTATTTTATATTTTTATAGGTTTATTAATTATGTATTTTGTGTTGCTTTGGCAAGGGTTCATTAAAGTGATGGACCATGGCCCTCTCTAGTGATTCAATTCCATTATATCATTACATAATTTTAATATTATTTATGCAATTATAGTATTTTGGTTTAAGATGTCTGTTTTAAAAAATAATTTTTTTATAGTCAATTTAAGTTCCCATAGACCTATAAGAGGTCCCAATGAGATTTTAGTTAATTTTTTGGTTTTCTATTGGTGTAAGTTTCACCACGCATATCTCTATAAATTTAATCCATTGATTATTGTCTATTTTTTAATCTATGTTTTTCACTTCTAAAATGTTATAGAATATATACCTAATTTATTATATATTATGCATATGAAATGTTTTATTAAATTTCTTATGTGATATTTCTAAAGGAATTAAATTTTAAAAAGGTTATTTGGGTCTTACGGATTTTCTAATTGGATGATACTAATGCTTTTAGGTAAATTATTAATACGAAAAATATGGGTTCAATTTATTATAATTATCTTGTACCATAATTATCATGAACCAACCTGGGTCGACCCTGAACATGTCACCTGAGCTGGCCCGCGACACGGCCCGAAGGTCATTCCTGATCCCCACGTGCTGGAAACCAATGTACGACATCAATATTTAACAGTTGAGAATGATTTGGCCCATGAACAAAAGATAAACAGATAAACAAACTGATGATAAAGATAAGAACTGGCAGCGGAAAGACAAAAAAGTCGAACATACCTCCTTGTGACCTCCTAGGTCACCACCCAACTCAAAACCACGCTTCCCCAACACTTAGCGGCTGAACCAAAAACCTGTATGAGAAACTGAACCTGCAACTGGAAAGATATAATAGGCGTGAGCACCGAGATGCTCAGTAGGGATGCTAAGAATAAACCACTGAATCCAACAATTCTCTTTTCCAAAACAGTCCACTGGCACATGTTTGAAATACAGATATGAAAGTAGGGATTTCTCATTTTAAAATATGCAACATGTTATTCTTATTTAAAAACCCAACACACTCTACACACCATTTCCAACATCATTTTCCATTTTATAAATGAAATCCAAAACAGAAATATACCAAAGATGGGCTAGAGTGAAACAAGTAAAAGTGCAAGTGAAAATAAACAAATTCATAGAAAAGTAAACAAACAATGTAAATAATTCAGCAACCATGGGTGATCCTAAACATCCCTAAAAGACTCCTGGATGTACTCAGTTTCGGAACCACCTTCCGGCATATGGTGAAACTCCTAAGTCTATAACCAACTTGCCTCCCTAACTAACCAATCCAGTGGAAAAGCCCACCTGGCCTAACAATAAATCCAGGGGGTACCAACCCATCTAATCTGGGTTGATCAACAACCATCACTCAATCATCTAAAAGATGCCCAGGAACCCATGGTGGTTATAATAATACTGTGTAAGTAGGAAGGCCCTCACATGCGTGACTCATCTCACTGCACTTGTCTATGCCAAACATGGGCGCTTTTTATACGTTCTCCTATAAAGGGTTACCCTAGATAGAATCTCCCCATATACTTATATATATGCATACATGTCAAATATACAAGGTGCCAACCGGGTCGTCACATTATTCGGTTATCAAAACCACTTTTTCAAACACTTGGAGTTGTAAATTGGGCCTCTCGTTTTACATAATAAAATGCCTTTATGAAAACACTACACAAGATCTTCTAAAACGACTCTAAACACCACTTTTGTATTTGAAAATCCAAACGGGCATATACTCATCGATTTCTTTTCACACCAATTTAAATAACTTCACATAGAGGGCCACATCATTTTGAAAACAAGAACCGCTTATAAAACTTCGGATTCAATAAAAATACCAATTTAAAGAGACACGAAATCATTTCTACAAAAACACTAAGTTCCATAAAACTAACCAACACAAGACAAAGAAGTTCCATAAAAAGTTTCTACTAGAAAACACCACTCAAGAAGTCCAACAGTACCATTTGCAGGTAAAGGCGGTTAGTTCCAACCATGTTGGCAAGGCATAGACAGGTGCATAAATATAGGAGAATCCAAAAATCCATTTTTAATCAAATATTTCAACAGTAAAGCACTACCATAAATTAACTATAAACATACAGAGGTTTGAAACATAATAAAAAAGTTAGTTAAGAAAATGAAAGCATTAAATTATTTAAGATTGGGATAAAAGGCATGGGGGAACCTAAACATAACCAAGGAACTATTCCAAAGCTATTTTTAACACTTTTAACTGCAAAAGAAACACTCTAATAAATAAACTATCAGGATTATAAGGGTGAAAATAAAATTTATAAACTAAATTAACCCATGAAAGTGCCTATGGAAAACTTCAGAAAGAGAGAAGGGATCGAAACTCCTACCTCGAACAATAGTAACACGAAGCTTTTTAATCAAACCACACCCTGCTCACGTTCATGCACTTCGACAAAAGCACGCGCACTTGGAAATGATCTCGACTCCCTACGACAACTTCTGACACCCAAAATGAGTGCGGCGAAGACTCTCGCACATCCAACAAAACACCATGAACTAAAAGACATAAACATGACCCAAAATAAATAAATAAATAAATAAATAAAATTTGCAACAAGACGACGGATGAAGAACATCACCTCATACGGTGGTGAAAAACACGCGGCAAGCCGATATTTTATCCAAAACACATTACCCGCACTGCCAATAAAATAGAAGGAAATTAAAAACTCAATAATGATAATAAAATAAACACGCATGCAATAAAAAAACTTTTACCTAGGATGGTGGTTGCAAACCAAAATGTGCGGCAAGACCAAATGTGCCCCGCGAACAATAGTGGACGATCCTAAGTGATTTGAATTGCTTCACCTTCGGCGGTGGAGGGAGGGACGAGATCTGACATGACCCGAAACATGCCTCGTGAACCCAAAAAGGGGATTCATGGCCACGACGGAGCAACGTGAAGGAGCTGTGCAAAAGGGATCGAGTTCATCGATGTTGGTTTTCGGACGGGTGGGGTCAGGTTCGCCGGAAACGTGTCGAGAAGGGTGGTGCGGTGTTGTAAAATATGGGGAAAACATGAGGGGGTCTGCCAGACCGGGGAGGAGTGAAATGCGAGGGGTGTCACACAAGGAGTGGGTGAACGGGAGGCAGAGTGCGGGTTAGGGGAGGTGGGGTCGGCCGGCGGAGGGTGGGGAGGGAGGCGGAGCACGGGTTAGGGGAGGCGGGGTCGAACCGAGAGGGGAAGGGGGATCTGGTGAGCGGCCGAGGAGGAGGGACAATGCAGGATTCGGGAGCGGCGTCGAGGGGTGGTGCGGTGCGGTCGGCCGACGAGAGAGGAGGGGGAGCCGGCGGGGACGGCGCGGCAGGGGGAGAGGAAGATCAGGCCAAGGGAGGGGGGTTGCGCGGCGGATAGAAGGAAGGGGGGCACAGAACAAAAGAGGGGGGGGGAATTAGGGTTAGGATTTATTTTTTTGTGTTTTTTTCTTATAATAATAATGGTAATAATCATAATAATAATTAGTTAATTATAATAATTATTATTATTATAATCAAAACATTTATAATAATAAAACCATTTGAGAATATAAATGCACATATATATATATACATATATAGACATATATACATATAAATAAACATAGATAAACAAATATATATACACATAAAGTTAAAACATAAACATATATAAACATATATACACATATATTTATTTATTTATCCGCTCAACCAACTAATTTAATAACGTTAAAACTGGATGACCGTGCGGTATTTGCGCACCATACGGTAGCCAAGCGGACTGCAAGCAGGCTGCACATGCCCAAGAGGATTGTGCATCATAAACGTATGGTGTTCGTATGCTATCCCAAACCATAAACTCATCCCAACAGTAAAATTTTAAACCATGACTCACCCACACTTACGCAAAATCATCCGACTCCAAGAGAAATAAAATAAATAAAATGACTAAAAACGGGTGTGACAATAATAACTATATTATATAAATTATGCATTTTTTATTAATTTTTTGTACTTTGTTGTTTTTAGGGGTTATTTATAAGAGAATTTAATTATTATAAAAGTATTTCATGTTTTGTTTTAATGTTTTGTTTTAAAAATCTGAATTTGCAATTTCATATCCAAAATATTATTCATATTCCTTAGTTAGAGCATTATGAAATTGATTTTATGGATTCAGTTATCAATAAAATGATATGTCATGGTAGGAACTTTTTAAAAATAAATTTTTTTTAGTTGAAACTAAATATTTACACTAGGTTAGCAATTATTATTGAACAATGAAGTTATAAAATTCTAATCAACTAGTTCAGAGTGTTGCAAGAAAAGTGAAGTAATATTTTTTCATATTACAAGACTCTTTCTAATGATTGGTATGTGGTGGTTGTTCGTTTTCTATTAGTAAATTGTTTCTTTTTTATACATGAAGTAATGTTATTAGCAATGATTAGACTTCAGCTATTACCTGAATTAAAATTACTATATGCAATTCTGGATAAAGATTAACATGAATATTTTTATAAAACATGACTTTAATATCCATAAGGCCACACACATGATATTAATAATTAATTCTTATTTATTTGAGTGATGATACTACTATATTTATTCACTCATTTTCCTTTCCTTTAATTTTATACGATGATATTGTATCCTATTTTTGGGTACCGTTCAATTCCATGAGTGGCTTTTATTTCTATTTACTTATGCTTTTATGTAGTGATTATATATGCATTTTTTGTTCTAAATGTTTATCAGTGTTTCATTAGTATTTATAATCATTACTAATTTAGTTAATTTGTATATGTATTATTTATCAATCTCAATAAATACTTTGGGGATTTTAAAAAGTTGAATTAAAATGGGTTATATTCCTTAACATTTAATATGAGGGTATTTTCAATGAAAGTTTTGAAAACTTTTCCCTTTCTATAAATTCCACATAGTTATAGAAAAAAATTAAAAACATGACCTTTTATAAATGGTAGAATGTTTTATTCTGTATTGATGAATTAATGTGGTACTTTCATGTGATTGGTTATAACTAAAATGAAAAATTACATTTATAGTTGTATTTTTCAAAGTAACATCAAATGGAATTATCATTAGAGTATTCATGGATAGTGTCGAGGATAGATATAGGTATTTATTCTCATGCAAGTTCATATATATATTAAATTTTATCTTCTAGTTTCAGTTACATAATGGTTTATATTGGGATTTGGGTTTATGTATGGTGGTGGGGCCAAGAAATGAATAATATTTCAGGAAAATTAGAGTTGATTGAACATAGTCTCTATATAATTATAGTATTTTTTTATGTCCCATTTATTGTTCCATGTTGACCGTATATATTCTATTCATTTTTATTGTTATTATTGTATTTATTACAGATGGTTGAGTAAAATTTTAGGTTTATGTTCTATTTGGTTTTTTTTATTATTAGAAACTACTAATTTATAAGTTGTAAGATTGGTATAGAGTAAGAGGTTTCCAACCTCTGATACCAATTGTAGGATTGAAATATAATATGAGATGCTCAATATACAAGAGGGGGGTTGAATTGTATACTTTAAAAAATTCCTTTGAACCTTTAAAGTTAGTTATGAATAACTAAAGTTTCCTTAAGAAAAGGAAAGGGATAAGTTTAACAAAGTTAAACTAAGTAAATTCACAACACCTCTAAACACCAAACTAAACTGGGAATGAGATTCCGAAAGTAGGTTCCGGAAATATGGTTCCGGAAAATGAAACTTTCACAAAGAAATACAATATGAGATTCTACCTTAAAGCATATAGAATCTAAATTAATCAGAGTACAAATAAGGAAGTATAAGAAAGTTATACTTTCCTTACAAAACAATATGCAGCGGAATGTAAACAAGTATTAGAACTACAAGAAACAAAATATAAGTCTTTTAACCCAAAGAGAAGGGTATCCAACAACCTTGGATAAAGGTCCCTTGATTTATACTTTCAAGCAAGTCTGTCTTACCCACACCAGGGTAAGCCCTCGATACGAAGATCGGTGTCTCTGTCTTGCTATCCCCGCAAGCCCTCAACTTCAAGGTAGTTGGCAACCTCTGTCTTCCTCAGCAAGAAAGCCCTCTAACTTTAAGGTAGTCGGCACCTCTGTCCTCCTCAGCAAGGAAGGCCTCGAACTTTAAGGTAGTAGGCACCTCTGTCTTCCTATCACCGGAAGCCCTCGAATGTAATCACCAACATTCGGAGTCGCACGAAGCTTTGAGAGTTATTAAGAGACTCTCTCTCTAGAATTCACTTCAACAGCATGTATGCACAAAATCAAGTTGTTCATCTGTCATCAGTATTCATCAGCATCGATCTCTTTCAAATGAGCTCCTATTTATAGGTAAGGTCGGCTCCTTCTCCAACGGTCATATTTTCCTTAAAGTTCGGAGGGACCTGTACATGTGTCACTTAGACAACGGTTAGTTTATAACAAAACAGACGACATCGTTTTATAACAAAACAAGTGTAACAGAAAGTACGACATCGTTTTAAACTCTAACATAAAAGTTCGGAATGAAACTTCGGAGTGAAGGTTCGGAGTGTATAAAATCAGAGTGTATAAAACAAAGATAATCAGATTCTGTTTAAAAGGTGAATTCGGAATCAGAATTCGTAATAGGAATTCATCATCAGAAATCGTAATGAGAATTGGTCATCAGAATTCGTAATGAGAATTCATCATCAAAATTCGTAATGAGAATTCATCATCAGAATTCGTAATGAGAATTCTTCATTGGAATTCGTAATGAGAATTCGGAATGGGATTTCTTCATTAGAATTTGTAATGAGAATTCGGAATGGAATTTCTTCATTAGAATTCGTAATGAGAATTCTTCTTCAGAATTCGTATCCTGAATCTGGAATAGAACTTAGTCAGAATTCATATCCGGAATTCGGAATGAAACTTCCTTATAGTTCTTATCCAGAATCCGAATCCTAAAACAGAATGCTTTAAATCAAAGTTTCAACGATTCCGAGAAAATGAATCTGAATCTCATACTTAAGAAAAATATGGATGAAAATATGATAAGGATAATTTTTCTTATAAAAGCAATTTTCTTAAAGATACCAATTTTACTTAAGAAAGAGATTTTCCTTAAGAAAGCAATTTTCCTTACAAAAGCGATTTTACTTAAGATAAGGTGTTTGTGATTTTCAAAACAAGAAGGAATGGAAAAGTCATAAGGAAAACCTTATTGACTCAACAATCTCCCCCTTTTTGGAAAGCACAAACATCCTTACGAAAAATCTATTCTAAGAAGAAAGAAACACATTAAGGCTTATCTCCCTTGGTTTAAGGATATAGATGAATACGACTAACTCCCCCTTAGGATTTGAAACTCTAAGGATCGTATTCATATTTCCGGAGTGATATTTCATAAGAAGGTCTTCTTTAAGAAAAACACCCCCTTTGATAAAATCTTATTAGAGTTCCTCTTTTTCTTAAGGATCTTTTCCTTCCCCCCCTTTGTGATTTTCAAAAAGAATTGAAGGGAATGGAAAGACTTAACAAAGTACCTGAGATATTAGTAATGACAACAAAAAGTGACAAGAGACAGAATTTTCATTAAAATTTGTACTCTCAGCAACAACAAAAAAATTACAACAAAAAGATCGGATTGGTTTATTTCGGATCTTTCTCCTTCGACATGAGCCCCTTAAGAATCGTCTTGATCTTCTTCAAGTCTTTGTGATCTTCTTCTGCTTGCTTCTCTAAGACGACTATTCTTGCAGACTGAGCTTCAATTTTTTCTTCCTGAACCTTCAGTTTTTCTTCCTGATCTTGGATCTTTTCTTCCTGAGCCTTCATCCTTACTTCAAAATTGATCCGATGATCCCTTTCAAATTTCCAATTCTGAGAAACAGAATTCAACTTCCCATTCAGATCCCTAACTTCTTGGATCCGGAAGTTCTTTTCCTCTGTCAACTTTTCTTCAAAGGATGCAGTTAACTCATTAATCTTCTTGTCCTCGGTCTCAAAAGCATCCTTAACATTATCTTGAAATTCATCGAATACCCTCATCTCTTCCACAGTCTTCTTAGACCAGCTTGTCATCCTCTTTCAAGATCTTTTATGAGCTTCTTAACCAATAAAGAAGGTTTTGAATTGAGCTTCAATCTCAACTCACTTATCCATAACCATAGATACGGAGTCTGTTTTCTGATTCAACGTATGTTGGAGCATCTGGCATCTAGATTCAGTACTAGAGAAGGTCAGAATGGTTCCCACCAACTTCTTCAAAGACTGGACAACAAAATCATTCCCCAACGAAGATGACTCCGAATCTGAAATCTTGCTCGGAGAGTTTTCTTCCTCAATAAGCTCCAACTTCCTCTTAGAAGAACTACCAGCTTCCTTTCTTATCCTCTTTTCGGAACTCGGAGTATCATCAAGAATTTTCTTCCCCTTATCTTTTTCCGGAATTGAAACCTGTTCCGGAGATCTGTTCTCGCTATCAGAAACATTAACAACATCATCTTCCTCAACAGCAACTTCTACACTTTCCTTTTGAGCAACATCAAGTAAAATATGTTCTTCTTCTCTCAGATAAGAAACTTCTTCTTCACCTTTGACTTCTTCCATTGTCGGAGTAACAAGCTTCGAAGATTGAGCTTCAGATGTTTGGAGCGATAAGTGTTCTGAAGGAGTTCCCTTGTACTCATCTACTTGTTTTAGCACATCTCCTATCTCACCACTTCCTTCAGCAGCCTCTTCAACTTGTTCCACTTGCTCTACTTCCTCAGTATTAGTAGCAACAGCCTCTTCCGGAGCAACAAGATTTCTTCCTGGAGTCTCAGGTAGAGATTCCAGGGAGAAAGATCTCGGAACTGGAATAGTTGCTGAAACCATTTCATTGAACTTTAACAAGGCCTGAGCTACCTCAGCCTCGGACATTTTCTTCTTGAGCTTCTTTTGCTTTGCTTGCCTTTCAAGCTCATCAGCTGTCTTCTCTTTCAGAGCCTTAGCCTCTGCAGGGTCCAATCCGAACTGCAGATCCCCTTCTTTCCTCTTCTCTTTATCAGCTCTCCACTTTGCAATGACCTCATCAGGATAGGTCTTCTTCTTCTTTGGTTTGGGTGGTGCGGAGTGAGCTTCCTTAGACTTAGGATCTTTGACAACAGCTGCAACTTCCTTCAACTTCCTTTTCTTCACTGGTTTGGATGATTCCGGTTCAGCAACCTTCGGAACCGTTTCTTCTTGATTAGGAAGGTCAACAAACTCTCCAATCTCCTTGTTGAAGGCCACATTCATCCTCTTAAGAGTGTCATCACTTACCAACAAGATTTTACACACCCTTGGTTTAGATTTGCAAGCTACTTTGAAAGATTCTAGGCACCGAACTATGAGCTTTGATAATATTGCTGGGTACATAACGATCTGAGCTCTGAGATTTCCTTTCTTAAGGTTCTCAATGGTTATAAGGATGTGCCTCATGAAGTTAAACTTCCTTAGATTTATCAGAAAATCTAAGATATAGATCTCACTTTTCTTCAAGCTATCCTTATCACCTTTTCTCGGTACGATAAGTCCTTGCACCCATAATTCCAGAATCTGAAAATTTGTAGATAGACTTGCAATTTTCGGAGCCTTGTCATCAGCAAGTCCGAGAGTTCCTAAAGCTTTCTCTTTGTTGAAGCTACCCTTGGAGTCTGGAAATACGTGAGAAATAAACTCAGCTTCACCTTCATAAGATAATCCTACCAAGCTTGCAGCCTTGGTGTAAGAAAGCTTATATGTATTTCCATATGATTTGAAAGAAAACTTCTCTCTATTATCTTCCTCGAAGAAAGCAACTGACTCATAAAACTCAACAAGCAAATCAAAAAAGACTTCATCTTGATTCCCGGTTTTAGATACCGCAACATCCTCCCAGCCGTTCAACCTGATATTCTTTGAGATAAGGGAATCATAATTGTTGAAGAAATCCAGATGGAGTAACCTTTCCCTGTATACTAACCACTGAGAAATAGGCTTGGTTGAAGACATTTCTTGAGAAGCTAACTCTGCAGACATTCGGATCTGAAGTCCTCTGAGAAATTCGGAACGGAGAAGTCTGAAGTTCAGAGTGGAGAAAACTGTGGTTCGGAACGGCCTTAAATCGGAGAGTCAGAGCTTCAGGACGCAAGAGCTTGAAACCGATGTGGGACGATAAATTATGGTCCCTTTTATATAGGCAATGGGATGACGGTTCACCTTCCACGGTTGATCTAACGGTTTAGAATGAACTGAGATCAAATCTGACGGTTGAAAGCTTGAATCCGATCTTTTTGAGGTTTTATTAAAACAAAGATTTAAAGAAATTATAATCCGAAAACATAATATAAGAAAATGCCAGCAAGTAAAATATGACTATGAAAATATGAGTAAGGAAATCATACCTTTCGGATTAGCTTAGGAAAGTTATTCGTAATGGGTAATATAAAGATGACTACGAAAAACTCGATACGAAAAACTAAATATGAAAAACTCATTACGAAAAACTCAATTCAAAAAAGTAAAAAAAACATGGAACAAAAATCTGGTTATGAAAGTACCAGTATGAAAGTTGTCCATTTCGGAAATTTTCAATACGAATACTTCCATTCCAGAAGTATTCTGTACGAAAATATCCATTCTGGAAAATGGTAGTTCTGGAGGTTCCATTCCGGAAATCTTCGTTCCGAAAAAGTTGGAAACAAAATTTTGAAAAACTTTGTTAAATAAACAATCAAATGTACTCCCCCAATGAAAAGGAGTTTATTAATGTAAGGAGATTTTTTCAACATAAATTTAATTAAGAAAGATTACCTTACGGTTATCATTCCTAACTTCTGTTTAATATATTCAAATCTATCAGAAGGCAAAAATTTTGTGAAAATATCAGCAAGTTGATCTTGCGTTCCGATAAACTGTAGAATAATATCTCCTTTAAGTGTGTGATCCCTAAGAAAGTGATGCCTAATATCTATGTGTTTTGCACGGGAGTGATGTGCAGGGTTTTTACTTAGGGCAATGGAACTTGTGTTATCACACATAATCTGAGTTTTAGTAAAACTCAGGCCATAGTCTGTGAGTGTGTGTTGCATCCACAACACTTGTGCACAACAACTTCCAGCTGCTACAGATTCAGCTTCAGTAGTGGAGAGTGCTACAGAATGTTGCTTCTTGCAGGACCAAGATACTAAAGAATCTCCTAAGAAATGACAAGTTCCGGATGTACTTTTTCTATCCATTCTACATCCACCAAAGTCAGCATCAGAAAAGCTTTTTAGAACAAAATCATTTCCAGAAGTATAAAATAATCCTAGATCCATGGTTCCCTTAAGGTAGCGAAAAATTCTTTTTACTGCCTTTAAGTGATATTCCTTAGGATTGGATTAATATCTTGCACATAAGCATACTGAAAACATTATGTCTGGTCGACTAGCTGTTAAGTAAAGTAGACTTCCAATCATACCTCTAAAAGATGTTTGATCTACTGGTTTCCCAGCTTCATCAAGATCTAAAGAGTTTGAGGTACCAATGGGAGTACTTATACTTTTAGTGTTGTCATAACGATACTTTTTAAGAAGATCTTTAATATACTTATGTTGAGATATGTATGTTCCTTCTGGTTTTTGAGAAATTTGAAAACCAAGGAAAAATGTTAACTCACCCATCATACTCATTTCAAACTCAGATTTCATTAGACTTGCAAAAGAGTCAGTCAAAGATTGCTGAGTTGAACCAAATATAATGTCATCAACATAAATTTGAACAATCAAAACATTTTTCTTATCTTTCTTTATAAAAAGGGTTGGATCTACATTTCCCTTAACATAGTTATTTTGAAGCAAAAATCCAGTGAGTCTATCATACCATGCTCGTGGGGCTTGTTTAAGGCCATACAATGCTTTGGTTAGTCTAAAAACACGATCAGGATGTTTTGTATCTTCAAATCCAGGAGGTTGTACAACAAAAACTTCCTCTTGAACATAACCGTTAAGAAAAGAACATTTCACATCCATTTGATAAAGTTTGAAATTAAATAATGCTGCAAAGTCAAGTAGAATACGGATAGATTCAAGTCTAGCTACTGGAGCATAGGTTTCTTCATAGTCTATTCCTTCTTGCTGATTATAGCCTTTAGCAACAAGTCTAGCTTTATTTCTAACAATGACTCCATTTTCACCACATTTATTTCTGAAAACCCATTTTACTCCAATAACTGAAGTTTCCTTAGGTCTTTCAACCAAGGTCCAGACTTTATTCCTTTCGAATTCATTTAGTTCATCTTGCATGGCTTTAATCCAATCATCATCACCTAAAGCTTCATCAGTGCTTTTAGTTTCTAATTGGGAAAGAAATGCTAGATGTTCTACTTCATTTCTTAAGGAACTTCTAGTCCTTACAGGTTGATTTACATCACCAATGATACTATCACTGGGATGATTCTTTAGAAACACCTGATTTGGGTTTTGTAAAACCTGTTCATCAACATAGGGTAGAAAGTCTTCTGGGGTAAATGTTTCTGAAGTATCTTCTAGAAAAATTTCCTTATCAGAAGGTTCTTCTATCAAAGGTTGACAATCAGTTTTTGAAAACACATCCGAAGATGTAAGTTGAGATGGTTTAAAAACAAAAGGATCTGATTCATCAAATTTTACATGTACTGTTTCCTCAACAGTACAAGTATTTTTATTAAAAACTCTATAAGCCTTAGAGGTTGTGGAATATCCTAAGAAAATCCCTTCATCAGACTTTGGTGCGAATTTATGTAAGTTATCTTTAGTATTCAAAATGAATACTTTGAAACCAAAAACCTTGAAGTAGGAAAGTCTTGGTTTTCTACCATTCTGTAACTCATAAGGAGTTTTATTAAGAAAAGGTCTAATCAAAACTCGATTTATAGTATAACAAGCAGTACTTACAGCTTCAGCCCAGAAATGTCTAGCAATAGAATATTCACTCAACATGGTTCTAGTTATCACTTGAAGAATTCTATTTCTTCTTTCAACTACACCATTCTGTTGAGGAGTTCTAGGTGCTGAAAAATTGTGAGTAATACCTTTCTTACTACAAAAAGTTTCAAAATCAGAATTTTGAAATTCTCCTCCATGATCACTATGAATAGTTTTCAATGGAAGGTTTTTCTCATTTTTAACTTGAGCTCTAAAACTTTTGAAATAAGAAAAAGCTTCAGATTTCTTTGCTAGAAAATAGACCCAAGTAAATCTAGTGTAATCATCAACTAGAACAAACACATAGTATTTGCCTCCAATACTTCCAGTTTGTGTTGGACCAAAAAGATCCATGTGCACTAACTGTAATGCATCAGTTGTTGAGACTTCACCGATTGACTTAAAACTAGATTTATGTTGCTTGCCATATTGACAAGGATCACAAACTTTAGAAGAATCAAATCTAAGCTCCGGTAGATCCTTAACAAGTTTATTCTTAGAGAGTTTACATAGGTTCCTAAGATTACAGTGTCCTAGTCTTCTATTCCATAACCAAGAATGATCTTCCATTGCACTTAGGCAAGGTAAATCTTGGCTTCTTAGGTCTTCTAAGTTTAAGGTGTAAACATTCTCTTGCCTGTTGGCTGAGATAATAAATTCTTCCTTGGAATTGTGAACTAAGCATTTATCATTCCTAAAATTCACAAGGTAACCTTCATCACATAACTGACTTATGCTAATGAGGTTGTGCTTAAGACCATTAACAAAAAGAACATTTGAAATCAAGGTTTTACCTAAAAGAACAATATTACCAATACCAACAATCTCTCCCTTAGCATTGTCTCTGAAAGTTACCTTTCCTCCTTTTGTTTTGATAATCTTTTCAAAAAAGATTTTGTTACCAGTCATGTGCCAGGAACATCCACTATCCATGTACCAAATATTGTTGCTGGTACTTTCTTTATTTTCCTGAAATCAAGAAGAAAATTAGACTTTCGGAATCCAAACTTGTTTGGATCCGAGATTTCCATACAATAAAATTTTAGGTATCCAAATTTTCTTAGAAAAGTAGGCTTTGTGAAATCCTAGAGATTGGGTTTTTTTTAAGGAACAATTCTTTGCCCAGTGACCACCACATTGACACTTGGTACAAAATGGGGCACTTTGAGGAACAAAATAATTGTTACTGAAAACTGGTTTTGCATGGGTATAACCAAATCCTGATTTATTTCTTAAAGGTCGTATTTGGGAATACATCTTATCAAAATTTTCCTTACCATGGGTAAAGTTTGATAAACACTTATTTAAGGAAAAAATTTCGGACTTGAGTTTTATAACCAAGTTTTTATCTTCAAAATCATTAGTTTTAGAATTAGAGTTACGCTCGAAAACATTTTTCTTAGAAATTACATTTTCTAATTATTTAGAATGTTTATTCTTCTCAGAACTTACTTCCTCAAGATTTTTTGAAATACTTTCAAAATCAGAAATTTTCTTATCAAGATCTTTAGAAAGATCTGATATTTCTTTGGTAAGAATAGAATTCCTAGAGTTTGCCTTATCAAGTTTCTTGTTGAGTTTGGAATTCTCAATCTCAAGAAGTTCAGCAAATCTAGAGACTTCTTCAAAAGTAGGTAAAATATTTTCCTCATCAGAAGATGATTCTTCATCAGAAGAGTTATAATACTTAATATCATTAGAATTTAAAGAAACATTGGTCAATGATTCAGCATTTCGTACCTTATCCATAAGACAATGATTAACAATAGGTAATCTGGCTATAAGACCAAGATTCTTCTGTCCTGAAGATTCATATTCAGAAGATTCATCTGAAGAGTCACCACCACTGGCACTCCAGGTGTCATTAGCTTTCAGAACTTTCTTACCTTTAGCTTTATAATACTTCTTCCTGTTCCTGTCTGAATGTCTTTCCTTTCTTTCTTTCTTTTTGAGCATAGGGCAATCTGGTCTAATATGTCCAGCTCTTTTACATTCATAACAAGTAACTTCTCCATATTTCTTATCTTTCCTATCCTTCTTCTTATACTTAGATTGAAAATTTCTTTGCCCAGCTATCTTGTTCATCCTTCGAGCAAGATTGGATAATTCATTTTCTGAGACTTCACTCTCACTAGATTCAGATTGAAAAATAACTTTCTTAGACTTGGATCTGGTTACTCTCTCAGGAGTCTTAGCTTTCATCTGATTTGAAGTTGTAGTAAAAGCAATAGTACCATTTCCATTCTTCTTCTTGATGTTGTCAGCATCTCTCTTCATTCTAGTTTCATGTTGTAGAAGAGTTCCAAATAATTCATCAAGAGTAATTTGAGTGACCTTCCTGTTCTCATCTATTGTTGTTCTCTTGGATTCCCACTCATTGGGCATAATGTCAATTATCTTGTCCACAAGAGCTTCATCATCTAAACCTTTCTCTCCCATAGATTGTAGACTGTTTACAATAGTCATAAACCTTTGTTGAACTTTACAGATAGGTTCTCCATAAGGAAAATTGAAGCCATGATATTCAGCTCTAAGCATAGCTCTTCTAGTCTCAATCACCTTAGAAGTCCCAAAGTGTGTAACCTCTAACTTCTTCCATATACAGTTAGCTGCTTCACAAGAAGAAATTTGGCTATATATATTTCTGGTCATTGAACATAGTAAAGTGTTGCGTACCTTATAGTTGAGTTGATATTCTTACTTTTCCTGGTTAGTAAAGGTTCTGACTTCCTTGTCAGGGATTTTATAATCACCAGTAAGCATAACAAAGTTATCTACACCAGTATTGATAACAAAAGTCTTCATACGATCTCTCCAGTATTCATAGTCATTACCATCAAAGATAGGTGGTCTAGTAGGATTCAGATTGTCAATTGATCCAACATTAATTCATGTCATACTAGAAATAACTTTGCACACAAACTTGTTAGTAGCAAAGAATCATAATAACAAAGTTCGGAATGGAAAAAGTTCGGAATGAATAAATCCGGAATGACAAAGTTCGGAATGGAATGTTGAGAAAGAAAAACTTATTCGTGAGTATAAGTATTTCAGTAACCGCCTCTGATACCAAATGTAAGATTGGTATAGAGTAAGAGGTTTCCAGCCTCTGATACGAATTGTAGGATCGAAATATAATATGAGATGCTCAATATACAAGAGGGGGGGTGAATTGTATACTTTAAAAAATTCCTTTGGAACCTTTAAAGTTAGTTATGAATAACTAAAGTTTCCTTAAGAAAAGGAAAGGGCTAAGTTTAACAAAGTTAAACTAAGTAAATTCACAACACCTCTAAACACCAAACTAAACTGGAAATGAGATTCCGAAAGTAGGTTCCGGAAATATGGTTCCGGAAAATGAAACTTTAACAAAGAAATACAATATGAGATTCTACCTTAAAGCGTATAGAATCTAAATTAATCAGAGTACAAATAAGGAAGTATAAGAAAGTTATACTTTCCTTACAAAACAATATGCTGCGGAATGTAAACAAGTAGTAGAACTACAAGTAACAAAATATAAGTCTTTTAACCCAAAGAGAAGGGTATCCAACAACCTTGGATAAAGGTCCCTTGATTTATACTTTCAAGCAAGTTTGTCTTACCCACACCAGGGTAAGCCCTCGATACGAAGATCGGTGTCTCTGTCTTGCTATCCCCGCAAGCCCTCAACTTCAAGGTAGTTGGCAACCTCTGTCTTCCTCAGCAAGAAAGCCCTCGAACTTTAAGGTAGTCGGCACCTCTGTCCTCCTCAGCAAGGAAGCCCTCAAACTTTAAGGTAGTCGGCACCTCTGTCTTCCTATCCCCGGAATCCCTCGAATGTAATCACCAACATTCGGAGTCGCACGAAGCTTTGAGAGTTATTAAGAGACTCTCTCTCTAGAATTCACTTCAACAGCATGTATGCACAAAATCAAGTTGTTCATCTGTCATCAGTATTCATCAGCATCGAGCTCTTTCAAATGAGCTCCTATTTATAGGTAAGGTCGGCTCCTTCTCCAACGGTCATATTTTCCTTAAAGTTCGGAGGGACCTGTACACGTGTCACTTAGACAACGGTTAGTTTATAACAAAACAGACGACATCGTTTTATAACAAAACAAGTGTAACAGAAAGTACGACATCGTTTTAAACGCTAACATAAAAGTTCGGAATGAAACTTCGGAGTGAAGGTTCGGAGTGTATAAAATCAGAGTGTATAAAACAAAGATAATCAGATTCTGTTTAAAAGGTGAATTCAGAATGAGAATTCGGAATAGGAATTCGTTATCAGAAATCGTAATGAGAATTGGTCATCAGAATTCGTAATGAGAATTCGAAATGGGATTTCTTCATTAGAATTTGTAATGAGAATTCGGAATGGAATTTCTTCATTAGAATTCGTAATGAGAATTCTTCTTCAGAATTCGTATCATGAATCTGGAAAAGAACTTAGTCAGAATTCATATCCGGAATTCGGAATGAAACTTCCTTATAGTTCTTATCCAGAATCCGAATCCTAAAACAGAATGCTTTAAATCAAAGATTCAACGATTCCGAGAAAATGAATCCGAATCTCATACTTAAGAAAAATATGGATGAAAATATGATAAGGATAATTTTTCTTATAAAAGCAATTTTCTTAAAGATAGCAATTTTACTTAAGAAAGTGATTTTCCTTAAGAAAGCAGTTTTCCTTACAAAAGCAATTTTACTTAAGATAAGGTGTTTGTGATTTTCAAAACAAGAAGGAATGGAAAAGTCATAAGGAAAACCTTATTGACTCAACATATGTGTGATCAATTTATATATGAAGTGGTCATATTGGGATTACTAGTGCAAGAACCATGTTAGTTTTAATTCATCTGAAGAAAACATTCCCCACATTATACAATTTGTTAATAGAAACTAGTTTCCTCAACATGGGGATTGTGGACACTCTTCTATTATTTTCACAAGCCAATTGGGGTTGATAGATTAGTGTTAGTCTAAGTTTGTTTAGGAAAAAATGTTGTAAAACCCCAATGTGGTTTTTTTTTATTTGTGTATTGAAGGAAAATAGGAGAAGGTAAAGTAATAAATCAAGAGGTTTGTTATGAGTAGGTTAATGATCATCACCTTTTGTACCAATCATTTATTTTATAAGAGATATTGGGAATGTTTAATTTTAGTTTTGAGTTTGATTAATCTTTCTTAATTGATGAAATTATTTATTTTGAGGATGTTTTAATAGGTAATGATGAACTTCATGTGCATGGTGCAGGAGTTTTAGAAAATCAACCCTAACTGGGTAAATTATATGGGAAATATTCTTTTGCTTTTCCTTTAATAATGTTTCTATTGTTCTTATGGATTGATTTGGGTTGATATTGAAAACATTTTTATGATTTTATATTTATTTTACAATATTGTATTTGATAATTATAGTGAATTGATATGATTGGATAAGTTAATATTTTATTTTAATTATGATTGGGTCTCATTTGATTTCTTTTGGACCTTAATGATTATTTTTTAAGGCTAAAACTGTGGAAATGACATTTCAGAATCCTAATTGATTTTTATAAAGAGAATATTTTTATCTTATATTACTTATGATTTTGGTTTCGATTCATGTTATAATAATTGAATCTAAAAAACCCCTTGCAAGGATTTACCAAATTATTATGTGCAATTAAATTTATGTCTAAAAAATAAAATCAAATGAAACCATAAATGGAAGCTTGTTCATCTTAAATAACTAATTTGATTCACTCATAATTGATATGTCATGGATAAAAAGTAACTCGGAATTCTCTAGATAATCTACCCATACACAAAAGCTCCAATATCATATATATTCAATTATTAGGTGCTGTCATGTGAAATCAGAAAGCCTTATGATGTCACATCAATTGTGAAAATAACAAAAAATAGATTGAGAAGGTGAGATCAATTCAAATTTTTCATTCATTCAGTTTATCACTCTATAGTTCAAAAGATATCATAGAAGATCTCAAAATTCATGAAAATGTTGGATTACACTATTCTAGATGAAACACTAATCTTTCATACTTTTTTTATACTTTCCAAAATTTCACCTTGGTCCCTAAAAATTAATTAACATCATTTTAGACCTTCGAATATACTTATGTATTAACAAAACATTTCATAAATGTAAAATAACTTTCATCACTAACTTGTAAAATTTTAACATGTTACATAACAAAATAATAACCTTTAACTTTGTCCATAATCTCCCCAAATATTTTTACAAATCATGAACATACAATGATCATTTGAAAAATTAAATTTTCTCATATTAACTTCTATGATCAAACAACATTTGATTACCATGAGAGAAAATTTAAATAATCATTATTATAAACACGAATAATGAAATTCAATTACTTTTACAAGTGATAGTTCACACTCAAACATTCATTTCCCCCACACATGGGGTTCATATCATCCTAAACACAAATTGATCTAAGTAGGTGAAACATGTTCACACATTTGGTGTGTGACCCTATAGTTTCTTATCATGATAAAAATGAGTCCACATCAAAAGCCAATAAGGGATTCGAGAAACCGATCTTGGACATTAAGGAGAAAAGTAACTTCATAGCTATGACTACCTCATATGAACAAAATATGAATAATGTAATTTATATTGTCTTGTGATATCTCATAAAAAAGGGTACATTCATGTTTAATTATCCTTTTAATGATTTATATTTTCCATGACCATACTAGAAGGACATAACATTATGGACCATTTCCATGTATTTAATGAAGGTACTATCATTTTGGTTATGTTAGGCCAATGAGATATCTCTTCATCAACTTAAAATAATAAAATTATATCTTCAACATCCAAATAGTGTTATTCCTCAAATGACACACCCAATAGAAGATACATCCTCAAGAAAACAATTCCATTTGATTTTCCTTCCATAAATTTACATGATCAAATAGTACACATTAATAACGTTCTCAATTTAAGAGACTAATATACATGATTTTTGATAGGAATAACCAATGACACATGAAACAAATGTAATTCCAATTGGTGGGTTAGTCTATATGATATAATATACTCGAGATCATATCGCGTGTACTTTATGAGGAAAAGTATCAATGTTATTGAGCCTCAAGAATCTCATAGCCATACCTTATATGGGTCCTATGAGTATTATGTATCTTTACCACGAGACATATATTTAAGATTACTATCATAGTATCTTGACATTCTAATTCTAGTGGGGAATAACTTAACCTTAAGATTTGACATGTAATCTAAATAAATTACAATGTATATAGTTGATAATGAAGTGTAAAAGCTAGTATAGTAAGACTAAACTCATTTATATATCAATATATATATATATATATATATATATGTAATGGTAATCCAAGTACCTAAAAGAGTTAGGTCTAGGGAACCCTCTCCAAACACTCTCACTTACACTAGATCCAAATAGTAATAATTCTAAACCGGCTATATCTCACATGAGTATCATGATTGTGTTACGATATATAATTTTTAAGGGGTCATCCATGTTATCCTATATAAATACTTTTATAACCTTTAATTTACCTATCTATGTAAAATAAATCTTGAGATAATGAATCCAAAGTATATGATTTATCCTCTGGTCTGACATGGGATCCTTGGAAAGAACTATTTTCATGGTAATATCATAGTATACTGTAATATGTTTTTCATTTAAAGGTATAGCTCAAATCTATTAAATAATTCTTCCAATCTAAAATTATTCATTATTTGTATTATAAGAAACTATATACATAAATTATATTGTAGAATCGGAAGCTAGATACTTCTTTAACCTCTTCCAGATCACTGCACCACTACTCTGGAAAAATAAATAGCCTTAATATGATTTTAGATCATCTAAATCTATCTATAACCTATATTAATGTATCATCTCATGACTGGTTCATAATATTCTCTACACACAATGAATTTTTCCTTTGTATATCAAAATTACTTGAGGATTGTTTTTTATAACTGCACAATGAATCGCTCTAGGATTGGCTTGATATCATCCCACTATGGTTAAAGAAAATAAAACATCAAACCCATTACATAGAATGGAAGAAGTATTATATCCCATTACTGAATAATATGGTATTCCACTCATTAATTCAATATCCACCAATGTTTGTAGATAATGTTCATGGGGATATTGATTATATGTGATGTTGGAAATAATCCTCTCATATATTATTCCATATTTTCCATTTAAGGTACATTTTCAATGTATATACTTTGACTTATTCCAAGAATCCTTGAAGGCCAATATTTATAGATCATAATATCTTTAATTTTGGTTGCTTCATATAATTATTTCATGGAGAATAATTCATTTAACCAAGTATTCATTGACATTAATTCTTGTGTAATGTTTCACATTAACAATATTTCATCAACATATATTACATGGAAAATGATGTAATTTGAATTAATTTTGTTATTGACACTTGGATCTCTTTCATTATTAACGAAACAAAATTCTTTTATGGCCTAATTCAAATTAATATTAACTGATTTTGATGAATTATTAAATACAGAAATGGATCTATGTGGGCTTCATAAATTATTATACCTATGTGATATAATAAAACCTTGTGTTCTATTATATATGGGTATTTAACCAACTTCTCATTGAAAAAAATAGTTTCAACATCCATTTTCAAAGTTTTATAATCATGGAAGGTTGTTGTTGGAAAAAATATTATAAGATATTTTAACATAATGATTTTTGAAATGGTGTCCACGAAATGGAATCAAACTACATGGGAAATCAATCATTTCCCCCCAATGATACCTTAGATGAATAACAGTTATCATGGCCCCCATCCCTATTAGAGGGTGGGGGATTCTCAGCCATAATAATTATTACAGGACCATCCATCCTACTTTACTATTTTCCATATTCCCAATTTTTTACCCCCATTTTTGACTATTTTGAGATGTTTGAAGGTACAAGATCTTTAACCAGGCTCACCTCAGAAATCACTCTCTACCTCATAGTTCATAGGAACCATGGGTCTTGTGGAACTAAACCCGTTGGAGTGATTCAGATATCATTCGTCGTTGGTTATTGCCTTCAATAGGTTTTTATTTGGATCCTTGGGTTTGAGCATAAGGTGATTGAGGGTCTTCTTGATAAACGACATATCATGGTACATTTTTTCTCTGATGGGGGACTTGATTCTCTCTTGGTCCAATGATTTTTGTGTCGACAATGGGATACATTTCTACCTATTTATGTTATATTCTTACATCCACACAATGTATGAAGCTCCTACCATTGAATTTTGGGTTGGTCTCCCCGAACAACCATTACCTTTTCAAAATACTTCTATCATCCATTTGCTCAAAAATCTGGTTTTCTTGTATTACTGTTTATATAATAGAGAAAATATGGGTTGTCATCTAATTTCCTCTAATATTTTTTCTATATTTGATTTCTCTAAACCTCCATTGATCTAGATTTTGATCATCATAGGGGAAGAGTTTAAATGCAAAGTGGCTATGGTTTTCAAATCCTAGATGGAGTTCAGTGCATCTCTTATATGTTTGGGCCATCTACCTGCAAAATGTCATTGAGGCCATAAATAGGGACATGGGAAATCTAATCTAATGATACAACCATCAACTAGAATCACCAAATTAGAGAACCATTTGAGAAATTGTATTTCAGATCTATCCAAACCTGTTCACAAAGAGGTAAATTGTAGTAATGAAAACCTATAGATTGTGGACATATTCAATCTCTTCTAGAACAATCTAGTAAACCCCAGAAAAATTGTACAGTCAAATTCAGGATCAATATAAATTAATGGGGTGGGTTTTGATGATTCTTTGGTACCTTACCTCAAAAATCCAAACTCTTCTTTATCTGTAGGATTTATGAATTATGGAAATTATCTTAATATAGAATTCAAAATACATGATGCTTGTGAGGGAGGTTAAATGGCCAATAAGGCCACAGAGAGTTCAATAAATGCCCCATATGGTTTATACGAACTATAATATGAGACTATTCCTATAAAAAATATGTCATATATAAAATTTCACAACCATTGTGAAATACTAGGTGATGAAAATATGGTACCAGATCAAAACATTCTTGAGTGGGTTGAGTTCTCTGAAGAATGATAAGATCTATCAGGGAATGTTTCATGTGGTGAGGTTATTAGCTAACTTTCCAGAGATATTTCTAAGGAGGGAATCAGAATAAGGCTCCACAGCCTAAGGATGCTATATGGGGAAAATGAAAATTGGGATTCATGGAGTTTTATTCTGGTTAAGGGAAATAAATCAAAAGGGTGGAAGGATTACTTATATCTACCAAACATTTAGAAATGTGATCTATCATGAAGTCAATACCTTAGGAGATTGAATGTGAATTTACCTCTAGTAAGTGAGAACCCATAGGTGGATATGGTAAGGAATAAGAGAATGAATGTGGTGTGGTGGAAGACCTTAACTTGATGCACATAGGATATATGGTGGTGGATTTTTTTAATAATTATGTCAACACTATTCTGGCCACCACCAAGAAGGATATGCTGGTCGATCCACAATTGGAGGTTGGTAAGAAGGCTGAAAATTGGGGGAATACATGGGATCTTATCATCCTTTCTGAGGAAGAAATGTTGGAGAACGCATTCAAGATTAAGTCCTCCATAGAGGATGTAGATTGGATGAGTGAGATATCAATTTTACTAACCACCAAAAAATAGAAGTTCATATAGATTAAAAATTAGGATCTTATTTTGACTTGGAGATTCAACGACCAGAAAATTAATGTGGGGGATTTCATTCATACAAGGAAAAATATGGAATTTCAATTTGAAGACCTTATCATGGACAACCAAGACATCAAGGTAACTTATTTTTATTAGAAATTATATTGGGATGATGCTTGTAATTTTCTGAAAATATATTTTAATGGTTCAGAGATCACTCACGATGCATGATGATTGTCTTTGTTTTTTTGTCACTTTTTTATAAATGGTGTTTTAAAATAATTCAAAGGTATTTTGAGAGAGACTAATTAGAAGGTCTCATCATTGTATATTCATTAACATTTCTTAAAATCAATCACAATTGATCATCTTTATGATAACCCACATAACAATCCATGTCCATATTTTTCTTGAATACCCATTTCCACCCAATAGGTTTTACATCCACTGGGGGTTATACCAAAATAAAAACATGTCTTTAGTATATGGACTCCATATTATAATGCATTTCTTCATTTGGTTTAGTAATATCCATTCCATCTTCAACATCCTTTTAGGTTATAGATTCATTATCTGCAAGGAGTAAAGTGTCACTTGTAATAGTGACAATAAAACCATACTTATATATTTATCTAACCTATCTCATAGTCATATGTAGTATTTTTATCTGGAAAACATATTAATCTGATAATGTCTCTTATAAGGATCATTACCGTACTAAATCCTATTAATCTTGAGAACAAATATCCTACGTCAATAATTATTCTACTATTTCTATTAGAAATTTCTTCCTATTCTATAATGTAGCACGTATTTCCCCAATAAACTTCTTATATCAAGGGTTGTATAGGTAATATCCTTTAGTATTTTTAATATAACCTATAAACATACACTTTATTCTTGTGAATTATAGTTTATCATTTGTTATAGTCTTGAAAAAACCTCAAATCCCTATACAAATATGTACGATATAGAAAGTGTCTTTCCATACCATGACTATTATAAAATTATATCTTCATATTTATTTGGTACTTAGCTTGATGTAAATGTCACATTCTATATCACATATTACCAAAAATATAAAGGTAGAGTTGTATGATTCATTATTGATTTGACTATGCCAAGTAAGGCCCATGTCATCATTTCACTAACACTGACACACTAAGGTGTATCAGGAGGAGTTAGTTTTGAAACAATTCCTCACTTCTTAAAATGGTTTATGAAAGCTTGGTTATGATTTTATTCACCACAATCTGAGTGGAGTTTCCTAATATTCTTTCAAAGTCGATTCTCTGCTTCATTATAATAATCCTCAAACATGTCAATGAAATAAACCTTATACCACATTAATTTGATATATTCATATCAACTATAGAAATTAGTAAAAGTAATGATGTAATAAAAACCTCCCCTTTCCATGATTTTAAATAGACCACATAAATTAGTTTTATCCAATTCTAATAGTTATTTTTCCCATTATCCCTTCCCACTGAAAGGTGCTTCAGTTATTTTAACCTGTTAAAAATCATGAAATATTTCTAAGTGGTTTTACACAATTGATTATAAATACCCTTCTTAGTGTAGTTTTCTTAAGAATTTTTTTATATGACCTAGCATAAAATGTCATTGGTGGGTAAGGAATGAGTCATTCTCATTACCTTTTTTATTGATGTCCAAAAACTATATTTTCTCGTTCATGTATATACAATAAATTTTGATAAATTTTCACACCATAAAATATTTTTTTCTTTTAACATGTGAAAATATTTATTTCCATAATTAAAATAAAATACAATAGTTTCTAAACTTAACATTGAGATAATGATTTTAGAAACAGATGGTACAAAATAACAATTATTCTGTACAAACATTATTCCACTTGGAAAATTGTGTGGATAAAATCCCACTACTAATGCTAATAGTATCATGAAATTTTCATCTAATAGATCCACCTCATATTTTGAAATCATCTTGAATATAATTTATTATATTATCTAAATACAAATATTTTATTAAAATGTAGTATTTAAATACCAACATATAGATATACACATATTTCATTCAATGAAAAATACACAAGAAGTAGCATCATTACCTTGTTTCTTCTTCCCAACTATAAAATTCCTCTTCTAGAGGCATTTCATGACATAAGAAAAGAATACTTTCTACTATTCATTACACTCTATTTTATTATTTGGTTTCATGAAAGGGTGGTGCCTTGGTGAAATTGAATGGGAAATATCCTTTAATACATTTCCCTTTCCTTTCCTCATCTTATTCACCATAATAACTTATGGAATAGAATTATTCATATCCATAATTTATTAGTTATGTAATTCCATAAAAAAACTAATAGTGACTTATTCATGTAATTAATATCATAGATAACAATTAAATTTGACAATATATGTGGTATAATGGTAGGAATGTGATTGGTTACATGTTCATGGTTCCGTTTGAACCCAATGGAATCTTATATCTCAATGAACCCAATCATATTTATTACATGAAGTCCTTGTTAATTACCTTTTAATTTCATAAATCTAAAAAAAATCTTGTTATATCTCATACATGTATTACCAAGATATCTCATGATATAGTTCATAGAGATAAGATAATATTTGAGAAGAATATTTCTCCCATTGAATTTTTTACATTCCACCAGACAATGATAAAAACACCATTTAACATCTACCACATAATATATATGTTTATTTGATTTATCTTTATCCTCCTTTCTCAATCCCAATGGGGGATAAATAAAAATTGTAAATTCTAGTAAATAAAGATTCCTCTCTTAGTGTAGTGTTATGTGCAAGCTTCTATACCACTCCAAGACGTTATGGATAATCATTATATTCTCTTAATCTAATATTGGTCGTAGTGATTTTGAATTGGTGGAATCAAACATTTGATCAAAATAAATAAACATATAAGATTAGTATAGTTTGTTGATTGACACTATACGTTTTTAATTTTTTTTAATTCTATATGTTTGAAGCAATTTTATAAAGATATTGTATCCCTCAATTATTAGATTCTGAATACTTAGTCTCTTCTGTTTAGTTGTTGAAATAATTCTTAAACCACTCTTCAAGTAATGATCTATGACATAACCTCCACTATGGGTCTCTAGTTTTTCCTTTTTACTATCCAATGACATTAACTCATATATCCTAGATCTATTATGTTGAGTTTCGCCTCTTACAAAGGGATAATATTATTTTCTCAATGGTTTTCAGTAAACTTGAAACAAGATTATTATGACTAATAATTCTTGGATAACATTAGTTAATTAAACCCACCACTCATTATAACTCACTCATAGTAATAGTCACCCTTAAATAAGGCTCAAGAGAACCTCATATAACTGGTTGTGTCTAAATTCTAGAGATGAAAGGAATTTAAGGGCTTCCTATTTTTTGATGTATTTCTTAATTTAATCTCGATGAATGAAATAATTTTATATTTAACATGATTTTTCTAGGTGATCACACTCACAAAATAACCATAAATTAAATAGGAAATATTCACTTCAAATGTTCATTATATATATGTATGATTGTTTATAACAATACTACATGATCATAGGTAATAAATAGAAATTAAAAACAAGAAAACCATGCATATGATACAATTAATAAATAATGACATGATCATGAGATGTTATCTATTTGTTAATATGTCGAGTGAATAATGGATTAAATAAGACCCTAAAAAAACTTAAGGAGTAGTTACCAATATCAAATTACAGTGGTCGAAAATCTTGTTCATTTTACTTGTTTCGTATACACCGACTCTCAACTCGAACTGCATATCCATGAAATCCTTTGATATTTACATTGTATATTCATAGAAAGGTGAGGTGAAGTAGTGGTGAAATATAAAATTTTATTTCTTTAATAAGGACATGGTGACCCTCATAAAAATATATATGAGAAGAAAATGCATAGATCATAAAAATTTAATCATTATTACATTTTTTAATATAAATTAAATAATTAAATTAAATATTTAATAAATCAGACATGCATTGTTCCGTCGTAGATCATGACAAGTAAACATGAAATTAGGTTTCATAAAAAATATTAAACATTATAAAATTCAACATGATTATATTTTTAATTAATTAACATGCATTTAAACACTTTTAATTGATTAACAAAACATCCCATGACACTTGAAATAATTTTATTAAATTATAGAAAATTAAATTAAATTTATTAATATTCTATTCTATTTTTAGATCCAATTAGACCTAAATATTATCCCTATAAAATAATTTGTGTTTTTGGTTGGTTTGATGGGTTGGTATGATTGGACCGAGACATGCTAGGTTCGCCATGAGATTGGGTTAGGCTGAGAATCCCTAATTAGGTGTCCCAAAAATGAATACACACACAATATATATATAATATTTTAAAATTTAAAATATTACCATAAATTATTAAATATAACATATATAATAAATATATATTTTGGCGGCACCTAACAAAAATATTACTTCAAAACATCTTATTAACATTAAATGGGAGGGGCCAAGCTAATCCACACCAAATTAATGAGTGGACTAATACAACCATTTTTTAAATTCTTAAAATTGATTTTTCTTATTCCTAAAAGGGAAATTAACCCCTTTTTACATACATGATAAGATCTTATCATCCAAAAACATTCCCATATATCTTCATATATAACTAATATATAAAAATATATTTTTATTCCCATCACAATATATGGTAAAACTCCATTGATCTTCAATCGATAATGATTTGGTTGTAAGAACATGAATTGATGCACTCCCTTTTGTGTTAGAACCATATTGAATCCCCATTATGAATTTTAAAGAAATTAGAATAATATTTTGTGTTTTTCACTAAAATAATTCCACATTCTCTCTACTATATATTGAATGAACCTGGGGTGCATTGAAAGCATGAAAAATTAGATATTTAAATTTTAAATTTAAAATTATTGACAAAAATAATAAATTATAAAAACCCATTTCCTTGATTTACCAGAGTCTCATATACAATTAAATATAATCAATAAAAAAATTGAATGAAATTGTAAATGGTTTTTAGTTAATTTGAAATCGCTGATTTTATTTTCCATCCATCGTTGTTTCTTGGATCAAAATAACCAATCTAAGAATCTTATTGATTATCCACACATGCAAAAAACCTTATTTATTATATATGTTTATTTCCCAAGTGGTTTCTTTAGAAGGTAAAGAGGTATATGATGTCTTTTCATTGTAGTAAAGAATATAGAGTTGATCAAGAATACATAATCAATGAAATATTATTCTTCCTTAAGTTTGTAACTCGATATTATAAGGTAGATAATTCGAAAGCACACACTTTATGAAAATGATGGAGTACACTATTAAAGAGGCTAAAATGAGATTTTATATTTAAGTTATGCTTTCCAAAATTTCACAAGGGTCCCTGATATGTAATAACCTTCATTTTAGACCATCGATCACATATAAGACTTAATCAAACATTTCATAAATGTAAAATACATTTAATAAAGAACTTGTAATAGTTTAACACATTATGAAGGAAAATAATAACAATTAACTTGGCACATAAAATCCCTAAATAATTTAATATACCACGAAATAACTATGTTTATATGAAAAATTGTATTTCTTATATTAACTTTTATTATCAAACAACTTCTGAATTCCTTGAGAAATAAATTAATTCACAATTATTTTAATCTTCAATATCATAGTTGAATTATTTTTACCTGAGAAAATTCACACAAAGATGATCAATAGCCACCACACATGGGGCCCACATCATCCTAAACACATATTCATCAAAATGGGTGAAACTTGTCAATACACTATGGGTGTGACAATTTAGGTTCTTATGTTGATAGCATTGAGTAAAATCACAGACCATAAGTAGAGTCTAGCAGTCCATCATGGCCCTTAATGAGATAAATAATCTTATATATATTAATACCTCCTTAAAAATGCTCTAGGTAATATAAAATCAATGTCTCGTGATATCTCATAAAATACGATAAACAATAATGTCATAATCCATTTGATTATTTATATATTTTTTGACCATACATAATGTACTTAACATTATATAAAATGACCATAGATTTAATGAAAGTATTAATATCCTAATCAAACTGGACACACACAAAAATATCATCCTAAATCAAAAGTAATAAAATTATATTTGGATCACCCATCCAATTCAATGCCACTAGTGATGCACCCAATATAATATATCTAACTATAAATTCAATTTCATGGTTTTTTCCATGCATAAAAATATGTGGTCAAGTTATACACATTGATAATGGTCTCATATCAGGAGGAAAATAAAAAAAGATCATAGATAGAAACAACCAATGACACAAAAAACATGTTGTGTTTATATTAATCGGTCATTCCCCAGGATATCATCTACAAGATATAACCAATTTTGAACTTCAAGAGAAGAAGTATCAATTCTTATGATCCTTTAATACCTAATTATAAGGACCCATCTATAAACATTACAAGATCATGAATTAAATTAATAATTCACATTGAGGATCTCTTCAGGTTTATAGTTTTATATAATTAGGCCATAACTATTAAATTACATTTCAAAAATTAAAAAGTAGACACTTCCAGTCAGTATCCATTTTTTTATAAAATAAAAACTCTAAAATAAAAACAAACATGTATAGTTCCATGTTTTAGATAGCTTGACTTTTCCTTGATCCCATCCTTGACCTTATTAACCTTTATGTCCTGTCAAAATAATTTTAAAACATGGGATGGGCATAAAAATCTTAGTAAGGTTTATAAAATAAGTAATGGAAACACTAAACCATCAATAAATACAAATCAATGAAACAATACTTTTCAATCATAACATACCTCATGAAATCATAAGATTTATGAATAACACAAATAAATCATAAATCATAAAGGTAACTTATGGAATTCATTACATACTTACATTTAGCATTAATAGATTTGAAGGAAGTCACATTTGGAATACCCATCATAGTATATTCCTTAAATCTCTTAGGAGAAACATTCACGTTTACCTCCGTCGTGTTACCCAATGCATTGGAGAGCTATCTCGGGCTCACCCGCCCAAGGTTTATCACGGAACCACCCATATACGTAAACAATTACCAATAACTATAAGATATTCAGAACATGTAAAACAATCATAAAATAAATATAACACTTCCACATTACAATCACAGTATATCATTTCAACATATTGACATAATCAATGCTTTATAAAACCATTTTCAAAACCATTTAAAACATTTAATAAAGTGATTTTTGAATCAAAGTGTCCCATACCACATTGAAACATTTGAAATAAATTATCATTTTAAACCATTAATAACAATATAAATAAATCCTTAAAACCATTTTTAAAACACAAACATTAATGAGAAATATTTCGAAGAATAAATCTTTAAAACTTTAAAAATGATGTTTTGGGTAAAGAGTCTCGTAACACTTGAGAAACACTTGAATAAACATAATTAATGAATAAAAGAACACAAAACTTATAATATCATTATAATTAAGGTATTAAAGATATAATATGCCAATGGACTGTATATACACCATGTAAGAGTGAATTGGTGCATAACTACAATGAAGTCTCAATGGAATGTAAATTGAGACAAAATCCCTTATTAAAACTTTACCTTTAGATTAAGGATAAATCAATTACATAATAATTTGTGAAAAATATAAATACACTCAGTATGATTAGATATTCAGTGTAAATTTATCAGAGGACATTCACACATGTTCGTTTTAAGACCAAACCAATGACTTGGATGTTTAACTCAATGAATGGAAATTGAGTTAAAATTACTCTTATCAAGCTCATATTGATGACATGAGAATTTATCAATGGAGTGATTATGTATATCAAAAGTATATTGACACAAAAGGTAGTTTAAATTATAATATAAATAAATAAAATGTGATCCCACACATAATCATAGCATGACATAATTAAGAATTATAAGATTAACACAAGGAATGGAAATTGGGTTAAAAAGTTCGCTTACTGATTTGGTAACATAAGAAACATACACCACATGAAAGAGGGATCATAACATGAAGATGTAAATACCAATAAATTAAATTATATTATACAAAGAATACAATCATGGGAATTAAATACACCACAGAAAAGAAAATAGTGGCAAACATAGCATGAATCTCACGGGATTAAAAAGTGAGATGAAAACCCCTTACCAGGTTGTAATCAATCGAATCGTATGAACAAAAGTTAATAAACACAAAATTAATAACAAAATACCATAAATATAAATATAATACTGATAATATATATCAAATGGAAGTATACAATACACTACATGCAATAAATAAGTTGCGAACAAAAGAAATATCATATAATTAAAAGTGAGATAAGAAACCTCTTACCTCGTGTCCAAATTGACTTGTATGTTCCGTGTTATTCCTGAATAATAAAATTAAGTTAATTTATACTTGCATATGAAAAACTTTAATTTTTATTATTCCTTTTATATCACTTATTACAGTGCTATAACAATTATTTAATTATTTTTGTTCATATCGGACAATTGGTCGATGTTAGGAACTTTAGTCAAAAATGAACTTGTTATAATTACCAATTGTCCATGTAGTAAAAATTCCATTATCTCCAGAATGGTATTAATTATTTATAGATCACATATATCTTATATATCTATTATATATATATATATTTATAACATTACATAACATTTGGAGATAAAAAATGAAATTCACTGTTTATGGAGACTCTAAGGCGTACGTACACATGAACGCTACATTCATTTCTATTTCGTATTTTAATGGAATGAAAACATAATGATACATGTGTATATTATAATTACACTTTAATATCATATATAATATCATTAAATTCATCCTTTATATATCCCACATATGGAATTAACGAGTCATATCACTTTGAGGTGGTGGTAATCCGCACTTCCTCAAATGAAATTATCGTGTTTGCCCATTATGGAAATCATAAAGGTATCCTATAAATGAAAAATACAGAAATATAAAGAAAACATAAAAATAATATATATAATATATAAATAAAGTTCCATTTTAAAGGCCACCATGAAAGGTGGTAGGAGATAATTGAACAATCATCATTTCGTGAGGTGTTAGTTTTCCATCCATAGAAACCGTATGTTCTTCACCAATTAGATAGAGGTGTGTAAGTGTAGTTCAAATAATTCTCATAAAAACATCCTGGTATATTGAGGATAATGTTGTTTTTATAAAATAAAATAATAAAAAGAGTTTATGGATTGGATAAGTAACATAAAAGAAAAGAATTTAAGATAAATTGTTACCTTTAATTTGGGTAACTCCCTTTGGTTTGAACCAAAATGACTTTTTTGAAGTTCCTTCTACCTAAGGTAAGGCTTATAGGTGGAAGAGAGTTATCTTGAGAGATTTTTTGGGTAGGGTTTGGATGAAGAAAGGGACTTGAGAGGGGTGAGAAATTGGGTAAAGGTGATGGATTTTTATAAGGGGGTGAGGGGCTCTTTAGGAAAGTGTGAAAATTTTATTTTATTATAAACATATCTTCAGTTTAAAAAGATCTAAAACTAATTATAGATGAAAATAAGATGACTAATGTTTGAAATAAAATCATTCAATAATAATTGGACAGGTTTTGTATATTGTTTTAATATTTATAATTTTATTTATTTAAATCACTCATTAATGAGGTAAACACTACATCATTATTGTGTCATAAATATTTTAATCTATATTATGTCTAAAAATTATAAAAAAATTACCATGATGTAGGAAGACTTTTTATATTTCAAATGAATATTTATATTCGAAATGGTAACTTATATAATCTCATGTAAAAATTTATTTACTAAAAGATATTTGTTAATGTAATTTTTGTCTTTACTTTAAGTTAATTAAAATAAAGTTTCATTATCACACTTAAGTGGCCCGCTGGGGACCAACAATCGACCCAAGGATTCCCATGGTCGCACGTGACTCATCCAATAAGTTTAGAATAGTTGTTAAAATAATTTGGTATTATTATAATATTCATTTTACCTTAAATTACCCTATTTACCTTTAATGGTGGTAAATAAAAGTCAAAAGTTACTAGTCACTAAAATTTATTTTCATATTATTGAACCAATTTTTACTTAATAATAACAACCATGTATGTCGTATTTATGAAATTCAATTCATATAACTGGTAAAATTTTATTTCAATGAAAAAGATGGTTTTTTTAAACAAGACTTAATGGTTTCACTATTCTTCAAAAATTGAAGTTTTTCAAAAAAATACCAAAAATCAGCCTAACCTATATTTGATATTCTGAATTAAAAAATAATGTCTATTTGAAAAAATTAAAAACATAGAAGTTGCATTAATTAATTTAAAATTAATTCCTCTTGTCAAAACAAATAGCGTGTTTTTAAGAAACAATATCTGTCAAAAGATTGACACTTGTTTATGTCCAATTTCAAAGTGAAATTAATTCCAATGACAATCATTGGATTAAATGGTAAAAATATAATCTAATTACACTTTAACACCAATTAAAAATATAATCTATCCATATAAATATATTATATTTAAAGGCAGTTTTGAATAAAAATAAAGTATTTTTCACTATTCATCAAAAAAATGAATTTTATCAGAAAAATCACAAACATTTATACAAAGTAAATTTGGATGTCCCGATTCAAAAGAAGAATTTTATTTTTTTCAAATGGAACATATAAAAGTGACAAAAACTAGATTTAATGAGGGTTCTCCAACAAAAGGTAGTAAATCGACCTTTTAGTGAATATTAGAGTATTCTTGCATAAAATCGAATTGTTTTATAATTTTAAGCCTGTAAATTTTATTGGATAAATGTAAAAAAAAAATAACAAACATATATAATCATATTTTAGTTTTTTATTATCATTCCTACCAATACAACAGCTAGGAAATAACTACCATTTAAAATAATATTATATTACTATTTTTTAGTATGACTCAATGTTGTATGCAAAGTAAAAAATTCAAAAAAACTCATTGTTGTGTATCGAGTACGCCATAAAACATATCATCCCCTTTAAAGTATAATTCATAATTAATTTTAAAAAATAAATAAATATGAATGTTTCATATTATTTATTTACCGGGGATGTTACATCCATCCCCCCTTTTGGGAATTGCATCCTTACAATTTAAAAATTGGGCTTGGAAGCTTTATTAAAAGTCCCACTTCGAAAAAAAGTCAATAAAACTATCACTTTAAAATAAATTATGAGAAGCCCAAAGGTCACCCGAGATAACAGATATTAGGATTCCATGATAACATGGATATATAAGAGAAACTAACTCTAATAAATTAATAGAGAGTGATAGAGAACTTGATCACAGAAAGTTAACCACCACAATACCATAAATTTATGGTTGGATAAAAGTATGATGATAAAAGAGAGCTTATAGAATTTTTCCTTCTAGATCCTTTTCATAGAGTTGAAGAATTTAATTAATAACTAGACTAATATCATAAATAAATATACATACTTGTCATGTAGAGTGTCATCCTTTAATACAATTCTACCACAAACGCATCTTTTCTCCAAACGGTAAGTATTCAAGATGACTTGGTCACACCTGAAGTGTTAGAATAAACTTCTAGATTATCAGATTATCAACAAAAGATAAACTATATATTTCCCCTGTATTTGGACATCAACCAAAACTAAAATGTTTAGTACAAGAATATATAATCCCAAAAAAAGAATAATACTTTATAAAAATAAATATTACTCTTAATACCCCAAATTCGACAAAAAATACCCATAGTTCGGAAAGGACCATTCAATAAAAAATGTCCTTAAAATTCTTCAATGTAACCTAAACTATTATTGTAACCCAAAACTTAGAATTATTTAATCATGTAGTCTTCCACATAAAATCTTAACATTTATCTCCAAATAAAATCAACTACTCTTAATGTCTCAAACTGAAGTGTAATTAACCAAATCGCATATTCTCTATGATAGGTTAATCATTTCATAAATAACTCAAATCACCATATGTGCATAATAAAAACATAGATTCTCCCAAAATAAAATTTCACCATTACTCATAAAAAAAGATAATTATTCCTTGAATATCATTTTCATATATCAAACTTTAGGTTTACACATACTATAAATAGTCTTCCTATGTAATCCCATCACCAAAAGTGCCTTAATACTTTTAAGCATTTCAGTATCTTAAAATCTACCATAACTATTGAATCCCTTATATGTTGACTTATTACTCTTTCAATGTTCCTCATGATCCATTAACCATTCTTTACCAACTTATTCTGAAATACTTCTTTCCTAAAAACAAAATCATGAATCATATCCTAAGATTCAATAATGTCAAAACATATGTTAAGGAATAATCCATACCTTTCATTGGTCATTTTTAGTTTCTTTATCCTCAATTGGAATGGCATCAGTTAATGGTAAACATATATTTATATGATCATGGTGTTCCCATTCTCGAAACTTCTTTGTAGTCCATCTATTTTTATAATGACTATGCACACAACAATTAAAACATTCGATTTATCCCTTAGAAATAACTTATTTCACTTTCCTAGAGTCAACTACATACTTCCTTTTTCCATGACAGGTTCTTGTTTTATGACCTTCGTTTCCACATCTATTGCATCTTCCCATTACTTTGAATCATTTCCCTTAGTGTTTCTTTCCACATCCTGGACACTTAGGTTTTTGAACATACTTACTTTTATGATTATTTCATGAACTTCTGTAGGGATTTGTTTCTTGAATATACGATGCCTTATAAAAATCACCAAAATTTAGGTGTTCAATCATGATTCTAGAAAGTTGGTTGAGAATAACCATAAGAGTTCTCATTGCAGCTCCTATTTCATTCAATTTCTCATTCAGAAAACCATCACTGTTTTCTTCACATGCACTATTACTTTGGTGCCTGATAGATCCACCCATTTACTAAAACCAACAAGGTCAGTGTGAGTATATCATTATATAATATCTTAGAAGGATGGTAAATTCTAAGATATATTTATTCATGTTATCTTAAACTCATTCAATTTATCTAAAATAATTATGACTCTTTCTAATATGCAAACTGTAACAGCCCAAGATTTTATAAAAAATATTCTTTTTAATTAATGTCTTTTGTTGTACGCTACACCAAAAGGAACTTTCACAACACGCATCCTTGACTTGCCTTGCATTACACGCAATCGTGACCTTCCTCGATAGCGTGTGTAATACGCAATACCGAGTTTCACTAAACAACGATATTCTATTAAAAATAGTCGTTATGAATAGTAATAACCACTTTTTGAAATTCTGTAAATCTTATTTTTCAAAATGAACTTCATTTTTGGATTCGGAGTATCGAATTTAGCCTAAGGTGAAATTTTGGTACATTTCGGATAACTTTCATATTCTGATGAATAGTGAAAATTACTAAATTATAATTAAAAAACAACTTTTTTAATCGAAATAATTAATAGTGATAAATTATTAATTGGAGTAGTTTTAAAGTATATTTAGAATATATTTTTACAATTTAATACAATGTTGGTCATTGGATGTAATTTCACATTTAAACCAGACATAAACAAGTGTCAATCTTTTGATAGATATTGTTTCTTAAAAACACGCTATTTGTTTTAACAGCGGGAATTAATTATAAAATTAATTAATTCAACTTCTATGTTATGAATTTGGTAAAATAGACTTCATTTTTGAATTCGGAATATGAAATATAGCTTAGGATGAAATTTTGGCATTTTTCTGAAAACCTTCATTTTTTGATTAATAGTGAAACTACTAAGTGGTAGTTAAAAAACTGAATTTTTCATAAAACTTAATTTTACCGCTTCTGTGAATGGAATTTCAAAAATCCGAGAGACACGGTTGATGTCAGTAAGTAAAATGTGGTTCAATGAGATGAAAATAATTTTTGGTGAATAGTAACTTTTTACTTTTATTTACCACGGTTAAAAGTAAATAGGGTAATTAAGGGTAAGAATGATATTAATATTACCCTAACACATGTCCTAATTCTATTGGACAAGTGTATCTCGACCAAAAACAACCTTAAGTGTAAAATATTATCATTTAGGCCCACTTGGATTAGATTAGGATATTTATTATTATTTAATTCAAAGAAGAGTTAAAAGAGTCAAAATCAAAGTTTATTCACTAAAACATTTTTAATATGGGGTTATACATAAGATAAATTCAACTATAAATATTCATTAGAAAGCTAAAAATATTTCCTATATAATTATATTTTATTTATAATTTTTAGACTTTAAATAAATTAATTTATTTATGACACAACGATGATGCAGTAATTACCCTTTTAAGGAAATATTAACATAATTGATGTTATAAATACTCAAATGAATGTAATTTGAGACTTTTTATTAATTCCACTAATTTTCTAGGTTACTATGATATATTAGTGTTGAATTAAGCAACTTGGTTCGAACATATAATTCTGTTATGACTTTCACAAAAATCATATATCAAATAGTTTCAAAATTGACACAAAATAGTTTTTAAATCAAATATTATATTATTAATTGTTATTTTATTCCTAAAAATCTAAGTATCGGCCAAATGACTTATATAAGGATATATATATTAATAATAAACAATTTGGGGTTCGTTTGGCATGTTATAGTAAGTGTATTAACCATATAGTGAAAGAAAACAAAAAGACACGGTAAAAGTTAAATTATTTAACTTAGAGTTAAATCTAATTGATAAGGTTAAAATAATAACCTAAACTTGTCTAAATCCTATTGGTTGATAGGATTTCGACCCATCCCCACTTTAGCTTCGAAATAAGACCCTTTGGAACCATTATAAACCGATTTTTACTTTAATATAAAATAATATTTTGAGATATTCCTAAGGTGCCCCTCTCCTCCCTTATAAAAGGGCACCTCCTCCTCCCCCTCCTCCTCACACCAATTTTAGCACTCAAGCTCGGCCAACCCCTGCCAAAATCTCTTCTCCACTTCCCTAGCAACATCCTAGAGGTTCTGGTCTTCCTCAAAGACCAATTTTAGTTCCCTAAGAGGAGGTCTCCAAAAGGCGCTTCAAAGAAGAGGTAATTACCGTTACCAATTCTTTCATCTTTATTTCTTCTTCCACTTCTTCTTCTTAGGTTGTTTCATTATGAAGTAATAACATCAGTATCACTCATATACTGATATGTTATTATAAGTATGAAACAACCCTATTTCACCATCTATCTATCCTATGGAAAAAGAAATCACCGCGCGTGTGTACGTACGGAATACCGTCTCCACGCCGTGGTGTAATCTATTTTCCACCACCACCTTACATGGATGGGTATAATGGTGTAAAGAATAACTATACATAGTTATTAAAACATCATATTGATTCTGATATATTGTATAATCCACTCCAATTCAATTCAATATTTATGGAAATGATATCATCGCTCGTGCGTACGTACGGACTACCGTCTCCACGACGCGATGAGATTCATTCTCCATGTTAACCATTTAAGAATGATTATAAAGTATATATAAGAAATAATAATGAAATATATGACATTATAAAGCTACTGGATTTATGTATATATATATATGTATGTCATCTACTTACTTCCATTCAAGACAATAGGGAAAGGAAAACAACGTTCATGCGTACGTACGGACTACCGTCTCCATGAACGGTGTTTTTCATTTCATTTATCTATCTATTATATATATATATATATACTAAATATATATGATATATAAATCATATTTTATATTCTGGAAGTAAGTAAATCATGATATAAGTAATAATAATTTCAAAAACAACAAGTCAAAACACCTACGATAAAAGAAACGATTTTACCCAAAACGCTTCTTTAACATGGAATTTACAAAAGAACGGGTAATATAATGTCATAAGTGAACCATATATGATATCATAACAATGAATATGATTCTGTAATAAGTCAATGACATTATTTAAACCATTATACAGGAGCTTCAGACACGTACAAAGAAAATCGGACCTAAGGTAAGGGAAATATCACAATCTCATTTTTATCCGAGATTGTTTATTCGTAAGTATTTACTGGGGTGTATTTTATCATCCACATCCATGTTTACACAATATGTAGTATTATTTCCATCCACCTAAAATTGTTTAAATCCATTTTTACCCTTCGGTGAGTTTTTAGTAATACGTATGAAAGGAATCTTTTGTCGTTTTTCGTACGAGGTACTTTTTGACTTTTCCGAAAAAAGTACGAAGAATGTTTTTTTTTAACTTATACGGCATGAATGGATTTTTAAAACATTATTTCCAAGAAGCTTCCTTTACAAGTTTTCAATTTTATTTTCTTTTGTTTTAAAGTTTTATGACATTTTAAGAAAGAAAAAAATGTTTTTGAAGAAGAAAGGATATTTTCCTCAAGAATGAATTTCAAGTGTTTTATCAAAATTATTTTCCATCTAAGATAATAAAGGGTTTTGTTTATATCCCTATTATTACATGGATTTGAATATGTTGTGATGGAAATATTTTTATGAATTCCTTTATCTTATATGAATTGTTTTATGATGTCATGTTGTTTAAGAATCCCATTTTTATTACATGGGTTATGCGATGAAGTATGATTTATGATTATGTGGCACACATAAGAAAGGATTCATTATAAGATGGGTGGGACCTATATCTCCCTCCAATGCATTGGGTAAAGATTTTATATCTCATGAGATAGACAGGGCTGGAACGGTAGGTTATACCGGTTCAGTGAAACAGGACTGAAACGAGGGTTACTCGATTCAGAAAGGGACTTTGTCCACTAAGATAGTCTTGGCAATTAGTCTTGACTAACAAGAAATGATTCTCTATGATTATGTGTGTATTCCACAAAGTTTCATGTTTTAAGTTATGATTATTGGGATTACTTTTTCACTGCCATGATTTATCCCATGATTATGAAATTATGCTCTCTTTTGCAGGTTATGATTTCCAAAATGTTATGTTCTTATGAATATGATGTGATTGATATTTATTTTGTTTACCCTTACTGAGCATTTGAGCTCACCCTTTTATGTTTTCTTTTCCCCAGGATATAAAGAAAGGTTTTAGGTAAAAAAAAAGGAAGATCTTTATGGGAGATTTTGAAGATCTTTCACCACGATTAGAAGATTATAGTCCGAGTTTCCAAAGACACTAAACTATTACGGTCCTTGTGTGTGTGTTTTTGTAATGTACTAAGTATTCCGCAAAAGTAATGTAATGTCAATGTACGTCTAGCTTCGGGTCTCTACAGTTGGTATCAGAGGAAAGGTTTAGTCAACCTTTGGAAACTAGGATGCGAAAACGTTAGTGAGATCCCTAGAGATATTTCTAAGGTATGTCTATGGATGTCCCTAAGGTTAAGTATACGTATAAGTTATAGTACTAGAACTACGCTAACGATCATAGAATTAAACCTAAGATGTTAGATATTGAAGGTACTCCCCCTTTATTATGTTGTTTTCCCTAGCATGATTTTTTCCTCTCACACTATTCTATTTGGGTTTTAGACGATGGCTGGAACCCGAAGGAACCGTGTTGATCAATGCAATGGACAATGCAATGATTGTCCTCCTGAACAAACAAATGTTATGGGAGATGGAGTTCAAAATCTTATTGATATACTTACACAAGCTATGAATCATTCTGGACTTCCAAATGAGCAGAGAAGGGAACAATATTCTATTGAGTCCTTCATGAGGCAACGTCCACCTTCTTTCAGTGGGTCTTCTGATCCATTAGTTTCTGAACAATGGATTAGTACTACTGAAAAGATATTTTCAGTTCTTCAATGTTCTGAACATGATAAAGTCATCTTAGCAGTATATCGTTTGGAAGGTGAAGCTGATCAATGGTGGAATCTTATCAAGAATACGAGGCAAAGAGATGAAATTGATTCCATGGAATGGGACGAGTTCAATAACTTGTTTTTCAGTAAGTACTTCCTTCGTATTCTTCGAACGAAGATGGAGAAGGAGTTTCTTGAACTAAAGCAAAAGGATGATGAATCTGTTGGTATATACGAAGAGAATTTTACAAGACTTGCAAGGTATGCATCTGGCATTATCATCCAACCTGAAAGTAAAGTTGATCGATTTTTCAGTGGCTTAAAACCAAGTCTTCGAAGGGCATTAGCTATAAGAGACTTCAGTAGCTATGAAGAAATTGTGCGTTGTGCTATCAAGGTAGAAATGGAAGTTGGTGTTACATATCCATCTCATGGTTTTGACAAGAAACGAAAGATGGAGTTCAAGGAGAAATCTCAGAATAATGGTGAAAAGAAGATGAATGTTTCCTTATACACAAAGTGTGGAAAGAAGCATGGTGGAGATTGTCTTAAAGGGACTAGAAAATGTTTTAAGTGTGGAAAAGAAGGTCATCGAGAAGATGAGTGTCGAAGTAATGGAAAAAGGGATTCTAATGAAGTGAATAAAGCAAACACGGCAGAGAACACACAACCAACACTTCAATGCTTCAAGTGCAAGGAGATGGGACATTATGCCAATAAATGCCCTAATCCAAGGGTTAGTGATGATCGACATGAGCAACCGCTTAAGGCAAAGGACAAAGGGAAGTCACATGCGATCACTATTGGCAATGTTGAATATGACAACGATGTGGTGGAATGATTAAGTTTTTATGTAATGGGATTCCAAAATAATGTTGTATCATGGAATATTGGAATATTTATGTATTGGTCTAATGTGGTATTCAAAGTGATTGAGATATTATGCGCATAATGAAGGGAAAACGAGAAAATGAAATGTTTAACAGTATTCATGAGCTCATGATTGATATAAGGACTAAGTGATATCATGGTTTGAGTATATAGAATTTTGAGGATTTTGGTATGTGGAAAGTGTTAACTTTTAACTGCATTCAAGTTTTCACTAAGGTTCAATGGGTATTCAAGAGAGTACAAGATTAAGGCCTTTGAATGTTTGGAATGTGTCCAACAAGATATATCTTATGATATATGGGGATCAACGATGGTATTAAATCTCTGGTAATCGTTTTCACTATGTTATGAGAATGGACTACAGTATTATGGATAGGACTAAAGATTGGAATGGATTATGTTGGACATAAGTTAGTATTGTTTAAGGATAGAAGTTTTTTCGATTTTATAGTAATATAGTTTTAGAAAAAGGACAACCTGCAGGACGGGCGACAGCCCATCGCTTCAGACAAGGCTGTGGGAATCGAACCCACAACCGAAGTGCGACTGGCCTTTATCGCCTACCACTGGCCTACAGGAAGTCCCTGTTTAGTAGAAACTAGTTTTATTATATTAAGCAGTATGATATATGAAGTATAAGTCCATTTTAGGAACCATATATGATTGATCTCACTATAGATCGACTTATGTATATAATTTTTGCTAACCTTTTGTTTGAGACAGATGGAATGACCCGTCATTCTATCACATGATCTGCTAACACTTCACGAATAACAAATTCAACTTCGTTTATTTAAGAGATGAAGTGGAAATTGTTCTAGGCACGAACAATAGTGAGATTGTACTAAAATAAAGAAAGTATTTATTCAAATTCAAATTTTCAACTTTAGGGAAATGATCTTGAAAACCAAAAATGTTGTCCTAGTGATCTTATACCTGATGAATCGGATGGTACCTTATATCGTCACAAATTTATGGATTTGTGATTATTGGTTTTTCCATAGCCATGTTCTCTACCACTCTCCATCAGAACATGATGGTTAGATTTCTCTTCCATATCCATATTTTCACCTATGTGGAAACCCAATGATTAGTTTATTTGGGTAACCGTTACGTTTCATACTTTTGTTTTTAAAGATTGGTTTTGATATTCCTTTTTACGATGTGGGTTTCTATTAAAGAAACTTTCAAATAGTAAACCATTTATAACCCCGACGAATTTCGAGGGCGAAATTCATTTTAAGGGGGGTAGAATGTAACAGCCCAAGATTTTATAAAAAATATTCTTTTTAATTAATGTCTTGTGTTGTACGCTACACCAAAAGGAGCTTGCACAACACGCATCCTTGACTTGCCTTGCATTACACGCAATCGCGACCTTCCTCGATAGCGTGTGTAATACGCAATACCGAGTTTCACTAAACAACGATATTCTATTAAAAATAGTCGTTATGAATAGTAATAACCACTTTTTGAAATTCTGTAAATCTTATTTTTCAAAATGAAATTCATTTTTGGATTCGGAGTATCGAATTTAGCCTAAGGCGAAATTTTGGTACATTTCGGATAACTTTCATATTCTGATGAATAGTGAAAATTACTAAATTATAATTAAAAAACAACTTTTTTAATCGAAATAATTAATAGTGATAAATTATTAATTGGAGTAGTTTTAAAGTATATTTAGAATATATTTTTACAATTTAATACAATTTTGGTCATTGGATGTAATTGCACATTTAAACCAGACATAAACAAGTGTCAATCTTTTGATAGATATTGTTTCTTAAAAACACGCTTTTTGTTTTAACAGCGGGATTTAATTATAAAATTAATTAATGAAACTTCTATGTTATGAATTTGGTAAAATAGACTTCATTTTTGAATTCGGAATATGAAATATAGCTTAGGATGAAATTTTGGCATTTTTCTGAAAACCTTCATTTTTTGATGAATAGTGAAACTACTAAGTGGTAGTTAAAAAACTGAATTTTTCATAAAACTTAATTTTACCGCTTCTGTGAATAGAATTTCAAAAATCCGAGAGACACGGTTGATGTTAGTAAGTAAAATGTGGTTCAATGAGATGAAAATAATTTTTGGTGAATAGTAACTTTTTACTTTTATTTACCACGGTTAAAAGTAAATAGGGTAATTAAGGGTAAGAATGATATTAATATTACCCTAACACATGTCCTAATTCTATTGGACAAGTGTATCTCGACCAAAAACAACCTTAAGTGTAAAATATTATCATTTAGGCCCACTTAGATTAGATTAGGACATTTATTATTATTTAATTCAAAGAAGAGTTAAAAGAGTTAAAATCAAAGTTTATTCACTAAAACATTTTTAATATGGGGTTATACATAAGATAAATTCAACTATAAATATTCATTAGAAAGCTAAAAATATTTCCTATATAATTATATTTTATTTATAATTTTTAGACTTTAAATAAATTAATTTATTTATGACACAACGATGATGCAGTAATTACCCTTTTAAGGAAATATTAACATAATTGATGTTATAAATACTCAAATGAATGTAATTTGAGACTTTTTATTAATTCCACTAATTTTCTAGGTTACTATGATATATTAGTGTTGATTTAATCAACTTGGTTCGAACATATAATTCTGTTATGACTTTCACAAAAATCATATATCAAATAGTGTCAAAATTGACACAAAATAGTTTTTAAATCAAATATTATATTATTAATTGTTATTTTATTCCTAAAAATCTAAGGATCGGCCAAATGACTTAGATAAGGATATATATATTAATAATAAACAATTTGGGGTTCGTTTGGCATGTTATAGTAAGTGTATTAACCATATAGTGAAAGAAAACAAAAAGACAAGGTAAAAGTTAAATTATTTAACTTAGAGTTAAATCTAATTGATAAGGTTACAATAATAACCTAAACTTGTCTAAATCCTATTGGTTGATAGGATTTCGACCCATCCCCACTTTAGCTTCGAAATAAGACCCTTTGGAACCATTATAAACCGATTTTTACTTTAATATAAAATAATATTTTGAGATATTCCTAAGGTGCCCCTCTCCTCCCTTATAAAAGGGCACCTCCTCCCCCTCCTCCTCACACCAATTTGAGCACTCAAGCTCGGCCAACCCCTGCCAAAATCTCTTCTCCACTTCCCTAGCAACATCCTAGAGGTTCGGGTCTTCCTCAAAGACCAATTTTAGTTCCCTAAGAGGAGGTCTCCAAAAGGTGCTTCAAAGAAGAGGTAATTACCGTTACCAATTCTTTCATCTTTATTTCTTCTTCCACTTCTTCTTCTTAGGTTGTTTCATTATGAAGTAATAACATCAGTATCACTCATATAATGATATGTTATTATAAGTATGAAACAACCCTATTTCACCATCTATCTATCCTACGGAAAAAGAAATCACCGCGCGTGCGTACGTACGGAATACCGTCTCCACGCCGTGGTGTAATCTATTTTCCACCACCACCTTACATGGATGGGTATAATGGTGTAAAGAATAACTATACATAGTTATTAAAACATCATATTGATTCTGATATATTGTATAATCCACTCCAATTCAATTCAATATTTATGGAAATGATATCATCGCTCGTGCGTACGTACGGACTACCGTCTCCACGACGCGATGAGATTCATTCTCCATGTTAACCATTTAAGAATGATTATAAAGTATATATAAGAAATAATAATGAAATATATGACATTATAAAGCTACTGGATTTATGTATATATATATATTTATGTCATCTACTTACTTCCATTCAAGACAATAGGGAAAGGAAAACAACGTTCATGCGTACGTACGGACTACCGTCTCCATGAACGGTGTTTTTCATTTCATTTATCTATCTATTATATATATATATATATACTAAATATATATGATATATAAATCATATTTTATATTCTGGAAGTAAGTAAATCATTATATAAGTAATAATAATGTCAAGAACAACAAGTCAAAACACCTACGATAAAAGAAACGATTTTACCCAAAACGCTTCTTTAACATGGAATTTACAAAAGAACGGGTAATATAATGTCATAAGTGAACCATATATGATATCATAACAATGAATATGATTCTGTAATAAGTCAATGACATTATTTAAACCATTATACAGGAGCTTCAGACACGTACAAAGCAAATCGGACCTAAGGTAAGGGAAATATCACAATCTCATTTTTATCCGAGATTGTTTATTCGTAAGTATTTACTGGGGTGTATTTTATCATCCACATCCATATTTACACAATATGTAATATTATTTCCATCCACCTAAAATTTTTTAAATCCATTTTTACCCTTCGGTGAGTTTTTAGTAATACGTATGAAAGGAATCTTTTGTCGTTTTTCGTACGAGGTACTTTTTGACTTTTCCGACAAAAGTACGAAGAATGTTTTTTTTAACTTATACGGCATGAATGGATTTTTAAAACATTATTTCCAAGAAGCTTCCTTTACAAGTTTTAAATTTTATTTTCTTTTGTTTTAAAGTTTTATGACATTTTAAGAAAGAAAAAACTGTTTTTGAAGAAGAAAGGATATTTTCCTCAAAAATGAATTTCAAGTGTTTTATCAAAATTATTTTCCATCTAAGATAATAAAGGGTTTTGTTTATATCCCTATTATTACATGGATTTGAATATGTTGTGATGGAAATATTTTTATGAATTCCTTTATCTTATATGAATTGTTTTATGATGTCATGTTGTTTAAGAATCCCATTTTTATTACATGGGTTATGCGATGAAGTATGATTTATGATTATGTGGCACACATAAGAAAGGATTCATTATAAGATGGGTGGGACCTATATCTCCCTCCAATTCATTGGGTAAAGATTTTATATCTCATGAGATAGACAGGGCTGGAACGCTAGGTTATACCGGTTCAGTGAAACAGGACTGAAACGAGGGTTACTCGATTCAGAAAGGGACTTTGTCCACTAAGATAGTCTTGGCAATTAGTCTTGACTAACAAGAAATGATTCTCTATGATTATGTGTGTATTCCACAAAGTTTCATGTTTTAAGTTATGATTATTGGGATTACTTTTTCACTGCCATGATTTATCCCATGATTATGAAATTATGCTCTCTTTTGCAGGTTATGATTTCCAAAATGTTATGTTCTTATGAATATGATGTGATTGATATTTATTTTGTTTACCCTTACTGAGCATTTGAGCTCACCCTTTTATGTTTTCTTTTCCCCAGGATATAAAGAAAGGTTTTAGGTAAAAAAAAAGGAAGATCTTTATGGGAGATTTTGAAGATCTTTCACCACGATTAGAAGATTATAGTCCGAGTTTCCAAAGACACTAAACTATTACGGTCCTTGTGTGTGTGTTTTTGTAATGTACTAAGTATTCCGCAAAAGTAATGTAATGTCAATGTACGTCTAGCTTCGGGTCTCTACACAAACCATTATAGTAATGTCACATATGCTTAAATAACACCCTAACCTCTAAAGTTATCTAAAACGACTGCTGATACAAACTATAAGGACCCCACCATAAACATTACATAATCATTAATTAAATTAATGATTCACATTAAGGATATTTTCAGGTTTATAGTTTTATAGAATTAGGTCATAAATATTACATTACATTTCAAAAATATAAAGTAGACAATTCTACTCAGTATCCATTTTTTCATACAATAAAAACTCTAATAGAAAAACCAACATGTCTACAACCATGTTTTAGACAACATCACTTTTCCTTGATCCCATCCTTGACTCTATTCATATTTATGTCTTGTGAAAAACATTTCAAAAACATGGGATGATCATAAAAATCTCAATAAGGTTTATAAAATAAGGAATGGAAACATTTACCCATAAATAAATACAAATCTATGAAACAATACATTTCAATCATAACATACCTCATGAAATCATAATATTTTTGAATAACACAAGGAAATCATAAATCATAAAGGTAACTTATGGAATTCATAACATACTTACATTGTATATTTCACAACTATGTAGGGAGTCACATTTGAAATACCCATCACAGTATATTCCCTAAATCTATTAGTAGAAAAATTCACATTTACCTCCATTATGTTACCTATTGAATTGGAGAGCTATCTCAGGCTCGCCCGCCCTACCTGAATGGTTATATATTTATTATGCCAGAAAAAATACACAAGTTTTGTCCAAGGACAAGGACATGAGAACAAGGACCTATGGAGGCCTAAAGTAATGAAGCCCTAGCTGATCCCATCTTACCAGGTTAGCCCCCTCAGCACCCAGCTGAAGAACAGTTGAAACATAGAAGACACTACAACCCTGGCCTGCCATTAATATCCATATAAATAAATACAGAAAACCATTTTGAGAACATAGACCTTAATGATAATTATTTAGAAGAATAAATCTTTAAAAATTTTAAAATGATGTTTTAGTTAAGGAGTCTTAAAACACTTGATAAACCATTAAATAAACATAATTAAAGAATAAAATAAAAAAAACTTATAATATCATGATAATTAAGGGATTAATGATATATTATGCCAAAGGACAGTATATACACCATGTAAGAGTGAATTGGTGCATAATAACAATGAAGTCTCAATGGAATGTAAATTGAGACGAAATCCCTTATTAAAACTATATCCTTAGATTAAGGATAAATAAATTAAATAATAATGTGTGAAAAATATAAATACACTCAATATGATTAGATATTCAGGTTAAATCAATTAGAGGACATTCACACATGTTCTTTTTAAGAACAAACCAATGACTTGGATGTTTAACTCAATGAATGGAAATTGAGTTAAAACTACTCTTATCAAGCTCATATCGATGACTTGAGAATTTATCAACGGAGTGACTATGTGTATAAAAAGTATATCCACACTAAATTGAGTATAAATTATAACATAAATAAATAAAATGTGATTCCGGAAATAATAAATCATGACATAATTACGAATTATAAGATTAACCCAAGGAATGGAAATTGGGTTTAAAAAGTTCCCTTACTGATTTGGTAACTTAAAAACATACACCAATTGAAATAAAAATCATAAAATGAAGATTTAAATACCCATAAATTAAATTATATTATACAAAGAATAAAACCGTGGGTAGTACATACACCACACAAAAGTAAATAGTGTCAAATATAGCATGAATCTCACGGGATTAAAAAGTGATATGAAAACATGTTACAACGTTGTAATCAATCGATTCATATGACCAAAATTTAATGGCCTACAGATGAATCATAGAATACCATAAATATAAATATAATACTGATAATATATATCAAATTTAAGTAGAAAATACACCACTTGCAATAAATAACTGGCGAACAATGGAAATCTCACAGAATTAAAAGTGAGATAAGAAACCCCTTACCTCGTGTCCAACTTGACTCTTATGTTCCGTGTTATTCCTAAATAATAAAATTATGTTAATTTATAATTTGGTAAGAACAATTTTAATAATTATTATTCCTTTTATATCACTTATTAACTTGTTATAACCATTAGTTAATTATTTGAGTTCATATCAGACATTTGGTCGATGTTCAGAACTTCAGTCAAAAATGAACTTCTTATAATTACAAATTGCCCTTGTGGTCTATATTCCATTGTCTCCTAAAATATATTAATGATTTATAGATCCCATATATCTTAAATATCCATTATATATATGTATTTATAATAGTATATAACATTTGGAGATAAGAAATTAAATGCACCATTCATGGAGACGGTAAGTCATACGTGTGCATGAACGCTACTTTCATTTCAATTTAGTATTTTAATAGAATTAAAACATTATGATACATAGTTATATTATAATTCCAGTATAATATAATATATAATATAATTAACTCCATTCTTTATATGTCCCACATATGGCATTAACGAGTCATATCACTTTGAGGCGGTGGTAGTATGCACTTCCTCAAATGAAATTATCGTGTTTACCCATTTTGGAAACCATAAAAGTATACTATAAATGAAAAATATATAAGTGTAAAGAAAACATAAACATAATATATATAATATATAAATACATTTCCATCTTAATGGCCACCATGAGAACTGGTAGGAGATAATTGAACAATCATCGTTTCGTGAGGTGTTAGTTTTCCATCTAAAGAATCAGTATATTCTTCACCAATTAGATGGTGGTGTGCGTAAGTGTATCTCTAATACCACTTATAAAAACATCCTAGAATATTGAGGATATTGTTTTTTTATAAAATAAATTAATAAAAAGATTTTAGGGATTGGAGAAGTAACATAAAATAAAACTATTTAAGAGAAACGGTTACCTTTAATTTGGGTAACTCCCTTTGGTTTGAACCAAAAGGACTTCTTGAAGTGCCTTCATCCAAAGTAAAGGATTATAAGTGGAAGATAGGTATCTTGAATGATTTTATGTGTAGGGGTAGCATGAGCCAAGGGGATTGGATGGTCTGAGTAATGGGTTAGAGGTGAGGGCTTTCTATAAGGGGGAGGTGGGGCTCTATAGGAAAGTGTGAAACTTTTATTTTATTATAAACATATCTTTGGTATAAAAAAGATCCAAAACTAATTCAAGTAAAAGATAAGATGACTCATGTTCTAAATACAATTATCAAATAATAATTGAACAGGTTTTATATATTTCTTAAATATTTATAATTTTATTTATTTAAATCATTCATTAATGAGGTAATCACTACATCATTAATGTGTCATAAATTTTTTAATTTAGTTTATCTCTAAAAATTATAAAAAAATACCATGATGTAGGAAATATTTTTAGATTTAAAATTATTATTTATATTCGAAAATATAACTTATATAATATCATAAAAAAATCAATTACTAAAAGATATTTGTTAATGTCATTTTTTTCTTTACTTTAAGTTAAGTAAAATAAAGTGTCATTATCACTCTAAAGTGGCTCCAGGGAGTCCAAAAATCTACTCAAGGATGTCCATGGTCGGCCATGACTCATCCAATAAGGTTATAACAAGTGTTATGGTAAATATTTATTATTATAACATTATTTTAACCTTGAATTACCCTATTTACCTTTAACCACTATAAATAAAAGTCAAAAGTTGGTATTCACCAAAACTTATTTTCATCTTATTAAACCGAATTTTACTTACTAATAACCACCATGTATGACTTATTTTCGAAATTCAATTCACATAATTGGAAAATGATCATTTAAATGAATAAGTAAGTTTTTTATCTACAACTTAGTGGTTTCATTATTCTTCAAAAAATGAACTATTTTTAGAAAAATACAAAAAATTCAGCATAATCTATATTTGATACTCCAAATTCAGAAATAATGTATATATTACAAAATTCAAAACATAGAAGTTTCATTAATTATTTTAAAATTAATTCTCGTTGTCAAAACAAATAGCGTGTTTTTAAGAAGAAATATCTATGAGAAGATTGACACTTGTTTATGCCTAATTTCAAAGTGAAATTAATTCCAATGACCACTATTGGATTAAATGGTAAAAATATAATCTAATTAAACTTTAAAATAAATTAAAAACATAATCTATCCTTATAAATAAATTAGATTAAAAGGCTGTTTTCAATTAAAATACATTATTTTTCACTAATCGTTAAAAAATGAATTTTATTATAAAAATAACAAAAAAATTCCCAAAGTAAATTTTGATGTTTTGATTCTAAAGAATAATTTTATTTTATAAAATGGAACATATAAAAGTGACCAAAACTATATTTAATGTGTGTTCTCCATCAAATGACTGTAAATCTACCTTTTAGTTAATATTTGAGTATTCATGCTCAAAATCGAATAATTTTATTATTTTAAGCCTCTAAATTATATTTGATTAATTTGAAAACATTTAACAAAAATATATAATCATATTTTAGTTAGTTATATTCTTTCCTGCCAATAAAATGGCTAGGCATTAACTACCATTTAAAATAATATTATATTATTATTTTTCAATATGGCTCTACATTCTACGGAACGTAAGATTTCAAAGAAACCCTTTGTTGTATATCAGGTACACAATCGAAAATAGCATCACCTTTAAAGTAAAATTGATAATTAATTTAAAAATATCAATAAAAATGAAAATTTCATATTCTTTATTTACCCGGGATGTTACACTAATAGTCAAAAATCATCCATTTACCAATAGTATGATGCATATAGACCATAGGAAATATATTTAATATTATTTTCACAGTTTCTCAAATTTATCATTATAGATGTCAAACAGTATATATTTTTGGTATTACATGTAATTTTAATACATAACCATGTAAATTAAAGATGAATAATCATCAACACTATAATTCTACGAATACTAACAAGTATATATCAAACTATATATATGTAATGGCAATCAAAGTACATAAAGGATTGGGGTCTAGGGAACCAACTCACAATAATATGGGTTTTAAATTATTGATATCATTATTTCAAATGTTTTATAATGATATAAATGATCAAATGTATTATTCTAATATGTAAGATTTCAAATAAGTTAAATTTTGAAATTTGAGTGGGTGTTATGGTGGTTTTCAAAAAATGATTTTTTTTATGATTAGTGTAAAACTATTTTAAAAATTGGGTTTATGTGTTATGAAAGGTCTACATTTTATGCATGATGAATGGGTTATTTTTTCAGTGTATAATAATTTAATAATGTATTAGGATTAAGATAATTTGTTTATTTAAATAGATTCTATTTTAATTGGGTTCTTCATTTTTGGTTTTTATTGAGTTAGTTATTATTTTGATGAGCTTCCAATTGATGTATCAAGGTTGGTTATTGAATTCATAATACTCTTCTAAGAGTCAAGGAATTTATTTATGGTGGATATAAAACTTCCATTGTAAGACATTTTTGTGTGAATATTTCTTGTATGTGGAGTCATCAGATTTTGTGTATGTGAATTTCTCCAAAAAAAAATCCCATGGGATGTTATGAGGATGAATATTTTTTATCATGGAGGGGTTATAAAAAACATTTTGTTATTGGTTGGTGAGAGTCCTTGAAATTTTGAATTTTTTGTTTGATATCATGGATAAAGAGTCTATAATGTGTTTTAAGTTGTTGTCAGGATGTTTTATAAAGGATTTCCTAGTAGCGTAATTCCCATAGTGAGTTCATGGGAATTTTTTGTTGAAATCCATTGTACATGGATTTCATACTTCGGTCTGGATGGTTCTCTCTATATTGGTACTTATCCCTGTGACCATTCCTTATACCTAAGGGTACGTGCACCTAGATCCTGATGGGTCATTCAGTGAAGGTGTTTGGAATCAGATAAGACCCCCTACTTGTGAGTGGTAACAATTCAACCCATATGGGTCACACCATGAAGTTGTTTATATTATAGGTCTCTATTCTTATACATTAAATATAAAAAGGCTCTACTTATTCCTTTATTTTATATATAAATATACTCAATTTCAAAACATCTCCCATATATTCATACAATAAAAAAATTGAGGTAGAAATTGAAATCATACAATTCAAATTTGAAATTAGAACATGTATATTTGGAAAAAAATTACTTTCTAGAGTAATTATTAAATTTATCTTAAACATTTACCTTTACCTCTTAATTAGGTAAAATATTCTATGTGATCATGATGTTGAATCATGAATTATGATGTGAAAATTAAATTTTCTTCAATAAGTATCACTATTCTCAGTATAGAAATCTACTATATGTCATGAACCTTATTTCTTGATTAGAATACCAAAAACATTAAATGTCATGGATTCTCATAGTAAAAAATGGTCCTAAATTTCTGTATGACTACATGATTGTGACACAGAAATATCCTCATGATTCTAAGAATATTCTCCTACTAATATCTTTATAAATTTTATTCATGTAATTAAATCCAAGAAATAAAAATATTAGCATCATCTAATAGATAAAATAATCATTTAAAATTATTACTCACTTCCATAAATAAGTATTTTATAAAACCTCAATGGTAATTTCGGACACCTCCAAATTTTTTAAAAATATAGAACTTTGAAGACTAATTGGAAATATTCTTGTGAAAAATATATATCACTTAAATGATTCTAACAATATATCTCAATTGAACTATTGAAATTTATTGTGTAATCTTTCGAAATTAAATTTAGTCAAATTTATCATATCTTCCTAGGATCAATCATATGAAAACAATAATTTTAATATTATAAAATATCTAAAATATTATTATGGAATGATACCTAATTAATTTTCTAATATACTCTAGGGATGATTCTTATGAAAAATATAAAATCAGTCATACGTTTTGTGTACTAATTCAATTTCCTTAAACTGAGTTCATAGTTACTGATAAGAACTAGAGTAATTAGATTTATGAATTTTGAACATATCTATTTTTTTGTATCATTATTATAGGCAACCAAAAACACATTAATATTTCTCCCAAGTATTTCCAAAATTCTACATAAATTCTTAGAAAATATTTAAATACTAAAATAACAGTCCCCTGACATAGTGAACATTTTTTTATATGAATTTTAACATGTTATATATATTAATAATTAAATCCAACAAAGTAAACATATAAAGTTACTTTTATTAAATTATTATTCACTATAAAAATACCACATGCAAGAGGATACTTTATAAACTCAATATGATAGAAAACTCTAATTCAATCTACAAAATATCACTCAATGGTATAATCACTTCATTATATCACCCACTACTTAATGGGATAAAAAAGATCCCCCTTTGGGTTTTTTTAAACCATTTAACATAAAATAATTTAGAAAATATCACAAAAATAAATAAATCATTATTCGATTCTTTTAAGCCTATATGAGTTATCAATGTTTATGAACCAATAATATTAAACTATAAAAACATGTTAAAAATAAACAGTGAATTTCACCAACTTATTCATAGCCCTTAATACCTCATGACACCAACTAAGAAAAAATATTCATTAATTTCTCAAAATAATCCCTTAAATCTATATATAACAAATTTCTACATATATCATTGTGAAATATATTAGAATAGTTCACATGCTGACTTCATAGCTTACCCAATTTTTAAACTCCCTATAAATGCATGATCCCCCTAACTAACAGATCTCTCTCCCATTAGGTAAATCACTTATATTTTGTATATTTTATTTAAATAGACCCCATGTAAGTAACATGATGTATTAAACACAAATAGATTTATGTTATCCCTCTCCCCTTTAAAAAAATAAAAAAATTTGAGAGAGGGGAAAACTTATCCATACCATATCCTTGAGAGGGAGAAGATTGAACCCCCATCACCAACTATAATATCTCTATGATGTGTTGTTTTATATCAATGTTCTTTGATTGAGAATAATAAACTATATTTCTTGATATATTGATGTAATTATATTTATCACAAATCAAAAATAGTGGAATGTTCACTTTGACCTTGATATCTTCCAAATTAATCCCCATCCACATCATTTGAGTAGTATCTTGAGTGTCAGCAAATTATTTTTCTTCAGCAGTTGTTATGTTAATTGATATTTTCTTCATGATGTTCCAATATACATAAATTTCAAATAAATATTGAACTCCACCATATATTGATATTGCACTGTCAATGTATTTAAAAAAATATTTCTATGTATATCCAAACTGATCTTACTTTTCACTAATTTCATATTTCTATCTATAGTCATTAATTTCATTAATATACATAATAAGTTTCATTCATGTAATTAAATGATACTATTTTAGTGAACTTTTGTACCTAGAACAAAATATATCATCGTATATAATTTCCAATATTGAATATTTCAAGTATAAAAAACCAAATTAGCTTATAGAATCCTATAGAGTCAACTTAATATTCATTTTCACCCTTATACAGTTTAGTTTAAATTGAAATTAGTGTTCGAATAAGAGTTTAATACCTCATTATAAACTCTCTAATATGTTTTCAATCATAAATATCATGGGAATGAATGATGTGATATTACCCATAGAAAATTTTTTATCCTAAAAAGTGCCTCATTTTCCAAAGCATTAACATGTTTAACGACTTCTTCATCTTCAATGAATAATATCCAAAAACATATTCTTTATTTCTAGTAAAAATTATATCATCTTAATATACAATAACAATTAGTGATAACACTTCATAAACTTAAATATAGAGTTTTCTGTAAAACTATCTTTTATTATACATTCAATACAACAAAGTATTTAATATGTATTAAGAATCTTAAATGGGGATCTAGATATTTTTTATTAAATTTTTTGGGGGTTCAAAACCCATGAACACCATTTAATGGGTAGGGAGTCATAATTAGTAGTAACTATGTGCCCTAATCATTTCCCCCACTATAATTATAGATGGGGTGCATGATTTAAAAACTCAGTTAGTTTTACTGTGTGTTAATTTTGAAAACCCTAGTTGTACAAGGTTTCATGTTTAGGAGGTGTTGTCATATAGTTTAGAAAAACTATTCACCACCCTCTAATACCTCCTAATATGTTGTACAATTTTGTTCACCAAATTTCACAATTTTTCCAAACCATGCACTAACCATTCAAAGCCCCATGGGATTCCAAGGATTATTCAAAATCCAAATAAACAACCTAGGAAAAACCCAAAATAAGATAATTTAAAAACAAGGGTCAAGAAGTACATGAAAAAAGGTAGTAGGATGTTAAAACCACCCTAAAAATAAACACTTTATTTCCCCATAAGTCTTATCAAGAAGATTCAATGTCAAAGATATGAGGTGACTACTACATTATTAGATCTACACACTCCAAAGTCTCATGAAAATAAGGAATATGATGTTGTAGAACATGAACCAAAGTAATCATATTTCCATGGAAATCCTTTATTGTAGAATAAATAATCCCAAATCGATTCTCAGTGATAGACATATCAGTTTCAATATAATGATCATCCAAGCTTCAGAGATGAGAAGGGTCAGAAATATATGCCCAAATCTCTGATACATGAAATATTGTTTTGATTGAAGTCAATTGAGGTTGAATTTAAAATCATTAAGATGCTTTACCTACCTACTCAATAATCTCAAAAGGGCACACAATCCATAGTGAAATGTTTCCCTATATTCCAATACATCATTAACCTATCTGAGGTGAAACTCTCTTGAACAACCGGTCACCAACTGGAAACACTAAATATAATTGATTATGATCAATAAAGGATTTATAGTATATTTATTTAATCACAATTATCTAATGAATCAACTAAATATTCACCATCATCTCATGGAAACAAACATTGTCCAACTAAGGATGATTCCCAAATCATTGACCAACAAAATAAGGATTTTCATGGATAACCATACAAGGCCTAAAAAGGTACCATTTGGATTGAAAAATTGTAACTATTTTTATAAGTGAAATCCACCAGTCCCAAATAGACATATAAATATCCCCAAACATTAATAATACAATCATATAGAATGTCATTAATAATATATATATATTTAATTCTATCTGGTTATCCATATGTTGATGATATATCTTTCTTAGTCTAAGATGTGATCCCAATGCCTTCTAGAGGCCTCTCAAAAAAAATTATGTAAAATGGGAATCCCAATCAGATACTATAGGAGAAGTAATTCAATGAAAATAGATAGCCACTTTCAAAAAGATATTTCCAAAACCCCAACCTTTGTTTTATCTCAAATGGGTATAAGGTGATCTAATTTGGTAATCATATATATCAGAACCCATGTCACATTCTTCCCTTGTGGAGAATATGGGAACTCAACCAAAATTTATATATATAACTAATCCCACTTCCAGGTCAGTATAGAAACTGTAAGAATAAAATGTAAAGGTCTATCATTCTTACCTTTTACAAGTTCATATGTATAATAATGAGAAACAAAGTTAGTGATTTTCCAACTCATTTCAAGCTACCAAAATCATTATCACATATCATAGAACATATTTATGGTTTTGTGCTTCACTTGTCACAAGTAATTATGTAAATCCCTTATAATGTACTTTACATTAGTAAAATGTACAATGTATCCCCTCCAAAAACAATGGAAACCCTCATAAAATAATGACCAATCACCAATGGTCACCCCGCCATAAATAGAGTACTAAATTAAAAAAATCAACATCAATATTATACTCTTATAGATTCACCTGGATAAGAAAATATGTCAATTTATAACATTCTAGAATAAACACATTCACATCCTCCAAGACCCCCAACCAAATATTACCAAATAGATTCATCAGATTCCACTCTTCTGATTATTCTTCCACGACCTAGGTTAGAAGATTCCTTTTCATATAATTGGTGAAAATATTTCCCTCAAAATGGGTATAAAAATGATGGAATAAAATGTTTTCAGTTACTCCAACCAACACCTTTTTCAAATATTAATATATTTTTGTGACAAATATTACTCAATATTTTGTGTTCAGAATAATTGGTAACTCGTTATCCAAAAAGGTAATTATACCAACACTTAATAGCATGTATCATATCTTTTATTTCTAGATCATGCTTTCTGTAAGGTCCAAAGAACTTTGTATCCCATATCTAGAGGTTAATTTATATCATTTTTACTAGATAAATGAAATCAAATCCTGAAGGACTAAATAGATGTGTAGTTTTTGTAAATTAAAAACATACTTGAAATTGAAATTAAATTTAAAAAAACATTGATTATATTATTTGGGAATTCTATTTGTTCCCTTATCATATTTATACATATTAATCAAAAAAATACTTCTTGGTCTCTTGGGGAAATTAGAGCTCAAATTCTCTGTAATAATATGTCTAAAGTTGAATTTATAATGAATAAACAATTATAATCAATATGGTACGGTAAATAACTAAAAATAATTCCATTAAAAAATAAAATTAGCATAATATTGTAATAATAAATTATTAACAAATAATTACAAAAAAATAAACCCATGAGATTAACACTTAAACACATATATTATAACTAATTGAATAATATCATGAAACATCAATAAATAATTTCACTTTTAATGAATTCATAATTCTAGAAATCATAACCATATTGTCAAGGACTCATTCCATGACATCAAATATTAATGTGTAAGGACTCAGATAAAAATTCATGTTAGATTGTCTCATGAGACATACTGATGCATCAAGGGGCTATAATGAGTCATATCAATAACTATCAAAGTCAATTTAATTACTAATTTGAAATCGATGAAAAATAATCAATATAAATTTCCATATAGAAAAACTAACTTCTGAAATATTAATAATTTCCCCAATTTATAAATATAATCATGAACTATATAGAATAATACAGATAATGGTATCAAAATAGTACATCCCCACTCAAACATATCATAGACCAATTAGATAAATAATAAAGATGGTATCATTAAAACATATTCCCAATATTGAATAAGTAAAATTAGGTTTTTTTCCTTGATGAATATAAATTCCCTAAAAAATACATTATAAATATTCTTGAGGAAAATCTCATTTTCACTTTGATAATCACATTAAATAACTAAAACGTTCTATAATATTAAGAAGAATATTTTCATTAAAATAATAACAAATAATTTTAATTAATAATTCAGGGAAAAGAGTGTTTATGATTTCCAGAATGTTACATTCATTCTAATTACATTATAACAATGGTCCCTTCCAATGTTTTGTTGGAAAAAGTAAAAAGTTTCCTGATTGGAAAACAATTGAAATATTCCCCTAAAAAATTTGTACTAATAAAATTATAGGTAATAATGAATTTAATAAATCATTTTGATAATTTAAAAAACATTTTTTAAAACTATTTTAATAAACATGGATATGGAAGGGAAATAGATTTTTGACCGAAAAGATAAATAGTTTAAGAATTTCATTAAATAATTTTCTCAAATTTTTAATTACTAAAGATTGTAAAGGGGTATTATTAATTAAAATTTTCATGAATGAAAAGAGTATAATAAAGTTAATGAGTTTCTTGATTGATAGATCTTAAGATTTATTTAACAAAATTTTAATCATAAACATTCCTGATAAATTATGAGATGGTAAGATAAATCATTATCACTTTTTTTACTTTTGGATACTAAGCCCCATGAAATAAGTAACTTCCAATGTAACATTAAATACCATAAATATAAAGGTATTATTGATATAACATCGACATAACATATAAGGAATCCCATCTTGTATAACTGAATCATTTAAAAGTATCTGTAAACTAGATACATACTTGAATCTCATATTAAAATTTAAAACAAAAATTACAACATAGTATTTTATTTAATTACACAAATATTACCTTAGTCATATCACAATAGATCAATCAAAAGAAAATATCTTAAAATCCTAGGGAAATGAAACATAAGAAAGAGAGAGATGATATTTTCTGTATGGGTAAACATACACTGTAACATATCATTAATTAATGAAGAATAATCAATATGGAAAGGTAAAAAACTAGATCACATTCCATTTAATCAATAACATAAACATGAATAATAATATTGTAGAAATAATTTATTATCCAAATAATTGCATATAAATAATAACATAATCTTGAAACATAACCATGGATATTATATCTTGTTAAAAAATCACAAATTAATATCTATAACTAGTTTCATAATAACAAAATGAATAATTCTAGACATCTGAAAAATTTTGTCAATACCTTTCACAAGAGAGTTTAAAACAATGGGTAAAAACCCATTTAATTTAGATAATTGATTAGTCTCATGAGACTTATCATTGCATCAAGGTTCTACGTAATTTTAGACCCCACCTATCACATAATAATTCCATTTCATTCCTCAAAATAATGGTGTGAACCATAATCAACCTAAACATTTGTATGCAAAAAAAATAACATATGAAATGTTAATACATACCCCAATAAATAAACATTATAATAAAAAATCTAGAGAAAAATAGTGAATGGTAATAAAATTTTACATCCCTAGTAAAAATGATCATAAGAATATATATAAATAATAAGGATGCTACTAATACAACATACCCCCAATGGATCATAAATACAATAAATGGTTGCATGTTTTATATGAATATAAATACCATTAAAATATCATTAAAATATTTTTGATGAAAATAACCTTTCCACTTTTAAAATATTATTTACAAATAAAAGATAACAAAATATTTTGAAAATAATTTTCATTGAAAATAAATTTTGATTATTATAAAGGATTAATTTATACATTTATTTTACATGATATTGGTAAATTCCATTAATGTAGAAAATGTTAAAAAAAATATAATCCTTTCACATTTTTAGTAAAAGTCAAATGGGAATTGTTATGAAAATGACATGAAGATTATTTTAATGAAAATATAAATGATAAATATGGGAGAACATTTATTTAGTAAATTATTTTTTATAGTTAAAAACATTTTACAATTTATTTTTAGTAAACATTAATGTTGATAAAAATGATTTGGGAAAAAAGAGAGAAATAAAGTAAGATTTTCATAAATATATTTTAACAACCATTTCTGTTAAAAAAGAGGGTATAAATAAAATTACATGAAAATATCATTAATAAATAGAGGATAATAAAATGAAATCATTTTATTAGTTAATGTTTAAATATATTCCTTCCATTGAAATCCATGTATAAACAATACCCATTAAAATGAGATTGAAACATAAATCTCTTACCCCTTTCATAAATTTTAAATTATATGTCAAATTAAATGAATAACATAAAATTAAACATTAAATAAAATAAATAGAAATTTATTCACGATATTACATATCAAAATTTCCACTATTCACACCACACAATTAACATTTTGGAAATAATATATGTCTCATGGAAGTAAATTTGAGATGGGAAACCCTTAACTTAGGTTTGAAAACCTTCGTATATGTCTGAACCACCTATATAATGAATATTTGTTTATTATAAATATATGAAATAAAAAAACATATATCCCATACCATGTCTCATTTACATATATTCTTTCATTACATTTTTTAACAAATCTTTATAAGAATTAGTATTTCGGGTGATAGTTTCTTCATTTTTCATGTATGTTTTGGTTCAGTGACATCAGTCCTTTTACTTTGATCATGGTTCTAGTAACAAAATTTTTTTAAACATGATATAAATATCATATATATTCTCTATATATTTTTTTTATTGTAATAAATAAATGATAGATATATAAAATCGATTACACCGTTTATGGATATGGTAGGCCATACGTACGAATAAATGTTGTTTCCTTTTTCAATCGATTGATGGAATAAAAGGAAAATAAATATTAACAAACCATTATAGAATAGTTATTATATCATATATATAGTTTTTATTAATAAATTATATCTTTATTACCATCTATGTATAAATAAAATGAAAAATATTTCACATCGATACGTGGAGGCGATAGTCCACACGTAAACACGAGCGACATCATTTTTTTACGTATGAAGTGAATGTAAGAAGTTATATGTACTATTATATTTCAAAAATTCTTTTTAGGTCTTAAATATAACATATATTCATTAACTATATCATTACTACCTTTCTCCTAAAATGTAAGTGACAAACGAATCACATCACTTTGCAAGGAGGTAGTCCACCGTACACATGAGAAATTTTAACATATCCCCACATTGAATAGAAATCAAGATGGTATTTGTGATATAATAATGAAATAATTATAATAATTTCATAAATATCATATTATAATGTTAAATCCTTCATTATATCCATTCTTTAATGGTGCGGTGGAAAACAAATTACATCGGCTTGTGAGGTAGTAGTTCATCGTGCACATGATCGATGAGTTTGTTTCCCATTTGATGGATATGTATATAAGAATAGGTAATTCCATTAACATAATAACATCTCCATATATATGGGATTTTTTTTATTATCATAGTTAAATATGATTTGAATGATGTGGAATAATAAAACAAAATACAGATGTCTATGAATTTTAACTATTATTTGAAGACTCTCTTTAGGGTTATAAAAAAATCCTTCATAGGAGGGATTAATAATCAAAATAATCCATCTAGTATATTGGTAGTGTTGTAATTAATGGATATGGTAATTTCCTCATCAAACTAAAGGGTTTTGAAAGTGTGAAGAGGTTAGGGGAGTGGGTGGCCTTTTATAAGTGGGGGAAAGGACAAACATGGGATATTTGAAAAGATAAAGTAATACCCACATTTTTCTCATTCAAAAGCCTAAAAAAATGGTTCATTAACTAAATTTATAGGTTATGTGGTCTAAATATGGGATTACAATATGTGTTTTAAAGCTTTTAACTCATCTTTCACCCTTATCTTCTTCATTTAACCCATAGGTAAACCAATTTTCACCTTAACTGTTGTAATTTGTTTTTACTAGTTTAACTATTCATTATAGTTAATAACTAAATTGACATTTTTAGATTATATTATTTATAAAGAACACAAATATAGAATACAATTATCCTAATTCTGTTCATATATTTATAATTATTCAATATAAAATTATACCATATGAGAGGTTGAAAAAATTACTTTCAAGAAATGTATTTTCCGCGAAAAATATGATATTATATTAAATAAATAAAAATAAATATTCATTGTATTAATTTTAACATAAAAATTTATAATTATAAATGGTAAATTAAATTTAAATAATCCCTCATTGTAAATTATTTTTATTAATTAAAATGGAGAAAAATTATGAAAATATAAATAGTTTTGGAAACCGAATTTTTCGAACCCAAAATTTATTTATAAACAAAATATGCTATAAAGTTGATTAAATTTTAAATAATAATTTTAAATCTAACTAAATAATAATTATCATGAATTAAATAAAATTTAAAATAAAATATTCTTATTAAATTACTTAATTCATTATAAAAAATGATAGCTTTAACAAAATTAGTATTTTTTACGATTCACTGAAAAATAAATATTTTCTGAAAAGTCACAAAATATCACCCTAAGAGAATTTCAATATTTTGAATTAAAATGAATTTTATTTTATCATATATATTTTATAAAATTGGTATAAAAACAAATATTAAATTTTGTGTAAAAAGCGTGACTATATCTCTTTTTAGAAAGATACACATTTTCAAACAAACATTTATTTTTATTACAAATGGTTCTTATTCTATTTCTATTAAATATATAACCTTTATATTTATTTTTTAATTGGGTAAACTTTATAATTTTCATAATTTAGATAGTATTATCCATACCCACTAATTTAATGGCCTGGTTATAATGGTATTCTATATAATGGTTCATTCAGACTTGGGGTTGCGTGTTCCATAAACTATCAAAGATATTGAATTTATTTAAATAGAAATATATTTTTAAATCTCATGTTGTTAAATTATTATCTATGTTTAGGATTACATGTTATACATTCTATAGAAAATTATGTTCCTATTTTAAAATCGTGAGGTGTTACATTCTTCCCCACTTTAAATTAGTTTCATCATCTCAATTTAATCTTGTTCATAGAAACTAAGGGTTTGACATTTCAAAATACCATTGTTGGAAATGCACATCGTGAAAAGTTTTAAATGAAATCCTCTTAATAATAGAGAAAATGAATTAAAAATGTCATCTCTAATAGAACATAACTAGGTTTTAAATTAGGATAAAATTTGTGGGAAGTGATGATATTGACATGGATGAAAAACATAAATAATTGTAGAGAGTGATGAAGATCATTGATAACAGGAAATGTAACGGTCAATGGAAAGATAAAGAACTGAAAAAGTAACTATGTGATTATTTAAAATACCCTTTGTGTCATAAAATATTATTTTAATATTATATCATTTATGTTTTAATATTATTTTCCAAAAATTGAGAAATTATTTGGCTATAATGATTGATAACAATAGAAAATATATATAATTAATATTTTTTATAATAATTTCTTCACATGACTATGTGCTGCTCAATTTACACATTATTTCTTATAACATGAAATAAATATCCAAAAATGAAAATTTTATGCCAGAAGCACTAAAATTAGATTTTAAATGATAATAAGATCTCTAAAAGAGTGAAAATATATATTTAGGTCTCTAAAAATTATCCAACACCAAAATGGTTTGCATGAGTTATCCAATAATATCCAAATTTCAACTTATTTCATTCCATAAATATTTATCCTTAAGATTTTCCCAAAATATTTCTGACCAAATTCATACTTCAAAATTTTATAAGGATGGTTAATAAATGAAAATTATATTCCCTAGACACGAAAAAGTGTTTCTTAATATTATATTTAGAATATGATAATACCTTGATCACTTTAAACCATAATAAAAACATGAATTATTAAAAAATAATAATATCTCAGGATGTCAACTGTATTCCATAAATCTATACATTTAGTGAACTCCAATAAAGATAATAAAAATCACTAACAAATTTCAATTTTATCTTATAAACATAAATTTTATAATTAATATCTCAACAACGACCACATATTAACTGTTTTATTCCCTAAATTAGGTTTTTCAAAAAATATTAACTTTTCATTGTATCCCTATTCATGGTTATTGTTACGATCTAATATATGTCTCTAAATACTTATTAAAAACAAATCTATTAAAATCATTTCATTTTATTTATTATTATAATTATTAAAATACCTTTACAATATAATTCCTCAATCCTAATACACAATAAATTTAATCACTCCAATTTGTTTGTAGTAATAGAATATGGTTGAAATAGATACCTTAGATTCTTCTCTATTATATTCTCTTTAATCATGGGAAATTTCTTGTGTAGTGCCTAATACTATTATAGTTGAAACAAAAAACATAAAAGGTTTATTTATTTTCTATTCAATCAAGAAAATTGTGGCCATTATATTTTCACTTGTAGTAAACTCCCATTCAATTCAAGAAAGCATCAGGGTTTTTTTTCAACAATTATCACATATGGGATAACCATTCATTCCAATCCTCCTTTTTTTCATTTTTCTCAACCATCTTCTTCTTCTTTTTATTCACATTGAATCCATGAGACATTGATAATTATTTCTCTTTCTTGGTTGCACATGATACTATATATTCATTTGATAAAAAATTATTTGATACAATTCACCAATGAAGAATTTGCTTAATATTTTTCAATAAATTCCCAATATTTCTCTTTGGAATATATATGTACTATATAAAATTTCTTTATAACCCTGTAAACATAGCTTCATATTTATCAAAACATTCATCTTCCTTATTCTTAGAATTAAAAATTGTCTCTCTATATCTAATCATTGATCCCAAGGAAAATAATTTTTCAAGAAGGATAACATAAAATCCTTTAATTCCATGTTATCTATTTATTCTTCATCCTCAGGGTTTTGATTCACTAAACACCATCGATCAGCAACCCCTAGGAGATGATAATATTCCATGAAAATATTCTCATATTCATTACATCCAAAGAGAGAAATATATTCTCTATGAAACTTATCCTTTTCTCTACTACAAATGGGTTTTTAGTCCCCTTAAATTATGAGGTCTAGTAATTTATAAAGAAGTCTAACATTGTTACACCATGTGGTGGATCCATAGGATTCTTCATACTAGCATGGTTGTTTTCTCATTACCTAATTATGTTTCCCCAATGTTGTTTCAATATGATTAGTTGTAGTTGTACCTCTAACTCTATCATAACTATCTTTAACAAGATTTCAATCCATACATCAGGTTTATTAATTTATATAGCTTCCATTCATTCTTATAGGTGGAAATTGTAAATAATGGATTAAACTATATTAGATTAAAACATTTTGAAAAATAATGTATAATCTGAAAACTACTGAAACACTTAATATAAATTAAACTTTTATGAATGGATAACCTCATAATCATAGACATGGTTTCTTTGGTGGAGTCTTTGTTAGAGGACCCCCACTTGGTCTTGATTTTTAATTTTATATTCTTGTTACACAATAGTTATTATTATAACAAGCAATTATATACATGAGAACACTAGAAACGGATGAATTGTTGGTGTGCTATTGAGTCTATACTCACACCATAATCTAGTATTTTGATATGATATATATTCCTTGAGAAACCCGTTGAAGGGTAAGGTCCATGTGGTGGATGGATCAGCAGGTGGAGCACAGAGCTATAGCAGTTTAATATGGACACCAGAGGACCCCATAGTTCTTTTATTTATTATCTACTTTCATTACTCTCGATAGGATTACCACATTAAGAGATACTTTTATATGTATGAAATTATTTAGTTTCCTAATTTTTATAGTTATGATTTATATGTTAGTTATTATTTATTATTGATCCTTTTAAAAATAAAACATTTTATTTTCTTTTAGTACACCATTATTCACTTTAGCATATCCCAATATATCAACCATAAGACACTTCCAGAAATCCTATAAAATGGAAACATAAAAAAGGGGTGAGCCCAATTTTTCCATAATGGTATTCATATAATGGAATAAATCATACCTAAATAACATAAAATAAATATTTAATGGTAAATAAATGAAACACCTTCTAATTAATCAATAACTTAGATAGAAGGAATAATATGGTAGGAGTAACTAATAATCAAAATAATTCTATAAAAATAATCACATACCCTTGAAAATATACCATGGATATTATAACTAATCAAATAATAGCTAATAATAACAATTATTGATCTCATAATTAGGTAATGTATAATTCTATACATTTGAACCATAATTTTGATACCTTTTATATCACAATTTAAAAATATGGGTAAAACCTATTTAAATTTGTCCGACTAATTTATCTCATGGTACATGTCAGTCCATCAATGGAATTTTTAATTACACACCCAAACCATCACATAATAAGTAAAAATTTAGTATTCATATGAAATAGATGTAACATAATCAGTTTTAACATTTATATTATAAAACTAACATATGAAATGATAATACTTACCCCAATCAATTAACATAATGATAATCCATGCAGAGAAAAATGACGAATGGTAATAAAATGATGCATTCTCAATAAAACTCATCAAAAATCCACCTACAAAAATAATAATGATTTTATTGTTAAAACATATCCCTATTAAATAAAAACTAAAATTAAAGGGTTTGGGTCACTAATGAAGAGAAATTATATAAGAATTTTATTAAAAATAGTTTTTAGGAAAATAAAATTTTAAAATTGAAAATATTTTTAAAAATAAAATTTTATTAAATAATTTTTAAATTAATATCTTTCAAAATAGACTTTTAAACTTATTAATTAATCATCAATTCATTCAATGGTTAGGGTGTGATGAATTTCCACACATGTCGAAAACATTCAAACAAATATTCTTTTTACATTTTCAATAAAATCCAAATGTTTTTTAAATGAAATGACGATACTCTAAAAACATTTTTTAAAATATAAATATGGTAAATTTTACTTTAATAAATAATTTTGAAAAGTTTAAAAAACTTATAAAACATTTTTAGAAAAAATGTATTTTGATGAAAAATGATTCGTAACTCATGGAGAAATAAAGTCATATTTTCTTAAAAGGTTTTTTGCAATAATTTTAAAAACCCAACATATAAAATTGGTAATATTACATGAAAAATTAATCAATGGCCATAGTACAATAATTCTATAGGTTTTTATTATTCAATTATCCAATAATATCCTTCAATGTAATTTCAAGTATAATAAATCCTGATTAAAATGATTTTGAAACATAAATCTCTTACCATATTGGTAAATTTTGAATCCTAAGACCCATGAAAGGAAAAAATAAAATGAAACCTTAAATTACATAATGGTAAATAGATTAATGATACAATGTATAAAAATAGGAATTATATAGACCACATAATGCAATAAGTTAGTGAATATGACATATGCCTCATAGAAGTAAAAGTGAGATGAGAAACCCTCGCATCAGTAATGACTTCCTTCATATTTTTTGGAACCTATTTTTTAATAAATATTGTATTTTTTAAAATATATTACAAAACCCTACACATATATCACATTCCATATATGATTTACTTATAGTTTTTATCACCCATTTATTTACTTATAGTCTATATGCATACATGAGAGAAGTTATTGTTTCCAAATTGATTAGAAGATATAAAATTGCATGTGATATTAACATTACAAAAAAAAATAGTCCATAAGTATAAAATATATTCATTAACTCTATCCTTAATACCTTCTATGTAAAGCATCATAAAAAAACAAATCGTATCGCTTCCTGAGGTGTCAGTATATCGTAAACAACAACGATGTTATTCTATCACCCACCGAATAGTAACTAAGAAGGTATATGTGATATATTAATTATATTAGTATAATAATTTCATTAATATAATATACATATTTAAAATCCATCATTATATCGAACCTTGAATGGTGGTGATGAAAAATGAATTACATCAGTTTGTTAGGCGGAAGTTTTTCATGCACATGATCGACAATTTCGTTTCCAATTAAAAAGGTGTAAGAAGAAATAAAATAAATATGCATATTTGAGAATTTTACTTCTTCTTCAGAGAGACTCTTTAGGTTTAGACCTAAATCATTAATTAGATGGAGTCCTATTTCATGTAAGGACTCTACGATGTGACGAGAGAATCATTTAATGTATTTGGGTATAAATTTACATAAATAATGTTTTCTTGAAGTGTAAAGATGGGGGAATAGTGGGTGCCCTTTTATAAGTGGGGGAGAGTACACAAAACAAATGTTTGAGAAGATAATGGATACCCACGTTTCCTTCAACCAACGGGCCTTTGAAATAGTTAATTCTGAAAACTTATAGGTTATGGGATCAAAATACGGCCATAAATGGGTTTTTTATAAATTTTTAATCATTTTTAATCCATTTTTTAATAGTTTAACCACTGGTAAACATGTTTTCACCATATAAATGAATTTAAATAAGTTACTTTTTATTTCTGAAGCAATAAAGTTATATTTTAAATGACCATAAGATCCATAAAAGAGTGAAAAGTACTTCTTTATGCCTCTAAATAGCTTCCAAGGGTAAACAATTGCATTATTTATCCAATAACACCAAAAGTGCATCTTAATGCATTCCATAAATAGTTAAGCTTATGATTCTTCCTAGATTTTTCTGAAAAAATTACTCATCAAGATTTTTATAAAGAAAGTGACTAAATCAACATTATATTGCCTAGGAAATATAATCTAGATCCAAATATCACTCTCCTAATATATGAATACCATGATAACTATAGAACCATAATGAAAACATTCTTTCTTCCAAAAATAATATCATAGGTTGTTAATTGTGATCCATAAATCTGGACATTTAGTAAAATATAAAATAGATTACAAAAATCACCAAACAATTTCAATATTATCACATAAACATATCTTAATCATTATTATCTCAACATCATCCATATATTTTTGGTTATCCTCCCCTAATCAGGTATTTTACAAAAATGTTGACATCCTGCTACATAATCATTGTTAGTAATCTGTACCATTCTGCATATTTCATCAATTAATTATACGGACAGTAATATAATATACTCCATATACATTTTATGACTCTTATAATTAATAAAATACTTATTACACCATATTTATTTAATCCAAATACCTAATAAGTTTAATCATTCCACTTCATCTGTAGTAATATCATATTCTTGAAATTGATCTTTTATCTTCTTCTAAGGTATATTCCCTTTATTCTTGGGAAATATATATACATTATTCCCCATCTACTTTAATTAGAAAAAATAACATAAAATGTTTCTTTATTTCCTTTTAAATCACAAGAATGGTGGTACTTTTCTTAACACTTATTGAAAAATCTCATTTCCCTAAAGCATGTTTCAAGATGATTCTTTCCCCAATTCTCATATGTTGTAGAATAATTATTTCTATTCTTCCCATTATCATTTTTTCTCTATCATCTTGTTCTTCTCTTACTTCCCTTCAAATCCATAAAGCCTTTAAGAATTATTTCTCTATCACGATATCATAGAAGTGTATTTCCTTGTATTGTCAGAATTTTTGGGAGACTAGTTCTCATTGAAGAATTTAATATATCTAATAAATGAAATGGTTAATCATTCTATTTTGAATATATAAATATATAATAGCATGTCTTCTTAACCTTGTGAAGTTATATTCATACTTATCAACATTTCCATCTTCCTTTTGTCTTAGATTTTTAAATTTTCTCTCCATACCCACTAATTTTTTTGTGAGGAAAATACTTCTCCAATTATATTACCTTAAAATCCTTCCATTACATTTTTTCTCTCTACTCTTCATTATTAGTGTTTTGAATTAACTACCACTATTGATTTGCATATCCTGATATATGATAAAATAAAATAATAACTTTATCCATAACATTTCTTCCCAAAGAAATAAATATCTTTTCAAAAAGAACTTATTAATTACTCAACTACAAATGGATTTATAGTCCCATTAAAATATAGAGGTTAATAATGCACAAATTAGTCTAGAATTCTTACAGTATGGGGTGGAATAGAAGGATACCCCATATAAGAAAGGTTATTACTCATAACCTAAGTCAGTTACACAAATATGGTTATAATCTGACCATTTTCAGTTGTATCTCCATCTCAAGCTTCATTATCTTTCCCATGTGGGAAATAACTACATGATGTACATGAATTGATACGGTTTTCATTCCTTCTTCTGTGTTCCATTAATAAACAGTGGAATTGACTTGATAAGATATTAAAATTATGAAATATAATGTATTATCCCAAAACTAGTGAAACACTTCAAATAAATTGAAATATTCATGAATATCTAATCTCATAATCATAAACATCGTTTTATTGGGAATTTATTAAAATCATAAAAATATATTAAAATTCTTCATAATAGTTTGAAAATAAAATGTGATATAATTCAAGTTTATTCCCTAAGCGTGTCGAATCGGGGTCATAGTAAGGCTCATTGTTGTGTACCTGATGATGATTGATTAAAATATCGATTTTACATTTATATAGTTATTAGCCCTAGGTAAAATTGTGATAGAACCACATCCACTTTTTGTATCAAAAGACAGACGTATTTCTCATAAAAACCATATAATATCTTCCTTTCTATAACTTTAATATATTCTTTTTTTACATATATATAAATATAATCATAGGGTTATGTTCCCTAATCTAAATTTTCCTAAATCTTGTTCTGATATATTCCACTAAAAACATAGATACCAACTATAAATAACATGAACATTGTTTCCCAAAGTCAGTGTTTACTTTTGATGTTCCCATATCAGTGTGAGATCACTAAGAGGGGGAGGTAGTGAATCGGTGATCCCTTATTATTTTTACAAATTGTTTATTTTAAATTAAACATATTTGGAAAGTTAGAGCCTAAATCCAAATTTCTTGTGAATATCATACATACAAAGAATAATACAGTAAATATAAGGTCACAAAACACAATGACTTATAAGGATCCTTAAAAAGACTCCCTCCTTTCCATGTTGGTTATTCTCCCCATAACAGATTATCCGCAATAATTTTATAATAAATTAAAATGGTTGATACCAAATCATAATTTATCCCCCATAAATCCACATAGAAGGTTATATATTCTTCATCTCATGGAGTCACTAGAATCCATAATGGCCTTCTCTAGAATCCACACTAGAAAATTATTCACCTAAATTGCACAAGATACTTTCACCTCCTAGTTATAATTGAGATCCTTCATACTTTATTCAAGGATTTACTCAATGTAGGTTGATCTGTTGATATTCCTCCATTATATTTATAAATCATTGTTTCTTAAGTTCCAGTTCATGTACTTTTTCAATTTATTATCTTTCCTCAAATTTCATTGATCACTAGTACTTGATCAGTTACCTCAGTTCAAATATGCTTGGGTTGATTCTTCCTTCTTCAAATGTCCAAGACTCGCTTGATTTGTTGAAATGGTGTAGATAACTTATTTAATAATATTTTAATCAATAAAGAACTTTCCAAAACTCAATGCACTATCATGTTTTATATAATCACTTCTTATTTTATTCGCATGTAGTAACAAGATTTATTTTTATATACAGGTTATAATTAATGATGCATAACTATTGAACTAAACTATTATATATTTTCTTTATTTTAAATGACTTATGAAATTGATTATTTAATATTAAAATATCTCAAACACCCTTTTAATCTTCTTCTCAGTATTACCTTCGAAACCATTTTATGTTTTCTTCATAGAATGAATGAGTTCCATGCATGTTTTTTCCACTACACACTGATTCATTGAACCACTTGATTTGAAAAAAGTTATGTGATGTGTGTGATCTATCCACTACTTTCTCATAACCCATGTGTGGATCATAGGTTCTCCTCATTCAAAAACACAAAACACAAAAGAGCCTACATAGGTTCATGGGTGTTACTCTTCCTTCACATGAAGGGATATTTCATTTTCACTACCTCTTTCATGTGACCGGAAAAGGATCATGTGAACTATTCTCTATAGATTAAATATCTTTCACATAAGACAATCATGTGAAATGGGGTTTTATCCATAAATTATCTTAAAATGATTCATATGATGGATTCATTATAGTGTCTTGTGAACCCTTCCCCCCTTAACGGTTTTTGTACATGGGTTCCTTTCTGATATAATATATATGTTCGTGGGTGTTTATTTCATGTGACAGGATGTTCTATCTATAGATTACATATCAAATTCCTGTTTGAGATCAAAATACCCATGGATTACTCCTTCTCATTATTAGAACATGTAGGATTCTTCTTCTTCACTTGAATGAATTAGGTGGCCTCCTCAATTTCCATAACTTAACTTTATTTTGTGAAAAGGTATCCATAAAACAATCAGATGAGCCCTAGTTGATATAAATAGTGTCACACTAGTTTTTAAGGCTTTTAAAGGACATATTAAAATGAACAAGTATCTTGGGATCTCTTGAATGATAAAACTATTGGATTATCTAAAGAGATCATGTGATTCAAATTATTTCTTCTCATGATAAATTTATTTATCAATGATGACTCCATGGACTTCTTATGATTCCATGGTGATTGTAGACATGCCTTCACATGATATAAATTGATATCATAGTAAAAATACTCCAAAATAACTCATTTGATAAACTGTGGTATTCTTTTTATAAAGGTTATGTTTGTTTTTTGTGACACTATCTCAATATTCCACAATTATTTAATGTTATCCAAGGAGTATTAGTTGATGCAAAGGATGATTTTCTATTATTTAGGTGAAAACCCCATGAAATGTTTCTTGTTCTCCTGACAACTTTTATTCCTCAAATCATCACAAGCATACAAGAATTTAATTTCATTCTTGGATTTGGATTAATCGAATGGACTTCATTATCACTCTCATAGATTTAACACTCATGGTGGATGGTTTCCTTCTTCCATGTGGGTATAAGATTAATTTAGATATAGGATATGATGATACTAGTTTAAATCAGCGGATGGAGAGATCAAACAACCTAGACTAATCCCATCCAGGGGGCTATGTAATATACATCTTTTTAATAGACTAGTGAATAGTGTTCTATGTTCATGCATCCCAAATTAGATATTTTCTTCATAGTGGCCTCATTATATCAATAAATCATTACCTTTATGATTCCATAAGAGAGTGTTAGATCCTCTCCTAGATACTTTCTTATCACACATCCACATATGCATAATGTCCCATTTCTCATACCAGGCCTATACACGGCACATGTGCACCTTCGGGTGTGCGCTCTCATGGGCCTTATAAACCTATATTCCCATACCTCTGCCTCGATGTGTGGCCTCTATTTAAAGGCTCACCAATGGGGGTTGACCCTTGGGTCCCACTAAATGTGGTTGAGGTATATCCTTTGGGGGAATCTATGTTTTTCCTTTATTTTAATGAAATTCCCATTAGTAAAATACTATGAATGGAATTTTATTCCAAGACTATCAGAAAAAAATGATGAAATCCATAGAACCTTATTCTTCATCAATGTGTGTGATGAATGGTCTCCCTAAAATTATCATGCATAGTCTTTATTATACTTAAACATGTTTCAAAAAAAATCAACAATGACATAGTTATTTGGAACATAATATAATATCAAAAATATGTAGAGTTTATAACCTAGAGAATTGTTTAATAATAACATTTAATATATTCAATTGTGTCAAAAATAATTTTCCATGAATAACCACTTTATCCACTAACACTTATCTAATTTTTGAAAACACGTTCAAACTGGGATCCATAATGTACACTTTTAATTTTTTTTCAATATAAATAAATATCATCAGTCAATATGTGGTGCTAAGGTTTTTCCTCTTATTGAAAATCAATGTGAAAAAGGAAAATAAGGTATTCACAACTCATCTTTCTTCTCAAAATAATGATTATCTCCCTTATATGAAAGTTTTTAGTTCACATATAAGAGTGGAATAATCTCCACTGGTTCACTTTGAAAATATATTTCAGTTATTCAACTATAGGTCCACATGGTCTAACCTAGTGTATAAAAAAAGGAGAGAAATAACCAAGTATGTCTATTCTATCCATAAAATACCATGCATGTGAAATCATAATATGATATTATCAATTCTCGTTAAAGGGATTAGAAATAATCATATTTTTCAACGTCATGGTAAATCTGATATATAATTTTACTACAACATTAGAAAAGTTCTAGTCAAATGATATATATCTCCCTTTGTCTCATCTTGTCATCAAGTAAGAACTCCCACTTAATTAATAGGATTAACTTAATTAATAATATGGTATAATGACTATTGTGATGGTGAGGGCATCAGGCATGGCGAGCTTCAGGTTACCAATTTGATGGAGAGTCTGGAGTCATTCTAAGTCGACTCTATCGATGGGTTTTTTTCCATTACCTTGGCATTGTTCCTCTCACTATATCTCGGATACCTGTCGATGGTTAGCGATCTGGTGGGATGGTTGCAACCACCAAGACACTTGTGTTCCATAAATCTGATGATTTTAAGATGGTGGTAGCGGGCGATGTCATTCGTTGAGATCCTATAGAGCGTGTGTAGGTAGATTGCTGACAAGTGGTGGGGGTGGTCGAGAGTAGAATATTCCATAGATCTGTGGGATCTGACATAATTTTAGTGATGCTTGACAAAATGGTGGACCCCCACACTTCGGTGGTGTCTATGCCCATATATTGTTCTACGATGGATAATGCTTCAATGGTAATGGCTAATCTGAATAAGACCTACTGATATGTGGTTATACTACCTGATAAGCACCTCTCGTTGGAATTTTAGGCTAATATGCATTGAGAAAAGGCTTATGGTAACTGTTTTATAGATGTAGGGGTGACATGGTCTAAAACCACAGCTCATGTGATGACTTATGCTACAACGGCTGGTTTTTCCTTTGTTATGATAGATGTAGGAAACCCAAGTAGGTATCATACAGGTATTTAAAGTGAATCCTGTCAGGTTCATTTAATATGAGTGTGTGATGAATATTGGGAAAGAATTGTGAAAAGGTGATATTTCTTGTATGGTTTCCAATAGGGATACTGTAATTGATATATTTAAACCTTGTGATAATTCAATTATTTGTAGACATGTTCTTACTGGTGGAGGAAAACTTTAGAACATTGATTACTTTGTTAGTAAATTAAATTATATTAGGGGTTTTTCCGACGGGAAATACATACTTATGGATCGAGGATTCTTCCATGTTATTTTACCATGAGAAGATCTGAAAAGAAGATCTTGGGGGATTGGATCAATTGTGCTAAATCTAGGTGTTGTTTATTTTAAAGAATGTGATTCTTTTTCAATCGTTTCTCAATTAAAAATACTAGAGTTCATGTTTAGATAAAAAAAATTGGTCTTAACTTGTTCTTATGGAATCCAAAGTTTCTTTTAGACAATGCTTCTGCTGTAGGAATTCCAACCAAAATAGATAGAACCATTGAGGATGAAAAGTTTTCTCTTGGCACTAGGATACAAGTAGATGTTGATCTAAGTTCTTTTTTACTCGTAATATTGTTTTTTATTCATTGGATAATGACATTTCACTAAAACAAGAATATGAGATATTACTTGATTTATGTATATAATGTCAAGTTATTGGTCATGTCAAAGACGCACGTTGTAAAAACATTGTATACTCTTTATTCTTGAAAAAAAGACATCATAAGTACTCATTTAAGAATAAGTTGAGGAAGTACGTAATATAGAATAAAGATTTTTTTTAAAGGAAATACACTTATGACAAAGACCAAATATTTATTAATTATGGTTTTCCAAAAGTGGTGGACAATATTTCTTATAAACTGGTACAAGATCCTCCAGAGGCTAAGAATTATAAATGCAGTGTTCTTATGCATGAACCAGAGGAATTTAGGCCTGAATTTACTAGATTTAAGGAAATATTGGCCATCATTTTTGTTTTTCATCATGGAGTTAATGCCCAAGCTGAGGGCGGTATTAATTTGTGAGTGGAGTGGCAGGAATTTTGTCTTGCTTACATGGGGAAACAAATTGCAATTTACGGTACAAATCGTTCAAATATTAAGGAGTAAATTAACAAAATAAATAAAATACAAGACATTCATGGAAGGTAGGATGATATGGAGGATGATTCCCCAAAAAACCAACTTATAGTTATATTTTATCCACATGTAAAGATTTTATTGTAGATGATGAGGGTTTCCAAACTATTCCTTCTAGAAAGTCAAGATAGAGGAAATACAAATCATAACTGAATCCAATTACGGTTACCAGATCTCATGGTCCTCTATATTTTTACTTTGATTGGGATGGTTATTGTGATACTTCCAACTATGACTATGATATTTGGCATGTCTTCTTTTTTCTTATTGGCATGAGGGAATGTATTCTTGTATGACCCCATCATTACCCCTTTGTCTTTTCTTTTATTAATTTTAATAAAAATGGATTTACCCTAACATTTTTGGTAATAACAAGGGATGAAAATGAGATTATCATACCTCATTTTTAAATTTTATAAAGATGTTTAGAAGATCCACATTCTCTGGGTATTGAAGATTTTATAGATTCAACTCATTGAGGATCCCCCTCAATGAATACATCCATCTCCTTCAAATATATGCATATTAATACAAAAGTATTCATATATAAGGGAATATTGAGTTTCATATTGGTTTCTTAGAAATAATATTTAGACTAAGAGCTTCCACTCAATATGGGCATCTTTTACTTCTAATATTTCTTAGAAAGTGTGATTAATAATTCTTCAATAGTTGAAACTTATTATATTAATATACAATCCTTTTCAGTATTAAATGCATTGTTTTTTTACATTCCTCAACTTCTTCATTAATTGTTCTTGGTATTGTGGAATTGACATACAATATCTTATGACATGCCTATTTTTTGACACCTTTCACACCTAATTATTTTCAACTCTTCATATATAGATGATTTCATATCAAAAGTTTCTTCTACAATTATCACCAAATTTTATCCATTTTCTACAGTATGTTTCTGATATTTTACTATTTGTTTAGACATGTTTAGATTGTAATGATATATAATTAAACATTAGTTTTTAATGTTCTCATATTTCATGAGTTTTTAAGATTACATACTGGTGATTGTTTCTTCCTCCACTGACTATGTTCTCTTTATATTTTCAATGTGTGAAATTTAACTTACTGAGATAAATTTACAATTATTAAATTTTTGACCATCTTGATCATATTTTTTATAAAATGACTTCCCATATTCAAATTTTTTTGTGGGCACTTTGATGATTTCTTGGTCACAAAACACCCTTTTTGAAAATCCTTTCTCATTTCTTCATCATTTATCTCCCTTTACTCATGTCTCATTCCTATATGTGACATGTTATACTAGCATGAATAAGAATTTAACCAAACACTCTATCATACCAGTGTAGTCTCTAAACCTTGATCTTCTGGATTGGTAATAATACTGCTCATAATATTTTTGTTGATTGATTTTCACATATTGTGGATGTTTCTTCCTAAGAAGAAACCATCAGTGTAAATTAATCTACTATTTTTTTTATGTAATTTTTTTTCTAATTTGTTCTCTTGGTCCACCCAGATTTAGTAATCTATCATGGTCCTGCATTACGCAAGTAAAAAATGAACATTGATTTTCATTAGGTATAGATCAACCTTTTTATAGCTAAACTTCTTATGAATAACTTTAGAATATTGATCCTTAATATTAATAACTTTATTGTAATCTTTTTTCGTCATATTCAACTGATTTTAAGATTAAAGGCACATAGTATGTGTCTTAGATAATTTTTCCACTTTCACAGAAAGTATTTCTTCAATACCATTCATTATATTCTCATGTTTATCTATCTCTAACCTATTTTTTCTCATCAATGAAATAAAATTAATTATTACTGTGTTCGTCTCTTTCAGTTTAATTTTCATTTGAATATTTTTATTTTCTTTCTTGTGTACATACTTTATTCATCTATTCCCTTACCTTATTAAAATGTATCTCTAATTTCTGGACTTGTTCTTAATTTTTCCTTATCATATATATTTTATCCTTCTACATATTTATGTTATTATTTTGAGTAGGTTTAAGATTATATTTCAAATACCATTTTATATTAGTAATCTCTTTACCCTCTAAACCTTCAAACTTATCTTTATCTATTTTTTTCATGATGCACATGTGGTTTCTAGATAGTCATTCATCATCAATCCCACTTCTTAATGATGATTATTCATCATTTTCCCTACTCATCTAGTTTATTTTTTTTATTTGATTACTTATTATTTTTTCTTTTATATTCACCCTTTTTTATTTCATAGATCTTATCTTAAACTAGTCTTCTTTTTCATCAAACTCAGGGGAAAAACATTATTTTTTGAGAAATCATAGTGAAAAGATCCAATAAAATAATAATTTATTCTTTTTAGTGGATAATTTTCTTTTATCTTCAATTTTAATTACACTTCCATGTAAATAAGGCCATCATTTTATTTTAGTCCTCTTTAGTTTTCCCAACCTCAGAATCACTTGATTTTGGTTCATCTTCAACTCTGGAGATATTATTTGTCAGGGATTTAAGGTTATATCATACTTTTAATTTCTTCTTAAAATATAGTATTTTTATAATATTATATGATATGTATATATTATAAAGTTAATTTAGAGAGATATCTCATTAGTCTTCTAGTATTGAAACTTTTTAACCAAATCTATCTGTAAAGTTTCTCATTAAGTTCTTTACAGTGGTTAAGTCATCCATATTTTTCCAAACACCTATTATGCTAATAAAAATTTCATTTACCCTTGTAACTTAGTTATCCAAACTCTCATCATCACCCATGTTGATATAATCCAATTTTCTTCTTTGTTTTTACAACATAACTTCATTGAATTTTAGTTTTCCTTCATAATTTCATCTCAGTTTATCCCAAATTCCATTGTTGTCTTTGAGAACCTTCACATTAGTGTATACCATTATTTATAAGGCCATAAATATTTTATTTTTATCCTTATCAGTTGTATATATGTATCTCTTATCTTAAAAATTCATAATATCATTCTTAATGTATTTTATAAATTCCACTATGAAGGCATCTATCACCTCAATGCCATGGGATATGAGATATAGTATCTTATTATTTTTCTATCCATGATACTTATCACCATTGAAAATTTTAATACCCCTTCTATTTTCAAAATTTATGTTCACAATTATTGAATTTTTTTGAATAATTCAGAGGTGACATTCCCTCAGATACCAAATAAAGTGTCAACGTCAGTGTGAGATCACTAAGAGGGGGAGGGTGTGATTCAGTGATCCCATTTTCATTTAATTATTTTTTTCATTTAAATTAGACCTTTTTTTATAGTTAGAGCCTTGATTAATTATTCTTGTGTCTCTCATCATTACCTAAAAATAATTTAGTAAATGAGAAGGCACAGAATTCAAGGATTTACAATGTTCTTTACAAATTCCCACTCCTTGATGTGTTGGTTATTCTCCCCAACATAGATTCTCCACTATAATTTTTTAAACATTTATAATGGATGATACGTATTCAAAATTTATCTATATGAAATCCAAATAGATTTTTAATTATATTATATCCCATTGTATTACCATAATCTACACTATCCTGCTCCAGAATCCACCCAAGAGACTTTTAATTTTGAATGACATGAGAAACATCCATCTCCAAATTATAACTGAGAGGCATCCTCCATTAATTAAGTATTGATCAATTATAGGTTGTTCTATTGATCTTCCTCTATGATATTAATGGATCATAATTTCCTAAGTACCTATTCATTCACCTTTTTAGTTTTTTCATTCTGAAAAAAATATCTCTAATCACCGATACTTGATTAGTTGCCTCCATACAACCCTGTTCGGGCTTATTCATCATTATAATAATGTCTTGGACTCACTTGAGGTTCCAAAATGGTGCACATAACTTATTAAATAATATTTTATCCAAGATACAATTTTCACATTCACAATACACTATCAACTAAAATATGAGTTCTTCTAATTCAATTTAGATTTAGTATCAATCAGTATTCAAGCATGCAAGTGATAATGCAAGATACGTGATTTTTTTTAGAAATATTTTTCATTATAATTATTTTATGAGACTTATAAAATTTATTTCATAATATAAAAATATTTTAAGAATACTTTTAATATTCTTCTTGGTTTTACCTTCTGAACCAGTTGATTCTTTTTTTAATGGAGGTATGAAGGTTGCTTGGAATGTATGGGTTTCATGAAATTTTAGTCCTCTTCACTCCAATTCATGTCAAGCATCATCTATATAAGGTTCTACAAAGTTAATGATATCTACATGAACTTAACATGATCCACTTTTATTTCATGGGTTCTCCTCTTTCAAGACCACTATTCTCATGAGATCCAGGAAAGGGTCATGGGTGCTACTCCTCCTTCGCGTGAAGGGATCATGCAATCTCACTTCCACATTCATGTGACTAGGTAAGGCTCATGAGAACTTTTTTCACTAGATTACACTACCTTAAAATAATATAACTATGTGAAGTGATGTACAATTTATGGTGTCTCCTCAAATTATATTCATAAGGGATTTCTAATAGTGAAACATGAACCCTTCTTCCCTTTGTGTGACACATGTGGTGTATGTGGGTTCCTATGAGAGATAATAGGTATTTTCATGTGTGTCTCCTCTACATGACTGGAGGTTATATATGAACAATTCATATAAAATGTCTATGTTATATTATAAGACTCGTGGGATACTACTTAACATGAATGAATCATGTTGGATTATTCTCCTTCACATTAATGAATCACAAAACCTCCTCTATTTTGAGATATTCTATAGCATTTTCAAAAAACCATAGTAATAAATCTCTCATATGAGCATTGATTTATATAAGAAATATTTCTATTGTTTTTTATGTTATTCCATATACCTATTAAAATAATTAAGGATATCGAGTTATCATGAATTTTGAAACACTATACTTCTCTGAAATTGTCATGTGATTCACCTGACTGCTTCGTTGGATCTCTTCATTGATCATGAGATGTATTGATGGACTTCTTGTGATGCCACAGTGATTGTCGACATGCCTTTATGAAATTTTTTCTGATTTATTTGTGGAAATCCACCCAAATATCTCATCTAATTAGATGGTATCCTCCCTGGAAAAATGTTTTTATTCCATTATATATTACGTAATTTCATTATTTCAGGATTTATTCTCAATATCCAAAGAATGTATTGTGATGAAATGGATTATTATTTTTCCATAATGTGATGAAATCATGTATTGCTCCTGGTTATTGTGATAGACTTATGTGATAGATTATGTTCTATAAATCATATCCAAAATGAAATAGTTTGACTATATAAATGGTTTTTTGACAATCGGCCTGACGTAATTCCCATATTCATGGGATAAAAAGTCTTGGTGTTTGATTATATTAATTTATGCTGGATGAATACTCATTGAAATGTAAGATAAGATGGCATTGTTTTAAAACAATGGGGTATGGGAGATCAGATGGCATGGATTGATCTAATCTAGCTACCCATTTTTCATCCTTCTTTTTAATAAATTGGTAAACACTGTATGTTGCTCATGCATCCCACATCGAGATAATCTTCATAGTTTTGTTGGTATATCAACTAGAAATTCCCTTTATTTGTCCAGAAAAAAGTACGAGCCCATCTCCTAGCCACTAACTTGTCATGCGTCCCTACTTGTAGTTTGACCCATTTTCCTTAGTGGGCCTATTCACAGCCCATGTACTTTTTCAGGTGTGTGATCCTATGGGCCTTATGAACAAGCCCTCCCACACCTCTACCACCATGTGTGGATTCCATTTGCAGGATCTACCTTTGGGGTTGACCCTTAGGTCCACCCAAATGTTCTTGAAGGATATCCCTTGGTGGATTCTATGGTTGGACATATTTTTAGTTAATGGAAACTCTGTAAAATACTAAGTGTGGAATTTAATTCAAATCACACCAAAAAAAATGTTACAATATATAAACCCCTATTCTTATTTAATGTGAATAATGAATTGCCTCATTAAAATATGCATGAATGGCCATCGTTCTTCTTCAATGTATTGAAATTAAATTGTCATCAATGACACAAGTCTTTGGAACATAAGATCACAACACCAATCATCGGAGTTTATAACAAATATAATTTCAAATCCATGACATCAATTATCACCAAGTGAATCCATAACAATTTTATAATCATCACCAATTCATCTATTACCACATGTTAACATATTAAATAAATGAATCCTCTTAGGAAAAAAATTATAACAATGAAAAAAGATATAAGGAATCATTTCATGAATTACCAGATAGTTTAGTAGTATTTTAAACTCAATAAATAATTGAATATAATGTTATAATTGAAAAAATAAAATATAGCATAGTATTTTCTTTGTGTAAACCTCTATTCCCTTTATCATGTCCCTACATATCAATCCTAATAAACTTCATGGAATCGTAGGGAATGGAAACATAGTAATAGGGGGATCCCAAATTCTCATTTAGTGCTTGATTAAAAAAGAACCGATCATGAATAATAAATCATAATCAATATTTAAAGTTAAATAACTGAAACACAATCCATTTAATTAATATTTTTAATATGGATAATAATGTGGCATGAATAACTAATTATTATTATAATTCTATCTAAATAATCTCATAAGATTGAAACATAACTATGGATATTATAACTAATTAAATAATCACATTTAACATCCATAACTAATCTCCTAATGGGGGAATAAATAATTAATGAAATATTAATCATATAGGATAGATCATTCCCATGATAGTTTAAAATCATGGGTAAGAGCCTATTAAGTTTGGCCAACTGATTTTCCTCATGAGACATATCAATACATTGGTTGGATATGAAATTATTTCCCCCACACATTAAATAATAATTTTTGTGTGTTACTCATATGAAATGGGTGAAAATAATCAAAATAAACATTTTAAAAAAAATAACATATAAAATATCAATATTTACTCTAATCAATAAACATAATCATAAAAAAGCTAGAGTAAAATGGTGAATATTAATAAAATTATACATTCCCCATATAATAAATCATAAACCATAAGAGGAAATAATAATTATAGCATTAATATAACATTTACCCAGTATATAATAAGTAAAATAATGGTTCTTATTTCTTTTATGAATATAAATACTGTGAAAATTTCATGAAAATATTTTTTGAAGAAAATTAATTTTTTACCTAGAAAGTATTTTTATAACTAAAAGTTAAAAATTAAAATTTTTAATATGATTTTATTTGTAAATAATATTTTAATTTTGTAATATAATATTTAAAACATTATGTTGTCACGATAGTGGAAAATTCCATTCATGTCGTATATGTTAAAAAAATAATCCATTCTCATTTTTGGTAAAATACAAACGGACATTATTTTAAGAATGACATGAATTTTTCAATGATTTTTTTAAAAGTAATAATGGGAAAATTATATATTTAATATATAATTTTTAAAGGGTTAAAATAATTTTTGAAAACATTTTTAGAAAACATAGATTTTGATGAAAAAGGTTTTGCGACTAAAGAGTGTAATTAAGTAGGATTTTCTAAATAAATCACAATAATTTTACGAACCAAAGAGAAGATGTTGGTAATATTATATGAAAACATCACAAATAATAATAGGATAAAAAATAAAGGGTTTTATTATTCAATTATCCAATAATTACCTTCAATGTAAATTCATGTATAAATAATACAGATTAAAATGAGATTAAATCATAAACTTATTACACATTCGATAACTTCTGAATCATAGGACCCATTGAAGGAATAACATAACATAAAACATTAAATACAATGAGGAAAAATATATTCAAGATATAACACATAATAATGGGATGTATATACAGCATAAAAATGAATAATTGGTGAATAATTATTTTGTCTCATGTAAGAACAGGTGAAACGTGAAACCCTTACCTCAGGTTTGACTTCATTTTTCTGATTCTGAACCTCTTGAATAATAAATATATGTCTATTATATATATATATATATATATTAAATAACCATTCTAATATATTTCATACCATATAGTGTTTACTCATTGTCATTTATCTACCATTTATTAACACTTCTTTGTTTGAGTCACTGTTTGATGTGATATTTGTATCATTTTCCATGTATTATTTGGTTTCATTATTTAATTCCTTTTACATTGATCGTGGATAAATAATATTCATAATGTTATCCTTTTATAAATATCATTTATAATCATTATATATGTATTTATACTACTCTATAAAAGTTACAGATATAAAATGGATTATGCCATTCATGGAGACAGTAGGTCATATGTACGCATAAACATTGTATCCATTTTTTCATGAAGGATAAAAAATGAAAATTAATATTTATTTAAATTTTAAGAATTATTATTATTTCATATATATCATATATATTAATCAAATACATTTTTATTATCATCCTTGTAAAAACTAAATGAAAAACATTTCACATTACTACGTGGTGGAGGTAGTCCAAACGTACACATGAGCGAAAATAATGTTTTCCAAAAAAATTGGAAGGTGAGAATTTAGATGTGATATTATATTTCTAGAATTATTTTCCAATTCCATTCGCTAATATGGTATGATTTTTGAGGTATGGTGAGTCAGGAATAATTTTTTGAAATATATTAAATATCTTAAACATCACAAGTGCACAATTTTAAAAAAAATGGATTAACTCAAAAAATGAGTGTTGGATTGGAAATATGAGATAGCCTTTTTTTAGAATGTGGGGTTTAACCTAGTGGTTAAATATTCATTGGTGTCGTGAGTTTTTTTTTAATGTGTAATCGTAGGTGAAAATAATAAAATAAAATTAGTTATTAAATTTATTTCATTATTTTAAAGTAGTGACCCAATATCTTCTATTTAAGCATGGTTATGCCTAATCCATCGGATTAGTCACATAACCTAGGTATTGAGAGTTTTAATTGGTGGATCAATGGAATATAACATTGGATCAAGATCAGATCGAAGATTGTTTGCCGACACATAATGTGGACCTCATCAATGATGATGACATGCAGTTGTTCTTTTTCTTGATTGATCTAAATTGAGTAAGAATATTTGTTTTAGGTGGGTTTATCCAAATTTATTATTACAATGATGAACATAAATCAATAAATTAATGAATTTATTCATGGATCATGCATGTTGCAAGTATAGGATAAACATTATCCAAGATTAGGGTTTTCATTGTTTGTTTTTTTATATCTCTTAATTTTTCATCCTAATGAAAATTAATCATGGACAACAAGAAGATTGGACAAGGTGAATTCAATACATTTTTATTTTGTGCATTTAGTTCTATATTCTTCATTCATCGTGGGAAATTATTTTGTCATGCATTTATAAAAGCACCAAAAAATCAATTGATATGCACCTTTTTCATGGTTTAATTGATTTATACCATATATTTGGGTTTGGATTGGTGATGATATCAAGCAATGATGATGGATTGGGAGACTACAATAGTAGTTTGGGCATGATTCCCTGACGAGGTGTGATTGAGCAGGTTCCTGAGAACTAGATACGGTCGGAATCCATCCAATGATGGTGAGGGAGGTTCAATCCACCTCATATCCATACTGAATGGTGAATTACATATAAGAATCAACTGATTTGTGGTGAGGATTAAGATTCATGAAGAATCCTATGAATTATATTAAAAAATTGTCTACATAGTGGGCAGTCCTATTAAAACATGTTGTTTAGTCCCTTTTTGTATTGTGGTAGGGTTTTGGTGTAGAGATAAGTATAACACTCTATATAACTAAAGTTAGACACTTTTCAGCTTTACCTGATCAGCTCAGTGGGCACAGAGAGTACACACCTAGGATATTTGGTGGTGTTATATGTTTTTTGTCCCATTTCACACACCCTTTACTCCCTGGAATACAGTTCAGTGTGTACAAGGAGTATACTACCATGAGATCGTGTGGCCCCACACACCGTGTGTAGAGGGATACATGTTTTGTACATCGAAATGCACATGGGTATTGGAAAGCCACATGCAAAGTGAGATCCAATAAAGCTACAAGATATATACCTCAAGGGAAATGCTATGTATTGAGTAAAATTTCATGTCATTTTATAATTAATTATATGAATTTCCAAGATTAGTGACACACTACATGTACACTAATGGACATGTCATTTACTCTTTTGAGGAAATGGTAGATTCCTCTTAATTTTTGTCTTAGATTCATTGTGATATTTTTTTAGCTTTTTAGGACTAGTATCAGTTGAGTGTGTTACCTTGGTTAATTCCAGTGATTGTTAGATTCATCATCAAATTCATGTCTTATAGATTAACACTTCTATAAATTCTTAATGATCAATGTAGTGTGTATGAGATCCCTTATTATGGAGTGAGTTGCCTCAGCCCTCTTCAATATATCTCGCAGCAACATGGTTCATATAACCCTCTAAGACGTATGTTTTGATCCACATATCCTTTACGTTTCCTTATATAGGGTTTTTGGAATTAGTTAGACTAATATTTATATTGGTTTCAATCCCCTCTCCGGTTGATATTTCATGTTGGTCATGGTGTCCGTTTAGTGGTCCCAAGAAATTTTCCCTCTATATATGTGTCAATATATGATCATTTAGATGGGGTATTCATTTAATTCAATGTGTATCCCTGATGAACCCTCTCAGTTATCTATATATAATTCTTGGCTACACATGTTGAGTGGTACCTTTGGGATGAGTGTTTTAAGAAATAGTGTCTCTCAAGGTGTCATTTCTCCAGGATGAGTGTTACCTTGAATCCTTGTAGTAGATCTATCACTGGTATTGGTTGAAACCGTTGAGAATCATAGTATTTTATGGGAATATATGGATTTTTTATGTATAATATTATGATTGAAATATTATATGATTATATTAATACTCTTTATTATTTATGTTTTTTTATTTCAAGGTTTCCTATAGGGTGATTTTATACTCAACCCTACATGGGCTCTTCCCACCATGTCATTCCTTATGCAGAAGATAGATATTTTATAGATTCCTTAGAGGAATAAAAGCAGTTCTATCTTAATTAGTCTTGATTGACTAAGTGGTATAACATTTTTTCATTTGACAGAAGTTCACTCCTTTAATCTGGCTAGATAATTTTTTTTATTTCTTGGTTAGGAAAGTTCTTAAACCTGTTATATTTGTTTGTAATACTTTATGTCATGCTCTAATTGTGGGTTTATAGATGTATGCATGCATTGATTTCAGTTGTTTATCATTTCTACACTATAAGGGATTATATATGTGTATGTGCATACCGGTTCTTTAGTATAATGCTTTTCATTTGTATGATATTCCTTTTTTGGTGCTAGTTTCCATCCCCTGGTCTACTAGAGGCAGCCTAGGGATAGTTACAGCTCAGAACCTAATGGGGCAGGTCTAGATATAATGGTTTAAAAGGGGGTAATAAACCTATAGTTTCATGTATCTTCTTGAGTTTTGGATCATAGTTTATATTTTTCTTTTGTCTATACATGAGGTTTTTTGGAACTAGGTAAACCATGTTAAAGTGTTTCATGTTTTTATTTCAAGCTTGGGAGTCTAGTTTTGGTGTGGAAGTCAAGGTATCCATTCACCAAGACCCTGATAAATTTCTTTTTTGACTTGGTACATGTAGGCACATGTTATAGGGAAATAATTGGTACATGAATCATATAGGAATGGGTTGTTATTTCCATGTCATTCTTGATTTGTCTCTACAGAAATACTCATTGACTACGGTCTATAATTTCTTATTTCATGATGTATTCAAAATTAAAACTAGTATGTATTCACATTATATTCATGATTTAACCCAATAAGTGATGAGGTCTCTATACAAGGACCTTGTCATCAGGTAGATTTTATTTTTGAGTGGATAACTCTTTGATATTCCACCCATTGGGAAGCATGTCGAGCCACCTCTGAGGATTAAGGTTGATGTAGGTTGTCAGACTGATTGATTTATGGATGTTTTTTTAGACAATTATAATTTTTATGGTTAAATTGGGTAACATTAGATTTAGGGGAATGGATCTCTTTAGATTCATGGTCAGCATGGCATACCAATAGTAAGCATCCGAAACATGACACAAAATTCTAAGTTTAATCAGATGTCTCAGGGACAAATCAGTTCTCTGAGTCCGATATGTGTTGTCCTTATCGTGGGAGAAGAAATCCTGCATGGGGTGGTCCTACCCATTGTACTGAATTCAGAGATATAGAAAACTAACTTCCTAGGAAAAGGTAATGGTTGGATAAATGAGGTATGTGGGGAGGAAAACAAGATTGAATAGATGGGGGAGAAGTAGTAGGTGGAATGTTCTTCGGTATGATGCTACCACCACCACCCCCATGTGTACTACTCTAGGCATAGAAAGTTGATGGTTAGAATCTCAGATAGATTCAAGAATAATAATTTAATTACCCAAAGGGTCTATGAGTGTTTCCAGGTATGTTTTTTGTTATATATAATCTTATTATTATACTATTAGACATAGGTTTGATCCACCGATTTCCATCGTTTTTGAGGTCTTTTTTAGGCAGAAATAGATTTAAGTAAAGCTATGTGTTGGTGATTCTTAAGATTAATTTTTAAATACAATGAAGTGGGAAAATTCCCCACTATGATGAATTCTTGGTAGGTTATTCAAAAACCATGTGGGAGAGTCAGTGTCACTAAAATTGGAAAGTATCGAGGTGTGTTGGATGAGTTCCTCTGACATGTGTGTTTGAGTTTTTTGTTGCTAAGGTGTTAGAGAAATCATTGGTGTTATTAATCTAGATAGAAATATAAAGGATGAGTTTCAAGTTATAGGAGATCAAATAGGATTAGATTGGAGTTCGATGTATGATGTGTGTCCTCATTACCTTTGTTTTATTTTTTCGAATGTAGTCATGATCCCCTTATCCCTTTGTGTTTACCATGTTAGTTACCTAGTGAGACAAGTGTAACCTTTTTTCTCATACCATGTGTTTGAGGCTCCCATAGAGATTATTAGTGATCACATTTTCTATGGAAAATGTGACTTGTCTCTATGAGGAGAAAGAGAGTCTCACATGGAATCTCTTCATAGTGGCGGTGAGACCCTACAACAGTTTCCGTGGATGGGGTTTCATGTTTAGCATCCATTATCAGATGATTTATACTAGTGATAATAGTAGTTGTTTCGGTTTTTTGGTATAATGTTTTCTTCCCTTGATAAGGAGTGATCTGAGGAAGATAAAGATGAACTAATGTGCATGAGGTTATGAACAACTTCTTATCAGTTGTATAGAGATACCTTTTGTGTAGTGGTCTCCATGAGATCTTGTTTTCCTTCATTGGTGTTAAGGAATGAGTAATTACTTCTTGGGTAAATGGATTTATTATCTACACAAAAAGATTTAGGATTATCTAAGAACTAGAACCATGTATTTCCCATAAATTTTGTGGTATCATATCATATGTCACCCAAGACCCCATTGGGAAAAAAGTGTAGTCATGAGTTTTCATAGAAATGGGTTTTCTAAGTCCCATTACATTAAACTAGGTATCCAATTATTGGTTCACCTGAGATGTGGATGAGTGCTTGAGGTTGGGTATGAATATGTGTCACTTGGACTAAATGACATGAGTAAAACTACCCAGTCCTAAGAATTTATGGCTTCATTGAAAATTGTTTTGGGAAATAGTAATTCTTAGAGATTATCCTCAACATTGGTTATGAATCACTCCGTTTTAAATCAGTATATACAAGAAGTGGCTTTTCGAATCAATTATGGTTGTTTTTTATTACTATTGATACACATAATGAGTTTTATTTTATATGTGAATCATGAGACTTATAGACTATATCCTTAATCCATCATATATTAGTTCATTGTATTCTTTTTTTATGGCATTCATGGGTACTCGGTACCTGGCTTGGAAAATGAAAGACACTTGTTGGTGGTACGACTTAACTCTAGTTGATCATTTTTAACCATCCTCTTCTATAGAGATCCAGGGGTAAAAATTAGGTTTATCAATTATGAGATGTTACTGGACAAGATTTCCAATAGATACATTACAGATGGTTTCTCTAAATGATGTAATCACATCATCTCTATTCAAGGATGGATGGTGACACCAATCACATTGTAGAAGAATGTATTGAAGAGGTTGTTTTCTCTTAGCAGTACATCTGGTGGATGGGAATATATACATTCATATCATGTAGTTGGTTTTGAATAATAGGGAGATACAATGAGTTTTAAAGTTATTTTTTTGTCTCACCTATCTAAGGGTGATTACTGATAGAGCATTTTGGAGTGTTTAGGAATCTTCTAGTTGAAGGAGGTTGTTTGACTTTGTGTATTTCCATAAACTATCATCGCAAAATCGGATACTTAATTCATGGAATTATTAGGGAGATGATTTTTTAATCCTTTGGAACTTGATTTCAGTTAAGAAAAATGTTTTACCCCCATTCATCTGACTTAGGTAAAGTGGATTTTTCATTTCCCATTGAACAATATTTGGGATTGCATGTCAGTTTTGAGCTACATATTGGAGGATCATCAACCATTGGTATAGTTGGTTTATTATGATTATTATCAGTCCACCACCAAAGTAATACCATTTTGAAGGCATGTGTGAGATACCTTAGATTACAATGTAATTATTTTTAGATATATTAGGTAATAGAGCTTGTGTCTAAATTTTAGTTCTAGTGATGGTTGTAAACTATAATGTTCATCCAATGGAGGGTTAGGAATTTCTGATAAAAATAAAAATCTTTTTACATACTAACGATGTATCCCTTTGTATTTTGAGAGTTTCCTAGTTTTAATCAGGGTGATAGGCTATCTATTGGGTTCTTAAACCCTTTATTTGCCTACTAATGTGTTGGGTTAGCATGTTAGTGTACCAATTAACCCCATGAACACATTATTTTTTATTTTCATAGTTTTTTTCTATATGTCAAAGTTGAGAAGTGGTGTGCATGACTCATTTTAATATATCATCCTGGGTAACAAGGGTTGTGAGAGTGGATGTTCCTTTTCAAAGAATGTAATAGTGTAGAGAGCTGGCTGAGAAAGACTATTCTTGGGAATTTTATTCCTAGGGTGAATTTTTGTAAAAATAATAGGAAACTATCAAGAGAACTCGTTGGAGTGGTAGAACAAGTTGAGATCTCAATATATCCACAATTTTATCATATTAATTTCATGGATGAAAACCCTTGATGGATGGAATAAAGAAATGACCTATTTTTTTCATGTAATACACTAGATTATTTGTAGAAATATATATAGATCATGTGCTAATACGGAACAAGATTCTAAGGCCCAGTGAGACCAGAATAAATTTTGGAAATATATTAAACATCAAACATGTTCATTTTCTTAAAAAAGTGGAATAACTCGCAAAATGAGTCTTGAATTTGAAATCCAAGTCTTATATTGATCTTAGAACATAGGATTTACCCTTGGAAGAAAATAATAATTATTGGCATTGGTTATTTCGGAAATGTTCTATCACAGTAAAAAATAATAAAATAATAAAATTTATTTAATTTATTTCATTATTTTAACTCAGTGACCTAAGATCTTATATTTAAACATTTTTATGCATAATACCAAGGATTATCATCATAACTAAGGTATTGAGAGGATCCATTTCCTACTAATTTGAAAATGACATCAGATTATTATCAAATCAAGGATCACAATCTAAATAATCATGTCGACCTCACCAAGGAAAACAATGTGGAATAATTATTTTTCAATAATTGATCCAAATCAAGGTAGGACATTTTTATATGGGTTTTTTCTCATTGATTATTCTTATGATGAATGAGAATCAATCAAAAAAACAAATTAACATGCAGATCATGTTTATTATGGGTATGGGATAGATATTATCTGGGATTGTTGATTTTATGGTTGATTTGGTAATGTATCTTAATTCTTTATCCTAATGAATATTATTCCAGGCTAATAAAAACATTGGCCAAGGTCCTTTTCTCACATTCGTATTTTCTGAAAAAAAAAATTCCTATTATTTATTCTACATGGGAAAATGGTTTTGTCTGTAGTTCAATGAATACAAAAAAATCAATCATCATCAACCTGTTTCTTAGTACGACAGATTGATATTTCAGATCATAGTTTATATTAATGATTATATTGATCTAAGATGATAGATAAAGATAAAAAATCTATAGTTCTGATGTGTATCATTGATGATACATGATGATGGTGGTTCCTGATCACCAGTTACAGATGGAATCCTACTAATAAAGGATAGAGAGGTTCATTCAACCTCACATCCATCATGAACTATGCATTACCTAGAAGAATTAAAGGGTTTTGCTGCAGATTAAGAGGGTTGAATAATTCAAAAAATTCAATAAAATCACGACTGCAAAACATGTATTCCCTTGAACACATTCCTTGTAGTCCTTTTTTGTTACTAGGGTTTGGACATAAATATAAGTATCACATGACATGGGACTGAAGACATCAATTGTGTGACCCTTATATGATCATCTTAGTGTGTGAATTAAGTTCACAACCAAGTGTTTTAGTTGGGTTTCATATGATGTGGTCATTTCTACATGACATGTACATTTTTAAAGATGGATCATTGTGTATAGGGAATACACACCCAAGAGATCATGTGGGCCCACACACCATGAGTTGAGGGATACAAGTTGTGTACATAGGAAAGTACATGGGAACCCGAAAGATACATTCTGAGATCCATCCGAGACACCTACACTCCATGTACCTCATGGGACATATCGTGTATTTTAGAAAAGGGAATCTTATTTGAGAATGACACATGAGTAGCACCAGGCTTACTGAGACATGATGCGTACCCCCTGGGACACGTCCTGTATAATATTGAGGACATGTTTCATTCCTATTTCTTCTCAACCCAGCATCATTGTGAGATTATTTTATTTTACCATAACAAATATTGGTTTAGTTTCATACCTTGGTTTATTTCTATGAGGGTTCTATATAGTAACAATATACCACTATTAAGGGTGATCCCACTGAAACTTTATAATGATCAATGATGTTTTTTCAAGATCCCTTTCCGGGATTGAGTTTTCCTAGTCTGATTTGAGAGATATCTCGATGAATTGGACAATATTTTCCTCCAAGAGACCTAGAGTTATCCTTATATACTTTGTTTTTACTTATATGGGGTCTTTTGGAATTCTAATGGTTGATATTTACATTTGAAATGATCCCCTGTCTATGAGGATATTTATATTATGGTTTGGTGTCCAACTAGTGAGCACTGACCATTGACCCCCTATCTGTGGATCAAGATTTAATTTTCCTAATGGTGTTATTATTACAATTGTTTTTCTATATCAAAATAAAAATCTTATTCTCTAGTTGTTTTTATGTTAAACCCAATTAGTATACCTTCTAGGATGATCATCATCAATTGAGGTATTTCTCTGGAAGCGGTTCTTACCAAATGAGAATTACCATGGTACCACGCTGTAGAAAAATGGATAGTAGTAGTTGAAACCTTTGAGTTTTATTGTATTTTATGAGTATATATGGATGTTTTATTGTATGTATCATATTATTACTAACATATTCAGTGATGAGATTACTACTTTTTATTCTTTATGTTAGCTTATTTTTGGGTACCCAACTAGGTATTGTTATAATCACCCCTACATGGGATATGATCTCAAATTTCATGTATTATGAAGAAGAAGAATATTTTACAGAGATATTGTAGGTAATGGTGTAGGTAGATATTATTTTGGCTAGATAGACATAGGTTTGTACTGATTTTTCATCTGACAACAACAACTCCTTTGACCAGGTCAGACTTTATTTTTTGTTTTTAGGTGGGCTTGTATTTTGCCCCTTTTTATTTCTCTCCAGTACATTATATGATAATAATATTTTGGTATTATAGATTTATCCATTCCTTTTTTCTATTTGTATTAAATTTCACCACATTATGGTATTGGGGAAGTGTGCCTCTGTACATGCACTTTAGGCTAATGTAGACCATGTGTATGTTATTCTTTATGGGTGCAAGTCTCAAGAACTTAGCTCATTTTAAGAGGGATAAGGGTAGTTTGGGCTTTAAATCAAGTGGTTTGAGGAAAGAAATATTCAGTATATCTATCCTTACTACCTTACATTTTAATCATAAGTGAAAAATTTATCACATTGCTTCATGATTTGGTAGTTCGCTGCACACACGAGTAAAATTATCACATCACCTCACAGAATGGTAAGTAAGAAGGTATATGTTATATAATAATTCTAAAATTATAATAATTTCAAAAATATAATATATATATATATATATATATATGATAATTTTATCATTAAATCCATCTGTGAAATTTAGGGGTGGAAAACAAATTACCTCAGTTCACAAGGTGGTAGTCCGCCATATCTACAATAAACAGTTTCATTTTCCATTTGATGGAAGTTGAGATATATTGAGTTTATTCCATTAAAATAATAACATATAAGTATATAGGGTATATTGGTGTTGTTATATTAGAATAAATTATGAATATTTGAATGAGGTGGAAGATGAAATTTAATAAACACATGTTTTAGAATCTTGCCTCTTCTTCGGAGATCCACTTTATGTCTTTTCCTAAATCCATCTTAAGAGAGATTCATAATAAAAATAAGGAATCTATTATGTTTTTAGTTGTGTGAAGAGAGGAGGAATGGGGGTGGATTTTTATAAGTGGTGGTGAAGACACATATGGAATTTCTGAAAAGATAAAGTGATGCACATTATTTTCTAATGAAAAAATCCTCCAAAATTGTTCATTATAAAATATTAGAGGTTCTTGTATTGAAATATATCCATAAAATTGGTATTGTAAAATTTTTAGGACATTGTTAACCATTATTTTCTTAGCATAACCAACCCCCCCCCCCCCACCAAAAAATAAGCTAGTTTTCACCTAAACTGTGACCATGAATTTTTACTATTTTGACTATTCATTATGTTTAAAAATTAAAAATATTAGATATATAAATTATGATGATTTCAAAATGTTGAATAAGTTTTTCCAATTTCAATTCATAGATTTTTCATAACTCAATTTAATATTAAACCCACACACGCATCAAAAAATGGTTTAAAATATATTTTTTTATGGAAAGATGATATTATATTAAATCTATGAATAAAAAATATCAATATATGAATTTTTTATTCAAAATGTATGTTTACAGTTTAAAATTTTAATTTTAAACATTCCACCTTTGAGTTTATTTTTATTAATCAAAATCGAGAAACATTATGAACATTAAACTGTTTTAAGATAATTGAGTTTTTATACCCAAAAATAGAATTATAATAAAATATAATAAAATGGTGATTTTAGTGTAATTAACTAAATTAAATAAAACTATATAATGCATATGTTATATTAAATAAAATTATATCTATAATGGGCCTTTTAAATTAATTATTTAATTTTAACGAAAGAATAATTTTATAAAAATATGTAGTTTTCACTCTTCACTTAAAAATTAATATTCTATAAAAAATACCAATATTTTACCCTAACTAAATTTTGTATGATTATATATTAAATGAAGATTATTTTTTCAAATAAATATTATAAAATTGGTAAAAAATAATTTTAAATTATGAGTCAAAATCGCAACTAAAATGCCATTCAGAAAATTACTATTTTCAAAAAATATTTCATTTCTTTAAAATGGTTCTTATTTTATTTAAAATCACTAAATAACCATTAAATTTATTTTATAAATTTATTAACCATATAATTTTCTTGATTTATTTATTTCTGTTCATAAATTATAATTTAATGGCAAGTTTATAACAGTATCATATATTATTGTTCATTCAGACTCAGGGTTTCCAATTCTTCAAGATATTGAAAATATTTTACACTGTCATATAAGATTTATTTTTCCTTTAATTTGTTCTATTAAATATTTTTTTCCTCTTTTAAAATATCTAGGCTTTACACATGATGTGGCCTTAAAAACATGTGTTTTTTCAAATCTTTTTAGTTAATTTTTATTAATTTAATTATTCATTTTAACACTTTTTAAAAAATATTAACATTTTTGTATTTTTATAAATAAATTTATCAATTAATCAATTTTTATAATTAATTTTGTATTTCTAGTTTTAAAATAGTCAATTTATTTTCTACTTTAATTTTATAGACTAATAAATTTTTATTTACTTTGATGATTTTGTCTTCTTAACTAATAGTTGAGCATTAATTAATTTATTGATTAATTTGGATTTTGTTCATTAAATAATATAGGGATGATTTATCTTTTATTGTATTAAATATTTAATAATTTAGAATAACATAATTTTTAGTTGTCTTATTATAATTCATTATTTATAAACTTAAGTTTATTAATATGGTTCTTTTATTAAAACTCTTTAATCTAATTGCTTAAATTAACATAATTATATAATAACAATTTATCTAAATTAATACTAAAATATTTTAGTTTATTAAAGTAGCTATTTTAAATAGTTTAACTTTGTTTTATAATTGACTAATTTAAATCAATTTTTTTAGAAGATAATAATAATTTAATTTATGTTTAATAGGTTTCATAAATTTATTAATGTTTTTGTTGTATTTAAATTTTCAATTTTTTTAATTAAGTTTTAGTTTTTATTAATTCTTTTTTCATTTTTAATTTACGTTTTAATTTATTTTATTTACTTTGTTTATTTTGCAGGTTCACGATTTTTCCCTGGTCACGGTGCCACCACGCACTGTTTCCATATGGTCTCACCATAACCTATCTTACTATCTCAAAGTATTCCTCTTACGGTGTCTCCTACCACTGGTTTTGGCATCACGGTTCCTTGCTCACGGACTCATAGTCACCGCTTCCCTTTGCACCACAACACCATGCACTGTTTTATCTTCCACAGTCTCACCATTTGGTTTTGGTACCTCAATCCTGCCACCGGTCTCACCGTAATTTTCTTGGTACCGTAATCCCCTATCACTGTTTCATGCCTTGAACCACAGTATTCTTCCACCGCTTGCCACAATTTCGTTTTTTTTTTGCGCCATTACTTTGCCTTCATTGCATTTACCGTACTTCCCCTTTCTTCATGCAACTGTTATTTGATCCTTTCGCATCATTCTCCATCATTCCTTCACCTTGAGTTGTCATGCCATCAAAGCAAGGATGATGTAGAAGAGACCCATCCAACGCAAGTTGATTTTGGAACCCGCCGCATGAGGTGAAGTCACCCATAGTATGGAAAAAGAGTTTTATCCGTTGTGGATCTTCCCTACAGAAAACGAGACCAAAGACCCCCTTCCCTTTGCCATGGGGAACTTTTGATGCCTCTCTATATAGTCTAGGAAAATCCCGAGCCGTTCCAGTTTTCACTATGTAGAGGAATTGGAACCGAGCTGAGGCTGACGTCGCATTTCAGAGGAGTCCGTCCGAGATACCGTTTTGTGTGAAGAAGATTACTAGTTCTAGAGTGAAGCTATTGCATATAGGATCTGAGCTTGAAATAACCGGATTCCCCTCAAGCTACTATTCTGTGAGGAGTAAGATCTGGAGTGTGGAGCTTTGCTGATGAGAGGAGGAACTGTAGCAGTCGTGGGAGTTTGAGGAGGAGGAACCGCATTTCTCTTTCCTGGAACCGAAAACCCCCTCTCTTTCGGCGCACTAGAGGAGAAGATAGGGGGAAGTAAATTAAAATTTTAAAAAAAAAAGATAAAGAAAAATATAATAATAATAATTTATAAGTTAATCAAATAAATATAATGTAATATATAATAATTTAAATATAAAAACATTTATAATATTTTTAAATTGATAAGTTATAAAATAAAATATAAGATAACATAAAAAGAATTTAATAAATTAAATTTTAAACAATAATGTTACATTTTCATATTGAATATTTAATAAATATAATAATAATATAATTTATTTAGATCTAATTTAAGTATCTAAATAATTATACTATATAATTATTAATAATACTAACACTAATTATAGATAATAATAAATTAAATGCTTAGAAATTTTATCAAAGATTTAATAATAAATTAATAACTATAATATTAATAGTTATTCTAGTAATAACAATTATCAATTTAAGTATATTTAAATTAACTTCAATTAATTTTTTAATTTAACTTTAAAATATAATTATTATATGTTATTTATTTTCTTTCCAAATTTTACTGATTGTTTTTTATTGCAGGTTCATACGGGAATTGAAATCCCGTCTAGATTCACTTACCTAACTCAGTGGGAGATAGTTACGTGGGAAAAAAATAGTGCGACTTGCCAGTTGTGAAAAAAGCACACGTGTGTAGTACAAAACTGAGGGACTTTTGAAGTCGGTGGAAGCGGTTAGTGACATTCAATAGATTCTAGAGGGTATAAAAACAAAGATGCAGTTGAATTTGAAATGGGTGGTGATCATTAATTCCACGAACACACGAAATCAGAGCAAGGAATCCATTCAATCATTCACTTGGAGCAGAGCAGATAACATGGAGGCGAACCTTAGAGAACCTCCCGGAGAGCCATTCCTAAAGATCTGAGGGTTTGGAGCAGTGGAAATTCATTCTAGCAGTGTGAGTCTTCTTCCTCTGTTTTCATTCAATTATCTTCTTCTGTGAATTAATAATTTTAGTATAGGAAATAGAGATGATGATAGGATAAATACATCCAGTTCATGGTTTAAATTGAATCTACTGGTTAATCTTTCTTTTTCCTTCTTGTTATAATTTTAAATGTGATCAGCATTGAAGGTCGAGATCAGTTCTAATTGCATTCAATTGAAATATATCACCAATACTTAATTTTGGAATTCCACATTCAATTGGAGAGTTTGATTGTGGAATAATTTCTTCATTCATTTGAATTGAAATTAAAACTACAGAATATACGGAGAGTTTGTTCTGACATCTTTTTTAAACCTGGATGTTCATGTTGATTAATTCTAGGAGTGGTGAACTCTAAAATTGGCCAGTTTGAGTGATTTATCTCCTGGAGAGGGAAATAAATCACTCCTTTCAGTGATATTTTTGTAAATAATATCGTGAGATTGAATTTTTTTCAAAACCAGTAGAGTTGATATTTTCCCCGGACGTATTTCTCTAGATTTTTCACTCTTCATCATTTTATTTGGTTGTTAATTTTTTTAGCTTGTTCCTTGTTTTGATTCAGTTTAGAACAAAAAATCAAAAGACTGAAGTGTTACATTAGAGAAAAAAAAGTTTTAAAAAAATAGAAACTCAATCCCAATGCTAACAACTGTGGGGTCTTTAGTTAGTTTTTAGAAGACTTGTGGTCAAAATAGCCTTCCCTGTTGGTTCGACCCTGCTTTCCACATTTACAGTAGTTAGTATGAATATAAATTTTAAACATTGACCGACTTCAAAAATGGTCTAGGTAATTTTTTTGGCGTTGTTTCTGGGGAATTCACGATCCATTACTCTAAAAAACACTAAAAAATACACATATAAAAAAATCTTTAAAAAAATTGAAAAATTGAAAATTAAAAAAAATCTCTTTCACTTCTTGCTAAATTGTTACTACTTAGTTTTTCCTATTTCTGTTTGTATGATCACAAGAACTTCTGGTGCTAGATTAGAGCCACTAAACCATGAATTAGATAAACATCTCACTATTCTAAGAAAGAAGAACAAAACTGAAATGGAAAACTTAGATATTAGAGTTCTGAATAATAACTTTCAACACCAACCAAAACTCTTAGATGAAAATGAAAGGCCTAGGTTAAGGGAGTTCCAACTCCCACAAGTTTCAAGCAATCCATCTTCTATTAAACTATCCCCTAGAGCCAAAAAAATATGAATTGAAACAATCACACATATCTCTGTTGCCAGCTTTTAATGGACTCTCTACTGAGGACTCTCAGGCCTTCATTAGATACTTCTATAATACTGTGCAGCAATTACCTCTTCTAGGACTCACATAAAATGATCTTAGAATGAGAGTCTCCCTTTTTCCTTAAAGGGAATGCTAGGAATTGGTTTCTAAGCCTAAATGAGAACAAATTTGAAAATTGGGATCAAGTGTACAACTCTTTAAATATGGAATTTTATCCTCAAAGACTTAATGGTGAACTTTGAACAAATATAACTAGATTTTATCAAGAGGATAGGGAAGCTTTTCATGAATCTTGGGATAGATTTAGGGATATACTAAGGCAGTTTCCCCATCATCAACTCTCATCTCACCTTCTCATGGATACATTCTATGAAGGGTTTTCCTTCTAGGGACAAAATCTTGTTGATCATGCTATTGGGGGTAATTACCATGATAATACTGATGAAGAAATCAGAAGAGTTTTTAATAATCTTGCACTAAATTCACAACATAAAAATTCCCGAAGAAAAAGAATCAATTGAAATGTTAACCCAAACACTGGTTCAATGAATGAAACTCAAGCTCAAGTGGTTAAAATCACCAACCTACTTAAATATTTAATGAACTAGAATTAAACACATACTGTTAACCAACTTGGCTGTCAAAATACCAACCAATCATTAATAAAACAGTGTGTCCAGTGTGATATGTTTGGGCTTACAGAAAAGTTTTGTCCTAATTTTGATATGCCAGCCCACTAACAAGAAAATTTGAACTTTGTTAACTATCATCCTAGAAACCCTCCTAAAGAAGATCCATTTTCAAATAATTACAACCAAGGATATAGGAACCATCCAAATCTGTCATGGAAAGATAAAGGATTAATTAAACAATCCACTACCCCTAATTTCTCTAATCAATCAAGACTAAACATTCAAAATCAACAGAGGGGTGAGTCTTCAAATGTACATGGAAAAAATGATAATCACATGTATTCTAAGCTTGATCTGATCTTAAACAAAATCATCTCTCAAGAAGAAAGATACATGAATCAGTTGTCCAAACATCAAAATCAATATGAGTCTGATAAGATGCAAACTAATATGAGAATGAAAAATATAGATACACTGTTAGGTCAACTTGCTAGGGATTTTTCATCTAGGTAAAATGGTAGACTTCCAAGTACCACTGAGATTAATGCTAGGGAGAATACTATGGCTTTTGTAACTAGAAGTGGGATTAATACTCAAACTGTTGATGAAACACTCACTAAAAATTCCCAAAATGAAAATCTTCTTCAATCTAGAAATAAAAATTTTCTTTTCACACAAGCTGGAAATTCACAGAAAAGTAATGTTAATTATCTAAATTTGAATTTATCACCTGAAACTGAAGCTGAACCTTCATCTAAAAATAATAATAATAAAGTAAAATACAATGTTGATGAAGAGGTGAGGGATATACCCACTATTCTGAAATTTTTTTTCCCACCCATCCCTTTCCCTGAGAAGTTGAAACCCCAAAGCAACACCAGGGATGAACTTCCCCAGTTCCATGGTCTCCTTTCTAAACATAAAGTGAAAATTCCTTTCATACAAGCTTTTATTCAAGCCCTATATTACTAGAAATATCTTAAGAAATTTTTTAAAAAAAAAACTCTAGAAGAATTAGCTACTTACAGCCTAACTGAAGAGTGCAGTGTTGTACTTCAAAAGAAAATCCCACCTAAACTGAAAGATCCAAGTAGTTTTTCCATACCTTTCACACTAAGAAACTCTGATCAACTTAACTTTTTATGTGATTTAGGTGCTATAATAAATCTGATCTCATACTCATTGTTTCAACAATTGAGGTTGGGTGACCTTCTAACCACCACAATCATACTATAGTTAACTAGTTAATCTTTCACACATCCTGTGGGTAGGGTAGATGATTTGCTAGTTGGGCTATGGAAATTTTTTTTGCATGTAGACATTTTAGTCTTAGATATGGAATGTGATCAAGAGGTGCTCATAATCTTGGGTAGTCCCTTCTTTGCCACAAGTGGTGCTATTATTGATGTATCTAAGGGTCAACTTATTTTTAAAATTGGATAACAACAATAAGAGTACAATGTGTTTAAAAATGTTAAAGGACCAACTTTTTCTGTAAACTGTTCTAGGGTAGAGTCCTTAGAAGATGATAACTCAAATAGAAACTCTGATGAATTTTAAAATCATTCCTCTTTTGAAGAAAATAATTGTGAAGCTTAAAATCCTTTTGAATCTATTTTAGAAATTGAAAATTCTGCTCAAACTCCAAAACTAGAAAATTTTCCATAATTCGACAACTGTCCAGTTTATGCTGTAGAATAGTCCACTCTTTCGGAAATTATGAAATTTTTGAGTGAATTTGAGGTGTTTCTGTTAACACTAACTTTTATGAGCACTTTGATGATATTGAGGGACAACTTATAATACAATTACATGATTTTTATCTGATAAATTTGTTGAATTCTGATATGGAAAGTCTGGACAGTTTACTGCCCACTTTGGACAATAGCTCTATTACTTCTGAATGTGAACATGAAATTGAAAATCTTTCATCATTTAATACTCCCTACAAGTGGTACATTGAATATATTCATCCTCTCAGGCCTAAGAGTCATCCTTCTAGTGTAGAACCTCCCACTCTTGAGCTAAAACCCATCCCTTTTCATCTTAAATATTCATTCTTGGGTGAGAACTCCACTTTTCCTGTAATAATTTTTTCTGAACTAAATAAAAATCTAGAAGAAGGATGTTGAATGTTTTCAAAAAGTTTAAATCTTCCATAGTCTATACAATAGCTGATATCAAGGGTATTAGTCCCTCATTTTTTATGCATAAAATACCAATCGAGCCTAACCATATGCAAAGGGTAGAGTGTCAAAAAAGATTAAATCTGAACATGAAAGAAGTTGTGAGAGAATAAGTGATCAAACTACTGGATACTGGAATGATATATCCCACTTTTTATAGTTTATGGGTCAGCCCTATCTAGGTTGTTCCAAATATGGGAGGTTTCACTGTTGTTAAAATGAAAAAAATGAAGAAGTCTATGTTAGAAAAGAAACAAAATGTAGTGTCTCTATATATTATAGGAAGCGTAATTCAGCCACTAGTAAAGACCATTTTCCAATGCCATTCTTTGATCAAATTCTTGAGAGGCTAGATAGAAATGAATTTTTCTATTTTCTGGATGGGTATTTTGGTTACAACTATATTTCTGTTGATCCAGAGGATCAGGAAATGACCACTTTCACATTCCCCTATGGAATATTTTCTTATAGGCAGATTCCCTTTGGGTTGTGTGGAGCTCCATCCAACTTTCAAAGGTGTATGATGGCTATCTTTTCAGATATGATTGAGAGACTCATTGAGGTTTTCATGGATGATTTCTCCATTGTGGGCAGTACTTTTGAAACTAGTCTTGGAAATCATAAATTACTCTTAGAAAGATGCATTGAAATCAACCTTGTTCTTAATTGGAAGAAATGTCAATTCATGGTTATAGAAGGAATAGTGCTTTGTCATAAAGTGTCCAAGAGAGGTCTAGAAGTTGATTCTCCTATGATTTATGTTATTCAAAAATTTCCACCACATGTAAATTCTAAAGGTGTTAGAAGTTTATTTGGGCATGCTGGTTTCTACCAGAGATTCATAAAATATTTTTCCAAAATAACTAAGCCTTTATGTTCTTTTCTGGTCAAGGATGCACCTTTCAATTTTGATGAATACTATTTGAAATCATTTAATCTACTTAAAGAGATACTCACTACATCACCTATCATCACTGCACCTGACTGGAAACTACCTTTTGAACTTTTGTGTGATGCTAGTGACATGGTTGTAGGTGATGTCCTTGGATAGAGGAAAGATAAGAAACTTCATGTGGTGTATTGTGCTAGTAGACTGCTAGATGATGCCCAAAGGAATTATACCACCACTGAAAAAGAATTTCTACTTGTTGTGTTTGCTCTAAAGAAGTTTAGACAGTATGTGTTATGCTCAAAAGTCATCATTTTCACTGATCATTCTGCTTTAAAGTATTTTATGTCTAAGAAAGAAACTAATCCCGATTGATTAGATGGATTCTATTATTACGAGAGTTTTACCTAGAGATTAGGGATAAGAAGGGAGCTGAAAATTTAGTTTCTGACCACTTATCTCGGATTCCTCTTACTCAATATCAATCTGAAAATTCTAGGGAGATTAACTCTTCCATTCCAGATGAGAAGCTGCTTACTGTGTCAATCAGGCAATCTGCTTGGTTTGCAGATTTAGCCAACTTCCTGGAAGTAGGTGTTTTTCCCAAAAATATTTCCAACAACCAAAGAAATAAATTCGTTTCTGAGCTTTAATATTATATTTGGGATGATCCTTTGCTGTTTAGGAGATGTGTTGATGGTATTCTTATGAGATGTGTACCAGAGGAAGAGATTCTACCCGTCTTAGAGAGTTGTCACTCCTCACCTTGGGGAGGTCACCATGGTGGTAAAAGAACTACTCAGAAAGTCCTACAATCTGGTTTTTATTGTCCTACACTCTTTAAGGATGCTAGAGGTACTGTGGCTGGTTGTGATAGGTGTCAGAGGCTGGGTAATGTTGGTAGGAAGCAAAAGATACCCGAAAAAGAAATTCTAGAAGTTGAAATTTTTGATGTCTGGGGATTATATTTCTTGGGTAAATTTCTATAATCTCATGTGAATGAGTTTATTCTTGTTACTGTTGACTATGTTTCGAAATGGGTTGATGAAGAGGCACATCCCAATAATCAAGCCAATTCTGTTTTTAAATTTGTGAAAAATAACATCTTTACAAGATTAGGAGTCCCAATAGTTTTTATCACTGATAATGGTACACACTTTAAGAACTATAAATTTAAATCTTTGAAGGAGAAATATGGTTGTGTTCATAAAACGGGTAATTCTTATCATCCACAGTCCAGTGGACAAGTGGAAATTTCAAATAGGGAACTGAAACAAATTCTTGAGAAAACTATGTCAAACTCTAGGAAAGACTGGTCTCTTAAATTGGATGAAGCTTTATAAGCATGTAGAACATCTTTCAAGACCCCAATAGGTATTTCTCTTTACAGGTTGTTGTTTGTAAATGTTGTCATTTACCTATGGAGTTGCAACATAAGTCTTACTGGGCAGTTAAGCCTCTGAACTTTGACTTTAAGAGTGCTGGTGAGAGGAGATTACTTGAGCTGAGTGAACTTGATGAGATTAGGAGAGATAATTTTGATAATTCCAGAATTTATTAAGAGAGGAATAAAATCTTTCGTGATTTATCATACAAAACAATGATTTTAAACCTGGACAGAAGGTCTTTTTCATTAACTTTAGACTTAAACTCCTTCATGGAAAGCTGAATTCCAAGTGGTATGAACCGTTTGCTATAGGGAGAGTTCTGAAGAATGGATCTATTGTAATTGTAGGTGAAGAGAATAAACTCATGTTAGTCAATGGGAAGAGAGTGAAACTTTATTTTGAGGGACAGCCAAAGGGCTTGACTTCCTTCACTGTGCTAGAAAAATGTTCTTGAATGAATTTGGGTTGGGGACGTTAAACCTAGCACTACATGGGAGGAAACCCGTGGTCTTTTTTGTGTTAATAAATAAATAAATTTGTAATTAAATATAGTCTAACTGAATACTTTAAATTCAATGCTTCATGGGAGTCAACCCATGTTCTTTCTTTTGTGTTTACTTTTATTTTTTTCTTTTTTTACATTGAATAAAGTCATGTTGTGTTGTCTCCTAGATGCTATATCTCTGCTGGATTTTTGTTTGTGGTTTTCATGATCTGTATTTTTAGGATGTTGCTTCTGTGTAATAAAGGAGTGGAATTCCCATGATCATCTCTAGACAAGAACCTAGTCCAGAAAGTTCTTCAATTTTCTGCATGTATTTCTGCACCTATTTTTGCTAACAAAATTCTACTCACTGAGAAATTATTCTTGTATTATAAAATTCTACTACATGTTTCCTAAAAATTTTGTTCCATGACTTGAATTGTATTAAATTCTGTTGAACATATTTCATGAATAAAATTCTGATACATGTCACTATGATGTACTCCAAAATTCTGCATGTGCCTCTTACTAAAAATTCGAATTCACTGATAAATGATGAAATAATATTTCACTATATGAAATTAAGTGAGGGGGTACATGCTTGCTAGTTGTGGTGTTTTTTTATTAAATGTTCTTTGCCAAGGGGTGTTAGGTATGCTTGCTTTATGCTTAATTTAACATCCATTTGAATTATACTTTGTTAAAATGCATACATCCTTTCCATTGTGCACCCACACCTTATATGCTACTTTTTAGCTATATTGAAAATCATTATCACTGAACATAAATGTTAATGCATATACTTTCTAATGAATCTACTGTTAAGTTATTTATTGTGGAAAACTAAATTTTTGTACTTTAATGTGACCTTTATACATGTCATCTATCTACTAAATTGAAAATCTGTTTTGAACCTTAATTGATTAATTGTGCTTCTCCACTATAGAATTCGACTTTGGGGACAAATTTGGATTTTAAGTGTGGAGGAGGGGGTCAATTATTGATTGTGCTAAACTGTGCTTAATTGAAATCCCATCAATTCCCATTGAAATTTCAAATTTCTTGAAAAAAATGGTTAAATTTTTTCAAAAAAATCATTATTTTAGGCTTTATACTATTTTTAAAATGGGCCTTGCCTATAGACAGTATATTTTTGGTAGTCAAGTTGTGCATTGAATCTGAAATTAGTGATAGTGGATGATTGTTGAGTGATTTATCATAGTGATCTAATGGAAATTTTGTTCTGGGACTTACATATGAGAGTGACATGGGTGATGTGTTAATGGAATTATGATCATAACTCTTGGAATTGGAAAATTGATTTTGGTCGTAGGTGACTCATTTTTCCTTTTATTTGTTAATGTAATTACCTTAATGATCCAATGTAAGTGGTTTTCATTAAAATCTTTTGAAACTAGAGTAGCTTGGGCATCTGGGATCCCACGGTGAGTCTTTGAGACCCTAGATGTTGGGTGCGTTTCTGTTTACTATAATACCTTTGTACAGTTTGAATAAGTGCATATGCACAGTGCTAGGAAATGATACATGGCTTGGGAAAAATAAAATAAAGTGTTTAGGGTCAAAAATGAGTTCATTAAGGTTAGGGGAATGATGAATGCTAAATGAAGAAGGGGTCAATTGGTTTATATGGGAGTCATTTAGGCAGTATCATTGAGGTGATTCACAAAAAAAAATTATTTTAGGAACCTAGGTGAAAAATTCAAAGTATAAAGTTCTTATTGTTAAGTTCTTAATTCCACATAAATTTTACCTTTTCTCACTCTTGGACTTTGGACTCTATCCTGGATTGAAGTTAGTCACTAACCAGTACCACATATAAGGCATGACACTTTCATTTCTTGTTGATTCATTGCTCCCTTGACTACCTTTGAGTATTTTTTCTAAGTAAGATTCATATGAGCAATTTATTTTCTAGGCCTAATGACTTGTTTCTGTTCTTTGTATTAATTTGTTGGACATGTTACATTTTTAGAAAAATCATTAATATCATACTTTTGTTTTCAAAGATAATAAAACATGAGATTGTTTGAGGACAAACAATGACTAAGTGTGGGGGAATTTGATGTGGCCTTAAAAAACATATGTTTTTCCACATCTTTTTAGATAATTTATATTAATTTAATTATTAATTTTAACACTTTTTACTAAATATTAACATTTTTGTATTTTTATAAACAAATTTATCAATTAAACAATTTTTTTAATTAATTGTGTATTTCTAGTTTTAAAATAGTTAATTTATTTTATACTTTAATTTTATAGACTAATAACTTTTAATTTACTTTGATGATTTGGTCTTCTTATCTAATAGTTGATATTTAATTAATTTATTGATTAATTCTGATTCTGTTCATTAAATAATATAGTGATGATTTATCTTTTCTTGTATTAAAAATTTAATAATTTAGAATAACATAATTTTTAGGTGTCTTATTATAATCCATTATTTATAAACTTAAGTTTATTAACTTGCTTCTTTTATTAAATCTCTTTAATCTAATTAATTAAATTAACATAAGTATATAATAAAAATTTAAATAACTTACTACTTAAATAATTTAGTTTGTTAAAGTAGCTATTTTAAATAGTTTAACTTTTGTTTATAATTGACTAATTTAAATAAATTTTATTTTAGAAGATAGTAATAATTTAATTTATGCTTAATAGGTTTTATAAATTTATTAAAGTTTATATTGTATTTAAATTTTCAGTTGTTTTAATTATGTTTTAGTTTTTATTTATTATTTTTTTGATTTTTAATTTAAGTTTTAATTTATTTTATTTAGTCTGTTATTTTACAGGTTCACGGTATCGTCCCGGTCACGATGCCACCACGCACCGTTTCCTTTATCTTACCGTCTCACAATATTCCTTTTACGGTGTCTCCTGCCACCGGTTTTGGCATCACGGTTCCTTTCTCCCGGACTCACAGTCACCGCTTCCCTTTGCACCGAAACACCATGCACTGTTTTATCTTTCACGATCTCACTGTTTTGTTTCGGTGTCTCAATCATGCTACTGGTCTCACCGTAATCCTCTTGTTACCGTAATCTCTTATCACTATTTCATACCTTAAACCACAGTATTCTTCCACCGCTTTCCACAGTTTCGTTTTTCTTTTTTTTTTCTTTTTTTGCGCCGTTCCCTTTCCTTCATTGCATTTACCTTACCGCCTCCTTCTCCATGCAACCGTTATCTGATCCTTTCGCATCATTCTACATTGTTCTTTAACGGTGAGCTGGTGTGCCCTCAAATCAAGGCCGATGTAGAAGCGACACGTCCAACACGAGTTGATTTTGGAACCCGTCGCATGAGTTGAATTCACCCATAGCATGGAAAAGGAGTTTTATCCGCCGCTAATCTTCCCTATAAAAAAAAGAACAAATACCCCCTCCATTTCACTGTGGGGACCTTTTGACTCCGGTCCATCAAGTCTAGACCAATCATGGGCCGTTCCAGTTGTCATTGTATTGAGGAATTAGAACAGAGCTGAAGTTGACGTCGCATTGCAGAGGTGTCCGTCTGTGATGCCTTTTTGTGTGAAGAAGATTTCTAGTTCTAGAGCGATGTTTTTCTGTATAGGATCCGATCTCGGAAGAACCCGATGCCCCTCGAGCTAATATTCTTTGAAGAGGAAGATCTAGAGCGTGGAGATTTACTGATGAGTGGAGGAACTGTAGCGGCTGTGGGAGTTTGAGGAGGAGGAACCGCGTTTCTCTTTCCTGGAATTGAAAACCCCTCTCTTTCAGCGCACTGGAGAAGAAGATGGGGGGAAGTAAATTAAAAATTAAAAAAAGATAAAGAAAACGACAATAATAATAATTAATAAGATAATCAAATAAATATAATGTAATATATAATAATTTTTATATAAAAACTCTAATAATATTTAACAATAGATAAGTTATAAAATAAAATATAAGATAACATAAAAAGAATTTATTAATTTATATTTTATAAAATAATTTTACATTTTCATATTGAATCTCTAATAAATATAATGATAAAGTAATTTATTTAGATCTAATTTAAGTATCAAATTAATGATGCTATCTAATTATTAATAATACTAACACTAGTTGTAGTTAATAATAAATTAAATGATTAAAAAATTTATCAAATGTTGAATAAAATTTAATAACTATAATATTAATAGTTATTCTAGTAATAATAATTATCAATTTAATTATCTTTAAATTAACTTGAATTAACTTTTTAATTTAACTTTAAAAAATAATTATAATATGTTATTAATTTTCTTTGTATTTATTACTACTGTTTTTTTATTGCAAGTTCATAGGGGAATTGAAATCCCATCTAGATTCACTTAAATAACTCAGTGGGAGTTAGTTACGTGGGAAAAAAATTGCGCGACGTGCCAGTTGCGAAAAAAGCACACATGTGTGGTACACAACAAACGGACTTTTGAAGTCGGTGGAAGTGGTCAGTGACATGTAGTAGATGACCGAGGGTATAAAAACATATATGCAACAGAATTAGAGAGGGGTGATGCTCATTAATTCCACGAACACATGATATTCGAGCAAGAAATCCATTCGATCATTCACTCGGATAAGAACAGAGAACCTGGAGGCGAACCTTGGAGAACCTCTCGGAGAGCCATTCCTAGAGATCTGAGGGCCTGGAGCAGTGGAAATTCATGCTATCAAAGGGATTCTTCTTCCTCTGTTTTCTTTAAATTATCTTCCTCTATAATTAAATGATTTTAGTATATGAAATAGAGATGATGATAGGCTAAATACTTCCATTTCGAGGTTTAAATTGAATCTACTAGTTAATATTTCTTTTTTCCTTCTATTTGTCATTTTAAATGTGATCATCATTGACTAGCGAGATCGGTTCTGATTGCATTCAATTTCAACAGATCACCAATACTTTATTTTGGAATTCTAGATTCAATCGGGGATTTTGATTGTGGAATAATTTCTTTAATCATTTGAATTGAAATTAAAACTACAGAACATACAGCGACTTTGTTCTGTCGTCTTTTTTAAACTTGAATGTTCAAGTTGATTAATCTCGGAGTGGAGAACTCTAATATTGGTCAGCTTGAGTGATATATCTCCTGTCGTGGGAAATAAATCACTCATTTCAGGGATATTAGTTATAAATAATATCATGAGAAGGAATGTTTTCAAAACCAGTAGAGTTAATATTTTCCCCGGATATATTTATCTAGATTGTTCACTCTTCAGCATTTTATTTCTTTCTTACTGTTTTTAGCTTGTTCTTGGTTTTGATACAGTTTAGAACAAAAACTCAAAAAGACAGAAGTGTTTCATTAGTGCACAATAAAAAAATTTAAAAAAATAGAAACCCAATCCCCCTCCTGACAACAATGGGGTCTTTAGTTTTTTTTAGAACACTAGTGGTCAAAATATCCTTCCCTGTGGGTTCAACCCAACTTTCCACACTTACAGTAGTTAGTAGGAATATAAATTTTAATCTTTGACCGACTTCAATGATGGTCTAAGTCAACACTTATAGTCTTTTATGACCCGTTTATTAACAATTATTTGTTAAAATCAGTTTTCAAGTAATAATTGCTTTGTTTTTCATGTGATTTTTGGTTTTTTAAATTTGGTCCTTTTACATTTCCTGACATTCAATAATCTCAATAATTTTAACTATGATTTACATACCATATATATTTACTCTATAATAATTTATAGAAATCTATAAATGTTAATTATAGAAAATGCATTACACCATTCAAGGAGACGGTAGGTCGTACATACACAAGAATATTGTTCTCCTTTTCTCGACAGATAGAACAAAAGGAAAATAAATATTAATTAACATTTATAGAATCATTATTTTTAATATATAGATTCTATATTAATCCAATATTTCATTATAACTATCTATATAAAAATATAATGAATAGCGTTTCACCTCACTATGTGGAGGTGTTAGCCGCATGTACAAATGAGTGACATTATTGTTTTCCAAATTATTGGCAGGTAATAAGTTATATTTGATATTATATTCCAAGTATGTTTATGTGATAAGTATTATATATCTTCATTATGCTTATCCATATTAACATTCATGCAAATCGTATTCCAAAAATGAGTAACATCACTTCATAAGGTGATATTTCGTCTTACACATGTGATATGTTATCTTATCCCCCAATAGAATGGAAAGTAAGAAGGTAAGTGTGATATAAAAATTATTTAAATACAATAATTTACGAAAAATTATATAAGAATGATAAACCAATAAATATATCCATACTTGAAAGGTCTGAATGGAAAACAAATTGTCTTGGTTCGCATGGTCGTACTCTTCCATACACATGATCGACAGTTTCATTTTTCATTTGATGAAGGTGGAGATGGATATCGGTTATTAAATTAACCTAATAAAATAAAAATATATACTATATACTATTTTTATTATATTATCATAGTTTAATGAGATTTTAAATAGGTGGAATAATAAATAATACAAATATGCATATTAGGAGTTTTACCTACTCCTCGAAGAGCCTATTTAGTCTTATAAAAACAGCCTTCATAAGAGGGTTTACTAATAAAATTAAGAAATATATTATGTGGGTAGGTATTTAAGTAATAGATTTTATAGGGTATTTTCTTAACCATTGGACATTGGTGTTTGAAGAGTGGAGGTGAGGAGGTGGTCTTTTCTAAGTAGGGGGAGGACATACATGGAATTTTAGAAAAGAAAATGTGATACCCATGTTTGTCTTATTCTAAAAGCCTTAAAATGGGTAATTTTAGAAAACAAAAACGTACATATAATGTCGAAATATTACAATAAAATAGGATTTAGTCTTGATTTTCTCATTCTTAACCCTTATATTTTAGGTTAACCCCTAGTAAACTTGGTTTCACCCTAATGACGGTAAATAATTTTTACTCTTAAAATTTATTTTAACAAAAAAAATATGATGAATTTATTATATAATATAAATTATTATTATTCTAAATATGTAATACATTTTTCAAAAAAAATCATATAATTGGTTGAATTTAATTTAAAATTATACATAGACACTTGTTAAAAAAATAGTTTTTCCAAAGAAAAACATTCAATGTTTAAATTTTCTTTATATTATAATTCAATATCAAATTGATTCCAATTTAAAAATTATTTAAAATTTAACATAATTTATATAATTTCACATTAAAACCAATTTTAAATTTTCCTTAAATTTTTAGATAATTTTAACTAAAGTTTTAAATAAAAAAATGTCCTCTCGCTATTTAAACAAATCATTATTTCATAATATTCTCAAATATTAACTAAAAGATAATTATGAAATTTATTTTTAAAATTTTTATTTCATTTTTTCAATTTAATTATCTAAATGTAGAAAAATAAAAATTTTAATTATGTTTACAATGAATCACTTCACCACATTTTTAAATAATATAGTTTTTCAGGAAAACAAATTCTTTCAAATAGTTCTAATTTTATTTATAATAAATAGATAAAAATTGATTTTAGTTTTCAAATATGTAAACCATATAATTTTCATAGTTGATTTAGTCTTCTTCATACCCACAAAATTTACTTCTAGGTTATAATTTTCGTTTTTAAATAATAATATTTTACTTGAGCAGTACATTTCGTCTAAACCCAATGTTTTATGCATTACAATCCATTAAAGGGAATGGATTTATTTTAAAATAATTATATAATAAAGTATCAATGTGTTTAATTTTATTATATTTTTGTATTTTTTTCATATAAACTATTGAACATGATGATCATATTTTAAAATATTTGTGTGTTACACTCCACCCCCTTTAAAAAATTGCATCCTCAATGTTTAATCATGATCTTGGCAATCAACGGTTTGATTTTCGAAAATACCTTAATTGAAAACCCATATAAAAAAGGGTTAATAAAACCTCATCTTTATATGATAGAAATGGAAGATTAAGTTCATCTATAATAACATGTTACTGGGTTTTTGAGTAGGAAAACATTAGTGGTATGTGAAGATATAAGAATGGAAGATAAGCGTAAAAAAATTGAAGAGTGATAGTGATAATTGATTAAAAAATGTGAATGATCATCAAACATTAATGATCACACACAAAAATATGATCTGTTAATGTAGTTGTATAACATATTATTTTTTAGTTCCTTTTTGTAGTGTTGAGTAATTCCTTTACCAACCATAATGAGAGAATAAGAATATACAATTACATGATATCTTTGTTTTTCATATAAAAAATTTCAACCGTTTTTTGTTCTTAGATCAATTCCAAATAAATGCGTTGCTATAATAAAATAATATACAATATAATTTTTTAATCCTTAAAGCACAAAAATTAACTTTTAATGGATCGTAAAAATAATTACAAGTCATTTCTATTTTTTGTATATATCATCCAAGACCAAAATGTATAACCAAAGTTACCAAAAATATATATTACTTTATAAAACCTCAACAATGACCAAAAAGATCAACTCCATCCTTTTAATAAATATTTAACAATAAGGTTCATCCCAAATATATCTGGGTAAATTGAATGTCAAAAACATTACAAATAATTTCACTAAATTTCTAAAATCAAATCGATATTTGATTCCCTATAAAATATAACGTATCTCTTAATTTCACATATTAAATATCTGAATACCTTGGTCACCTTAAAACCGTAATGAAAACAACAATTATTGCAAAAAAAATCTCCTTATTCCTTAAATAAAATTTCTAATAATCTATTTTATTCTATATTTCCATATTTTAAGTAAACTCTTTCAAAGATAACATAAATTATAAAATCACTCGCTAATTTTAATGTAACCTATAAAATCCCAAAAAAAATTATTTTCCAATATTGTCTTAACATTGGGATTATATTAAAGGTCATCCACTCTGAATAAATTTTTCCCAAAAAATCAACTTTACATTGTCTCAATTTTCTTGGTTATTAGTACCATTCAACATATATATTCATATACATATAGAAAAACTATAGTAGTACAATCCTTATATTTAATATTATTATTATAATAAAAATATCTTTGATAAAATACTTCTACAACATAATTATAAAATCCAAACACACAATCACATTAATCATACCACTTCAGTCATAGTAATATGATAAGAAATTTCTTGATCCCTTAGATTCTTTATGTGTATATTCCATTGATTCTTGGAAAATTAGGTCTAAAAATTCCCCAAATCATTATAGTTGAAACATTAAACATTTCAAGATTATTATTTTTCATGAAATCATGAGCATGGATTACTTTTACACCACACTTGTAGTAAACTACCATTCTCATCAAGAAAGTACCAGGGTATTTCTTTCCACAATTATCACATAAAAGAAAATCTTTCATTCCATTCTTATCTTTATCTGATGTTTTCTATAAAATCCTATTCTTCTCATTTTTCCTTTAAAATCAACAATACATTGAGATTTATTTCTCTTTCTTCATTCCACATGACAATATGTCCTCATGTGATGAGATATTTTGGGATATTAGTTACCTTGAAAGAATTGTCTTAATACCATCAAAGAAAATGTCAACATTGATCATCATATAACTTAGTTAGTCCAAAGAATATCATGGAATCCATATATATTAAGATTCATACATAGAAACATTTTCATCTTCCTTTTTTATTACACATAGGAATTTTCACTTTGTATCAACTCATTACTCACAAAGAAAATTAATTTCCAGAAGAGTATCATAAAATACTTCCATTCCATGTTTTCTATTTCTTGTGCATCATTAGTGTAACATCAAATGTAAATAAAGAATATGACATTTTTTCATATTTATTAATATTTTTAAATTAAATATTAATTTTACTTTAAAGGTAATTCTATGTTCGATGGCATACCCGATGCAAAATAATGGGTTTCTTTGAAAACTTATGTTGCACACAATGTTGAGTTATAAAGAAAAACAATATAATAATAGTATTAATATAAATGGTAATTAACGCATAACTGTTGTATTTCCAGGAATGAATGGAAAAAAACTCCAATATGATTATATATGTTTGTTAAATTTTTTTACATTTATCCAACAAATTTTAGAGGCTTAAAATGTGAATAAATCCAATTTTAAGCATAAATACTCTAATATTCTTTAAAAGGTCGATTTACTGCCTTTTAGTGGGGAACCCTTTTTAAATATAATTTTTTTCACCTTTATATGTTATACTTGAAAAAATAAAATTCTTATTTATAATAGGAACATCAAAATTTACTTTGGGTAATTTTTTGGTATTTTTCTGATAAAGATCATTTTTAATGAATAGTGAAAAAAACTGTATTTTAATTCAAAACTGCCTTTTAATCTAATTTATTTATATAGTTATATTATATTTTTAAATTGATTTCAAGTGTAATTAGACTATATTTTTATCATTTAATCCAATTTTAGTCATTTTATGTAATATTTCTTTGAAATTAGATATGAACAAGTGTCAATCTTTTGATTGTTATTATTTATTATAAACACACTTATTGTTTTTACAACGAGAATTGATTTTAAATTAATTTATACCACTTATGTGTTTTGAATTTGGAAAAATTGATTCCATATTTAGAATCAGGATGTACAAATTATGTAAATAGGTATCTTTAATTTTTAGTCATTGTGAGTATTTACTTCAGTAAATATTTTATTTACCATTGTTAGTGGGTAAATCTGGTAAATAAGGGTTAAAATAATATTATAATAATAATAAATTATCCTAACATGTTTCCTAATCCTATTGGTTGATACTTTTCCGACCATGGGCATACATGGGTCGATTTTGGTACCCCATGGAGCCACATGGGAGTGATAATGACACTTTATATTAATTGGATTAAATTAAAGGCAAAAATGGCATAAACATGTATCTTTTAGAAAATCAACTTTTACATGTGGTCATATAAGTTATCTCTTAAATGAAAAATATTAATTAGAAAGATAAAAATATTTCCTAAATCACAATATTTTGTTTTTAACTTTTTGACATCAAATAAATAAAATTATTTATGACACACTAATGATGTAGTGTTTACCTCCTTAATGAATGATTTAAATAAATGAGATTATAAAAATTAAAAAAAATATCCACAACCTATCCAGTTCTAATTTTATTATTTATTTATAAACCAAGTCTTATATTCGACTTTAATGTGTTTTGGAACTTTAGAAACCGAAAATTATTATATAATAAAATAATATTTTCAAACATTCCTAAAGATCCCTTCCTCCCCCTTAAAAAATAAAACCATTTGAAACCCATTAATCACACTTTTCAAGCCCCTTGGATCGTCAAAAATCTACCCAATTAATGTCCCTACATCTCTATATTCCTCCTTGAAGCCTTCCCCTTGGAAAAAGGCAATTCAAGTAAACCATTTCTTTCAAACCAAAGGGAGTTACCCGATTTTAATGTAATGTCTTCTCTTAAGTTCTTTTCTTTAATTTTACTTATCAAACCCCCTAAACTCTCTTTATTAGTTTATTTTATAGAAACACTAGTATCATCAATATATTATGTTTTTTTTATGATAATTATTCTATCTACACTTCCACACACCTCCATCTAATGGATACAATCATATTGTTTCTGTGGACAGTGAACTATTGCCTCAAAAACGATGATTGTTAAAATATCTCCAAATTCCTCTCATGGGGGAAATTATGATGAAAATGTATTTATATTTGATATATATTATATTTATATTGTCTCTTTACTTCTTTATTTTTAATTATAGCATACCTTTATTGTGTCCATAATGGGTAAATACGACAATTTCATTTGGGGAAGTGCAAACTTCTGCCCCCTCAATATGATATGACTCATTCATTCCATACATGGAATGTATAAAAGTTGTATTAGATGAAATTATATTATATATTATACTGTAATTATAATATACCAATGTATAATTAATTTTTCAATCCATTAAAATATGAAATAGAAATGAAATTAGCGTCCATGCGTACGTACGGTTAACCGTCTCCATGAACGGTGCATTTCATTTCTTATCTCCAAATATAATGTAATATTATAAATAAAAATATATACTGGATATATATGATATATATTATAATTAAACCAAGAAAATTATTCTGGAGATAATATACTTTTGACCACTTGGATAATTTGTAATTATAACATGTTTATTTTTTACTCAAGTTCTGAACATCGACAAAATATCTAATATAAACTCAAATAATTAACAAATTGTTATAGCAAGATAATAAGTGATATAAAAGAAAAAATAAAACTTTAAAAAGTTTCTTAAGAAATTATAAATTAACTAAAGTTTATTATTCAGGAAGAATAAGGAACATATAAGACAAGTCAAA